>OY757922.1:83550939-83700939 GCA_963585895.1 Sepioteuthis lessoniana | reverse complement strand
TAAAACTATTCTATTTGAAACAATTTAACTTATTGTAAATATAGTCTTTTGTTTACATACAATTAAATGTAAAACAGTTCTATTTCAAACATTTCAGTTTAGCGTAAGTACCCTTGAAATGTCAAAACAGTTCTATTTTAAATAAATAAGTTTAGCATATGTATACAGTTTAAATGTCAGAAGTGTCCAATAACAAGCTATTCAGTTTAGTATAATGACACAGTTTAGTTCCATAGAAAGGACCCTATCAGGTGCAACCACTCCGGGCCAGATGGACCTGAAAGCGATGGCAATGAAAAGGTACTCTGCATTCCCCAAAGCTCCAGCATTACTGGAACCCCATCATCAGATTGTTTAGTGTCATATCCAGGATACTCGTTCGAATAGGGGGTCTTACTTCTTTGCAGAGATTCAGTTGGAATATTTTACTGCCACAACCGACTGGGCTAGAAGGTGTGTGAGTATATTTGTGTATATGAACGTCTGAATCTGTGACTATAGAGACAGCTAGCTAGCTAGCAAGCTAGCTAGCTAGCTAGCTAGATAGATAGATAGATAATGAATAGATAGATAGATAGATAGATAGATAGATGTGGGTAGTTTCAATTAATAACCTCACGGATTATTACATATCTGGTTGCTTGTGTGTTTGTTTTACCAGGAAAATATTTTAATATTCTGTGGAAGTAAAAAAAGCATTAAAACCTCGAGAAAAAAAGAACAAATGAATATTTTAAAAAAAAAATCTATGGAGATAAACACTGTAAGATGAATAGAGCCCGGAGTGAGCTTTCTAAAGAGACTTGTCCATACATTATCTGTGCATATCGAATTAGAGTTCAGAGTTCTACGTCTTTAAGTCTTGATGGAGTCGTATCGTTGCTATTCTCAACGACAGAACGCATAAAAGGTATTTTTGTTTTTCTTAACGCAACATTTTTAGGTAAATCAGCCGCAAAAGCAGTTACTTATATATATATATATATATATATATATATATATATATATATATATATATATATGTGTGTGTGTGTGTGTGTGTGGGTGGGTGGGTGTTTGTGTGCGTATATACATTCACACATATATTCTATATAATATGCATCTATGCATATATGCATATATATATATATATAAATATATATAGATATACGTACATATATATATATATACATGCATATATATATTCAAACATATATATATATATATATATATGTATGTACATATTTTTATACGTATGTATATATGCATATATGAGAATATGGTTATATATATATATATATATATTTATATATATATATATATATACATGAATATATGTAAACTCATAAAATGGCATGGATATATACATATGTATACATATATATATACATATTTATATTGATACATATAAGTACAAATATATCATATATACACACATATGTATATATACAAAAGGATACAAATGTACATACAAAACGATGTATTTATACATATGAACGTGTACACATACACACACACACACACACACACACACACACTATATATATATATATATATAGTGAATAGAATTTTGAAATGATTTTTTTTTCGAGTTAGCTTAAGATAATGTCGGGGCTGAGGGTATTTTGGCAAATACTTACCGGTTTTCTTTTTTCTCTTTTTAACTTTTTTTTTCCAGAAGAATTCTTTCTCATTTCATGGCGTTTATTATCGTTCTGGCTTTCTTTAAGGCATGTCAGTAATACATTTTTTTTTCTTTTCTTTTTCCCCATCAGGTCTCTTTCCTCGTACATCTAATTTAGTCTCTTCAATTTTGTCTCTGTTGGCCTCCCATAGCCTCTTGTCTGCCGTCCACCACCTCCACTACTTTTCTGTTCGATAGCTTTTCTCTCTATCCCCAGGACTACAGAGGATGCAAATTAGAATATAACCACTCTGCAGATTACTAGGCAACAAAAGAACAAATGAATTTTTTTCTTATACACTAGGGATACAAAAAAGGCATTTAGCTATTAAAAAAAAAAACGAATTCCAATATATATATACACACACATATATATATATATATATATATTCAAGAGTTTGCTATATTTATAGATAGAGTGCACACTATCGATGATATCGCATATATTTATCCTAACTCAGGTTACGATAGTGAAAAGATGGAGTCAATGGTGCTTAGTGATTGCCTGCTTCTAGTGATGTCCACAAAAGGTCACAAAATAAAACAGCAAAATCAAGGAAACATAAAATAATGAAAATGATTCTTCAAGCGACAAACAAAGGAAATTGCACACAAGATGGCCTGGACATGGCTGAAAAAAAAAAATGAAATCTCCATCTTTTTTAATCGCAGAACAAAATAGTACCCTAGGGGTCAACTATATTGAGACGAAAATTCTTAATAAGCAACAGAATGGGGAGAAGGAAATTAAACAGATTATCACGTGATAAGTGAAAACAGAAAACTGTCTCAGAAGGAGTACAAAACAAGTCACGACGAGATGAAAAGTTGATTCTCTGAAAAGTGTGCAGGAGATATAAAATTTGGCCAGATGAATAAATTGTACATGCACAAACCTGATCTCGTCCTAAAAATGAGACCCATAAAATTCTCTGGGATACATACTGGTCTCTCAATCCCTGTGAAACCAAACATTAATAGAAAAAAAGAAAAAAAGAAAGGATTTTGCTGCTCATTTTTTAGATTGGCTCGAATACTTCGAAAAGTCCTGAAGACCAAAAGATACTTAATGTCACTCAAATTCCAGAAAAAAAATCAGTTTAAACTGGTTAAAAAAAAACTCACAGTAAGTAAAATAACAAGAAAATCACAAATGTATTGGAATATCAGAAACGGACACTATCAAAAAAGTGGAGTTGAAGGAAAAAAAAAAAAAAAAGAAAATCTCAGATGAACGAGAAAGCTTCTCAAAACCAAACTCTGCAGAAGGAATCTCATCAAATGGATAAACACCTGGGCTGTCCACTTAAAAGATATTCAGGACCATTCTTGAAATGGAAGTGCAAATGACTTCAACAAAGTGACCAAAAGACAAGAAAATTAATGACGATACAAAAGCATCCGAAAGATAGCACAGACAGATTACGTGTGTCAAGGAAAGAAGGAGGAAGAGGGCGCGTTAATTTTGATGATAGCTTTGAGGCATCAATACAAAGATTAGAAAACCACATAAAAAGAACTAAAAACACTAAATACCGTGACCAGAAAAAAGCACTGACAATGAAAAAATCAACAGAAAGGCGATAACTAGGAAACATAAATACGAAGAAAAACTACTGTACGGATATTTCAAGCTACAAACTGACGAAATCTCAAACAAAAATATATAGACATGGCATAGAAAGGTAAACCTTAAGAGATAAATTGAATCTTTTCTAACAACAATGCAAAATACTCCATGAGGACCTATTATATCAAAGTGATAACAGATAAGACACAACTGAATAGTAAGTGTTGCTATGTGGTAATAGAGACGAAACGATTTATCCCATAAGCGAATGCTGCAAATTAGAACAAAAAGAGTAATAGACAAGACACGACTAGATGGGGAAGATGATCCACAAGGAACTGTGCAAAAAACTGAAAATTGACCATACAAAGGAGTAATATATGCACAAACCAGAATCCGTCCAAGCGAATAGGACGCACAAAATTGTATGAGATTTTGAGATACAAACAGATCACCAAATACTGGCCAAACGACCACACCTAACGATCGTCAACAAAAAAAAAAAAAAGAAAAAAGAGAACCTGCTGACGAGTGGATTTTGCTGTCCCAATGGCCCACAGATTTAAAACAAATGAAAACAAAAAGAGAGATAAGTGCTTAGACCTTGTCAGAGAAAAAAAAATAGGGGAGATGAAGGTGACGGTAATACCAATTGTAATTGGGGTACTCGGAACGATCCCCAAAGGCTTCATAAAGAGACAGGAAGACTCTAGAATCAGATGACAAGAGGAGACCATCCAGATTACAGCATTACTAAGATCAGTCAAAATACTGAGAAGAGCCCTTGAGACTTGAATCGACTTGCTGTCACTCAAACTCCTATGAAATACCATCAGCTAACGCTAGTGTGAAAAACTCCCACGTAGTTACAATGATAATAATAATAATAAAGACTTGGCAATGGGACTTGAAGAGTTGGATTCAGAGGATGAAAATTGAACATCCAGACTACAGCGTTGTTAAATCGACCGGAACGCTAAGAAAAGTCCTGGAGATTTGAGGAGACTTGCTGTCACTCAGATTTCAGTGAAAGACTATCAGCTAAAGCTTGTGTGAAAAACTTGCCAAAATTAAAACAATTGTGAATTTTGGCAATACAAGCAAATTGTTTATGCGAAGACCAGACTCTGTCCGAGAGAATGAGACGCATGAGATTGCCAGGGATTTTGTGATAGAAACATATTACCTAATCTCAGCAGAAAATCAGACCAAGTGAAAATTAACCAAAAAAAAAAAAAACCTTGTCCAGTTGCGTTTACTGTTCCTGCGGACGACCAAGAGAAAATGAAAGAAATTAAAATCATCGACAAATACTTGAACCTTGCCCGAAAATAAAACAAAAAACTTTGGAAGATCCAATTGACGGTGATACACAAATATTAGTCAGTGAACTTGAAACAGTCTTCAAAAGATTGGAAAGGAGTCTGGAAGAATAAGAAACCAGAGGAAGAATCAGACCATTCAGACCACAGCACTGTTGGGATCGACTTGAATACTGAGAAGAGTCCTGGAGACCTGTAGAGACTTGCCGACACTCAGACTACACTGAAAGCCCAACAGCTAAGTTGCCGAGTCGGTTTGGGCGGGAGAATACACCGACTGCATGTCTGCATAGGGATACCTCTTAACGAGTGTCCTGGATATGACTCTAAGCAATCTGATGGTGAGGTTCCTGTGATGCTGGAGCTTTGAGGAATGCGGAGTACTACTTCATTGCCATCACTCCCAGGTCCACTGTGGCCCGGAGTGGTAGCACCTGATAGTGACCTATTTATGGGTCAAATAGAACTAAACTACGTACTTATGCTCAACTGAATTACTTGAAATAGAACTGTTTGACCTACCTGAATAGCTTGAAATAGAAATGATTCTGACAATTAAAATGTATACTTATATTTAAACTTCATACTTATGCTCAACTGAATTGTTTGAAATGGAATTGTTTTTGACATTGAAACTGTACTTGCACAAAACTGAATTGTTTGAAATAGAACTGATAATTTGTATAAAATGGGATTTGGTATTAAATAACCTTCAAAGGTCGATATGCCATAAAACACAAACAACCAACCAACTAGCCTTGGAGATAGCACGGATATCCTTGGCTCTCTCATGCCATCCGTCTTTATCTGCTATCGCTTTTAGCAGGTCCTCTAGACTTCATCCAATGTCCGTGCGGAGTATGTAAGGCCTTGCTGGTCAGCCAACATTGTGTGTCCAAACTTAGGAGTCCACAGAAGAACCTCATTCGTGAATTCGTCCTTGCTTCTACAGCAGTTACCAAAATGTTATTCTTAGATAGTTTGTGTGATGGGAGGTAGTTGGCCGTATAGCTGCTGTTTACTGAAATGTTGCTGGTAGGATTTCTTTTGAACAGATCGCAGGATATTTATGTTGTTTACCATCTAGTTTTTTTCTCCGTTTCTTTGTTAAAGTCTGTGTGGTGCAACCCAACCAGACATAAATAAATCACAAGGCTATAATTTGTAAGTATTCCCGATTTATTTCATCAGAGTTGATCGATAACCTGTCAATTGCAGTCCATGCGTTTTCTATGAGTATATTAACATCACTTTTAGTTGATAAGATACTGCTACCGAGTTACGTGAATTTTAAACCAGAACAGTGAATCTAATATCATATAATATAATATACGATGAAACTTGTCAAACTGCTTCTCTTCTTAAATAACACGACGCAAGTAGGTCTCCCTCAGCAGTGGCCATTCAATATATATATGGCACATTCAATAAGTTTCCAGACTTTATTTGTCCAGGCATTCAAATTTGTTGTAGACTCTTGAAAATTCGGTACGTTATTGCTATACATCTTATGAGATGACAGAGCAATTTTTATGATTTCAGGTTTAAATAAACAGCTACAGCAGGAATTGGAATACACCCTACTAAAGTCTGATTGTCAGAGCTGGTGAATTTCAAAAATACAATCTAGATTTAGAAGAACCACATGCAATAAAATTCTGTTTTAAACTTGGAAAAAATACCATGCGATGAAAGTTGGATCTACTGCTATGACCAAGAGACCAAGAGACTGAGTTCCCAGTGGAAGAAAGCTGGCTCTCCCAGACCCAAGAAGGCCAAACAGAGTAAATCCACCAACAAAAATTTGATGATCCCCTTTTTTGACAGCACTGGCATGATCTACATGCACTGGGTTCCCACTGAACAGACTGTCAACAAGGAATACTATGTTGAGGATTGAACGGAGTTCAGGAAGAGATTCCGTCGGAAGAGGCCAGCACTCTTCAAATCGGCTCAGTAGCATTTCCACCAGGACAATGCACCAATCCACAATTCCATCCTTGTCACAGACTATTTGACCAAGATTGGCATCAAGACAGTTCCCCACCGTCCCAATAGTCCAGACCTTGCTCTCTGTGACTTTTGGTTATTCCCTAAGCTCAGATGATGTCGTTATGAGACAATTGAGGAGATTAGAGAGGCTGTGACGAAGGTCATTGACACGCTCAAACAAGAGGACTTCCATGGGGCCTTCCCGATGTTGTTGGAATGGCACAAGAAGTGCATTGCAGCCAGAGGAGATTACTTAGAAGGGGACTAGAGTTTCATGTGTGTACTATCAATAAAAGTACCGATAAGAAAAAACTCTAGATCCTCGTATACAACACGTTGCTTAACAAAACTCTCCGAACTCATCGGCTGCTCAAAATCAGCGAGGAAGACACGCTTATTTACCACCAACTAGCACGTAAATGTGATTATCTGCTGCTTGTCATCTTTATCGACCCAAAAGAAATAAAACTGAAAGTCGCCATGGCATACCGAGAAGAGTCCTGGAGACTTGAGAAGACGTGCTGTCACTCAGACTCCAGTAAAAAATCATCAACTAACGTTAGTGTGAAAATTCTCAAAGGAGTAAAATTATTATAATAAAGATGATATAGATCAAAAAGCCAAAGATGAAATCATAAGCGGAACTATTCATTTTAATAGATAGATAGATAGATATCGGCGCAGTTGGCAGGGCAGTAAAATATACCGACGGCATCATTGCAGCGGGGAAAGACTCCCTACTTTAATAAGTGTCTTGTATACGATACTAAACTATCAGATTATGAGTGTCTAGCCATGGAGCTGTTGGAATTGTGGAATGTTCCTTCATTGCCATTATTTCCTGATCCCCTCTGGGCCGGAGTAGTAAGTTCAATTAATGGATCAAATAGAATTATTTAATCCTGAACTATACTTGAAACTATTTCAGTATATATAAACAAATGATTCATATCAAATTGAATTATTGGTATTAAATGGCAATGCTTGAAATCATTTAATATTGTCCGAACAATCAAATATGTACCAATGAAGAAATGTTGCAAAAATATACACACACACACACACACACACATATATATATATATATATATAAAGAAGAAAATAATGGATATAATACATATAGTTATACATCCATCTATACACAACATCACTAATATAACACCTTATAGTCCTGATGATGGTTCAGCTGAACCGAAACGCAATAGTGTCGACTTTGTTTCTCTATAAATCCCCTCTTTCTATTTGGATTACTTGTTGTCAATTTTTCTTCACACACACACACACACATATATACATATATATATATACTGCGTAACGAATTATAAATGAGGTGTTAATTTTTCCTTTTACTCAAAAAACGGAAGTTGGAATTTATTGAATTTTTCCCAGAATAAAGGAAACAGTTATCTGCGCGTGCTGAGTGAAAATTTTAAGGTTCTGCATAAATACGAAGAAACTACGGTAATTATAACGTACTTAAATTATAACAAATATTAGCCAGGTGTAATTTAGACTCGTGCAAACAGGAAAATAACTATTTAATTGCTTCACATTTCGTAACCAGCATGAAATAAAAAGAAATGAACCGGCATACTGAGATTTAAGAAAATCATATTTGGACAGGTTTATAAGGGATATATGATCCTTTTTTGAAATGATTTACACTAGTAAATCAAACAAGTCAGTTTTTGAATCTCCTCCGATGTAATTTTTTTTCTGGCTTCTAAATTAGGGTCTATTCTTGTGAACTCACCACTTCATAATACCGCACAATTTTTTTATTGGTTTGAAGTCTGGAGAATTGGCCGTCCAGTTCATCTTCCGAGGTTCATAAAAGACAAATTGTGAAGGTGCCCGTGGTGTAATGGTTATCGTCGTAGGAAATGGATACGACGGCATGAGTTCAAGTCCTGGACGAGTCTGATTGCATGTCACATAGCACTAAGACCCTTGGGAAAGGTATGAATCTATATATTCTCCCTCCAGCTATGGGTAAATAGTAGGACAGACTGAATTCTTCAGCCTTAGTCAGGCAACTAGTTTAGGAGAAGGAATACTCTGAATTCAAACCTGTTAAACTCCGCTTAAAAATTGACCTTGTATCGTATCCTGCCCGAGCGGAGGAGTTGGTAAATATGATAAAAGACAAATTGTAGCTTGTAGCTCATTGTTTTATGACCAGTATGCAATGGCTTCAGGTTTCTTTGTTTAATGCCATATTAACCTTTGTAGGTTATTTAATGCTAAATTCATCCTTCTAGAAGAACAGTAGTAATGCTATTTGACCCATAGCTGGGAGGATGAGAGGGTTCATACCTTTTTAAAGGTATTTGTCCGAATGTTAACGTAATAACGTAACACGAGTATTATTACGATTCTGCAGTCCATCGCTCTAACTATTACACCCCTTGGACACCCCTCTATTCGAGAGGGAATCATCTTTCATAAATATGATGGTTTTCCGGAAAGGTTCTAAGTGTTCCCTCGGGAAGGCTATATTAGCATCTGCAGTCATTTCAAATCCAAATTGATCCTTTCAACGAACCAACCATTATACATTCAATAGTATTAGCACATATCCCCCTTGTTTGCGTCTCACACTTTTATTACAATCTCCTCTCTTTATAACCAATTTTTTGTTCCTAAAGTCGGGACCATCAAGAATAGCAAAACTTTCAAAAGGTCAACTTTCATGTTATTTTCTGCCCATATCAGACGCTTTTGCACACGTATTTTATCAATGGAGGCGTTGTCACCTGTTTCACAGATGTTCTGAACTTTTTTACAAAATGACATCGAGTCGTTCCGAAAACAGTTCTTTTTCCAGTGCTCTTGAAAAGTTCTCCGCAAGTCAGGCCAGGCTTGATAACTACTTCACACGTAATTCATGACAGAGAACATTGTGAAAAAGCCTCGAGTAACTCTCTCTCTCTATATATATATATATATATATATTATATATATAAATTTAGAAGAAAAGCAAATTAGAAAATATATATATATATATATATATATATATATATATATATATATATATATTACTGTAGCCCAAGACATGAGAGGTACACAGTTTTTTTTTAACTCAAAAATTTAATTTATTTTAAATTTTTATATATTTTATGCAAGTGGTACTTACGGAAGGGATATTCTAGACTCTCTCTCACTATATATATATCCTTCCCTCACTCCCTCTCTCTCTCTCTCTCTCTCTCTCTATCTATCTATCTATCTATCTCCTTCCCTCCTTTCCTCTCCCTGTCTATCTGTCTTCTTTCCTCCCTCCCTCCTTCTCTATCTTTCTCCTTACCTCTCTATTTCCTTCGAACCCTCTCTTTGTCCTTCCTTCCCTACTTCCCTTTCACTCTATCTCTCTCCTTCCTTTCTTCCTTCTGTCTTCTTCCCTCATTCCCTATCTCTCTCTATCTCTCTCTTTCCTTCGCTCTTCTCTCTCTTTTTCTTACCCTTCCTCTCTGTCTATCTCTCTCCTTCCCGACCTACCTACCTCCATTTCTTCCCTTTCCTTTCTCCTTCTCTCTCTTTCCCTTCCATCTCTCTCTCTATATATATATATATAATCTCCCTCCTTCCCTCCCTTTTTCTCTCCTTCCCTCACTATCTCTCTCCTTCCCTCTTCCCTCTCCCTCTCTCTCTATCCTCCCTCTCTCCCTCTCTTTCCCTACCCTCTCTCTATTTCTCTCTCTCTTTCTCATCACTGTCTCTATTGTTTATCTTTTTTGCTAGATCCTCCAGACGTTATTTACCGTCCACATTGAGTTCATGAATGCAAATGTTTGCTAATTTTCGTTTGCCAATTTTGGTGTGCCAATGTGTAGAAGCCAACATGAGAACGGCGCTTGTGAGTTCATGCTTGCTTCTCTAGCTGTGCCAATCAAGTCTTACTCGGCTTACTTGGATCATTTGAGAGATGGGAGTCAAGAGGCCGTGTAGTTACTGTTTTGTAGGGTGCTGCTTCCAGGATTTGTTCAAACAGTACGTAGCACCCTTATGCATTTACCATTAAGCATTATTTCTTCTTTTTTTTTCAATCGTTTTCTAACTGTCCATATCGTGTATCTGCACGCTAGTTCTAACACAGCCACAGCATAGAATAATCCTCGTTAATATCAATTACTCTATGGGCAATGATAAAAATACCGATATTTCCTTCAAACTTCAAAATTTGACATCAGTCATTTGCTTGCACACAGTTTGTTCTATTCGACCTTTAGGTAGTACCCTAACAAGTGTTACCACTCAGACGATATGGGAGTAATAGCAAAAAAAAATACTCCACTTTCCCCAAAACTCCAAGGCCGGAGCCTCATTATCAGACTGCTTAATGTCATATCCAGGACGCTCGTTTGTGGTTAAGGCAGAGTTGCAGTTGATGTATTCTCCAGCCCCGGCCGATTGGTTTATTCAAAGCTCAGTGAATAAAACCTATATTAGAAGCTATTCCAAATTGACCTCCTAAAAGAGATCACTTCAAAACTTTTGAACCTCATGATGTTTAGTTTTCATAGGCAGTAACTTAAGAGAAATATAATTTTTCTTGGTATCTTGTCTCTAATAGTACACAGCAGCATAAATTCCTTATATAGACGAACGAACCACCACAACGAGAGGAAGGCTCCAAGTTCTGTCATTTAAGATCACGTCAGACAAGGGCGACGGGCGTTCGCAATACATTATTCATGCGACAATACACTTCGATGTTGTCATCGCATTCATCCCTTGGCACTTACGTGGCGTTTGCTCAATACACGGAGGAAAGTCATCCCGGGCTTGATAGCTATTTTACTTGGAGTTTTGAAAGGAGCTGTCCCCGAGGTCGGCATTGTAGCAATAGTTGAGAAAAAAAACAGCGTGGCATTTGCCCTTCCCATCATGCAAGACACGAAAGGAAATCGTGACCTTGATGACAATTTCCCTTGATCTACGCACACACTCATAAGCAAACAAACACACGCAAAAATTATCAAGACTGCATCTCCAATTCGAATTTTTTTAATCAAAACATATCAATGCACACGTATGCACAGTTGAAAAAAAGGTAATTTTTGATTTGATAAATGGAGCTCCACTATTGGTACTAATACAAAATATGTACCTCTCTATATATATATATAAATATATATATATATATATATATCTTTATATATATTTATACACACACACATACACACACACATATATAAATATATATATATATAGAAACAGAGAGGGAATATTAATATAGTTAAATGTAAAAGCAGTTTTCTTTGAAACAATTCATTTTATCATAAGTACACAGTTTAGTTCTATTTGAACCATAGATAGGAAAGTAGACAGGGAGCGATGGCAATGAAAGAGTACTCTACATTTCACAAAGCTCAATCATTACTGGAAACTCACCATCAGATTGTTTAATATCATATCCGGGATACTCGTTTGACGAGTTTTACCCCACAGCAGAGATGGGCGGGGGGTCTGTGTATTCTACAGCCCCAGTCGACGTGGCCATATATATATATATATAAGTTTAAAATGGCGATAATATAACCATTTATATATAAATATATATATATATATACATATATATATATATATGGTTATATTATTACTATTTTAAATTATTAATTTGATTCAGGTGCCTTATTTGTTTCAGGTTCTGTCAAATGTGTCACAAACAAGAGTCAGTTTGATACTGTCTGCGAGGAAAGTAGCTCTAAGATTCAATTCACTACCCGAGAAATTTTGGAAACAGCATGATATACTATTTAGTATTCACGATGTAATATTTACTATGTATATTTCACAGTGTTTGCGTTGAGGACAATGCAGAGGATTCGAAAAGAGTTGGATGAGTCCAAGTATAATGACGAAGGGACGACATTTCAGAAATCTTACTTTATTCGTTATAAAGAGAAAAGAACGGCAAAGTCTGAGTTCCTTATCAGGCAGATAATGCATGAAGACATTTGATATTCCTCATACAAGTGTTATATAATAAAGGAATGATTCTTTATTTTAATCATTCTTTACTAATTATATTTTATCATTCAGTTTGGTTGGGCTTGGAACTGTTCGGGCTAATAGTTCAGGTGTGTAGTCAATTGGTGCAGTTTACGCTCGTGTGCAAAGGATATGATAATCACCATTGTCATAATAAACCCCAGTCAGGAAATGGGTCTGGAGTGTGGATGGATGACGTCATGCCCAAAAGAGATGGGCTGAGAATTTGGAAGATTTTGAAAAAGGTTCAGTTGAGTTCAGACCATGGTGTTGAAAAGTTGGGGTCCGACCATGGTATTGAAAAGTTGAAGTCTGACCATGGACTTGAGGAATTGAGATTGGACCATGCAGGCAGACAATTGAACTTCTGCCATTGAGGCAGAGAATGGTGTTCTCTGCCATAGAGTTGAGTTTTCTACCGGCGGTTAAGTTTTGCGGGTCCCGACCAACGAAGATGAATTGAGATCTAAAACACCACGAGATATGCCAAAAGTTGGGGATGGTGTTAGCATAGTATGATTACGAAAGACTTTTAAGAATTGTCTCTTTTCTCGTGTCGAAGAACCATAGACAAGAAATTAATAAATGCGTTCGTATGTGAACAACAGAATCGCCTGTGCGTTTGTATTTGACTGTATTTGAATATGTATTCATAGTACTGTTGGATTTATATCATTATGATTATGGCAATACAACACAAGATGAGAAAGTGCAAATTTTTATCACACGCTATGAAGTACAAGAGGAAAACTGTTTTGCAAATTTTTTGAACAAATTCAAGATTCTTCTGCAATGGAACATGCTTTGTTTTTTCTCGGAGAAGAAGAATTTTCTAACAGGACCAAATGACGATTTTTTCAGAACAACCATTGGCTTCCTCTGGACCCTCAAGATATATCAATAGTGATGAAAACCAAACACCCAGTCCACATAATAGTCTTTGGGGTGATAATTAGGGATGTTGATGTTATGCCTCCGTTCATCCTCCCACATGGCCTCATACTCAACGTGGAGGCCTGCATCCAGAGCCTGGAAAAGGTAGTGTTAGTCTTGATCAAGAGAGTGGCTGCTGAAAGACCCAACCTCTGGCAACAGAACTCAGCTCCATGCCATTCTAGAAGAAGTTATATTCACAGTGTCACGTGATATCCCACTGAGAAGATGGAAGTGGGATGACAGTTATCCTCTCGTTGGAATGAACAGTAGCAAGCCGTCATAAAATGACCGTTAAGGCGTGATAGTAAATTGGTGCAAGCTATCTGTACTGAGTAACCTGACTTGGATGACATCTAGTAGCCCCAAGAAATCGCCTGACCAGGGGGGGGGGAAGAGAGAAGCCAAATGATTGACTGGGACCCCAAAACGGAAGTGGGGACTCCTTCCCATCAGCAGAAATAGAAAGAAAAAAAGTCAGATCTGAGACACGAGGGACCCGAGTTCTTCAAGCCAGTATTAAAAATAGCATAAAGTCTATTAGCCTGTGAAAGAAGAAAGATTCTCCAGTGGAACCCCGTCGAAAAATAAGATAAGTAACTTTGGGACTATTTCTCCTTTATACCCAAATTTTATATACCACTCTCTCTCTCTCTCTCTCTCTCTCTCAATTTGAAGGAAAACGAAAGAAAAGAAGAAAGACATTTATGTTCGTGGACTGTCCATTTATTATATATTTGACACTTTGAAAGTGTATCTCTTTGTATAGTAAAGGATTCATGTATTTTAATGTTACCACGTGGTTGAAGTTGTTCTTTGCAGTTCTGCTACGAATTTGTTGTGTCACATTTCCTTTTTCAGCTTCTGTTCGCCTTATGTTATCTTGCTTAGTATTGTCCTATAAATTCCTTTAAAATATCACACGGGAAACCGGAGTTGCCGACTACTACAATATAATATTATTACTTCTCAACCTAGAGGTCTATATCTTCCATTGTCTAGGGGGAGGAAGGAAAGCGACCTGGTGGGTGTCAAATAGTGTGAAATTTGGAACCTCTTGCCGGCGGCGGTCAGTCTAGCCCTAAATTAATCCCTCACATAATATGCCAGTTTTTATATGCCTGAGAGAAAAACTCTGAACGAGGACTTATTCTATAAGGGATCAAGTGCCAACCTGCCCCGTCTTCACACGTGCGAAAATAAAACCCCGTTCTGGGATAAAAGTAAACCTTTCGCGTCACAACAGTAAGAAAATTTCTGTGACTAAATCACCCTAAATATCTGGCCCCCTAACTCCCCAGATTGTAATCCTCTTGATTATTATGCTGGAGAGCAGTTAAGAGAGAGAGCTAGAGAAAGAGAGAGTGATCTCTGTGTACCATCAAAATAAATTGAAGGCAAAGGTAACGGCAGAATTCATCAATTTAAACTAGAAGACCGTCAGAAAAGGTGGTATTAGATTCCGAAGTCGTTTAGAGACAATGGATAAAGCTTGTGACGATTTCTTGGAATGAATTTAAGCTTGAAAGTATTTTCATAAAATTTTGGTAAATATATCTGAAAAAGTGAGACGCCAGTGTTATTTTAATTTTTGCTTATTTTTGACAACAATTGCAATATATATATATATATATATATATATATATCTTTTTAGCCCAGTGGGCAGGAGCTGTTGAATACACCGACTGCATCTCTGCACAGAGCTAGACACAACCCATTTAGTGTCCTGGATCTGACAATAAACATCTTCATGGTGTAATGGTTAAAGCGATGGACTGCGGAATCATAGTAAGCGAGATCGTATTTCAGTCGCGCTATTACGTTCACTTTCAGGCAAATGCCCTTGGGAAAGGTATGAATCCCCTTATCCTCTCAGCAATGGGTTAAATAGTACCACTGCTGTTCTTCTCGGAGAATGGCTTTGGCATTGCATAACCTACAAAGGTTGATATGCCATTAAACAGAGAAACCAAACCAAACCGGATGATGAGTAACGCTGGAGCTATGGGCAACTCTAAGTACCCATCTAGGTCCAGTCTGTCCTAGAGTGGTAACACCTGATAGAGTCCTATCTGTGAATCAAATAGAACTTTAACATTTAAAATGACCTCAAACAAATTTATTCTAAATTGAATTGTTAGAAATAGAACTGTTTGATCATTTTGCTGCATGTAAATAAATGACATGCTTAATTGAACAGTTTGTGATATATACCAATACTTGGAACATTTTAACTTTATTGACTTATGCCCAATTGAATTGTTAGAAATAAAATTCTTTGATGGTGTAACTGTGTGTATCTATAATAATAATAATGGTATATTTGATATACGTATGGGTAGAGTGTTCGCCAATGGTCCGGGAGACCTGGGTTCAATCCCGGTCACGTCATACCAAAGACTTTTAAAATGGTAATTGATACCTCCTTGCTTAACACTCAGCAATATAAGGTATGTATCGAGGGTAAAATGGAGCAATCCAGGGAAAGGAGTAGCGCCCTCCCTTACACCTCAGTGTTGTACCTATTGAAAACGGAGCCCTCTGGTTGCCCTTGACTACGGTCGCCAACTTTGCTTTTACTTGATATACGTGTAAAAATGTTATATGCTCATCTACAGCATCATAACGACACAATAATAAAAGACAGACGCAATAATAAGGACGCACGCAATGGTAAAGACGCAGGAGACTTCTCTAACAATATATTGTACCTCTCACTTTATTTGTAAGGGTACAAAAGGGTTGCTCAGGGTTTGCGTGTGAGAGGGAGCTGGATACCGAACATAAACTGTAATATTTTGACCCCACTGTTATGACCGTCACGTTGTGTCTTTCTTGTTCTCTAGGGCTGCTCAACCGGAGGTCTAGGGCCCACTGTTCTGGATGCTGGCTTTCTTTACTGCATCTTATCAGCATCTTCTCTGGACCCCAAACTCCATCGGGGTTCCCGAGGGCCCCCTCGGTCGGGTGTGGCTTTCCCTATCACTTCTCTTCTCCAACTTTCTGGAACTCTACTGGCAACTCCACTGGCCCCCTGTGCGTCGAACTCAACTGGAACCGGAACTCAATTCAACTGGTTCGTCGAACTTAACTGAGTTATATAATCGTTCGACGCCCACTCAATCTTTGAAATCGAATGTTTAATCGTCATCAAGCGGAAATAACTATCATGCAGTTCAGAGGTCACTCTCTTCCGGTGCATCACTCTGGCATTAGATAATCAACAGAACCAAACCAAACCAAACCAAACCAAGCTTTCTTTTTCTGAGCCTACTCGATCTATCTATGTCTCATATTAATTTCATGTCTATATATATATATATATATTTGTTGCCGAAATGGATGTAAATGATTAAATAAAACACCGACATAACGATCTAATAAATTTTATTTCTTTAACATGGAAGAAAATCTTTTTCTGAAAAACATAAGTTACAAAATCCTTTCTGGTTAGAAAAGATAACATTAGTTCGAACGTAGATATTCATTCATATTTACATTAGAAAAGTTCATGTATTCATTCTAGTAGATAGCATTGTGTAAATCTAGTTAATGTAGTTTGTGTTCGTAAAAGATCTCTGTGTGATTATGACACTATGTTGGGGAGAATACATATTTATGAGATAGTTATTTATCATTCTTTATAAAATAATATTTTCAAGATTCTTCTCTTTGGTTTTTCAACCTGTTTTAACTGTTTTTTTCCAAGACGAAGAATTAATTTGACTTGATTTATTTCTAAAGCGTGTATAGAAACGCACCAGAAAAAAAAGTGAATTTTTTTGTTCGTGTTTTTGTTGTCTTTTTGTCTTGTTTAGATTTTTATGTGTGTTTTTTTTCTTTTTGTTTTTGTTTTTTATTATTGTTTTAGTTCACCCAATGATCTGATTTTAATTTGAAAAAAAAAATTGTTATTTCCGTAATGAGCAACTGGATTTCTTCTAAGAGAATTTTTTTCCCGAAATTCAGGAGTCATATTTTTGTTTTGTTAATTTGCATTGGTGAATGAACTCGTTACTGAATGACTTTTAAGATATTTTAAAAAGATAATTCCGTCGGGAAATACAATTAGTTATCTTTTTTTATGACGAAATCACAAAGAGTTCATATGGGCACCATAAATTTTGATACTTAAAAACGCTACACTGCTGCTATTCGAGGACTTTTTGTTTAGTTTCATGATTTTGAGGAATAAGGTCTTACATATTCATAAAATTTGCATCAATAGACTTGTAGGGAGATTTATATTTATGGTAAATATGTTTAGTCCCCCACAATTTTAATATTAATAAGGTTTGTATAAGTTTATCTTGCAATAAGACACATGGAAAAAGGTACGTGAATGAATAAAACATATGAAACACAAGAGTAAAAGATATGAAACGGCGCGGACAAAAGGAACATTGAAAACAAGGCGACGAACAAAACAAATTTATATACTATAATAAAACAGACATTGATACATAAAAAATAGTCGTGTGAGTATGTGTGTGTGTGTGTGTGTGTGTGTAACTAACACAACGAAACAACAAAAAGGTTAATGACTAAAACGTCCTAAGTTGGATTATATATTTAAATGTCTTTCTTTTGTGATTCGAAATAGTCGGTTTCTCTGAGACTGGAAAAAGTCTCATAGTCAATGTATATTGAAGAAATGAATGTCTGCGAGGCTTATCCATTTTTTGCTTTTCACTCCTGTTGATGAATAAGAAGAATGTCACACTGAAGACAGAGCGTGTATCCGCTGCGAAGAATTTGTGTAAAAAGAGGAGGAGTGTTTGAAGAAAACGTATTTATAGAAAATACGTGTCTTGGAAGTGGCTCCAAACGCAGGACGAAATTTACACAACAACGTAGTTTTACGCAATCACGTGGTTCCCATGGACAATGGTTTCCCGAGATACGTGTGCGTCCGCCATCTTTGTTGTGGGAATAAGAGGCATACCGCCTAAATTAAATTATAGGAATGTAAAGTCCTATAGATTAACTTCCTTATTTCTGACAAGAGGTGAGTTTTGGTTTATTTTAGTATAAAAACTTAAATAAATAAATGAATAAATATGAGGGCTATGGTGAAAAAAGGAGGCTCTGTATTTTTTCTTTCTTTATTTATTTGATTTGTGCGAACGGATTTTATTTTGGATAAGGATGTCTTTAAGTGCAATAAATATACAGATTAAGAGAATAAATCTTTTGATAATTAAATGCTTGATTCTTTTCCTTCAGTTGTTTAAGTACGTTTCTTTATGTAGGTCGTCAAGCAATTTTCTATTTCTATTTTTTTTTCTTTTTTTGCAGGAAATACTTTGCTTTCATTAGTTTAATTCAAAAGATATACCGTGTACAGTGAGTAAAACTAAAACATAATTCTTAAACGGCGCAAATTATAATTACGCTTTTGATCTCCATACGTAATACGCGAAAAAACTGTTGGAGTAATGTAAACAAAACGCAGAAACTGACAAATTAACAGGAGTATATTAGTTTTCAGCGTTCGTAGATAGATAGATAGATAGATAGATAGGAACAGGCTGAGATAGATAGATAGATAAATAGATAGATAGATATGGAGGTACCTGTGGTGTAATGGTTATCATCGTAGGAAATTGACACGGCGACACGAGTTCAAATCCTGGCCGAGACTGACTTCATTTCACATAACTCCAGTTATAGGTAAATAGTAGGGAAGACTGGGTTCTTCAGCCTTCGTGAGGCAACTAGTCTAGGAGAAGGAAATCTTCGAATTCAAACTTGTTAAACTCCGCTTAAAAATTGACCTTGTGTCATATCCTGCCCGAGCGTAGATGTTGTTAAGTGCGTATAGATAGATATTCGAGCTTTATCAAATTTATATGGCTATTGATTGAGATAGGTGTGATCTTCTTACTTTCACCTGGTTTTGCTTTATAAAGCCGACATATGGGTCAAAAGTGCTAATTGTAACTTAGAATAAAAGTAAGGCCCTCCCCTATTGAAACTACGGTAGCAAATTCTCACTAATTCAGTTTTTCTACTTTTCATCTCACATTTCACGCAGCTAAGATCACTGATTTATTTTTACTTTTTTTATTTCTTTTTTTGTTATGAATACATTCGCTATTATACGGATTGTTTATCTATTTTCTGCCAAAGCGTTGCTGACACATGCTCGTTCTCGTGCCGAAACAAACATATCTGCTTTTCGTTTTCATTAAATACGTGACAGGATTAAGACAAAAACCATGCGGGTACTGACAGATAAAGTGTTGTTTAAAAAGAAAAGAACAAAAAAGCCACTGAAGAGAGAGAGAGAGAGAGAGAGAGAGAGGGAGAGAGAGAGAGAGAGAGTCGGTAATCTCCGGAGAGGAGATATCAAATGGTTAATACGTTTGCGCCTCGTCTTTCGTCTCATTTCTTTTTCTATCTTTACATGACACAGCACAAACGAACAATAGATGTTTGGAATTTTTTTCCTTCTTGGATTTAGTCTCCCAAATAATCACAAAATATGCTTTCTTGCTTTCTAGAAATTATTTTTAACGTTGTCTCTGATTCTATTCAGCCCAGTCGGCTGAGGCTATAAAATACATTGACTGCATCTCGGCAGAGAGTTAAGGCCCCACCCAAAGAATATCCTGGTAATGAAATTTAACAGTCTGATGATGAGGCTCGAGTAATGCAGCGGTCTGGGGGAATGCGGAGTACTCCATCATTGCCATCGCTCCTAGGTCTACTCTGGCCCGGAGTGGTAACACCAGATAGGGCCCTATCTATGGGTTAGATAGAACTGTTTGACAAGTAAACTGAGTGCAACCAAATGACTGGTTTAATTAAATTGTTAGTCATACATAGCAATACTTAAAACTACTTAACTGAGTGTAAATGAATGAGTAATGTTGAATAGAATAATAAGTGTTAAATAGCAATACTAGTTACCACTTCACTGTCTGCAAACAAATTATGAATATTGAATGCAGTGTTCGAATGCAAAAATTCAAACTATTTAACTGAGTAGAAATAATAGCAATATATAGTTGACGACTTTAGTCGAGAGCGACTAAAAGGCTCCCTTTTCAATAACTACTACACCGAGGTGTAGAGTAGGGCGCTGCTTCTTTATCTGAATTGCTCCACTTTACCCTTGAAACATACCTAATATTGCTGTATGTTAAACAAGGAGGTATCAAGTACCATTTTAAAAGTCTTTGGCCTGACTCGACCTGGGATTGAACCTAGGTCTCCCGGATCATTGGCGAACACGTTACAACAATATAAACGTACAAAAATAGTTCTAATCTGTTGAAAATGAAATTACCGACAAACTAATCTCTTACGTATCATGTATATCTATTTAAATGTATGCAAATAAATGGCTGATGGTAAATTGTTACTGGGAAATAAAAGTACTTGAAACCATTTAACTGTGTGCAAACAAACAATTCATAGTAAATATAGATTATTAGTTTTAGAGAGCAATACTTGAAACCATTTGACTGTACGTAAAAACATGAACACAGGCTCATTTGAAAATGTTATAAAGAAAATGTTTACAAAACATATATTTAATATATACTTATAAACGGTATTTGGCATTTACAAACCAGCAGCGGTTGATATGCAATAAAACCAAACCAAACAAAACCGTACCATACCAAAAACTGATTATATTATTTTTGGTAATATCTTCCTTTATATATATATATATATATATATATATATATATATATATATATATATCATCAAGTCCCGCTGATAGCACGGATTCTCATGAATCTCTCTTTCTCTATCACCATCCGTCCCTATCACTCATCACTCCGGGCAGATTCTCTAGACTGCTTCCAGTGTCCACGCAAAGTTGATTATTGTCAGTTTTTGCTTATTGCTTATCACTATTTTTTACATGTGTCCAATTTGAAATATCCCTTTTACGTCGGGTTTAAAGACAAAGTTTTGTGCTTTATTGATTGATTGATTGATTTTAATGACATGTCAGCCCGTCTAGGGTTATTTTATTCCTAGAGGTTATGGAATTGCCTTCATTTTACGTTCGTATTAAGCTGCTTCTTAATTTTTTTCTGGGTCATATCGAATCGCCAACGCCGAGCAAGGCTTGACGTTTTACATATTTATCCATGTATATAAAGAATGATTAATGTTTGTACATTCAGTGTTCTTATTTCGAAAATATTATTACGTAATTGGCCCGCAGAATAATGTTGAAATTTGTTGGATTTCAAAGAGATACAACAGAAGATGATATATGTACCTTTCTTCCCTAGTTAGCAGTGTAATGAGTGTCATTGGCCCCGTCAACTATTTCTTAGTCTCCAATATCTTCCTCGCCTGCCTATTCTTTTTTACATCCTGTCCTCAATCCGACCCCTTTTTTCTGAAGATCTAAGACTTGCATTTCTATAATATATCACCTACTCCTTACTGCATCCTTGCCAGCGTCTCTTTTGTACGATCAGCCTAGTCTCTCATCCCGTGTAGGGACAGTCTGCCTTGTTTTCGGTCCTCTCTGAGACTTGAAAACAGTCGGCCCCCAAATTCTTAGACGGGGAGATGGCAGGCCAATCAAACCGGGCGTTTTTTCCCGTTAACTTTGGTTTTTTTCTCTCATCTCCATCTTTGACATTTTCTTTGTAAATAAATCATTTCATTCATTCGGAGTTTAAGTAGGTTTTCGTCTAGTGAATGTGGTATTTTGGTGAATGTCACGTGCTTGTCAATGACTGGTTGCCAATATTGTATCGTGTTTATGGGTCGACGAATGTGGCTTACTAGGGCCCTTAGGAATCATGAGTTCAAGAATGACAGCTTCCCTTCCCCTCCCCCACAAAACCCATTTGCGTTTAATACGTCATTACATCAAATTACCTAACCAAAATAATGAAAACTTTGTCTGAGTTGAGAATTGGAAGCTATGCTTTCAGTTGCACATTTTTCAAGGAACTCAATAGTAATAGGCCCTTTTATATCAAAAATGACTTTCTGCATCAACTTCTTTAAAGACAGGAACTTTTTCTTTACCGGAGAGTTAGCGTATTTTCAACGCTGGCTCGTAATGACGAACCCATGTTCAGCCAATTTATAATAATCTTTTCACTTAAACATTGTTTGGCGTACACACCATAAATTCATTATTGTCTTTAAACTGGAATCATTTTGTGATGAGGCTTCCTAATCTGAGAATTAATTTTTATTTATTGCGGATGTATTGTCCTTATCTTGGTAGTTTTTGTGTTGTTTCTTCTTTCACTAGGTTTCGGCCAAAATTCACCTCTGGCCTTCTTCAGGTGATTTACCACGACCTCGTGGTAAATCACAAAAACTACCAAGATGAGGACAAAAAGTCCGCAATAAATAAAAATTAATTCTCATAGATTCATCAGTTTCGTATTAGTCAAGATGTTTTTGTATTTTCCACTTGGCAATATATTGAAAAATCAGTGGTGGATTCGAACTGAATTTTCGATTTCAGAGCTTCGTCGCACGGTAAGTCAATTGTAATGTAATGTAATGTCAATCCAGTGTAAGATTGTGGCCCGAACAAAAATCACTCTAGAGTTGGATGTGGCCCGCGGGCCGGGTCATTCCGTCCGGAACATCATGAGCATGTTAATAGAAAGATTATTATATAGTTACCATGTAATAAACGCAACTTTGACTTTTAGGGCGAAAAATCTGGAAATATATCGTGTCTTATTCACAAACAGAACTTTTTTTAGAAGTTACATAGATGCGCTCTTAGAGAGACATTGTAGAAAATAGACATGATGATCCGAATTAGAATACTGTGGAGGTGCTCGTGGTGTAATGGTTATCGTCACAGGATATGGACACGGCGATACGAGTTCAATTCCTGGACAAGACTGATTGTATTTCACATAGCACTCATACCCTTGGGAAAGGTATGAATCCAATTATTCTCCCTCCAGCTATGGATAAATAGTGGGGCAGACTAGGTTCTTCAGCATTGGTAAGGTAACCAGTCTAGGAGAAGGAAAACTCTGAATTCAAACCTACTAAACTCCGCTTAAAAAATTGACGTTGTGTCATATCCTGCCCGAGCGAATCCGAATTAAAATACTGGACGAAGACTTTTGGCTTGTCATATAACTTTAGAGCCCTTTGGAAAGGTAAACATTCAAGTCTTCTCTCACAAGTTAAGTGTAAATAGTCCGATAAACTGGGTTCTTTAGTCTTGATACTACAACTTGACTTGAGGACAAAAAACACTGAATTCAAACCAATTGTACTCTGCTTCTGTCATCCAGCTGCTAGCAAAGGTTTCTTATATGTTATGGTAATTTACCCACGCACGCATTAACTCTCTCACCTATAAATAACAGCAGTAACTGCTCTTCGGTAGAAGTTAATATTACAGCGGACAACCCTGACAGTCGAACCGAATAGTCTCACTTATTTATCACTTGCATATCACTTACTTTTTTTTGTTAATATATTTGTTTAACTCAGTTCCCTTCTTGTTTCTTTATTTCTAGCCCCTAACAAGACCACAACAATATATATACAGGATGTGGTAGCAAAATAGGGAACTATTTTTTAAATATTTTTTTCTTTTAGTCTGATTTGTCCTATTTTTGAAAAGAAAAACGAGATGAATCTAAATTTTCATGATTAGCTCTGTTATTCAAACACATTTTCATTAAAATTCAGCCCAATATGTGTGAGCAAGAAAAGAAACAAAGAATCTATGATTTGCTTAAAACTGAGATAAAGCAAGAGTTTCTTTGTCAATCGAATATAAACCAAAGAATTATTTTTAGAGAAAAAGAGCTTTTTAAGGAAAAGTGGGGAGGATTAAATAAAGAATGAAAAGGAGGCTTTTAACTGCTCTCTCTCTCTCTCTCTCTCTCTCTCTCTCTCTCTCTCTCTCTCTCTCTCTCTCTCTCTCTCTCTCTCCAGCAATTAAGAAGGGCCTCACAACGTCAATAAGTATGAATTGAAAGTCCACGAGAAAACTATGAGCACAACAAATAAACAATATATACATATTTACCAACCCCTCCGCTCGGGCATGATATGACACAAGGTCAATTTTTTAAGCGGAGTTTAACAGGTTTGAATTCAGAGTTTTCCTTCTCGTAGACTAGTTTCCTCACCAAGGCTGAAGAACCTAGTCAACCCTACTATTTTACCCATAGCTGGAGGGAGAATATTTTGGATTCATACCTTTCCCAATGTGAAATACAATCAGTCTCGTTCAGTATTTGAACTCGAGTCGCCGTGTCCATTTCCTAAGACGATAACTATTACACTACGGGCACTTCTTTAAATGAACAATATATAAGATTAGACCTTAATCCCCTTGATTACGCTATGAAGGGCGTTTAAGAAAACGAAACGAAAGCAAGTTCCAATCCAAATATTGGTTCGCTTGAGACTGCTAGAAATGGAATAAAATGTCTGAAGAATTTATTTTGAAGGCATGCAAAACGTTTCAAAGGCGTGTTGATACAATAATTGAAAAAAAAATTGGTGGCCATATTGAGTAAATTTACTGTTTTGTGTCTATCTTCTTATTTTGCTGTTTATTTTCTTAAATAAGAATTAATCTTGTTTAATAATATAGTCGTTTTTTTTATTATACTAGCATATTCCTAATAATTGTTTCTGCACGCTATATATTTGTGTGTATTCTTGTGTGCGTTGACCCTGACTCGCATCCTGTCCGTGGAAATGATTTTAAGTTAATCCAGGGCACTGATATTAATCCTTAATTATGTCAGAAAGAAAACACGAAATAATTGGAGAAAAGAGGAAATTGAAAGGAAAGTTAAACATGAAGCATTTAGAGTTCAACCTCTGCTACTTTATCGTTTGATTTTGTTTGTTTGTTAGTTTGTTTGTATTTTCTTTTGTAGGTGGCCATGGTCGGAAATGAAGGCATGCTGCTAATTTCTTGTTAGGATACCTCACCAACCCTGCAATTTGGCTTCCAAAGAAGAGTTTCCTCTGTAACAATATCTTTTCTTTGTTAAATACATCCTTAATTTAGATATCTTGAATTTATTTCATCTTATCGTGTTCTTTTTCTTTCTCTTTTTTTTTCTATTGTTTTTCTACTTGCAGATAATCAACTTTGGATTCACATTCGGTGATTCAAACCTTTTGATTTCATTTGACTCGAGATAATGCTTGATCTATACAAATGTTGAGAGATAAGCTTTTTTTTTTCAAAATCACAAGCTGCCCCACAGCACCAATTAGAAGCCCCATACGTGCTTAGGCATAGCAGTATCGATAAGAAGGAATCTGTTGAATAATTGTTTAAGAAAAATAGGAACGAAATACAAATGAAAACAGTACCAAAAAAGGAAATAAATAGGTCTTAAAATATTTAATGAGAAAAAAAAAAGAGCGAAATAAATTAAATAAAAACCTTAAACTAAGTAAAACTCAATATCTTTTGATAGATCAATAGATAGACAGTAACTTTATTTTGATTCGTATAAACAATAGTGGATCAACAACTTATTATAGACCAATAAAATACGATTAAACATTATTGCAGTGTAACACTGAAAATGTACATAGATATGATAATGATCAAACATTTACAGATGAATCAAATTTCGATATGAAATAACCCATTGGGAAATGATATACCGTAAAACTAGTTAGCAAAATTAAACAAAGAAATATTTAACAAGCAAAACATATGAGGGTGATTCTAACCCTTATTGGGATGAACTAACTTTTGGTCGGGTTCTAGAGCAGTTATAGGCAACTTGTGGCTTACGGGTCACCACTTACTGCACATTTTGAATAGCCTGCCTAAGACTTCAACAATTTTGAGAAAGGATATTTTTACTAAAGAGAAAATATAAACTTGTCTCAATATCTAAACCTTATGCTTACGAGTGTGATCTTTTAAATGAAAAATTACCTTGAATTTTTTATTTGTACAGCGGCCTACCTGATAATGAGCCCTGTCTTATAAATTTCTTTGCTTAAAAAAGGTTACACATCTCGGTTTTTACGTAAGATCAGCTCAATATCTATCTATCTATCAATATATGCCAGACAAAATGATGGAATTAGCAGAGTTCGAACATTGGCATAATGGTTAGAGTATTCGCCAATCAGCCGGGTGACCTGGGTTCAATCCCAGCTCGAGTCATACCAAAGACACAAAAAATGGTATTTGGTGCTACCTTGCTTAACATTCTGCATTATTACGTAAGGATTAAGGGTAAAGAGGAGCAATCCAGAGAAAGGAGTAGGGCCATCCCCTACACCTTGGTGTAGTAGCTATCGAAAAGGGACCCTTCGGGTTACCCTCGACTACAATCGCCAACTTTACCCTTACTTAAAGATAATCGCTTTGTTTTTGTTTAGAAGAAAATAAACTTATAGCATATAAAACATAAACCTATTTTCTATAATAGCTGAACATTCTGGCTTCATTCGATACACCTTAAATAAACTGAATTTTATTATTTAATTGACGGTATAAATTTTTAAAGTCATGCAAAGGAAAATATCTTAGAATTACCTACTAATAAGGAAAATGTTCAGACACCACTAATAAAAAATAAGAATTGATACTTACTTTCCTCCCTTAAGCTTTCAGAGTAGCCTTAGTTATTTGAGGAATGGATTTCACAAATGTTGTAAACTAACAAAAAGGTTACTGAATGAGAAATAACCAAAACGGAAGTTGGAAATGAAATGGTAATCTTTATAACATTAACAAAATATAATACTTGCCAGCGGCGTGAAGAAGGTAACCCACTGCTAATGGTGACTACTTAAGATATTTACCCCCTCACATTAGTATCCAACGTATTTATGATGAATGGGACGAGTCCATTTATGTTTATAGGTAGAGTATACAACAACTAATTTAAAGGTTTGTTTCTCTTTTTAGGTTATTTAATGCCAAAGCTATAAGAAGAACAGTAGTGGTACTATTTAACCCATAGCTGGGAGGATGAGGGGGTTAAAACCTTTCCCAAGAGTATTTGCACGAAAGTGAACGCAATAGCGCAACTGGTGTACGAACTCGCGTACTACGATTCCGCAGTCTATCGCTTTAACCATTACACCACGAGGACGCCTCCAACTAATTTAAAGTCATATTCTTTATCCAAGTGGTTCCAACTTTCCCGAAGCGCAGCTAATAGATCTTCTTTGACGGATAAACATTCTCATGAACCATTTTTTGCTGGAGAATAACATCGTGGTGTAATGGTTAAAGGGCTAAACACACACACACACACACACACACACACACATATAATATATATATATATATGTGTGTGTATTTGTGTGGAGTTAGGCGGTAGTCGTTCATTTAAGCATGTTTCATTAAATAATAGACAAATTTTGTCTGTATAATTTATTTAAGATCCTTTCAAGTTTTCTAATGAGTCTCTTAGTTTCAGGTTGGAACATGTACCAAAATTTTGCAAAGCTTTTAATTCACCATATATATATATATATATATATATATGGTGAGTCAAAAGCTTTGCAAAACTTTCGTACTAGTTAGCTTGAGGTGCGTATATCGCAAGACCGGAAGTTTATCCTGGATGTGAGAGCCAACGAAAAAAATGTACTGCCACTTACATTCCATCTCTAAAACCATCCAAGTAAGATGAGCAAGACATGTGGGACACTACTGGAGAAGCAAGGACTAACTCATAAGTTACACGCTACTATAGACCCCTCCACATTGTCGTACCAGTGTTGGCCGACCAATGAGAACCTACTTACAAAAAATCTGTTGGGACTACAGGCTCATTGTCCCAGTAGGTAGAGTGTTCGCCAATGGTCCGGGAGACCTGGGTTCAGTCCCAGGTCGCGTCATACCAAAGACTTTTAAAATGGTACTTGATACCTCCTTGCTTAACACTCAGCAATATAAGGTACGTATCAAGGGTAGAATGGAGCAATCCAGGGAAAGGAGTACCGCCCTCCTCTTCACCTGGGTGTAGAAGCTATTGAAAAGGGAGCCTTCTGGTTGCCCTCGACTCCGGTCGCCAACTTACTTTATAGACCCCTCCACTTTGTTGTCCCAGTGTTGGCCAACCAATAAGAACCTACTTACAAAAACTTTGTAGGGACACCGGGGGTAGTTTGGCAGATCTGCCCTGAGCGATAGATGATAAAGACGTATAGAGAGATAGAGACAGAGAGAGAGAGAGAGAGAGAGTAAGTGAGTTAGTGAGAGAGAAAGAAAGAGTGAGGAAATCTGTGTTAGAAGTGCAGATTGATGATGATGAGTTTGATATATTCATTGAAAAAATACGTTTGCTACGTATTGGTTGTCACCAGTCTGAGTGCGTATCAGCTCATTTGCAAAAACTTTTTCTCTAAAACTTTTCTCTTGACGATGAATTAAGTTTGAAACTAGATAAAACAGAAGAAAAATCAGCCATTTTCTGTGCCCAGCTTGAAGCAACGGACGTGTCCTAGACACACTTAAGAGTTGAGATACAACGAAACAGTCTTTGTGTGGATGACAATATATATATATATATATAAATGAATCGAGCTCTCGGTAGCCGTTAAGCGGATATATGTAAACAAAAACAACTGTGATTCATAAACCCTTTAAATTTCCTTCGCTTGAGCTGGTTTACTCGTGGCTGAGTGGTAGAATCTTGAATTGGCGTTTGAGTCAAGCGGACTTCGATCCCAGCTTCGGGAATCTAGCCTGTCTAGCCACACTGATGAGTTCTGATAGAATGAAACAGATCTGTCTGTGGATGACAATATATATATATATATATATATATATATATATATATATATATATATATATACAGATGTACATAAACATATATATATGTAGATTCTTATCTGATCCATGGAGGAAATACAATGAGTAGTAGTATCCCATATGAGTTCTCAATACTAATGGCTTTTGATGTACGAAGATCATTAAATAAGTTTCCACACTATTTTCGTATGGGCACTTTTATTGATAGGACACATGAAACTCTAGTCCCCTTCAAAGTAATCTCCTCCAGCTGCAATGCACTTGTTGTACCGTTCGAACAACTTCTGCAAGGCCCCATGTAAGTCCTCTTGTGTGAGCGTGTCAATGACCTTCGTCACAGCCTCTTTCATCTCCTCAATTGTCTCATAACGACAGCCTCTGAGCTTAGGAATAACAGAAAGGCACAGGGAGCAAGGTCAGGACTATAGGGAGGCTGAGGAAACTGTCTTGATGCCCATCCTGCTCAAATAGTCTGTGACAAGGATAGAGTTGTGAACTGGTGCATTGTCCAGGTGAAAATGCCCCCAACCCGATTTGAAGAGTTCTGGCATCTTTTGACGGAATCTCTTCCTGAACTCCCTTAAAACCTCAACATAGTAACCCTAACCCTAACCCTTTGGCTAATTAACTCTAGTCTATTGACTTCCTTACTCCTCGCACACATCCCATCATCCCTCACAGACTCCCTGCCTTCCTTGAATTTCTTCTGCCACTCAAAAACTGATGCTCGATTCATGCAAGATGCTCCAAAGGCAGTCTGAAGCATTCCATACATTCCTGTGAATGTTTTCGAAGTTTAAAAACAGAATTTTATTACATATCACTCTTCTAAAGTGTCGTCACGTCCAGATTGCATTTTGAAATTCAGCAGCTGTGACAATCAAGCTTTAGTAGGGTGTATTCCAATTGCGGCTGTAGCTGTTAATTTGAACCTGAAATCATAAAAATTAATCAGTCATCTCATAAGATGTATAGCAATAACATACAGAATTTTCAAGAGTCTACGACAATTTTAAATGCCTCAACAAAAAAGTCTGGAAACTTATAGAAGGCACCACGTATAATTAATATGGATTAATGGTACATCAACACTCAACGTGGAGAGCTAAAAAAATCCTTTCATATCAAGAAAAAATAATTTTTATTTCAGGTTTTTTAAGTTTTTAATTTTTTTAAAACCTTTCTCGGATGAGATATTCAAAATTTTTATTTAAATGTTTTCATATTTCTTCCGGCGATAATGAAATTTGAAAAACTTTTTTATTTAATTTTTTCAAATTGAAATACATTTTACTATATTTTATCAATTTTTTAACCAAGAAAAAATAATAATAAAAGATGAAGATATTAATTCTCTGATTATTTTTCATGGTAATCAAAACATAAACAAGAAAATAAAAGTCAGCTCTCCAAATGAAGACACAGACTACTTAGACATTGCAGCAGGTGTGCTGCAAGGACACACATAAGCCCCATACCTGTTTATAATCTGCCGAGACTACGTGCTTAAAACGTCTATTGATAAAATGAAAGATAACGGTTTCAAGCGGGCAAAGGAAAGAAGCAGAAGATACCCCGAACAAACAATTATGGACGTGGACTACATCGATGACATTGCACTTCTGGCAAATGCACCCGACCAAGCCGAAACCCAGCTACATAGTCTGGAACCAGCAGCAGGTGGTATAGGCCTCCATGTCAACGCACACAAGAAGGAACATATGTGCTTTATCAAAGAGGCGACATCTCCACACTAAATGGTAGTTCTCTGAAACAAGAGGACAAGTTCACCTACATTGGCAGCAGTATCTCATCGACCAAGAAACCCATGAACACGTGACAAGTAAAGGCATAGACAGCTATTGGTCATTTGGAAGTCACACATGACCGATAAAATAAAATGCAGTTATTTCCAAGCAGCGGTCGTGTCTATACTGCTATATAGATGCACAACATGGACGCTAACTAAACTTATAGAGAAAAAGCTTGACGGCAACTACACAAGAATGCTGCCAGCAATACTGAACAAGTCCTGAAGGCAGCACCCCACAAAGCAGCTGTTGCACGACAACCTACCACCCATCACGAAAACTATCCAAGTTAGTCGAACCAGACACTGCTGGAGGAGTAAGGACGACCTCATGAGCGACATACTCCTGTGGACCCCTTCACATGGACGAGCAAATGCAGGACGACTAGCTAGAACCTATATACAAGAGCTCTGTGCCGATATAGGATATAGCTTTGAAGATTTACTGGGAGCAATGGACGATAGAAACGGGTGGTGAGAGAGGGTCAAGGAGATCTGTGCTGGTGGCGCGACATTTTGATGATGATTTGTTTTTGTTTTTATATAAAAGGATTATAACACACACACACACACACACATATATGTATATATATGTATATATATATATGTACATTGTAGTTAAACCACTTAAGAAAGTGCACAGAATCGCCTCGTCAGTGATGTTCTTGGGGTCCTTACAAGTTTCGGGTCTTCCAACATCATACTTGATCTCCCAAGTGACCCTACCGAAACTTTTGTTCCAGCCGGCGATCCTGCAGTAAAAAATACGCCCAGCATGCAAAAACACACAGTACACACAAAAGAAAAATGCTACTGCTAATGAGTTTTTAAAATGGTTTTGGCCAATGAGAAACGACCTACGTCACTTCCCTCCCAGTCACGGCGAATTATAAAGGTAAACATACTGCAACTGTCTTTATTCTATGTCTTGTGTGAGTACACTCACTTGAACTGAACCAGGTTTTGATAAAGGTAACAGGTAATATCCTTCTGACAAACGAGACTTGGAAAAAAAAAAAAAATAAATAAATAAAATAAAAAAAAAATAAAATAATATATATATATATATATATATATATATATATATATATATATATATATATATATATATATATATATAAAGCTTTTCCCCCCCTAACCTCTTCATAACAATGGTTGAAAAAAATAAAATAAAATAAAAAGATAAAAAATAAATAAATAAATAAGTGCCTGAATTAGGATTAATAAAATATACATACATACATACATACATACATGCACTCACATCTCTATATATATACACATATATATACATATATATATACATATCCACATATATGTGTATATACACATACATACACACACATGTACACACACACACACACGCATATAAAAAAAATGAAATAAAATAAATAAATCAATACATAAGCTAATAAAAATAAATAAATAAACGAATAAATAAATACATAAAATAATAAATGAATAAAAAAAATATAAAAAAAATATGCACACAAAATAAATAAAATACAAATAAAATAAGATAAATAACTACATATATATATAGATACACACACACACATATACATGCATATATATATATATATATATATATATATATATATATATATATATATATATATATATATATAACGAAAAAATTACTTATATAAATAAAAGGAAATCTTTTGAGAAAAAAAAATAAAAAATAAAAATAAAATTAAAATTGAAACAAAAAAAAAATTGAGGAATTGCTTTGCCAGACCTCCCAAGTGGGACGCTGTCAGTCATAATACGAGTAGTTAATCTTAGAGGGGACATGTTCATGAAACTGTATGCAATGAAATTTGTCCTTTTATGCCCTCCTTTTTTTTCTTTTTTTACTTTCCTTTCCTTTTTTCCCTTTTTTCCACTCTTCCTTTTTTGTTTTTTATTTTTTTCTGTTTTTCTTTGTACAAATTTACGTTCGATTATATACATATGTACACTAGGGAAAACTATACTACCTATACAAATCCTCTTTTCCTAACCCTTCTATTTACTATTGCATACCTCCACACTCGTTAGTCTGTTGTACTCCATGGTTCTGCTCTTTTAATCCATAACCATCTCGATGCTTTTTCTGCAGACTCTGAAATCGCTCTGATGGCCTTTCTCTTTTTTTCTCCTATCATCCCTAAACTCTGCATACTGATCTTCCAGCAAAACTGCGGCAGCCAACTTCTATTGGATAACATGCTGTCCGCCATTTGTTAACTTTACACTGCTCCACAAGCTCCTGATATTTTTCGAGCTTTCTTTCGCAGGCCACCTCAATGTTTTCCTCCCACGGGACTGTCAGTTCTATCAGCAAACCTGCTTTGTTTCAGTTGACCAAAGAATTAAATCCGGTCGCAGTGTTGTTGTTGCAATTTGCTCTGGAACTTTCGAACGATTCCCGATATCTACCCTCCACTGCCAGTCTTGAGCGGTAGATAGTAAGCAAGAGTTGAGTTTATATATTTCTTTAAGAAAGACAAAAACTGGTCACATGAGGATCATAAATTTATTTCCATCCTATTATAGGTATTGATATGAAGCAATAACACCAAAAATAACAGGACTTCTTCAGATCTAAAGGATAAAATAATTCAGAAGAGACACAAGAAGGAAGGGTGAGAGGGGGTATAAATATGAAATCGCATTTTTTAATTTCATTATACAGCCGGTGAAAATACACGCGATAAAATGTCCTCATCAGCCTCCAACTAGGATGATTCCACTCTTTGGGCGACTCACGTGGTACTCTCTGGAACCACCAGTTGCTTTTTCCACCGGACAGGGTATGAAGACAAACAGAGTGAAAGTTCCTTTTTGTAACTTAAGTTCATAACTAAGATACGTGCGTTTGATTTTTGATATTTTTTCGAAAAAATATATATTTAAATTTAAATATAAATATACAGTAAAGTAAGTAAAGTTGGCGACCGCAGTTGAGGGTGACCAGAAGGCTCCCTTTTCAATAGCTACTACACCGAGCTGTTGCGGAGAGCGCTACTCATTTCCCTGGATTGCTCCACTTTACCCTTGATATGTACCTTATAATGCTGAGTGTTAAGCAAGGAGGTATCAAGTACCATTTTTAAAGTCTTTGCTATGACGTGACCAGGGATTGAACTCAGGTCTCCTGGACCATTGACGAACACTCTCCCCACTACCCTGGGCAACATTTTTTTTTACTTTTTGAATGTTGTCTAGATTTCTACAACTGATAAAGGGTATTTTTACACTGCTAAATCAGGAATCATTGGCGAACATTCTACCCACTGGGCCAATGAGCCGAACGTATGCTCAAATGAACATCTATTCATAACTATATACTTATATATACATAAATATGTATTAGATATACATTTATATATATATATATATATATATATATATATATATATATATATATATATATATATATATATAAATATCTATTTATTGATATGAAGCAATAACACCAAAAATAACGGGACTTCTTCAGATCTAATGGATAAAATAATTCAGAATAGACACAAAAAGGAAGGGTGGGAGGGAGTATAAATATGAAATTGCATTTTTTTAGATTTCATTATACAGCCTGTGAAAATACACTCGATAACTTGTCCTCATCAGCCTCCAACTAGGGGATGATTCCACTCTTTGGGCGACTCACGGGGTACTCTCTGAAACCACCACTATTATATATATATATATATATATATATATATATATATATATACAGATATATATATATAATACGTATTTATGTATATATAATATATATAAATATCTATTTATGAATATATATATATATATATATATATATATATATATATATATATACAGAAATATGTTTACATATGTATATATTAAAAACACATATATATATAAAACATAAAAATATATAAGTAAACATATATATACATATCTATCCATAAAATACACACACACACACACACACACACACACACACACACACACACACACACACACATATATATATATATATATATATATATATATATATATATATATATATATATATATATATATAATTCTGTCTCATATTAATTCGTTACCATATTTGCCAGTATAACATATAAGATGCATATTTAGCAATAGAAGAAAATGAAAATCAATAATTAGGATCAAATACTTTACAACAAAATCGAATGAGAGGTGATCTAATTGAAACTTTTAAAATGATTTATGGAATTTCTAATAATGGTAGACATTTTTTTTAAATATTTCTCCTCGAATTAGAAATTTACTGTCAAAACAAATTTCAACAACTACGTCTACAAGTAACTTGGATTTTTGCGAAGAGAGGAATATAATTTTGGGATAAATTGTCCAATAAGATTCAAAAACAGCAACAGTATAAAAATAAGATTAATTGGATTATTTCAGAAATATTGGTTAGAAGAAAATTTCAGACAGTATTTTGGGGAACAATTGGTTGAATTACTCTATAGATTTTTCTGTATGTAGATATTGTATTAATAGAGCATATTTTCGGTGCGAAAATTCTGTTTTTCGGTGCGAAAATTCTGTTTTTCGGTGTTTGTTTGTTTTGGTTTTTTTTTGTTTTTTTTTTTTGTTTTTTTGTTTCGGTGGGGGGGGCTTTTTTAGAATGTTGATGCGTGAAGATAATAAAAAAGGGAGATAACCTAGAAAGCATAACAAAATGAATAATAATAATAATAATAATAATAATAATAATAATAATAATAATAATAATAATAAACGAACTTAAACAAATGGACCAAAGAACAAAAAAAGTAATGATAATGCGTAAGGCATTACATCCCAGAAACGACGGTGACAGACTATATGTTTTCAAGAAAAGAGGAAGGAAGAGGACTTGTCAGCATTGAAAACACAGTTGACGCATTGATACAACGACTCAAAGACTATATACAAAAACACGAAGGAGGACTCATTACAGCCACCAGAAACGAAACAGAGAACACGATGAACAATAAAATGACAATAACCTGGAAACAAAAATGGGAAGGAAAACAACTATATGGGCGGTTTAAACGACTAATAAACAATATCTCACATGACAAAACTTGGACATGGCTAAGAAAAGGAAACTTTAAGAGAGAAATAGAATCTCTCCTAAGAGCACCCAGGGCGCCATAAGAACCAACCATATCAAAGCGAGAATAGATAAGACCCAACAAAATAGCAAATGCAGGTTATGTGGTGAGAGAGATGAAACCATCAATCATATAATAAGCAAATGCAGCAAATTAGCACAGCGGGAGTATAAGGCGAGACACGACTGGGTCGGTAAGGTGATTCACTGGGAAATGTGTAAGAAATTTAAATTCGACCATACTAACAAATGGTATATGCACAACCCAGCACCTGTCCTAGAAAATGACACGCATAAACTCCTATGGGACTTTAATATACAAACGGATCACCTAATCCCGGCCAGGAGACAAGACTTAATAATAATCAACAAAAAAAAAGAGAACTTGCAAAATAGTTGACTTTTCTGTCCAAGCTGACCACAGAATAAAACTGAAAGAATATAAAAAGAAGGATAAGTACCTCGACCTTGCTGGGGAATTGAAAAAACTGTGGAACATGCAGGTGACAATTCTACCAATTGTAATTGGTGCGTTTGGAACAGTAACTAAAGGATTACTAAAGAGACTTGGAAGTTGGCGGACGAGTAGAGACCATCCAAACGACAGCATTATTGAGAACGGCCAGAATACTAAGAAGAGTCCTGGAGACTTGAAGAGACTTGCTGTCATCCAGACTCCAGTGAAAAACCATCGGCTAACGCTGATGTGAATAATAATAATAATAATAAACAGCAGAGGTAAATTATGTGGTGACAGAGTCGATACGAACAATCACATAATAAGCGAATGTAGCAAATTAGCACAGAAAGAGTATAAGATGAGACACGCCTGGGTGGGCAAGGTGATTAAAGGGAAACTGTGCCAGAAATTTTAATTTGAATGAACGAACAAATGGTATATGCACAATCGAGAATCTGTCCTGGGGAATGACACGCACAAACTCCTCTGGGATTTTGATAAACACCTAACCTCAACCAGTCGACCAGACATTATAATAAGCAAGGAAAAAAGAGAACTTGCTGAATTGTGGACTTTGCTATCCCGGTTGATCACAGAGTAAAACTGATAAAGAGCGAAAAGAATGAGAAGTGCCTCGACCTTGCTAGGTAATTGAAAAAAACTCTAAAATATGAAAGTTATATTAATTGTAATTGGTGCTCTTGGTAGAGTCACCAAATGACTTGTAAAAGGACTAAAATAAACAAGTAGATGAATCGAGACCATCCGAACTATAGCATTGTTGAGATTGACCAGAATACTGAGAAGTGTCCTGGAGACTTGAAGAGATTTGCTATCACTTAGCCTCTGTACCATCATCATATACACAATTAATGCTATGTGCGAAATCGACATATAATGTTTATAACGATAATTCATTTCAAGAACATAGGAATCTCGGAATTCGAAAACACCTAACGACTTCTTGTTCTGGTACGAAACCTTTTTATTAACTTTGAGTTAAATGTTTCGACGTAAGAAGGAGAGACACAATCTTCTATGCTGTCTTATTCATTTGGCCCCCAACTCGAGCGGCCTCCCATAAGGTGCAAGTTCGCCTCGCGTCTGCGAGCTCCAAAATCGATCCTTCTCGTTTGGCGTCTAGTACCCAACTCTCAAACTTCCTTCAGATTCTCACACAAACCTCCGCGCGCTTTCGGTGCGTGACGTCACCCGCACCCTGTCACCCCGTTTCGTCTCGGCTATTATGAAATCTGAGTGACAACTCCATCCGCCCGCTCACGCCCGCATTAATACTTGCCTCAATGTTGCACCCAACAAACCCACGCGCTGAGCCGAAAGGTTGTCAGCCTAACTAAACTCAAAGGCATGAATCGAAATCCCTCAGCTATTATATAACAGCCTCCAGTGAGAAACCATCAGCTAACGCCAATGTGAAAAACTCTCAAAAGAGTAACATAATAATAATAATCAAAATAGTAAAGCCTACGACAAAAAACTAGAAAGAAAAAAACAACTCTATTAATATTTTAGGCGACAACCTGGTGACATTGCATCCTAGAAGACGGGGGATATGGTTTTTAAAAAAAATAAAGCAATTGAATATTTCTAAACTGAGGTTCAAAGAAATTGCATAAGGATCGATTATATCAAAGCAAAATGAATAATACTCAACCGAGAAGAAAGGGCAAATTAAGTGTAAAATGAGATTAAACCGTTAATAATACAATAAGTGAATGCAGCAAACTGCCACCAAAGGAGTACAAGACTAGACAAGACTGGATGGAAAAGGTAATCCATAGAGAAATGTGCAAGCGATTAATATTTGATCGTACTTCTAAATGGTACAGGCATAAACCAGAACCTTTCTTAGAAAATGAGATGAATAAAATACTCTGGGATTTGAGCAACAAACAGATCACTTAATAGTGGCCAGAACGTCAGAGCAAGGGCGAATTACACGAAAAGAAAACAGGCTATTTAATGGATTTTTTTTGAAAACCACAGAGCGAAAAAAAAAAGATTATTAAATACATAGACCTTACCAGAGAACTAAATAAAAAACTTGGTGGTATGAGAATGACGGTGATACTATAGTGTGCGGAAGCAAAATAGGGAATAGTTTTTAAACCAATTAAACCAATTTGTGAAAAAATAAACACGAGAAATCTAAATATTTATGATTAACTCTATTATTCAAGCAGTTTTTTTTTTTAAATTAAAATTCAGCCTAATGTAAGTGCGCGAGAAAAGAAAAGACAAAGAATCTATGATTTGTTTAAAGCCGAAACCAAGCAAAAAAAAGTTCCAAAATATTTGGAGTTTCTTTATGGCCTCTATAACGCCCAGACATTAACCCCCTCGATTACCCTACGTGGGGAGTTTTGGAAAACAAAACAAATGCAACTTCTCATCCAAATATTGGTTTCCTTAAGACTGATTTTAGAGGGGAATAGACTAAAATATCTGAAGAATTTATTATGAAAGCATGCAAATCATTTTGAAAGCGTGTTGATACAATAATTTAAAAAATGGCTGCCATATTGAGTAAATTTAATGTTTTGTGTCTATATTTTCATTTTTTTTTGTATTTTTTTTAAAGTTAAAATTAATATTGTTTTATAATAGAGTCGTTTATTATCATCCTATTGTATAGCCATAATAATATCAATGACAACTGTGATACAAACACATTTACAAATGCAAATACAGGCAAATATAGGCGTATGCAAATACAGGTGGATTATGTTGTTTCAGGTATGAACAGTCAATTAATTTCTGACTTCGGTTCTTCGACATGAGGAGAGAGACACATTTCTTATAATGCTAACTATCCCCAACGCACGGCGCATCTTGTGATGTTTAAGATCCCTGTCGGTAGAGATCCAAAAAACTTAACTACACCTTCAAAGGCCCAATCTCAACTTCAACAGACTCTTTTTCAAAATCCTCAAATTCTCAGGACTATCCCTTCCGAGCATGACGTCATCCACACTCCAGCCTCATTTCCCGTCTGGGGTTTATTATGACAATAGTGGTTGTCATATCCTTTATGCACGAGCGTAAAACTATACCCAATGACAATGCACCTCATCTCTTAACCCGAATAGTTCAAAGCCTAACCAATCTGAATGATAAAATATAATTAACGAAAAATTATTAATATAAAAAAATCATTCCTTAATTATGTAACAGTCTTAGAATATTCCTAATTATGCAGTCGCCCTCATTAATTATATTTGGTTGGTCCACAAAGCTTTTGAAAAGCGACTAGAAGAATCAGAGGGAGAATCCAGACCATTCAGACTACAGCATTTTTAAGATCAACCAGAATACTGAGAAAAATCCTGAAGACTTGAAAAGACTTGCTATCACTCAAATTCCCGTAAAAGCGCTCCTCCTAACGCTGGTGTGAAAAACTCGTAACTAGTATAATAATAATAACAGCAACTGTTTAGAAGGATGATAATTTATGATAGCTCCTTAGATATCTTGTAAATCATACGTCTTATATGGTGGTAAATAGTATGTTTATTATCATTGTTCTTATACGATGACATCAACGAAAATAATTTAATCATGTAAAAAGATGTTATTATAATTCAATGGTCTCATTTTTTTCTAATTTAAGAATTCTTTTGAAAGTTTATAGTGAGCATAAACATTGAAACAAAAATTCAATTGACCTTTCAGAAGAAATAAGATGTGCTTAATTTGATATTTAATTACTTTTAATTGTAATTGCGGCCACTAGATTATAACAGTGTTGGTTGAATACCCATCATCTTATCTTACCGTACACGTAACGGATATGCATATATATATATATATATATATATATATATATATATATATATATATATATATAGGGAGATAGAAAGAAAGAGAACGATGATGATGATGATGATGATGATGATGATGATGATGATGAAAAGTCTGAGTGTGTACGTGTGTGTATATACATGGGAACGAAAGAATACATACATAAACGTTAGTAGAATAGCTAGATAAATGTTGAATTAAAGCATGTGTATGTGTGTCTGTGCATTATGAACGAAAGAGTATGTGTATGTGTGTGTGCGTGTGTGTCGGTGTGCGTGTGTCGGTGTGTGTGTGTGTGTGTGTGTGTGCGTGTGTGTCTATGAGTGTGTCGGTGTGAGTGTGAATGCGATTTAAACGAAATAATAGAAAGAGAAACATTAGTAGAATATATGTGTGTGTATGTGTGTGTGTGTGTATTATGAACAAAAGTGTGTGTGTGTGTGTGTCTGTGTGTAATATAAACAAAAGACTAGATACATCAACATCAGTAGAATATATATATATATATATATATATATATATATATATATATATAAATATAGATAGATATGTATGTAAATATATTCGTGTGTGTGTATTATGCACGAATGTGTGTGTATATGTGTGTGAGTTTGATATAAACGAAAGAATACATATATAAACATTAGAAAATTTATATATAAAATAGTGTGTGTGTGTGTGTGTGTGTGTGTGTGTGTGTGTGTGTGTGAGAGAACTGGTTTTGACCTTCAGCAAAAAGTGTTTATTTCTTGACTGTTTATATTTCAAGTTTGACAGTCATCGCAATGTGACAGGATTAGCTTCAAGTGCGAATGAAACTTGAACTTTAAACTTAACGATTCGACCCTTTTGCCGCCTGGGCGATTTTTTTTTCACCAACGGTACTCAAGCAGAGTGACATTTTTTATTCTATCACGGTAGCTTAATGTAAGACATTTTCTTACTATCTGATCATTGACTAATTCAGTGTTGATGTATAGAAAACATCATAAGAAGGGCCCACTTTGTTGTATGACCGTGTGAAGTTTGTTTTGCATAATCTCATAATTCAAGATTGGTGATTTATAGTTTTCATGCTAATTTACCCCGCCACACAAGTGCTGATCAGCTTTTTCGACTATAAAATACGCCAAGTTTTTGCCAAGTGGTAAGACTCCCTTAACGAATCTATCTGTTGGCCGTACATGGTGACTAGCTATAATTCAGGAGTAGATCCTCGTGACTGAACCGGCTTCCTGAGTGTACACTTGACCTGAAACACTCCCTTTTGACCCTTTCTGGGATAGATGGGTGGGTAGACCGGTCGGATCTGATCAATCTGCAGGTCATGCCAAGGCCAATGACCTTTACGACTGTCTTGTCTGTAATTTGCTCTTGTAGCAAACAAGTAAGTATAAGTAAAGTTAGTGACCTTAGTCGAGGGTGACCCAAAGGCTCCATTTTCAATAGCTACTACACCGAGGTGTAGGAGAAGATGCTACTCCATTCCCTTGATTGCTCCACATTACCCTGGATTCTTACCTTACAATGCTGAGTGCTAAGCAAAGCGGCATCAAGTTACATTTTTGGAGTCTTTATTATGACTCGACCTGGGAGCGAACCCCAGTCTCTCCCGGGCTATTGGCGAACACTCTACTCACAAAGCCAATGGCCCGCCAATTCTAATTTATCTTGAAGTACTAAATGACACCGACTGAGATTCAACTGCACAGATGTAGCAATACATGAAACAATTTAAAAATTTTTTTCAATATTTGATAGAATTATTAGTATTTGATTGGTTGCTTTGTTTTACGGCGTATAAACCCTTTTCGGGTCATTTAATGCCAAATTTGAACATTTTGATAAAGGTTTCAACCAATTCAGTTTAGTAGAAGTATTTTTTTTTTGTTTACATACAGTTAAATGAAAAAATAGTTAATTTCAACCAATTCAGTTTAGCGTTTAGGACCCTATCAGGTGTTATCATTCTAGGCCTGAGTGGACCCAGGAGCGATAGTAATGAAGGGATACTCCGCATTCCCCAAAGCTCCACTATAACTGAAGCCTCACCATCAGATTGTTTAGTGTCATAAATATGACACTTGTTAAGAGAATCTTACGCCTCTGTAGAGATGCAGTCAGTTATTCTGCAGCCCCAGAATTATTAGTTCTATTAAAAAGACTTATCAGTTTTGAATAGCAATACTTGAAATCATTAACCACTCTGTTGGCTGCGGCAGTGGAATACTCCGAATGCACCTCCTAAGAGGTCAAAAACACGCACATCATGAGCATCCTGGTTATAACACGAAACTATACGATGGAGAGACTCAATTTCTGAATCTTTGAAGGATTTAAAGTACTCCTTCATTGCCATTATTCCCAGGTCCACTCTGACCTGGAGCGATAAAACTTTTTAGTATCCCATCTACTAGTCAAATAGAATGAATAACTCAATATATTTAAAACCAAACTAAATAGCAATTTACTATGGATATTTGTTTGATATTTGAAACCATACATGTAAGTTGTTTGTATGAGAAAACAATATTTGATAAATAGAATTACTATTTTTAAATAGCAATACTGGAAACCATTAAATTGTGTGCAAACAAATGATTAATTTAACATAGAATTTTTAGTGTTAAATAGGAATACATTAAACCATTTTATTTTTGGCAAAAAAAGCCTAGGCTTGTTCAATAATAGTTATTATCGAAAAATATTTCCTTACAAATCGTATATATATATATAAATAATATTACAAATCATATATATATATATATATATATATATATATGCAGAAAAAATTGAGAACGAGGTAATCCATTTTGAATTTTTCTCTACATATAATTTACTTCCATATATATATATATATATATATATATATATATATATATATATATATATATATATGTGTGTGTGTGTGTGTGTGTGTGTGTGTGTGTGTGTGTGTGTGCAGGATTTTGTATTAAATAACCCACAAGAGTTCACATGCCATAAAACATAATAAAACAAGACCCAACAATTACTGATCAATTAGTTGTTTTGTTTGTGTATTTATAAAAAAATTAACTGATGTGTTTTAACATTTTTTTTAAATTAATAATTCACCCACTCAGCAAGGAAAATAAATTATCGGCTAGTGAAAGGGTTAAACTTTTTATGAATAATTTTCAATGTTTCTTTGTCCCCTAAGATGTTAAGCAGGAAACTTATTCTAAAATGTCATGATTTTTTAATTATTACTTTATTGATAATTTGATATGTGCTTGAAGCTGAGAAAGTAGATTTTTTATAGAACTATTTGATATAACATTGTCTTTAATATTTTCCGAGTATTGCCAGGTACACTTGCTTGTTGTTTTCTTCCTAAATGTGTTGTTTAGGTTTTCTTGTTCATACTTTAGAGATTTTTTCTGGTAAAATTTTGGCTAGACAGGTGAATATATTACTTGTATTTCTACAGTTTTTAGCGACAAAAAGAAATAAGAAAAAAAAAAATTTAAAAGCCACTGGGAAAAGAAGCAATAAAAGAAATAGATAGATTAGAGATTCTTATATATATATATATATATATATATATATATATATATATATATATATACATATATATTATATGCAACGCCTAAGCAGGATGAATAACGTAGCCACGAAAGACATCAAAATAGAAAGGAGAATTATTTTCGGGTTTAGTTTTACCTGGAAACCTTTCTTTCCACAGTAATTCCGAAGCGAATTGAAAGAACAGCTAGATAGCTTCCATTCTATCATACATCACGAAATATTCTGTTCGGTATTAAAAAAAAAAAAACTTTGAAGACGAAAAAGCATTCGAAAATGGCGTGCATTAATAAAGAAAATAAAGACAAAAGTCAATGTATATCATTTTTTTTCTTTTCCGTTTGGTTTAACTGCTATTATCTCGATTAACATAGCTTAATGTCTATGGTTGCGTTGTTGCAGCTCATATACGTGCAAACATATATATATATATATATATATATATATATATATATATATATATATATATATTGTTACGACCCTCCCTCACCTGAATCTTTCGTGTTTGATTTTTTTCATATGAACCAACCCCTCCGCTCGGGCAGGATATGACACTAGGTCAATTTTTTAAGCGGAGTTTAACAGGTTTGAATTCAGAGTTTTCCTTCTCCTTGACTATTTGCCTCACTAGGCTGAAGAACCTAGTCTGCCCTACTATTTACCCATAGCTGGATGGAGAATATTTGGATTCATACCTTTCCCAAGGGTATTAGTGCTATGTGAAATGCAATCAGTCAGGTCCAGGATTTGAACTCGTGTCGCCGTGTCCTGCGACGATAACCATTACACCACGGGCACCTCCTCTCGTGTTTGATTTTTTTTCTATTTCACACCCACACATACTCTCCTCAGTCGGGGAAGGAGAAGACGGAGAGAGCCGGAGTGTCCCGAGTAGAAGCGAAGACAGAGAGAACCGGAAGTTGGGCACCAGCATAAAAACATTGCAACAAGGTTTATGTGACCACAAATCAGTCGAGATGTGACTATCTTCTGCATTCGGCTCCCACTTAAAGAGAAAGATTTCTAACCTCTGAAAAGGGAAGATAGTGGTTGGTACTTTCTTTTTGCCTTATCTGTCTTTTAATTGGTTTCCGCGAGTGTTTGGTGATTTTTGCCCCTCCTCCGTTAATGTTAAATTGTTACTTTTCTGATTTTTTTGGGATGATTGTGTCCCATGCGGAGGGTTTTTCAGTGCTGAAGTGGAATTATCTACAAGTTAATTCATTTTGTTGCGGTGTGTTGGGTCTTTTGTTCCTTCCATCAGTTAGTGGGCGGAAGGTGTTCGCTGCGGAGTGACGACCCGTAAAATCTTTTTGTTCGTCCGAGCTGATACCACCATGGTGGTTGTTTTTCCCCAGCAAGGACCAGGTATGTCACCCTCTCCATCAAGAACAGGAACGTCGTAATATGTGTGTGTGTGATTGGTCATTCAATAAATAAGGAGAATTATTTGAAAAGAGCAAGATACTTTTTTCTCTCCACTTTTTTTTTAGGTTAAGTTTTTTTTTTTTTTATTTAGTGGCATATCAACCTTCGAGAGTTACTTATTTCCAAAGCCATTCTTGTAGTAGGATTATTATATTATAACCCATAACAGGAGGGTTATGGCGCACCAGTGTAAGTAAGCAGAAGCAGTCACTTAAATTGTGGGGGTATGGAATGATGTATGCAGATGCCTGCTTGTCAGTTGGAGTTAGTGAAGACCGAGTCAGAACCAGCCCGCAGTCACCGAGAGCGCCCGACTGGGGCCTGTGGCTCGTACCGGGCCTCCGGTTAAGCAACCCCGGCCGAGACGCAGAAGAAGTGCTAAGTGGGGTTTTGAAGATAACTCAGCGTGCTATGGTCAAGAAAAGTTATGGGTCAATATTGCAATCCGTCTCCGACCGTCCCGATCACACAGAAACTTCAACCGCTTACGAAAGAATAAAAAGACATATATATTTTTATAAGGAAGAATTACGGTAATTCTTCATCCACATATATTCTATCGTCATGTATATATAACCAAGGGGTTTTATATCTTTTCCAAGGGTATTAGTCCAAAAATGAATGTTTAGTGCTATTTAAGTTCAAACAGAGTACATATATTTAAAAAAAAGGGGGATCCATCACCACGATATGTGGTAAATCTATAAAATTAATGAACAAATTTACATCCCTCTGGTCCAGTCGGCGGGGGTGGCAAAATACACCGACTACATCTCTTCTGAGAAGTAAGACTCTCCCCACAAGTGTCCTAGATGGACTTCTTAGATGACGCTACAGAATACACCGACTACATCTCTGCTGAGGGGTAAGCCTCTCCCAACGAGTGTCTTAGATATGACACTAAACAATCTGACGGTGTGGCTCCAGTTATGCTGGAGCTTTGGGAAATCCGGAGTAATCCTTTATTGCCATCGCTCCTAGGTCCACTCTGACCCGGAGTGGTAGCACCTGATTGAGTCCACTCTATGGGTCAAATAGAACTAAACTGTGAGTTAATACCAAACTGAATTGTTTGAAATAGAACTGTTTTTACTCTTGACTGTGTGTAAATAAATGACATTGTTTCATTGGATTGTTAATGATACATAATAATACTTGGAACCATTTACCTTTTTTTGAATAAACTGAATAGCTTGAAATAGAAATGTTGTTTTTTTAAATTTAAACCCTGTACTTATGATAAACTGAATTCTCTGAAATAGAACTGTTTGTATGTATAGGAATAGATTTGGCATTAAATAATCTACAATCCGTAAAACCAAATCATATCCCTCGGCCACTACATCTCATCTCGTGAAAGGGATGTCAACCTACGCTTAGCGAAGACGTGAAATACTAAAAAGTGTTATCAGTCACATGGAAGTCTGATCTATCTGACAAAATAATATGATATTTCTACGAAGCTTTAGCTGTGTCCATACTGCTTCATGGCTGCACCACATAGACGCTAACTAAATACATTTAGAAAAGGCTCGATGGGAACTACACAAGAATACTGGATGCTGTTTGGAACAAATTCAGGAAGCAACAGCTCACAAAGCAACAGTTGTACGTCCTCATGCCTCCCATCTCACAAACCATTCAAATAAGACAAAGACATGTGGGACACTGTGGACAACCTCAAAAGTGACGTTCTCTTATGGACTACAGCACATAGACGTGTCAATTTGGGCCGATCAGCGACTACTTACTTACATCAACTCAATTGTACTTCAACAAGGAAAGCCCTGATACTTACAAAAGCTTTTGTTCGTTTTGTTTTACGGCATATCAACCTCATTGATCATTTAATGCCGAATCAAGTAAAAGAAAATAAGTCTGAAAAGAAATTCAAAGGAGATGTCTTAGGAATTAATGATAAACTTTACATAATTAGTTGGTTATTTGTTGTTGTTGTTGTTGTTGTCTTTATTTTATTGGGAGTTTATTTGTAGGGAAACATAATCATAAAAAAAGCTTTTATGCAACTGAATGAAGAAACTAAAACCACCCATATTTTTGGACTGCTGTATATCGTTTTTTAAACCGCAATATATTCTTTTGGGGTCAGATTTTATGTGCTATTCAATAGGACGATATTTAATTTAAATATGACACGAACTTGTACTGAATAAATTCAACACCATCAAAAATGAATTTATAAATATATATATATATATATATATATATATAAGTGTGTGTGAGTGTGTGTAAGACGAACGAACTGGCCCAATGATTTACTCATAATAAGAATAAAAGATTAAACAGAGAAGAAAAAGTTACAGGCTAGCTAACCGGTTTCGATCTTCGCTCAATAGAGCTAAACCGAGGTTAATATAGAATTAAAAAAAATAAAATAAAAAAACTATTAGAAATATGTACGGTGGAAAAAATTCATATCCTACAAATTCCCCATAGTTGTATTTTTTAAATCGATATCATCCTTGATTTACCATTATTTCTACGCTACAGCCTAGCCTCACATTTCCTGGCGCTTTCATGACGGCCAAGTACACAGCTAAAGTTGACGATGTCAGCGTGCTTGCAACGATCAGAGTCGAGGTTGATGAGGGTTGTAAAGATATTGGAAGGTGTGAGCATGTGGCGTGGGGGGTTATTAGTAGGTTTGTGGTTAGGCTCGTGGGGGAGCTGCTCTCATCCCGGCTCCTTTAGTTGGGGAGACTGCTATTGCAAGACACTCGGCATCTGACTCGGTCCCGGCTCCAGCTGGAGAAAAGTTGATCAGAGGTACTGGAAAAAGTTGTAGCCGCTACTGACCTCTGATGATGAAGAAAGCTATTCTTAAAAAGCAGGGCCAAGGTGTGCGGCTCCCACATCTACTCTAGTCTTTTACCGTCTCCAGTACTTCCTCTCCTGCACACCTTTCTAGTTAATCTAGAAAGGGTCCTGTTCCAGCTGGCCTGGAGCAAAATGGGCCCCTTTCCTGTGACGGGATATCCGTCATCTTCACCCATCCGAAAACCAAGTTAGAGTACATAACATCGAGATTCAACGCTATTCGTTGCGTCTGTTTCCTAGGTCGGATGTGCTCACAACACGATGAAACCGGTGACATTTGGAAAGAAGACCCCAAGAAAGCATTTTCGATCTTGAGAACCGTGCAATCGAATAATTAGGAGACGCACAAATGACCCAGAAACGAGTTATTTTCTATTGTGAATGTCGGCACGCTCTGAAAATCTCTCAAGCTTCAGATTGGTCTCTCTGACATTATTGGCCGTTATCGAGTAAGGCATCAGTTAGTGGGCGGAAGGTGCATACGAGATGACATGATCGACAAGGTCGGTATGATGAATGAGCAAGATCGTTTATTGTAGCCGTGGACCCTCGGAACGAGGTGCCTCAATAACGATCATGCATCGCTCATCAGACGAGTGATTCAGAGTGCCCTCTGCGTCGGCAAGAAACTATTTTGAGCGCGTCTGGCTATTTTGCCAGAGTACGTCTGATGCAGTGATATGAAGGCATCGATCTTGCACGTCTTCTTTCACTACCTTCGTGTACAGCCGTTATGCAAGCTTCTTGAAGGCTGCATGGCTTGCGTATTAAATACAAAGTTATATATCCTCGAAGTCAGTTCTTTATGTAACAATGTAGTGCCGTCGCTGAACAGGACGGGACAATATGTGTTTCTCTACTTACTCGACAATATTAGAGTCGTGATTTTGACAAAGCGACGGAAGGAATCTTTTTTTTTAACATGTGTGGTTTTTCCCAGCAGCAAAGCAAAATGAAAATCCAGTCTGAGATACAAAGACTCTTCTTTGGAGTTTAGCAAAAGGTAGGTGAATGTTGCGTGCCTATGTTAAGTGAATTCTTTTTTGTAAATTGCATGTTAAGAAGAACTCTGGATCCGTGAAAAGCCAAACGGTAACAGATCTCAGGTAAATGAGACTAGGTTTATTGCCTTTATTTTGCCAAAGTTATTAACTTAACAAGAGTATGGTAGCTCATCGACTTGATTTGTAATCCCTGTTTTCACCCCTTACCAATATTTACCCAACCCTACCGCTCCGGCAGGATTTGACACAAGGTCAATTTCAAGTAGAGTTTAACAGGTTTAAATTCAGAGTTTTCCTTCTCCTAGACTAGTTGCCCCTCAAAGGCTAAAGAATCTAGTCTGCCCTACTATTTACTCATAGCTGGAGGGAGAATAATTAGATTCATACCTTTTCCAAGGGTATTAGTGCTATGCGAAATGCAATCAGCCTCGTCCAGGATTTGAACTTGTGTCGCCGTGTCCATTTCCAACGACGATAACCATTACACTACGAGCACCTCCGCACCGTTTTGAAGACTTAGACTTCTATTGTAGTTGCGCAGAAGTTAATTTTTTAATCTCCAACACTTTTTTTTTTTTTTTTTTTGAATGGGGTCTAGCTTTTTTACCATATTAGTCTGTGAGGAGCAATACCGTCATCCTCTTTTGGATTATATATATATATATATATATATATATATACTAACCTACTATCTACCAGCATTCACGGTTACCAGGAAAAAAAAACGCCAGGAACTAGAGATAACAATATCTGGAATCATCGCCAGGAAAAGAAAATATCATAGGACAAAAGAAAAGAAAAAGAAAAAAAGAAAAGAACAACCTCGTCACGCCAGTTGAAAAAAATCAAGAGATATGCAATCAGTTGGTCAAAAGAAAAAGAAAAACCCACCGTAAATTGCTGCAATGCTACAATTGCAAGAGTGCTCAATACGAAGTAGAGCCAATTACAAAAATTATATATATAAGCATAAATATAAATATATATATATATGTGTGTGTGTGTGTGTGTGTGTGTGTGCCAATTGGGTGACTCCAAGGCTTCCAAGGTGAAGGGGTGGGCATTATACTTTTTGCTTGATTGCTCTACATTACCCTTGGTCCGTACGTTATAACGCTGTGTGTTAATCAAGGGCGTATCGAGTACTATTATATAAGACTTTGGTATGTTTTGACTTGGGAATGAACCCTGAGTCTCCTGTTCCATTGACGAACACTTTACCTTATAAGCCAATGAGCTGGTACACTTTCATTTCGTTTCGTTGGCGATATTTGATTTTTTTTAAATCGGTATATTTTCGGTTATAAATTTCTTAACCTTCCCCCTCTCCCTCATATCTATGTAAATATGGCATTAGGTTAGATATACATGATGCGTTTGACTTGTTTTAGTAACTGTAGAGTGAAAGATTTCTAAATAATTTCATCGTTATGATAAAGGGATTATTTCAATATGTTTTGGGACATCAAATGGAACAAAATAAGTTGAAATTTTCGATTGTGATGACCAGTTTCTTTTCCTTCCTATTTTTCCGTCCCATTTTATGGCTTTGTGGCAATTTTTTTATTTTTATGCAGTAAAATGTTTTCTTTACATTGATCAGATTCTAGTAAAGTTTCTATGACGTGAAATTGTTTGAATAAGAAAAGGAGGCTTGGCGAATATTCTCCTTAAAGTGGCAGTAATTGGTGAAAATTTTATATTTACCACATTCTAGCTTTTTTGAATTTAGCAGTGAATGTTCAACTTTGTATTCTTAACTTTTTGTATCTATATAAATGGATTTATTTATTCAAATTCTAAAATGATAACCGTAGGTAATTAATTGAACAAAAAAAGATATTTTTTCTGCATATGCTCGCAGTTATTTTCATTGAATCGTATCCTACCCGAGGAAAGATAATTTGTTTTAATTTAATAAGTTAAAACCAGAAAGCCTCTTTAACATATGTGATTTCCCCGAGAGAAAATCAATTTAATTTGGAATGCTATAAACAATTTGCTTTTAATTTATTTAAATAAATATTTAACAAAAAGTCTGTATTCAATTTTTATTTTGTAAAAGGTAATTTGAAAACTTGATAAGTTTTGTCAATTTTTTTCACAATTAATATAAACATTAGTTGTCATATATTAAAAAAAACGATGGAAAATATCATTTATAATATCATAAAAAAGATGAACATTAAGAACTTTTTCAACCGCAGACATCAAGAAAACAAGAAAGAAATACAGCCGACAAAATCTTACCAATACTAGCATTGAAGACTAAAGAAGCAAGGATTGTTTTAAATCATCAAACTCTACCAGCAGAAGACTTGAAAATAACAAGAATACACAGAAGAAAAGACAATATAAAGATATAAACTTTATGAGAAACAGTAATGTTTTTCTTTTTTTTTCTTTAAAAAAATTATTTTGAAAAAGTTTGGTTGAAAAAATTTTGGGACCTTTGAAAAGGATATTGTAAGTAAATATATTAATTGAAAATTCATGAACTAAAATTTTTAAGTTACTTATTTTGGTATTTGAAAATTATATGCACTTTTCAAGTTATAATTTTTATTAAATGAATTGCAAAAAAATCAAATATTTTTAATGTAACTCAGCTTACATATATACGTTGAGGAGATTATATATTCACAGAAATGGAGAGCTAATCGTTTAATCAATAAATCAGCGTTCATATTCTTTAAAATATCCTGTGAATGTAAGGCAATGATTAAAAACAAATGGAAACATCAAGAGATAGAAAGTGTTAAAGAGAAAGAAAAGAAGAGGAAAGAAAATTCTTCATTTTGGATTACTTTGTTTTTAAATCTTTCTCCGTATTGTCGAATTCTTTTCCATTATTTACTTATATATATATATATATATATATATATATATATATATATATATATCATATGAATTAAGTGAGTAAATAGACGTAAACAGAAGAATCAAACGGAGTGCTCAATGCTCGGCTGATTAATATATGTAAACATATATTAAGAAACTGATGCAGAGCAATATTTACTTTAGAACGAGAAAATTAATAAATCTTAATTGTATATATATATATATATATATACAAGTATTTTTTCATTATAAATATATTTCATCCGTCTACAGACAGAATTTTGGAATTGATTCGAAATCCATGCGAAGAATCTGTCAATCATCATCATTGTGTCGCGCTGCCAGCATGCATCACCCTGACCCTCTCTCGCCACTCGTCTCTACCGTCCATCGCTCCCGGGATGTCTTCCAGGCTATATCACGTATTGGCACAGAGCGGTTTCGGCATCGGCGAGTGTATTTGATCGAAGCGCTATGTCATCAGCGTCCTCCGCGTCCTTTTTTGTGTGTGCGGGGTGACTTCTGCTTCTTTCCTTTGCCAGCTAGAAACTGTCATCTTTCATTATATCAATAGACGTTTTAAGCATATAGTCTTGGTAGATGATAGATAGGCATAGGGTTAATGAGTCTCCTTGCTGCACACTTGGTACGATGTCGAAGTAGTCAGTGTCTCCATTCGGGGAGTTTTTTTTTCTTATATAGATACCATCATTTTGACTGCGACGGTCTCTTTAGATATGCTGTAGGTGAGTAGTATTTGCGCCATCTTCCCTCTGTGTATGGAGTCAAAGGCCTTTGCGAAGTCGACGGATAATATTGTAGCCTCTAGGTTTTTTGTACGTACACCTTCTAGAATTCGACGGATAGTCAAAATTTGTGATGTCGTTGATCGATTTCTCTGAAAGTCATATTATTGATTATTAATTTCATCCCCATGTTTTATTTGTTTCAGGTTGTGTCTACTGTGCTTCTAACAAGAGTCAGTGGGGCACTGTTTGCAAGGAAAGTCGCATCGTGACACAATTCATTCCTCCAAAAATTAGAACACGATATGCTGTACATCTAGCATTCACGACGAAAGATCCAATACGAAGTTTCACTGTGTTTAGATGTCAGTCTGAGGACACATTCATATTCATCTTGATGAAAACCAAACAACCAGTCAACATTATCGTATTTGAGAGGGTTACTAGCGATGGTGACATTATTTCTCACACAGCTTACTCAACATTGAGGCTTACATGAACTTCCTGGAGAATGTAATGCTACTCTGGATGGAGACGGTGGATAATGCGCAATACAACACAAGCAGAAAAAAACAGTCTTGGCGGTGAAAAAAGTCTCTGACCAAATCATCCAAACATCTGGCCGCCTAACTTGCTCAACAGAAATCTCCTTGATTATTAAGTGTGGGACGCGGTTTAGTAAGAGACCAATACAACTCTCTGCAATACTAAAGATAAACAGACGGCAAGGATATTAGTTGTATTTACCGATTTATTCAATGAAACCGTCAGAAAGGCTGGGTGGAGATTCCCAAGTCTTCTGAATGCCGTGGATGAAGCTAATGGCGATTTCATTAAATAAATTTAATTTAAAGTATTTCACGATCTTTTCATGGTTGATTTATGCGATAAAGTGAAATTTCATTTTTGCTTAATCAAGACGACTGTTTATACTTCACACCCATTATATATATATATATATATATGTGTGTGTGTGTGTGTGTGTGTAGATATGTCTCTGTGTGTTTGTATGTGCATATATATATATGTTTGTGTGTATGTGTACATATATATATATATATATATGTGTGTGTGTGTGTGTGTGTGTGTGTATGTGTGTGTGTAGGTGGGTATTTATGTGAATACATATGTGTGTATGTGCGTGTATATATATGTATGAGTGTGCGTATATATATATATATATATATATATATATATGTTTGGTTTGTTTTAATTGTATAATCAAAGAGGTGATACCTCCGCTCTATACGGTGGCTTTCTGAAACTAGAGGATAAGTTTACCTGGGAAGCAGCGTCACATCTACCGAAAATGATATCAGTATGCAACTAGCAAGGGCATGGAGAGCTATCGATAGGAATCGGTCTTATAGAAGTCAGACCTATCCGAAAAAATAAAACGATGTTTTTTCCAAGAAACAGTCGTGTCAATACTACTATATGGATGCACTAGATGGACACTGACGAAACGTATAGAGAAAAAGCTTAACAGCAATTGCACAAGAATGCTACGAGCTGTATTGAACAAACCTCACAAAACAGCAGTTCTATGGCCACCCATCTCGAAAACCATCCAAATTAGACGAATAAAATGTGCAGGACACCGCTGAAGAAGTAAGGACGAACTATGGACCCATTCACACGGAAGAGCAAGTGTTCAGTGACCATTTAGAACCAATCTACAACAGCTCTGTACTGATACAGGAAGTAGCCTGGGAGACCTGCCGGGAGCAATGGACGATACATACAAATGACGAGAGAGGGTCAGGGAAATCCGTCATGATGATTTATATATATATTTATACATATAAACACACACACATACACACAAAAATATACACATATATATGTTTATATATATACATATATATATATATATATACACAGAGAGAGAGAGAGAGAGAGAGAGAGAGAGAGAAAGAGAAAATTGAATTACAAATCGTTTAAAATGTTTTTCATAAATCAAAAACGTACTCCATAACGGTCAGTAGATCAGGATTAAACATAAGATTGGTAAATGTTTTCTTTTCCTTTAAATTGTCATATATAAATATATATATATATATATATATATATATATATATATATATATATATATATATAGGGTGTGTGAGTGTGTGTGTGTGTGTTAGGAAATAAATGCTCGAATACGTCTTCATATTTATACCAAGGATTTAAGAGGTACGTTGCTATATCCCAGATGGCAGATTTTCTTCTTTTTTTTTTTTTTGTTGTTTTCTTATTTTGTTTTTTGTTTTTTTTATGTAAATAGATTATGGAAGCTTGCTAGTTTTTTGCTTTTTTGTTTTTCTTTTTTCTTTTTTTAATCAATCTTATTTTCCATATTCATGAAAAGCTCTAAGATGAAACCCAAGACAAAATTTCGGCTGAATTGGCTTCATTTTGAGCTATTACAAAGTCTATTATTTTCAATTTTCTCCTCAGCACTGCGGGCGTTATTCTTTGCTTTCAAAATAGGACTGGTCCAAATATGAAATAAAGCGGGGAAAATATCTTTAAATAAAAAGAAAATAAACAGAAAAAAATCCCTAGATTTTTCTTTTTTTTTTCTTTTTTCTAAGTATTCATGCTTCAACCTTTGATTGTTTTTCGTTGTTATTGTTTTTTTGTTTTTTTTTGTTTTTTGTGTTTTTTTTTTTTTGTTTTTTGTTATCTACGTTTTTACATTGAAGTGGCGGAGTTTAGATGTGGTTTGTTCATTTGAAAGTGTCAGAGGAGACGATTATTTTTCTGTGGAATCGGAAGAGACTTTCGCGATGGATACTGCTATAGAGAAAAAATAAACACTACAAAAAAATGCCCCAGTAATTTTGCAACACGTCTTGACAGACTCGTGTGGGATAAACGCCAGAACAGAACACCTGGCCATTGTTGTTACTCTTGCGTACACACACACACACACACACACACACACTGAGTAATTCAATAACATACACGTGTATAGCTCAACGTTAACGATGCATATCAAATGGTCTCCCGTAATTCTTTGAGATAGATAGATAGATAGATAGATAGATATTATGAAACATGGATAGATACAGAGATAGATATGATGGTACTGTGATATATATATATACATATATATATATATATATATATATATATATAACTAGACTAAGACAGAATAATGAATACGACGTTAAAGATTCGATTTATGTACACGCACGTACCCGTAAAATTGCAACTGCATATCCCGTGAAAATGTTCATGCCTGTGCATAAATTCATACGAGTGTAAAAAATATATGTGTACTTAATCAGATTCGTTTCCAGTTAAGTTCGATATTGCATCAAATCTATAAAAGTCGTAATATAATTAATTACAAGTAAATAAAAATAATTATTATTTCCTCTGGGGTTGTTTTTTTTTTTTTCTTAATGGCATATCAACCTTTGTAGGTTATTTAATGCCGAAGCTATTCTCCTTGAAGAACAGTAGTGGTACTATTTAACCCATAGCTGGGAGGATAAGGGGGTTCATACCTTTCCCAAGGGTATTTGCCCGAAAGTGAACGTAATAGCGCGACTGGAGTACGAACTCGCATACTACGATTCCGCAGTCCATCGCTTTAATCATTACACATCGAGGACACCCCCATTGTTGTTTTACGTGGCGTGGCCTATCTCCATTTCATGCAACACGAGATAATATCATCTACATAACTGGAAGTTCACTTAGTGCATGGGTTAACATCGAGGTAAATCGAATGGACGTCCTGAGTTCAAATCCTGGACAAGACCTACCGTTTTATTTGGCGTCAATATCTCAAATAGAATGATTGATTTGACTGATCTATAGGGTCGGTAATACTTGCATTTATAAAAGTGATATTATTGAGAGATTAGAATCGATAGACACACTGACTCATCCAAACATATAGGAAGTCTTTGTGATGTAATGGATACTGTCAGAGGAAATGGACACGGTGACACGAGTTCAAATCCTAGGTCAGACTGTTTTCATTTCACATAGTGCTAATACCCTTGCGAAATGTAAGAATCCAATTGTTCTCTCTCCAACTATAGGCAAACAGCTGAGCATACAAGGTTTTTGAACCCTGGTATGGCAACCGGTCTAGGAAAAGGAAAACTCTGAATTGAAACCTGTTAAACACCGCTTAAAACTTGACCTTGTATTACATCCTGCTCGTAGGGATGGGTAGGTAAATATGTATATATATACAGATATAGAGGCAGTACCGCCTTGAACTACCTAAACTGAGTTATCACCCTGGTTGGCAGCTGATGAGGGCAGGGTATCGCACTTGCTTTCACACGTTGTATGATGAAAAAAAGAATACGTGTGAAAATATAAAGAACTCAAGAAAAATATCAAATGATAGATAGATTCGCCTACATATGCTGAGCGGAAGAACCTCATATGTCAGCGATCAAAATCAAATAGCTTAGTTAGGTAATAACTGGAACTTATCTCTAAAAGTGATGAGAAAAAACAACCAAACAATACTGTAATCAAAACTGTACTTCTAAACAGCGTCACCCTTCACACGGGTAAGCAAGAGGCGAGTTCTGCTGTGGTTTGATCTCTGAACCCAGAGTTTGAAAAATTAACTCCAGAGCCCAAACCCAACTTACTTAGATGCAAGAAAAACATTATTAACGCTGCAACTTTTAACGTCAGAACAATAAACACAATATGCCAAGAACCCGATATTACGGCATCTGCAGTCGAGGAAAATGAAGACATAATGCGGCTAATGAAGGCATGGACAGCTATCGATAGGCTATCGTTCACATGGAAATCAGACCTGATCGATAAAATGAAAGACAGTTTCTTCCAAGCAGCGGTCGTATCGATACTGCTGTATGGATGCACTACTTGGACACTAATTAAACGGCTGGTAAAGATGGTATACGGCAATTACACCAGAATGCTGCGAGCAATATTGAACAAGTCCTGACGGCAACACCCCACAAGACACCAACTATACGGCCACTCGCCTCCTATCATGAAAACTATCCAAGTTAGACGAACCAAACATGCAAGACACTGCTGGAGAAGCAGGGACGAGCTCATAAGTGATGTACTCCTAATGACCCCCACATATGGCCGACTAAAAGCAGGACGACTATCTCTAATATATATTCAGCAGCTATATGAGGATACGGGATGTAGCCCTGAAGTCCTGCCAGAGGCGATGAACGATAGGGAGAAGTGGCGAGAGGAGGTCAAGGATATCCGAGCTAACGGCACGGCATAATGATGATGATGCGTGTAAGAAGATAAATATTACCATGGCTACTAGGATTTAAATAAAATGATGCTAGTCATCTGAGATAAATGTGCTACATTTAATGGCAACCTCTGAACAGCAATCGTCACTTGCTACAGTCCTACCACTACTAGGGATGAAGTGAATATCACAACCTTCTACTGTACTGTTATACACCAAATAAATGGTTGTAACATTACACGGCACAAATAGAATTTTGCAACGCTACGGTTCTCAAATGGACCTTTGAACGACTACAAATACTACACATAGATACTTGCACCACCACGGTTCTCGGTAAAACCTTTGCAGAGCTACGTTTTAAGTGTCAGTGGAATCCTTGTTGTAACCTCGCCGTGAGAAGAAATGGCGAACACACAAAAACCCCGTCTTAGTTTGCTGATACAAAAGTTTAATTGCGACTACACTGTAAGTGGGTAGAGTGTTCGCCAATGGTCCGAGAGACCTGGGTTCAATCCCAGGTCGCGTCATACCAAAAACTTTTAAAATGTTTTTTGATACCTCCTTGCTTAACACTCTGCAATATAAGTTACGTATCAAGAGTAAAGTGGAGCAATCCAGGGAAAAGAGTAGCACCCTCCCCTACAAATCGGTATAGTAGCTTTTGAAAATGGAACCTTCTGGTTGCCTTCGACTACGGTTGCAATCTTTTCTTACTTTTTTTTACACTGATTAGTAGTCGTCGAGCTGAGAGAAACAGCGTATGAAAAATGAGCCGTTTTAGCTCGGCAAAGAAAAATAAAACGTCGTGAAGTGAGAGAGAGGAGACAGACCTTGAATTATCTTTCTCGTTTTCTATTGTAGTTTTAACCCTTGCCCATCCACTGTTTTTTTTTTTTTGTTTTTTTTTCTCAACGGCTTTGCAGTGTGTGTGAAACTCCTTCGTGAAGCTAATCCCAAAATACAGCCGCAACTTTCGGTTGTCTTCAGATCGTCGTGGCTGGTGTTCAACTGTTGTCTTTACATCGTCGTGTCTCGCAGATAACTATTATCCTGTTTTCTCTCCCGCACCCAGTCATATTAAGGGCTTTTCCATTTGAGTTTCTTTCGGCCAAAAAGAACCCCTTGCCAATTCGCTGCTGATACATTTTTATTTTTAATCCAGGCATCCTCTGTTATCCCAATCTCGACTTTTTCATTTATTTATCTCTTTTCATACACATTACTTTCTTTTTCACCGTCTCTTGGTGAACCAGTAAACTTTGCTAGGAAATAACTCACAACCAACCTGAGTCCCTAATTAATTTACTCTACGACTGACTATCTTCCCTTGCCCGATACATTTCCAAACACAACGTTCTAATCACCTGTGTAGATATGAATACTCAAATAAACAAGGATGAAGATAATAATAAACTTGACTTACGACTGACTATCTTCCCTTGTCCGACACATTTCCAAACACAGCGTTCTAATCACCTGTGTAGATATGAATACTCAAATAAACAAGGATGAAGATAATAATAAACTTGGCTTACACAACTTACCATATAAAAATGGCGAATATCTAACAGATTATTCACTCAAGAAATCTTTAATATCTAAGCTTTAAATTCTAAAACAGGGAGGAAAAACTATGAACCCAAACTGACCCAGATAACGTCAAAGCACAGCAAGATTATATATTTGTAACCAGGAAGTTTATAAATAGGACTCTGAACTGTAAGGAATACTCTTCCTTTAAGAGGTATCTCCCGATCAAGGAATCATCTTGGTAAAGATACGCCTTAGTCTATACGGAAATAAAAAATGATTAAAACCCCACGATTACTAGTTCTTATTTACCACGCTAGTAATATAGTCTGTAAGAAAAAAATTAATACTCTTCTGAAACCCATATTCCGAATGACGAATAAGAAAATTTTTTACTCCTCACATAAGAGCAGCAGCATTCCTACCAAGCAAAGAGCCAATGTAGAGTCACATGGGTGTTTCTAGTTGCTAGAAAAATGAAATAACTCAAAAAGCATCCTTGCTTAATAGAAAAAAACCAACAAACCCAACAGGAAGACCTAGAGAGAACTAAAGAAAAGATACCAAAAAGAATTATCAGAATCATTTTAAGATCAAATTGATAAAATTAGCAATTCAGAAGATAGACCATCAATACTGTAAAAAATGATAGACAATCAATTGAAAATTGACAATAGAAGATGCACAATCAATATTATAAAAAAAGTGAGCGGAGGAAAGAGCACTTTTAAAGCAAAAGACAAAGCTACCGTCTAACAAGAAAGACTTCATAAGTGGAAGGATCCTTTCAAGAATCTCCAAGGAAACTCTATTGAATTACTGACAAATCAATACAAAAAATATTAATGGGTACCTAGGCATCAAACTAGGACAGTTTATGGAGGAAAACCTAATGCAGTATTGAAAAAACTAAAAACAGAAAAGTTACTCAGCAAAATACCTGCTAATTTGGAAGACAAGAAAATTTGACGACATACTTTGATTATGCAACACAGTCCAAAAACAAAACACAATACAGAGACAGATGAAAGTTTGCTTCCTTCAATTTCTCAACAGCGGTGACCTCGGAATCATTAAAAACCAAAAAAGCATAATTCTTTTTGTTATAGCCACAACTATTTATAAATCCCTACTTCTCAATTGTACCCGATGTGAAATCGAGAAAATTCTTTGGAAAAATCACATTGGCTTTCGAAGTAATCACTCCACGACTGCAGAGATTCTGACAATCCGTCAAATCATCGAAGGAGTATGAACGAAGAATATCGAGGCAACACAACTTTTCATAGATTTTTGAAAGCTTTCAATTCCATAAAAAGAGAAAATAGTACTTGCAACTGTAACTGCTATAGTGATTTTTTACAAAAGCTCGAAAGCAATGGATAACCCATATAAAAAAAAAGACGCAGTCACTGCAGTCTCGTAAGGAAATGCATTAGCGCCATATTTGCTTATACTCAGCCTAGATTACATACTTCAAACATCTATAAATCAAACGAAAGAAAATGGTTTCATATTGAAAATAGACAGAAACAGACGATATGCTGCAGAAATTATGACAGATGCAGACTACGCAGATGATCTAGCACTTCTTACAAATACACCAGCCAAGCCCAATGCCAACTGCCTAGCCTTGAACAAACAGTAGGATGAATTGATCTCTTCGTGAATGGCAATAAAATTGTGTACATATGTTTTAAAACAAGAACCATCTCCGTTTAATGTGGCAAGCGTTTAAAATTAGTTGTCCCCCTTTCAGATACCTCGGCATCAATTTCTTATAACTCGAAAGTGATGTCAACGTACACTTAGCGAAGGGGTGGATTGCTATTGACAGGCCATCGATCATATGAAAATCTAATCGATCCGATAAGATTAAAACTATTTCTAACAATTTGTAGCTTTGTCCATACTACTATATGGATGCACCTCATGGACGCTAACCAAAAAGAAAAGAAAAAAACTACAGGGGAACCCTTCAAAAATGCTACGTGCTGTCTTAAACAAATCTTGAAAACAACCCACCAAGATAAAGCTGCTGTATAGCCACCTATATCTCATCTCAATAATTATTCAAACAGAAAGAACAAGACATGAAGGAAATTGCTGAAGAAGCAAAAGCAACTTATAACCGACGTTCTTTTATGGACTACTACACTTTGGTAAAGTGACCAGTCTGTTAGATATAGAACTGAACTCCATCTGGCTGAACTCTACAAAAAATTGACCTTGTGTCACATCCTGTTCGTGGGGTAGGGTTTGAGTTAAGTAAGTTTTAGGAAAGTTACATGATAGTTATATATAGTACGTTCATTTATAATTGGTTTCAAGAAAGTTATATGAAAGTAAGTTCATAAAATTCTTATAAAGAATATCACAGCTCATTTGATCAAAATAAATTGTCAAAAAAATCTTGTAAAATCAAGCCTGGTCCACTTCGAAGACTTCAGTGAAAGGTAGCCCTATAACCAGCTAAAATATTTTGTTTTTATCTAAAAAATATCTGAGAAAAGTTTAAGTTATTTACTTTAATGACATATCAACCCTTGATGGTTATTTAATGCCAAATCATGTTTATATATAGATATATGTACATATACAGAGAGTTAATTTAGAGGGAAGAAGAGTGATAAAGGAAAAAGAAAACAGAATAAAACAAATGTATGTACATACGGCAAGGACACGAGAAGCAACGTAGACACACAAACGCACAGAATACACCCTTACAAAAAGAGAAAGAAGATAAAAAATAGAAAGAGAGAAATAAAATCTGAAGACACGAAAATTTGTCAGGAACAATTAACTCAAACGAAATATTCACTGACACAAATGCCGGAATTAAAAAGAACAACCTTATCAAAATAGTCAGCACCATATAAACCAAATAAACACAAGAACAAACCGTTTACTTCCTGAAGACGACGTAACACGAGTTGAATAAACATTAATAACTTAAAAACAAATTTTCCTATACACCTATTCGTTTTAAAGAATATATATGTATTTATATATGTATAATTTTCAAGCGAATATTTTGTGGGTAATTTTAATGTAAAATGAGCAAGAGGTCCTTCGTTTGCAAGCAGTTAAATGGTTTTAGATTTTGTACTTATTGATTGCAGTTCAAAGGTTTCAAATATTGCTATTGTGACGCGGTATGCTACAAAGAGAGAAGGAAGGGGAGGTCAATACCCATACCCCTTTATTTGAATCAACAGGCATTAAGACAGATCCTTAAAATGGCAGGGGAAAGAAAGGGCAAGCTATCTTTAGTTGCTCTTTAGTTTGTTGAACGAAATAAGTCAAGGTCAATCCAGTTGCGTGACTCGGCGAAGTGGTGGGAGAGGAAAATCGGATGATTGGTCCACAGGCTCTTCGTACTAAAAAGGCCATAACGCGTTAGAGAAATTTGTAGGAGGATCTTTAGTTTGAACAAAGCCAGCGTTAGAACCAGATTGCAGAGGTAAACCAACTCCGGGAAAGACATTCACCCGTAAAAAAGAGAGAAAGAAATCTGAAAATTGAAAACCCGTCAAAGATAAATACAGCACAAGCCGTTTTCCTTCTTCATTTCATAAATATTGGAAAGTTATATGTATTTAAAAAAAGAGAACCTGTAAAGGTTCTATTTCACCAATAATTAAATTTATTGAATGAACACTGCTACATGCCTCAGGCCGGTGGCTTAGACATTTTTACTCAACGAAGAGAAAAAGAAAGAGAAAAAAAGAGGAAGAAGAAAAAGGACTGTTGAGAGACATTTTTGTTGGATGTTTTCCTGTTAACTTAATATTGCCGGTATTTTAAAAAGAGAAATGAAAAAAGAACTGTTTCCTGAATCTCATCGTTATTTGTTTGGTCGTCGCATATTAAAATTTTATTATATTTCAAATGCGCCCTTGTGTTGAAATCTTTTGGTTGTTTCATTTTCTCTTTCATTTGACTTCTTTGCATGTATCTTGTCTCAGCCTCGTACCGCTTTCATTAATTCTTGCTAAACGTCTTATTGCCTCCTTAAACATTACAAGAGAATTTTGGAAATCTGTCTACAGTTAATACTATCTAACCAAGAAGTTCGTCCTTCCGTGATCTGAGTGGGTAGGAAGACAAAGGACTTGGTGGTGTACGTGAAAGTGAATCGGCGCCCCCTTACCAATGTCTGAGGTCAGTCTAGCCCCGAATTAACCTCCACATTATTTGTCTGTTTATCATACGCCCGAAATCGGAGTCTTGACCGGGATTTATTTTGTGGAGTGTCAAGTGCCAGACTGCCCTCTTCGATACACATCCTATGTATCAGCTTTCTACAGAGGACAATGACCAAGATGTCGATCTCTTAAAGTCAGAGTGGAATTCGACGTCACACTATATTTTACTATTCAACACTAATAAATTTATTCAATATTACCCATTTGTTTCCATATAGTCGAATGGTTTCGTGTGTAGCTATTCAATACTAATAATTCAATTTAGCATCAATCATTTTTTTACGTATAGTAAATGATTAAAACTTCTATTTGAGCAATAGATGGGATCCTTACAGATACAACCAGTCCAGGTCAGAGTGAACCTGGGAGTAATGGCAATGAAAGGTTACTCTACATTTTCCAAAGCTCAAGGACCTGAACCTCACTATCTGAGAGTTTAGTATCATATCGAGGATACTTGTCAGGTTGTGTCTCACATAGATTCACTTGGTGTATTCTACAGCCTGAACTGATTGAGCTGTTTCTTAGAAAAGCTATATTTACAGAATTAATCGCAGGGTTTTGTAAAAACTTTTAAATGAGACAGCAGAGAAAAGTGCTATGGTCACCTACTAACCGATGGTAAACTTGGATGTTCATATTTAAAAGGAAAATAGGAATCTCTCGATATATCAAAAGGAAAATAGGAATCTCTCGATATATCAAATATAGAGTGTTGTATTTATATTAATGAATCTCTCAAACCTTTTAATAAAAAGTTAATTTTCTTCTAAACCAAAAAGACCTATAATGTTTTGATTCTAATTGGCTGTTTATTTTGTTGGTTTAAGCATATTTGGCATTAGATATCGCTCCAGAAAGTTATTCTTCAGATAATAACTGTGTTTGCTGTATTCGCAACTGTCAAATCATTACTTACCTAAGATGTTCCATTTATCAGCCTTTTCATTTTACCTGGATATTATATCATTTTGGACTTTGCAAATATCAGATCTTACATTGATGAATAATAATCATTACCGCGCAAGTTCGTTTGATTTTCCTATCTTTTTAAGATCACAGTCCATTTACTTCCTGAGTTAATTTTTGTGACCCACGGGTTGCAAAAGTTGGGAACACCTGTTCGACATTTTTGATCCCCCCCAAAAAAAACGGTGACAGAATTCTTTTTTTAAACAAACACAACGTGGGTACATATCACTCAGGAGGCGTACTGGGCTGGCTGCTGTTCAGTACTGCTATGATCTTTCCAAAAGTCGTTTGAAAAATAAGATATTTTCTCGTGTCTTTTCAGAATAACGAGAATATTTTGTCACTCTCTGTATTTTTCCTCGTCTCATCACCAACCACTGAACTCTACGATCCTTGAACTCTGTGTCTTACTCAGGGCTTTTCCTCGCGCCATTAATTGGATTTGAACACTAAACCCGAACCCTTCAATAAATCAATATGCCAACAAATTTAATAATGCTCAAAGAAATATTGGCAGTATCGATCTCACCGATTTCTTCAATTACTAATTACCGTAACTCGACGATGAAACTTCCGGCAAAAAGAACCCGATTAAGAGCACTCAAAAACTTTCAGAAGAGCTTGGCCTATCGAAAGATACTATACCTGGAACTTGACTTAAGTTTTGAAAATAGACAAAAAAAAATAAGCCACACCGTATATAGTTCACCCCAATAAAAAGCAAACAGTGATTATCCTATCTTAAAGTGACTTTTTACAATGTTGAACAGGAAGAACAAGTTTAAACATTGTTCAGCGTTCCTTTTCATCAGGTAATGAAGTATAAATTTCCCCAACCCCTCTGCCATGAGCAGGATATGACACAAGGTCATTTTAAGTGGAATAAAGCTGGTTGGAATTCAGCATTTTTCTTCTCCTTGCTTGGTTGCCAAATCGAAGCTAACGAGCATTAGTCTGCCCAAAGATTTTACCCACAGCCGGGTGGAAAATATCTTCGTCCCTGTTTTGAACTCGGGTAATATAGTTGAAACCATCCCACTCCTGATGAATCTGGTGTCCGTCAAACAGACGGTCACTAAAAGGTACTATTTACCAACCCCTCCGCTCGGGCAGGATATGACACAAGGTCAATTTTTAAGCGGAGTTTAACAGGTTTGAATTCAGAGTTTTCCTTCTCCTCGACTAGTTGCCTCACCAAGGCTGAAGAACCTAGTCCGTCCTACTATTTACCCATAGCTGGAGGGAGAATAAGGGGGTTCATACCTTTCCCAAGGGTATTTGCCCGAAAGTGAACGTAATAGTGCGACTGGAGTACGAACTCGCGTACTACGATTCCGCAGTTCATCTCTTTAACCATTACACCACGAAGACACCCACTAAAAGGTTAACTACGAATACATACTCTCGGTGTAGGTGTTAGAAAGGATCTCATAAAAGTTTAGGATATTCAAGAGGATCACTCAGTCAGACTGTTGATAACGGACTGAGGACTAGTAAGGAGGTTTAATTTCGGAGCTAGCGGTAATGCCCTTTACAATTTGCTCTCTGCTCTCCACGCCCCGATTTGGGGTGGGTTACGATTTACCAAAGCACATCTCATCTATTCATCGCGCAACTTTCGTTGAGTCCGAAAAACACCAAAATAATTTGACATTTTCCTTAGTTCAGACTTTCCAAATAATTGTAAACATTTTACTTGAGTTGACTGATTACAAAAGCAATTACACTTCTAGGATTTCACTAATTCGATGCAAAAGATAGCATTGAGAACTTGCTGAACCTAAAGCTGCTGAGAGTATATGTCAATAGCTTTTTGTCAATTTCAAAAATTTCTCTTCAATTTCGTCAGCGTATTTTCTCTATATCAAAATATCACACATCTGGCGAAAACGAAAAGTCACTGAAATTTTTATTTGATTGCTTTTTTTTTTTTTCATTTTTCTTTTTATTCTGACTCTTTTCTACTTTCTTTTCCTGCCTCTTTTGGCAGAACTTACACTTAGCCAACTGTATTTCCGGTAGAGAGAGAAACGACTTACTCAAAAAGTATTATCCTTTATATAACACTAAACTGCATCTAATAAGGTTTGGGATTTGGAGAGTGAAGTGTCTCTTCATTTGAGAAAAACAATTCTAAATTGAGTCGGGTGTGTCTAATCTCTCGTTGACGAGGATGCTGGGGAGGTCCAGCAATCGCATGACCTTGAAGCCCAAGGCATTTTTGTGAACGCGTGTCAGGACTATGATCCTGTGTTCGGACCCACTTTGAAAAAACGGACCGTTCGACAAATACCGTTTTACTTAGCAAGTCAGTTGTTGCTCAACACAAATGAGCACTAACTTGCTCAATTCAGCAATACGTTTCTGCTGGGAATACATTCAGTGTTATCTACGCCCTGTCAACAGTGAGTAAATGTTCGCCATTCTCGTGTTTATAATATTTTACTAGCAATCAAATAGTTTCTTGTATCAGCGATATATTTGCATATAGAAAGAGAAATATTTGTTTCATTTTTTTTTTTTTTAATTAGCTCGAAAACAGAGACTGTCACACTATTCCAAATATTATATCTTCAGGATTCCATCTATTGTTTTGATAAAAGTATATATCCTTTTCGTACTGTGAGTGTATTCTACACATGAAATATAAAGATACGAAAGTAATCCAATAAATAAGAGAAACCTATTTATTTATCTACGTATCTAGTGAGCTACGAGAGTCATAAAATAAACAAGGGGACTCTTTGTACGCATCTATCTTGCAATTTGGGTCATTCAACAAATAAGAGAACATATCAATCTGTAAACTCTGTATTATTTAGTATTTTTGAGCAATTGTTGTTTTTTTTTTAAATCTTGAAAAGCCATTACGTTTGCAGCTATTCAAAATGCCGACAAATAAAAAAGAGTCTTCCAAAGTTAAACAGAAGTCTTTCATCAAATTATTGGTGGCTGAGAAATGCAAATAATGTGGAACTTTACAGAATGATGTCTTATGTGTACAGAGAGGCATATTTTTGTAAAAAATGTTTTACAAGTTGACGAAACATTCGCTTACCACTGCGATCCTGAGTCGAAAAGACGGCCCATGGAGTAGAAACACACTGAATTTCCGCTAAAGAAAAAAATTCTGGCAGAGTGGTCAGTAAAGGTCAAGCTGACAATCTTCTGAGACATTAATGTATCCATCTCAATCGATTTTGTTAAAAAAGATGCAATTTCCTAACGGTGTTTTCTATTGTCAACTCCTCATGTAATACTTTATTTTATAGGGGGTGTCCTCGCGGTGTAATGGTTAAAGCGATGGACTGCGGAATCGTAGTACGCGAGTTCGTACTCCAGTCGCGCTATTACGTTCACTTTCGGGCAAATACCCTTGGAAAGGTATGAACCCCCTTATCCTCCCAACTATGGGTTAAATAGTACCACTACTGTTCTTCTAGAAGAATGGCTTTGGCATTAAAAAGAGTTGATATGCCATTAAACAAAGAAACCCCAAACCCCTTCACTTTATTGATTGATTAACGTTCATATAAAATTAGTTGTCAAAATTTCTGAGACGAAGTTTGGTGATTTTCATCATTACGGGTTTTCGGACTATTGTCTTCATCTTTATTGTTATTTCCACAACGTTTCGGTCGATATATCCTCCAGCTTTCGTCAGGTGTTTGTCGAACCTTCACGGAACTTCGAACTACGTCCTTTATTGAATCCACGGGGGTCACCGGTTCTGATTCCGTTAGCCATAACCAGGTAAAAGTGTTAAGTATTCCTGTATTGTTACTCGCCTGCAGTCAGGATTGAACTTGCAACCTCCAGATGATTGTCTCCTTAGAAGCTTAGGGAACCAACACCTATGACCGTTACGTCATGTGACCTGCTGGACACATGCCGTAACGGTTATAACAATAAAGGTACCGTTACGCCATGTGTCCTGCTAGACACATGGCGCAACGGAAAATAACAATAAATATGAAGACAATAGTCCGAAAGAATCAAGAAATGAATGGCAATGGATTAGAAAATAATGTGGATAGATAGACATTGAACGAGGCGGTTTTTTTTTGTTTTTTTTTGTCAGAACATGGATGACCAATCATTCATATTCTATATATTTTTCTACGTATATTTCAAATTTGGCATGCAGATATTATTCATCTCTGAGGGCCAATTCTATTTTTGGAATTTATTCACTTATTTTGTTCGTGGGAAGAAAAAAAAAAACACTTCTCAGTAGAGAGTAAAAATTACGCAGTCAATAAAGCATTTATAAATATATATGTGTATATATACTTTATTGGCTTGGTAAATTTCATCTGTGAATCTGTCGGGTGATTTAAGAATTGTGAAAGCAAATTCTGTTATCGTTAATTGCAGACAAAAGTTGGATAAGTTAGCGATGTCAAATCACATAATGACTTACAAATTCACGAAACTTATAATATTTCGTTGCCGCCTCGTACTCATGGCAATATGTTTGTTGTTTATGGCAAAGTATACCTGAGAACAATATTATATATGAGGTCTGGTATTTTTTAATATTTTGTTTCATAGTTTTTTTAAATGACATTCGCCTCCCTTGAAATGAGATTTCTAACCATCTAGCCAATCCTTCCATTTGCCCTCGATACAATAGATAAAATATAATTGTTTGCTTTAAGGTAAAATCAAGATTAAACCCTAGATTGCATTCATCGTTTACTTTTTGGTTTCCTTGTTTCTAAATCTTTATCTAATTTTAATTTTTTGCGATACAACATTTAATACTTTAAATTTTTCCATGTTAAATCCTAATTTCCAAATATCTTCCCAATATAACAATTCGTTTACGTCCATTTGTGGTGTTGCCTTTGGGAAAATTCTTTAATATCATCAGCAAATAGTTTTATTTCTGATTTTATATCCTTAGATAAATCATTCATGAATTTTAGAAATAGCAAAGCTTCCAGTATGGAATCCTAAGGAACATATGGAGGGTATATACTGGGGTTCAGAGTAAATGTTATCAATTTTTACTCACATCTGCCAGAAAATATTGTAAAATATTTTTGGGTTTTTTTTTATAAATACCTAAGTTTTTTTTAAATTTTCACAAGGAAACGAAAATTAGATACCGTATCAAATGCCTTCCTAATATCCAAATATATAATATCTGCATAATCCTCTTCCATCTAAAATTCATTTATAATATCTGTACTTTCAAAAAATATTCGACAATGATGATTTATCATTGACAAAAACATGTTGACTGCAATTTATATTTTTCCATATGATTTCTGGTCAATTTTTCAAAAAAATTCACACAAAATACATGTTATAGAAACTGAAAGAAATTATTTAATTAATGTATCAATTACAATTGCTGTTTATAGGACAAAGAGCGCTAAAAACACTTAATAGCATTGAGAGAATACAACCTAGGATGATGGCCGCAACGTTTAATGGCAACCCCAAAGCAACGATCATCTCCTGCTACAGCCCTACCAATGTCAGCGAAGAAACCGAACTAGTCACCTTCTACGATGAGCTATCCTCCCTAGTACGTAGCATTCCGAAACACAACCTGCTAGTCATTGGCGGAGATATGAATGCACAAATCGGGAAAAACAGAAACAACAAATACAGCCTACACAACACGTCAAACAGGAATGGACAACATCTAATTGATTTCATGATAGAAAATAGATTAACATGCCTCAATACAAACTTTCAAAAAAGGGAGGGAAAATTATGGACCCACACATACGCGAACAAGAGTAAAGCACAGATAGACTACCTCTTTATAAACAGAAAATGGAAAAATAGTGCGATGAATTGCGAGGCATACTCCACTTTCGAGGGCGTGTCCTCCGATCATCGAATAGTCACGGCCAAAATACGTCTAAGCCTACGAAAAAACGCCACACGAACAGTGACAACTAGGCACTATGACTGGGCTCTACTAAACAACAGAGACATTAGAGACAAATATGCATTAGAATTAAGAAACAGATTCGAAACACTACAAGAGAAGACAGAAAAAGTTACCCCAAATGACGAATATGAAAACTTTGTTGAAGCACACCTTGAGGCGGCATCAAAGTGTATCCCAACAAAACCTAGAACTAAAAATAGATTCCCTTGGGAAACATCAGAGGTTAGAGAAAAACGTGCACTCGTGAAAACTGCCTCCAAAAGCTATCGGAAGAACCCAACAAACATAAATGCCCGAAAACTAGAAAAAGCACAATATCAATTATAAGGAATATATCTAAAAGAACAGGCAGAATCCATACAAAATCAGATAGATAAGATTAGAGACTCAGTGGAAGATAGACAATCCAGGATAGCCTGGCAAACGATAAACGAAGTAAGTAGAAGGAAGAGCACAGCCAAAGCAAAATTGAAAGCTGCAAGCCAACAAGAAAGAGTAAAACTGTGGGAACAGCATTTCAAAAATCTACTAGGAAGCCCACCGAAAATAACGGATGAACCGATCACCAGAATTATCAGTAAGCAATTAGACATTAAACTAGGGCCTTTCACCAAAGAAGAACTCGACTCGGTTTTTAAAAAAAATTAAAAATAGGAAAGCTGCAGGGCTAGACGAGATCCCCCCAGAAGTGTGGAAGACTAGACAATTCGACGATATACTGCTCCGGCAATGCAACGCTGTCTATAGTCAAAATAGGATAGAAAGATGGATGAAGGGATGCATTCTTCCTTTCCCTAAAAAAGGCGACCTCGGATTAGCCAAGAACTACCGAGGGATAACGCTTACATCCATAGCAGCCAAAATCTACAATGCCCTACTACGAAAACGCATAGAACCCAAAATAGACAACATCCTTAGGAAAAACCAAAATGGCTTCCGGAGAAATAGATCTACAACCTCACAAATATTGACCATCCGTCGAATCCTTGAAGGCGTCCGGGCAAAAAAACTTCAGGCGACATTACTATTTGTCGACTTTACCAAGGCCTTCGATTCCATCCACAGAGGGAAAATGGAACTAATCCTACTAGCATACGGCCTACCAAAAGAAACCGTAGCAGCAATAATGATCCTCTACAAAAACACAAAAGTAAAGGTAAGTTCACCAGATGGAGACACGGAATACTTCGACATTGTTGCAGGAGTACTACAAGGAGACACGCTAGCCCCATACCTCTTTATCATTTGTCTAGAGTACGTGCTTAGAACTTCGATCGACAAAATCAGAGAAAATGGCTTCGAGCTGACTAAGAAAAGAAGCAAAAGGTACCCCGCAAAAACAATCACGGACGCCGACTACGCTGATGACTTAGCGTTACTGGCGAATACGCCTAATCAAGCAGAGACACTACTGCATAGTTTGGAACGAGCTGCAGCAGGCATTGGCCTCCATGTCAATGCGCACAAAACTGAATATATGTGTTACAACCAAACGGGCAACATTACCACTCTAGACGGAGCCTCTCTGAGGCTAGTGGACAAATTCACCTACCTAGGAAGTAGCGTCTCATCAACAGAAAACGACATCGACACACGGCTGACGAAAGCATGGACGGCTATAGATAGGCTCTCAATAATATGGAAATCAGACCTGACCGATGAAATGAAGCGCAGTTTCTTCCAGGCAGCAGTTGTATCGATACTGCTATATGGATGCACTACATGGACGCTAACCAAACGGCTTGAGAAGAAACTTGACGGCAACTACACAAGAATGTTGAGAGCAATATTGAACAGGTCCTGGCGACAACACCCCACGAGACGCCAACTGTACGGCCACCTGCCTCCCATTACGAAAACTATACAGGTCAGACGAGCCAGACACGCCGGACACTGCTGGAGAAGCAAAGACGAGCTCGTAAGTGACGTACTACTATGGACCCCCACATATGGCCAAGCAAAAGCAGGACGACCAGCCCAAACTTACATACAGCAGCTATGTGAGGACACAGGATGTAACCCAGAAGACCTGCCGGGGGCGATGAACGATAGGGAAACGTGGCGAGAGATGGTCAAGGATATCCGTGCTGGCGGCACGACTTGATGATGATGATGATTGATAAAACTTTGATTTGATTACAAATACGTTAGTATTTTAAAATGTATTTCATTAGGCTCCATACTTTTCTGGACTTACAACTTTTTTGTACCGTCCATATAACACCAATCCGGTACTAAACCAAACTCTTTCAAAGAGCAAACAGATTGAAAATATCTTACAAATAACCAGCTGTTTAATTAGTGTATTCATTAATTCACCTGTCTTATCGTTTTATGCGATACAATCGTTTTTGTTGATTTTGGGGGGGGGTATTATATATTTGAATAACGATTTACAACGCTATTTAATAGTTTTATTAATTTCCTTTTCAATTTTTCATAATTGATTGACTGATTTTAACAGCGTGTCTTGCGTCATGCTATGCTAAAAGTTTTGGAAGAGCGGACATTGTAGTGGATTGAATGTTCGCCAATGGCCTGCGAGACCTGGGATCAATGCCAGGTGGAGTCATACTAAAGACTCAAAAATGGTACTTGGTACCGCCTTGCCTAACACTTATCATTATAAGATACGTATCAAGAGTAAAGCGGAGAAAGGAGTATTGCCTTCGCCTACACGTCGGTGTTGTAGTTATTGGAAGGGAACCTTCAGATTACCCTGGACTATAGTCGCCAACTTTACTTTTACAACTTCGAGACATAATGGACCGGACAGGGATAGTGACAAAGGAGTATTCCACACTACCGGAGCCTCAGGATCGGATACGGTTTTTTGTTTTTCAAGGGACATTCCTTATTATTTTGGACGCGGGTGGGGTCTGATTCGCTAAGAGTTGATGGATTCTTAATATTTCTGCAATGCATACGGAATTAGCCCAGTCAGCAGGGGCTTTGCTTTAGCATACACTGATTGCATCTCTGCAGAGGGGTATGACCCCCCTGCTTATGAGTATTCTAGATATGACACTAAACAATCTGATGGTGAGGTTTCAGTAATGCTGGAGCTTTGGGTAATGTGAAGTACCCCTTCATTGAAATCACCCCCAATGGAGAGGTAGCAACTGATAGGGTCCTATATATGGGTAAAATTGAACTGTTTGACATTGAAACTGTGTACTTATACTGAACTGAATTGTAAGAAATTGGACTGTTCGCTCATTTAACTATTTGTATACAAATGACTGATGTTTAATTGAATTATTAGTTCGGTTTTGTTTGGTTTGATGGCATATCAATCATTGTCGGTTATTTGATACCAAATTCATTTTATACATATAACAGCTCAGTTCTAAACAATTCATTTTAGGATAAATACTCACTTTAAATGTCAAAAACAGTTCTATTTAAAAAAAAATCAGTTTAGTCAACAAGTTAAATAGTCTAAAGTATTACTACATATTTCGGACGATTCAATTAAAAATCAGTTATCTATTTAGACACAGTTAAATGTAAAAACAGTTTAGTTTAGCATAATTACGCAGTTTAAATGTCAAAACAGTTCTATTTCAGACAATTCGGTTTAGCATAAGTGCACAATTTAGTTTTTTTTTTACCAATAGATTGACTCCTATCATGTGAATTGTTAATGTTAAAATGCAATACTAGCGAAACGTTTAACTGTGTGCAAACAAATAATTAATAGTAAATAGAAATATTCGCATTAGATAGAAATAAGTGTAGAAAAATGTGCTCATTTTAAATTTTATTAATAAATTGTATTTAGAAATCATATATTCAATATATATGTATAAAAAGGCCTAGACGATTAAACAGCCTACAATAGTTGGTATGCCATAAAATCCAAGCAAACCAAATCATATAATTTTAGTATATATGTATAAAAAGGCTTTGAGCATTAAATAACCTACAATAGTTGATATGCCATAAAACCCAACCAAACCAAATCATATAATTTTAATATATATGTATAAAAAGGCTTTGAGCATTAAATAGCCTACAATAGTTGATATGCCATAAAACCCAACCAAACCAAATCATATAATTTTAATATATACGTATAAAAAGCCTTAGAGGATTAAATAACCTACAATAGTTGATATGTCATAAAACCCAAGCAACCAAATGATACGATTTTAATATATATGTATAAAAAGGCTTAGTGGATTAAATAGCCTACAATTGTTGATATGCCATAAAACCTAACCAAACCAAATCATATAATTTTAATATATATGTATAAAAAGGCCTTGAGCATTAAATAGCCTACAATAGTTGATATGGCATAAAACCCAAGCAAACCAAATGATACGATTTTAATATATATGTATAAAAAGGCCTTGAGCATTAAATAACCTATAATGGTTGATATGCTATAAAACCTAACCAAACCAAATCATATAATTTTAATATATACGTATAAAGAGGATTTGGTAATATTTAAACTAAAATGGTTGATATGCTATAAAGCCATCCCAACTAAACCATATGCATTTAATATATAGAAGTAAAAAATTAATTGGCATTGAATAACCTACAATAGTTGATATGCCATAAACGCAAACGAAAACAGACCTAAACACGAAAACCTAAACATCACAACACTTATACCTAAAACTAGTAAACTTATAATACTAGTAAATTTCAACCTAATACTAGAAATCTTCCAAATAATTTCTTTAGGATATTTTTCAAATTATGTTTAAAATTCCATGATATATTTATTGATTTAATATAAAAGCCAAATGAGACTTTCGAATTTGTTCTGGTTTCGCCAACTTTTAATGTTTGGGTTTAAATTGGTTTCTGAGAACTATACAGAATTCTTTTAATTCAGTCAATTTCAATCAAAGTATTTTTTAATCAATTTCATTGCAGAAATGTTTGTTCATATCTGTACGTCGTTCCGTCAGAGCAGTTATCATTTTGAGCAAATCTTCGTTCTGGAAAACGTTCACAGGATAATGATCTTCCGAAATTAATAATATCATCCATTGACAAAAACTAATTCATTCACCGAGAACGGTAAAGTCAATGTCCATAAAATTTATATTAAAAGGAACTGGAGAAAAATTCGGAAGCGTTTTATAATTTTTTTTTTAATTAGTTCAAAATGTGAGTTTAATTGACCCTGAAAATGTATCAATCAGTTGGTCATGAATAAGTTTTAAAAGTATCGAGACTGGAGCTGTATTTACCTTAATAGAAATGATGAAGGAGTTAATTCTTTTAAGAAAAGTCTCCTTATTACGCGGGAACCTAATAAACTTGATTTACTGCTTGATCACCTGAAACAGTAAACGATAGAACTCGTTTTGTGTGGTACTTTCCAGAATTCATATGACATAGTTTGGTTTCGTCGGGTTTTATGGTATTATAGGATAACTAATGTCATAAAACCTGACCAAACTAAACTACGAGGATCATCAAATAAGTTTCCACACTTTTTTTCGTATGGGCACTTTTATAGATAGTACACACATGAAACTCTAGTCCCCTTCGAAGTAATCTCCTCCGGCTGCAATGCACTTGTTGTACCGTTCCAACAACTTCTGCAAGGCCCCATGAAAGACCTCTTGTGTGAGCGTGTCAATGACCTTCGTCACAGCCTCTTTCATCTCCTCAATTGTCTCATAACGACAACCTCTGAGCTTTGGGAATAATCAAAAGTCACAGGAAGCAAGGTCTGGACTAGGGAGGCTGAGGAAATGTCTTGATGCCCATCTTGCTCAAATAGTCTTTGACAAGGATGGAGTTGTGGACTGGTGCATTGTCCTTGTGAAAATACCACCAACCCGATTTGAAGAGTGCTGGCCTCATCCGACGGAATCTCATCCTGAACTCCCTTAAAACTTCAACATAGTAACCCTAACCCTTTGGCCAATCAACTCTGGTGTATTTACTTCCTTACTCCTCCCACCTTCTCATCATCCCTCATAGACTCCCTGCCTTTCTTGAATCTCTTATGCCACTCAGAAACTGATGCTCGATTCATACAAGATGGTCGATAAGCAGCCTGAAGTATTCCATACGTTTCTGTGGCATTTTTTCCAAGTTTAAAACAGAATTTTATTGCATATCGTTCTTCTAAAGTGTTCTCACGTCCAGATTGCATTTTTGAAATTCACCAGCTGTGACAATCAGGCTTTAGTTGGGTGTATTCCAATTGCTACTGTAGCTGTTCATTTAAACCTGAAATCCTAAAAATTGGTCCGTCATCTCATAAGATGTATAGCAATAAGATACTGAATTCTCAAGAGTCTACGACAATTTTAAATGCCCGTACAAAAAAGTCTGGACACTTATTAAAGGCATCACGTATTTATAAAGAGTATTTGGCATTAAATAATCAACATTGGTTGATATAACATAAAATAAAACCATACCACACCATCCTGGCTTGAATCCACTGTTTCCTTCTGTAAAGCTGTTTGCTATAGTAAGGTTAAACAGCTCTGTCTGCCTTCTATCTACCCATTGTTAGGGAAAGAACAGATTGATTCGAATCTTTCCAAAGGATATTAGCGCTATCCAAAATCTCTTATTGAGAATTTGGACTCCACTTCCGTTACGCCATGAGTGTCATAATGGTTATGCCAAAATTGCGTCTTAAATCAAAGTTACCAACCTGAAAAAAATGCTTTTACTTTCTTAACCGAATTCATTTGTTTGCTAATAAAGTTAAAATCAATTTTTTAAATATTTTTTAATTTTACTGAATAAACCAAACGAACTTTTTCGCAAACATGACATATATTTTAATGCTAAAAATATTTTTCCTTCTAAAGAAATGGAAATGGAAAATATTTGTTTTTTTTCTTCCACTACAGAATGACTTCTGTGCGACGTTGCATTACCAAGTGTTAATACCCCGGTGTTTTCATTCTTTACATGCCATTGGGTATACAGACAAAAAATTTGATGTAATTGAATCTATTAAATTGAGATAGAGGCATTTCTTTAGCTTTGCTTTCATTTTTGATTTTGTTTTGTCTCAAGGGAAGAAAACTGATACGATAAGTCAGCTTCCTAGAGAAGTAATACATATGATTGCGCATATGATGGGTTGTGCATTTTTTTTTTAAATTGGATATTCCATCATGAAATATCTTCGGAATTCAGAAACAGGTTTTCGTTATTTTTGTCTGCTGACGGTAGGCAATGATTTATTACAGAGATAATTATAGCTGTAACACTAGAGGTTCTTCTGCCCTTGCTATTCGAGTTGGTGAGTAAGCGTATCGGCGTAGAATATGTGTATGCCTATGTTAGCGTACCTATACGGGTGTATATGGGCTTAGGTAGAACACGGGTATGTATGTTCAAAGACGTATGTACATCATCATCATTATCATCATTATCAAGGCATGCCGACAGCATAGATTCCTCACTCCCTCTCTCCCCCTTTTTTTTTACAGCTGTTCAAATTGGCCATAACTCTTCGTAAGTATCTAGACGGCATCTATTATCCATACAGAGCTGATAAATAAGTCTCTGTTGGTCAGCCAACACTGGTGTGTCCATGGGTAATAGTCCTTATTTTGCTTATCAGTTTGTCCATACTTGTTCATCTTATTTGAATGGTTTTCTTGGTGGGTTTGGTTTGATTTTGTTTGGTTTCTTTATTTAACGGCATATCAACATTTGTGAGTTATCTAACGCCAAGCCATTTATGTTGGAGGACAGTAGTGGTAACTATTTAACGGCTGTTTTATAAAGTGCTGCTTCAAGAATTTGTTCAAAAAAGCACTCAGCATCCTTCCATAATTTTTCTTCGAGCGTTCATTAAGAGACAACGTAGTGCAACCATACTTTAGTACTGACACTGCTTATTATCAAAAGGATAGCTAAACAATTTAGAGGAGTTTAAAAGATTTTAATTGATAATAAAATAGAAAGATAAGGATTTCTCGATGGAATGAAAGGGTTGTTTTTATTAGTGTCTAAAACAATCTCAAGCCTTTGGTGCCAATACCATAGGTCAGAGATAAGGGTATTTTTTCCAAAGTACTTAATTTTAGGGTGCGCGCTGGAAAAACCGCTTTTTTTTCTGGAAGCCGAGACTGCAAATATTCAAGGAAGCAGTCAGGGGTAGATCAATGGTCACCCAACCAGGGACTGTTGAGTTGGCCGTTGAACAGGGTCAATCTCTTGCCCTCAATTGTCGATTTCAACCAGAAAATAAATTGCAGAGTTAGGGGCTGACCGTTAAACAGATTGAAAAGAGTTTGATCAAAACTTTGTCAACCCTCTATGTTGTGAAGATTCAGACATTCCCTTTCAACGAACAGAAACCAGTAGAGAAATATTCTTCTATAAAGACGGTCATACGTGTGTATTCTAAAATCGGTTTTTTGCCCCTTTTTTTATTTTGAGTTGATGAAACTGCCTAAATGGCAGTGAAAAAGAAGTAATAGTTAAGTGTTTGGAGGAAGGTTGATTTATTGATTTGTTTTAAGGCATACCAACTCCTTGTGAGTAATTTAATGCCGAAACGTAACAACCGTGGATGTTTTATATTGGGTGAAAGTTGTAGAATAAATACGATAGATATTGTAACTATATATATATATAGTGAGTGCGAGAGAGAGAGAGAGAGAGAGAGAGAGAGAGAGAGAATATAAATAAAACATAGAAGACGAATATATTTAATTATTTATTGTTTTTGATAAGTTAAAGATATGTGGGAGTATTATCCCTCTAATTAAGAATTTGGATGTATTTATATGTTATAAATGTTTCTGATGAATTTTTCGGATAATATCTTATTGTATGAATCCGTTGCCTTTAGGAACTCAAAAAGGTTATCTGGGTTAACTTTGTCAAAGATCATCTTCAAATTACTCTCTTGGTAGTGTCTCAGGCAGGCCTACTTAAAGTCTATACAGTTTTTCAGTATACGATTCTCTGTGTAAAGCTCTTGGCATGGTATACATATTGGTGCTTTTTCAACTTTCTGACGGTATGAGTGGTAAGAGTGTGTCCTATTCGGAGTCTAGCCATTGACACTTCTTCCATTCTTGACATTCTTCTATGGGGACTTTTTGCTCTTATTTAGAGGAAGGAACAGCAACAACAACAGTAACCATTGGTAAACAGGACCATTGGTATTTTTTCTTCTGATTACATTTTTCTTTTCTTGTTTAATTTATTTACTTTTAGGCAGTGAGAAAGGTCGAATGTTTCACTCATGTATCTTTGATATTTATTAATTCCAAATTCCTTGTTTAGACCCTATCAACATTCTCTTTCTGAGTGGGTAGTGTTCGAGATACTGTGGATAACGTGCTTTTCAACGACATCGTAATAACAGAGTTCGAACTCTAGTCGCACTATTCCGTTCACTTTCGGACAAATACCCTAAGAAAAGGCATGGACCCTCTTATCCTCCCAAATATGGTTTAAATAGTATCACTGCTGTTTTCCAACGAGGATGGTTTGGCATTAAATAACCCACAAATGTTGATATTTCATTAAAACAAAGAACCCGTATCATTCTCTTTCTGACCTACTGACTAAAATTTAAAAAACATTTTGTATACATATGTGGTGGAGATTACGGTATACACTGCTGATGAGACCTAATAAGGTCGAAACAGCTGTCCAGTGTTCCCATATGTCGTGCGTAGGTGTTCGCCGGATTTTCTGGTGATGATAATTCAATTCACAATATTAATTCCTCAACTTAAAAAATAAAGATATGTACATCTATACCCTTGCCCTTGAGGTCATAATAATTACATTGATGCGTATTTCTAATCTTCTTGGGAAGAAGTGGCCCTGGGTGGGTGACCGTGTCCTTTGGAAAGAGTACGGATGTAACTTGCAAGACACATTTAAGTTAATTGGCCGCGCAACTACTATGACTAGTTTATTTGGCGTCACTCGCGTGCGATAAGGACCGGTGGCTCAGTGGTAGAGTTTCGGTACTGCAATCTATGGCCGCTGGTTCGATCTCCTAGTGGTGGAGATTATGGTATACACAATAAGGTCGAAACAACAGTCCAGTGTTCCCGTATGTCGTGCGTAGGTGTTTTCCGGATTTTCTGGTCGTGGTAATTCAACTCACAATATTTATTCCTCTACTTTATAATTTTGTATACAAATCTTTTTTTTTTTCTTTGACACACTTCTAACATAAAATGACAAATGTACCATAGGACCAACGTTTTGTGCTGTAAAGAAAGAAATCCACAGAAAAAGAAATACTCAAACTCGAAGGTAAGGGAAGAAAATATAGCAGTCGTTTATCATTCAGCTATGATCGCTGCAACTCGAAAAGTTCATTTTAGTTGCGTCCTTCTTCTCCCTTCTTCTTGGTAGTGACGGGGTGTGGGTGAGAGCTGGCTGTTTGACACAGGCCTGGCATAGTAGATTGGTAGGGGCCTCGGAACCTTTGACTTGGCTGTTTTGAAAGCTGCCTTCAACTCTCCCAAAATCTCGTTACTTGTTTTCTTATATAGAGATTTTGGAGAATAAATCGAAGATCCTCGAATGTTCGATTTCACTAGTGAAACACGTGGTAATACATCTGTGTTTATTTTAAAATCACGTCTAACTTTGCAGGTCATTCTGCCCGCACGCGCTAGTCTCATGACACCTTCACTGATTGACGACTGCGCCCGTCCGTAATATTACAAACATTCCAATAACGTGCGTTCCATTTTCATCGGCTTGACTTGTGTGTTCAAACACCGAACATTTTTTTCGATCACTAAGAAACGTTTTACTCAATTTTGTTGATTGAATTCTGAATTGTTTGACTTGAGTTTTGTTCGATAACCGAGTTACCGCTGTATTAGTTTTGAAATTTAAATATAAACAGTTTTATTTCCATTGTGTCACTGTTACGATATGCGCATATAAGTAAAGTAAGTAAAGTTGTCTCCCTTAGTCGAGGGTGACCCGATGGCTACCTTTTTAATAGCTACAACACCGATGTGCATGGGAGGGCGCTACTCTATTCCCGGGATTGGTCCACTTTAGTCTTGATCCTCACCTTATAATGCTGAGTATTAGGTATGACGGCATCATGTACCATTTTTGAGTCTTTGGTATGACCTGACCTGGGATTGAACCCCGGCACGTGGTAATAGAATACCTTTGCAAACTCGTGTTTATAGCAGAAAAGATATCAATAACAGATGACTGACACGGGAAAGAAAAATTATTATATTTGTATTTTTAATTTCGAGACAGAGAAAAGGAATAATCTAAAAGTTCATATATGCTTATATGTAAGAATATATGCAAGTGTGTTTATTATATATATATGTGTGTGTATTTTTACATTTTTTTATCATACAACGTGTGAAAGCACGTGCGATTCCCTGCACTTATTAGCCGCCCCTAGGGTTGATAACACAATTTCGGTAGCTCAAGACAGTACTGCCACTCCTCGCGCTACCATGCAACTTTTTGTAAAAATATATGCATGTGTGCATAATACATATGTGTGTGTGTGTGTATTTTCACATATATATATATGTGCGTGTGTGTGTGTGTGTGTCTTTATATATATATATGTGTGTGTGTATCGTGCTGGTAGCATGGATATCCCTGACCCTCTCTCGCCACTCCTCCCTATCGTACCTAGGGCGATGAGCGATAGGGAGGAGTGGCGAGAGAGGTTCAGGGATATCCGTGCTACCAGCACGATATGATGATGATGATGTTTATAGATATTTACGAGCCCATTAGAATAGTGATTAGTGTGTTCGCCAATGGTCATGGAGACCGGGGTTCAATTTCGCTCCGAGTCATACGAAAGACTCCAAAAATTGTACTTGATGCCTCCTTGCTTAATACTTAGCATTATTAGGGACGAATCAAAGGTTAGTGGAGCAATAGAGGGAAATGAGTAAGCCTCTCCCCTACTCTTCGGTGTAGTAGCTACCGAAAAGGAAGCCGCGGGTCGCTTTCTCACTACAGTCGGTCGACTTACAGAATATAAATGAGTCTATATATGTTTGTGTGCATAAAGGAGTGTATATCATCATCATCATCATCATATCGTGCTGGCAGCACGGATATCCCTGACCCTCTCTCGCCACTCCTCCCTATCGTTCATCGCCCTAGGCAGGTCTTCAGGACAACATCCTGTATCCTCACACAGCTGCTGAATGTACGTTCGTGCTGGTCGTCCTGCTTTTGCGCGGCCGTGTGTGGGGATCCATAAGAGTACATCTCTTATGAGTTCATCTCTGCTTCTCCAGCAATGTCCTGCATGTCTGGTTCGCCTAACTTGAATAGATTTCGTGATAGGGGGCAGGTGGCCGTACAGTTGGTGTCTTGTGGGGTGCCGCTGCCAGGACTTGTTGAGGATTGCACGCAGCATTCTTGTGTAATTGCCATCTAGTTTCTTCTCGAGCCGTCTTGTTAGCGTCCATGTAGTGCATCCATATAGCAGTATCGATGTGACCGCTGCCTGGAAGAAACTGCGTTTCATTTTATCGGTCAGGTCCGACTTCCATATAGTCGATAGCCTATTGATAGCTGTCCATGCTTTCGTTAACCTCGTTTCGATGTCCTTTTCGGTTGATTCGACGCTGCTTCCTAGGTACGTGAATTTGTCTACTAGTTTAAGAGGGGTTCCTTCTAGAGTGGAGATGTCCCCCGTTTGGTTATAGCACATATATTCCGTTTTGTGTGCATTAACATGGAGGCCTATGCTTGCTGCTGCTCGTTCCAGGCTATGCAGAAGTGTTTCGGCTTGGTCAGGTGTATTTGCCAGTATCGCTATGTCATCGGCGTAGTCGGCGTCGGTAATTGTTGTTGCGGGATATCTTCTGCTTCTTTTCTTCGTCAGTTCGAAGCCATTCTCTTTGATTTTGTCAATCGATGTTCTAAGTACGTAGTCTAGACAAATGATAAAGAGATACGGAGCCAGCGTGTCCCCTTGTAGTACTCCTGCTACAATGTCGAAGTATTCTGTGTCTCCATCTGGTGATCGTACTTTTACTTTAGTGTTTCTATAGAGAATCGTTATTGCCGCTACGGTTTCTTTAGGTATGCCGTACGCTAGTAGGATTTGTTCCATCTTTCCTCTGTGAATGGAGTCGAAAGCCTTGGTAAAGTCGACAAATATTAATGTCGCTTGTAGGTTCTTTGCCCGTACACCTTCAAGGATTCTGCGGATGGTTAGTATTTGTGAGGTCGTAGATAGCTGCCAAAATCTACAATGCCCTACTACGAAACCGCATAGAACCCAAAATCGACAACATACTTAGAAAAAACCAAAATGGCTTCCGAGGAGTGTATATATATGCATATATATGTTGCTATATTTTATTGAGGGTGTCCATGTGGGTGTGAGTGTGGGTGTGTAAAACATGTGAGCGTTTGTGTGTGTTTATGAATACGAATGTATGTGTGTATGTAAAATATATGTGTATGTGTCTGTGTGTGTCTTGTAGTACATATTTATGTGTGTCTGTGGCTGTGTAAAACATATGTCTGTATTTGTGCGTGCCGGTGTGTACGTATGTATGTGCATTCGTTGTTGTAAAACATATGTGTGCGCATGTCTGTGAGTACGTGCGTATGTGCGTCAGTGTTCGTCTGTGAGTACGCACGTTTCTGTGTATGTGTGTCTGTGTAAAACATATATGTATGTGTGTGAGTACGTATATAAGGGTATATATTTGCGGAAAACATATATGTGTGTGTGTGTGTGTGTGTGTGAAACAAAAGAATAAATGAAATGGCAATATCGAATATCATTAGAAACTTAGACATGTTGACCAAAATCAGCAGCCAATTTCTTTACAAAAAGCATAAAACTAAGTTTAGTCTTTCGAGTAATCCGGTTTTTATCTAAATATTCCATAGCATGTTATATGTCTTCTACGCCAGAATAGAAATGCTAACTTGAAACCCCATAACTCTTTGCAAAAAACGAACTAATATAACGTTAAAGCAGACAAACAGAAAAAGAAAACTAATACAGGATAGAAATCTATGTCCAACAATGATTCGTTCCAACAAATGGAGTCTCTCGGTCACAAAAGGTCATTATGAGGCATTGTTAAATAATTATAATTCATCCTTCTCACGTTTCATTTTTTTTTACGTCAATTGATATAATGAAAGACAACAGTTTGAAGCTGACAAAGGAAAGAAGCAGAAGGTAACACGCACAAACAATTACGAACGCGGTCTACGCCGATGACATAGCATTTCTGGCAAATACACCCGCCCAAGCTGAAACACTGCTGCATGGTCTGGAACGAGCAGCTGCTGGCATAGGCCTCCATGTCAACGCAGACAAGACGGAATACATGCGCTTTAATCAAAAAGTGACATATCCATATTAAATGGTAGCTCTCGGAAAATTGTGGACAAGTTCATCTAACTTGGAAGCAGTTTTTCATCAACCGAGGAAGACGTCAACATGCGACTAGTAAAGGCATGGACAGCTATCAATTGACTATCGGTCACGTGGAAGTCAGATTTGACCGCTTCCAAGCGGCTGTCGTGTCGATACTGCTATATGGATACACTACATGGATGCTAACAAAACGTATGGAGAAAATGCTAAACGGCAACTACACTCTAGCAATATTGAACAAGTCCAGGAGGCAACACCTCACAAAACAGCAGTTATACGGCCACCTACCACCAATCACGAAAAATAATTAAGTTAGACGAAGCAGACATGCGGGACACTGCTGGAGAACTAAGGACGAACTCATAAATGACATACTCCTGTGGACCCCATCACATGGACGAACAAAGGCAGGACGACCTGCCAGAATCCATATACAACAGCTCTGTACCAATATAGGATGTAGCTTTGAAGTCCGCACGCCCAGGAGCAATGGGCAATAGAGACGGGTGGCGAAAGAGGGTCAGTGAGATCCGTGCTGGCAGCACGACGTGATGATTATTTTTATGTTGTATATTAGCCTCATCAAAAATACACAAGAGATGTCCATGAGCAAATAAGAGGTTTAAGAATGAAGCTAAACTAGAAACCAACACTTTAATCTTTGGAAGATTACCAAGAAAAAGAAAGCTCCGTCCCTATATATATATATTTATATATATATTTTTCCAGTCGGGTGGGACTGTAGAAAATGTCAATTGCTTCTTTGCAGAGGGGTAATACCCAACCAATGAGTGTTCTGTATATGACACTAAACAATTCGATGATGAGGTTCCAGTAATGATGGAGCTTTGGGGAATGCAGAGTACTCCCTTCTTGCAATCACTCCCAGGTCCACTCAGGCCCAGAGTGGTAGCACTTTATAATGGTGTTAATTATGCGTGAAATAGAACTAAAGCGTGGTTTCTTGAGATGATTGTTTTTTGTATTTAAACAGCATATTTATGCCGAACTGAATTGTTTTAAAAAGAACACTGTTGACATTGAGACAGTGTACTCATACTAAATTGAGTTGCTTGAAATAGAACTGTTTTGATATCTAAACTGAATACATATTCAAAACTGAATTATCTGTAATAAAATTGTTTTTGCATTTAACCCTGTGTACTGCTGAGTCGGCTGGAGCTGGAATATTTACCGACTGCACCTATACAGAGGTGTAAGACCCCCAAACAAATGTCCTCAATATGAGAGTAAACTGTCCGATGGTGAGGTTTCAGTAATGCAGGAGCTTTGAAAATGCGGCATACCCTTTCATTGCCATCGTACCCAGGTCCACTGTGGCTTGTAGTGGAAGCACCTTATAAGGGCCGTATCTATCAGTCAAATAAAATTAAACTGCCTACTTAAGCTGAACTGAATTGTTTTAATTAGAACTGCTTGACTAAACTGAATTGTTTGAAATAGAACTGTTTTGACATTTAACTGTGTATGGAAACAACTATACTTATACTAAACTGAATTGTTTGAATTTAAACTGTTTGACTAAACTGAATAACTTGAAATTGAAATTATTTTGAAAATTAAACTGTTTACTCTGGCTAAACTAAACTGTTTGAAATAGAACTGCATATCTGAAAAAAAAGGATTTGGCATTAAATAACCGACAATGATTGATATACCGTAAATCCCAACTACCCAACCCAACCCTATATATAAATATATATACAAGCATACATACGTACTCACAAACGCACAGAAATACTCATATATTTTACCTCCCCCAACCAGATAGATACGTACTCACAGATACACACACTCTCATACGTTTTATACACCCACACACACATGGATATATAAGAATATATATATATATATATATATATATATATATATATATTAACCGTGTCATATATATATATATATATATATATATACCTCCTTGCTTAGCACTCAGCAATATAAGCTACGTATCGAGGATAAAGTGGAGCAATCCAGGGAAAGGAGTAGCGCCCTCCTTTACACCTCGGTTTAGTAGCTATTGAAAAAGGACCCTTCTCGTCGCCCTCTTCTACGGTCGCCAACTTTTCTTTATATATATATATATATATATATATAAGTGTTCACATATAGTTTAAGTTTCATTGAGCAGTAGCGTTCTTTTTTTTTTAAGTTGTTGCGTTTTTATGAATAAATATATTGAGTTGGGAGAGCCTAGCTAATAGTTTCGGGATATTACCAATAAAAGATGTTTAATATATTAGTGCCTGTATTAAATGCTATTTTATTCATATTTGTTTTTTTGTTTTTTTTTTTATTATTTATATTACCTCTAAGATTTGTAGTCATCTTTTGTTATTGCTTTTCTACATAAATTAAAATCGACAGCCAACAAAACGACGACACCTAAAAACGTCCAAATAATGGTTGAAAGCGCTTGGAAAAAATGTGGGACAATTTTTACACTAAGTTGACCCTGAAATAGGAAAAAAAACAAGACAACTAAACATACTACTATCCGTTATCTGTTATCCGTTATTTGTTATCAGTTAAGGTATAAAATGTAAACAAAAGAACGCTAGTACTTAATACCTTATAATTCCCTAGCTGACGTTGTACGCTTGTTGGCTGAGTTGTCTGATACTAAGTCTTACGTAAAGTTGGGCGGGTTTCGATCCCAGCTTCAAGCGTCCTATGTGTCTAGCCACACTGAAGAGTTGTGACACAACGAAACAGTCTATCTGTGGATGACAATATATACGCTCCCCCATGAGGGTTGAGCACTCTGGCGAAGGGAATTTTCGTATAATGCAAACCTCTTCGAATAAATTGAGCACTTTGGTATCCGGTAAGGTATAAAATGTAAATAAACGAACGCTAGTAATTAATACGTTATAATTCCCTAGCTGACATGGTACGCTTGTTGGCTGAGTTGTCTGATACTAAGTCTAATGTAAAGTTGGGAAGGTTTCGATCCCAGCTTTATGCGTCCTGCGTGTCCAGCCACACTGAAGAGTTGTGATACAACGAAACAGTCTGTCTGTGGATGACAATATATATATATATATATATATATATATATATATATATTCGATAAAAGGTTAAGGGAAAAATACGTAGCACAAAGCGATCAAGAAAGCAGCCTGGGAATTCCGGACTCAGATTGGGGTTGCTGTCAGAGCCGATATGATGTGCAATAACTCGAGATCGGTAATAAAAGCTGTGCATCATGGAAGATCATCTTTGAGACATCATCGTAAATGAATTCTCTAAAAGTGTGTGAAAATTCTGCAACTTGAAGTTGAACTACTTAAATCAAAAACCCTTCCTATAATTCTAAATTCTAAAAGAACATCTCTTTCACAAAGCTGAAATGTTTGAGTCAGTATCACTCAAAATAATGTCAATAGTGTGGAGGTCAAGACATCTCCCTGTTTAACACAGTTATATCTTGGAATCCTATCCAACAACCTAACATTCCTGACTCTAGTTTTCATACCACTATATAATCGCTTACACAAATATTTTCCGAGTATTCATTCATCCTTTTTAACCGTATCAAAAGCTTTAGTCAAATCGACTAAAACCCGTTACAGAATAACCTATTGCTCAATCCACGTCTGCACTTGCAAGGCCGTAAATATCCCCTGCGAGATCTAAAACCAATTTGTGATTCTAGAATGACTGCCGGACAGATGATCCAAAGTAAGTAAGACTCAAGAAAGAACCTTACCAAATGCATCCAAAATAGTTATTCCGTGGTTATTGTCTCACATTCCTTACCCTTCTTTGCCATTGCAGCAGCACACTGCAGCATTATCAACACAATCATTCCGTAAAGAAAATCCACTCAACCTTGCGAACATAATTTAAATAGCTAATGGAATAATGACGCTGCTGCTGACATAGTTTCGGTTACAGAAACACATTCTCCATAATGATATATATATATATATATATATATCATCAACAACATTATCATCTCACGCAGCCAGCAACGATCTCACAGAACCTCTTTTGCCATCAGTCTCTATCATCCATCGCTCCCAGGAAGTCTTCAAGGCTATATCCGGTATCGGTACAGAGCTGTTGTATATAGCTTCTAGCTGTTCGTCCTGCCTTTGCTCGTCCATGTAAAGAGGTCCACAGTAGTATATCGCTTATGAGTTCATCCTTAGTTCTCCAACAGTGTCCCACATGTCTGGTTCGTTTTACTGAGATAGTTTTCTTGATGGGTGGTAGGTAGCCGTACCGCAGCTGTTTTATGGGGTGTTGCCTTCAGAACTTATTTAGTTGTCATCCAGACAAACTGTTTCATAGTAACACAAAACTTTAGTATGGCTAGACACGTAGGGCGCTTGAAGCTGGGATTGAAACCTGCCCAACTTTACGTTAGACTTTGCATCTTACCGCTCTGCCAACAGACGACATGCATCAACTCGGGAATTATAAGGCATTATGTAGTAGCTTTCGTTTGTTTACATTTGTCCTTACCGGATATGTGTGTGTGTGTGTGTTGTTTATTTGGTTAAATATTCTTTTAATGTTTAAAAGCAAAAATGATACAAAGAGATAGATAGATATCCTACCCGAGCGGAGGGGTTGGTAAATATGGAGAGATATAAACAAAATTGATATGACAACTCGGAATGTTTCTTGATTAATTTTTATTTTTTGCGGTGTTCTCCCCTAGTTACGACCTGAGGTCACCGTCAGGAGAGTAAGGTTTTGTGGAAAAAGTTTTTTTCGATTGTATTTTTTAAAGTTTTGAATTTAGAGGCTATAAGAGAAGCAAGAAAATGCACTTGTGGCATAATATATCCATTGTCTGAATGAAAATCATTTTCTAATATCCAAGTATTTTCAACTGACCTTTATATATCTTTAGTGAAGAAACCTAACAAAATGTTTTTTTTTTATTTAAGCGAAGTGTATTTTAAATTAGCTGTGACAGCCAGACTTGTTTTTGTTGTTTTTAGGTGTTGATCGGTTTGATTTCGGTGTCTTGATTTAACGGAATATCAAATTTCGTGGGTTACTTAATGTAGAAGTTATCCTTTACGTTAACCCAGGGGGATTAGGAGGTCCATAACTTTCCAAAAGGTGCTAGTTCAAAAGTTAACGTAAGAGCGTGACTAGTTTGATCTTTCTTACTACGATGTTGCTGTTCAGGATCTTAGCTACTACGCCGCAAGGACACCCTATAAGAGTTCATGTGTCGCCCCAAATTTGCTAAAACTATTTCTTGCTCAGTCGGCTGGGGCTGTAGAATACATGAGACTGCATCACTGCAGAGGGGCAACACCCTCCCAACGAATATCCTGGATATGATACAAAACAATCTGATGGTGAGTTTCCAGTAATACTGGAGCTTGGAGAATGCAGAGTACTCTTTTATTGCCATCGCTCCCAGGTTCCCTCCGGCCTAGATTGGTAGGACCTGATAGGGTTCCTAACTCTGGGTCAAATAGAACTTAACTGTGGTTTCGAGTGTTTATCGATTTTGCATTTAAACTGCATATTTATGCTAAACTAGATTGTTCTAAATAGAACTGTTTTGACATCTAAGCAGTGTACTTACGCTAAACTGAATTATCTGAAATAAACTGCTTACTTATGCTAAACTGAATTACTAGAAATAGGACTGTTTTGATATTTAAACTGCATACTTATGCAAAACTGAATTGTTTGAAATAGAACTGTTTTGACATTTAACTGTGTGTCGACAAGATCTATACTCATACTAAACTGAATTGTTTGAATTAAAGCTTTTTGACTACACTGACTAGCTTGAAATAGAAATGTTTTTGACAATTAAACCGTGTACTCATGCTAAACTAAATTGTTTGAAATAGAACTGATTATTTCTATAAAGTGGATTTGGTATTAAATAACATACAAAGGTTGATATGCCATAAAATCCAACCAACCAACCAACCAAGCCCATTTCATGGCAGGTTTTTTTTTATTTCATGTCAAATTCAAATGATACTTGTGTTTATAAGCGTCTTTTCCATTTGTCAAGGTGTCGTTTTTTTTTTTAAATTATTAGTTATAATAGCTTTAATTATATTTTCTGTTCTCCCGACAAACAATCGACAATGTTGTTGTTTTTTTCTCGTTTGTTGTTGTTGATCTCTTTCTCTCTCTCGCTCTCTCTCTCTCTCTCTCTCTCGCTCTCTTTCACCTGTTGTACTGAAACAAGGGCCACACGAACGTACGAATCATCGGTCAAACTAACGGCGTAGACATCGGATATTCGACAGATCTCCTATTTCTCCATCCGGGAACCAAGCTTAATGTCAGTCTTAATTACCCTAATTTTGAATCCATGAAATTAATCTAAATTAATAAATGCACATTTTTGAGTGCAGGCCTCTAAGTATTATCTGAGTATCCCCTAAGGTTTCCTCAAACGACATTTTCGAAACTACTGCTATCTAAGGAATTAAAATAGCCACGCTGTTTACAGAAGAACTAATTACAAATCTTGCAAGTAGAAGAAGTATTAGAGAAGAATAAGAAAAACTATCAAAAGGAAAGAAAAATCTACATATCTTGGAAATTAAAGCTACGTCGGATGCAATAAACTGTAACAATATTTCGAAGGCATTTTCTTTGCTTTTCTTTTCTTTTCTTTTCTTCTTTCTAAGTAGTTGTAGCAATAACTCATTCGAAACGAAATCAGTTTTTTTTTTACCGAAAACCAGAGCTCGCACGGAAGCAAGAAAAAATACAAATAGATCGAAGCTAATTACTTGTGATTAGAACGCCGGTAACTACTGAAGCTCTTAGAATATTTTTCCTCCCTCTGAGAAACTCTCAGAGAAAGCAGAAGGATGTTATTATAAGAATACTTAACAAGTAAAAAAAAAATCGTCGTTTGGAGAAATTGAGTTTAAGTCTATAATAATTTATGACAGGCGAGATCAGTATTTTTTACAATATTTGTTATCAGTAATTATGTTATTCAAAATAACTTCGTATTCTTCCCCTCACCCCATCAAAACTCAATATGCTAAGCGGATGCAGACCCATTGCAATTTAATCGCTACACATTAACACACACATTTTACAAGATTATTTTCGCTTATTCCTGAAGTAACCATTTCTTCTACATTGGACAAGTAACTTTCTGCATTAATTTTGATTGCCACACTAACAACCCAAAAATATGTGCACACTCACCAACGTTTAATTCAAAAATTAACTTGTTCTAAACCAGAGACACATATATCTCATTATTTTATGAGACACATTATACAGTCAAAACGCATATCATTTCATTTTATTTTCTACCAATTTACTATAGCATAGAAACTGTAGACAAAATACGAGGATAATTATATAATTTTCCAGACTTTTTCGTATGGACACTTTTATTGATAGTACACAAATGAATCTCATGTCCACTTCGAAGTAATCTCCTCCGGTGGTAATGCACTTGTTGTACCGTTCCAACAATTTCTGCAAGGCCCCATGAAAGTCCTCTTGTGTGAGCGTGTCAATGACCTTCCTCACAGCCTCTTTCATCTCCTCGATTGTCTCATAACGACAGCCTCTGAGCTAAGAGAATAACCAAAAGTCACAGGGACCAACGTCTGGACATCTTGGTCAAATAACCTGTGACAAGGATGGAGTTGTGGACTGGTGCATTGTCCTGGTTGAAATGCCACTGACCCAATTTGAAGAGTGCTGACCTCTACAGACGGAATCTCTTCCTAAACTCCCTTAAAACCTCAGCACAGTAACCCTAACCCTAATCCTTTGGCCAATCAACTCTAGTCTATTGACTTCCTTACTACTCCCACACCTCTCATAATCCCTCACAGACTCCCTGCCTTCCTTGAATCTCTGATGCTTCTCAAAAACTGATGCTCGATTCAAGAAAGATGGTCGAAAAGCAGTTTGAAGCATTCCATACGTTTCTGTAGCATTTTTTTTTTTTGCTCCCTGTAACTGTTGGTTATTACCTAAGCTCAGAGTATGTTATTATGTGACTGCTGAGGAGATGAAAGAGGCTGTGAGGAAGGTCATTGACACGCTCACACAAGAGGATTTCCATGGGGCATTCAAGAAGTTGTTGGAACAGTACAACAAGTGCCTTGCCGCCAGAGGAGATAACATCGAAGGGGGACAAGAGTTTCATGTGTGTAGTATCGATAAAAGTACCCATACGAAAAAAGTCTTGAAACTTATTTAATGATCCTCGTATGTATTTACTTATTAACCAAATTCTTTCACCACGGATATCCGGCCCAGTTGGCTTGGACTGTAGAATACACCGACTGTTTCTCGGCAGAGTGTTAAGAATTTCTACTCCCAACTAGTATACTGGATATAGCATTAAACAATCTGATCACGAGGCTCCAGTCAATAGAGCTCTAAGGGATTTGGAGTGCGCCTTCATTGCCATTGCTCCCAAGTCAACTTTGACCCGGAGCGGTAGCACCTGATATACTCCAAGCCATGGGTCATCTTTGTCATTTAAACTGTGTGCAAACAAAATTACTTATGTTAAACCGAATAGTTAGAAAAAGAAATGTTTGACCAGTTAACTTTGTGCAAACAAATGGCTGTTTAATTAATTTTTTAGTAATACATAGCAAGTCTTGAAACTTTCCTCATACACTTAATTGTTGGTATTACATAGCAATACTTGGAGATACTTGACTGTGTGCAAATAAATGATTGGTTGGTTCGTTGGTTGGTTGGGTCTTTATGGCATATCAACCTTTGTAGGTTATTTAATGCCAAATCCAAATTTTATGCAAATAGTCAGTTCTATATCAAACAATTCCGTTTAGCATGAGTACACAGTTTAATAGTCAAAACATTTCTATTTCAGGCTATTCAGTTTATTCAAACAATTCTAATTCAGCTAATTTTGTTTATACACAGTAAACTGTCTAAACAGTTCTATATATATAACAATTCATTTTAGTATAGAACAGTCTCACTGTCAAAAACAGTTCTATTTCAAACTATTCAGTTTAGCATAAGTTTAAATGTAAGTGCAGTTTAATTTGTTGTAGAGTCTCATAGACCCAAACAAGTACATAATCAAAGATGATGAACGAACGAAACACTTCTTTATAAAAATATATCTCTTGTTTTATTCTCGATAGGGACCCACTGTTTGTTGTTAGTTGAGAGATAGATGGAGAGACATATACTCAAAGAGGGGACATCTTCTTGTCCAATATCTTCTTTCAGGAGCCAGAGGGTGCCAACGCTTGCACTCTCTTGCAAGCAGTATCGACACAGACGACCTAACGCCTATGATCGGCTGCGTGTCCCTGGCTCGACTATCGATTCTCTGCACTCGGTATAAAACTGACCGTGTGGTTCTTATATCACGTGGTCTCCTTCCGCTTACACATCTGTTGGACCTGACTACCCCGACACGCTGCCATCCCCTGTTTGACAGCTTGTCAAGGCACACAGGGTCAATAGGAACGAACCGAAAATCCATGTCATATTTTATATAAGAAATTGTCAAAAATATTTCCATTTCAAGCTATTAGGTTTAGTCAAACAGTTCTAATTCAAACAATTAATTTTAGCATTAGTATGTTGTTAATTCTATTTAACCCATAGATAGGGCCCTATCAGGTGGAACCATTCCGAGCCAGAGCGGACTTGGGAGCAATGGCAATGAAGGGGTACTCCGTATTCCCCAAAGCCCCAGCATCACTGGAACTTCATCATCTGATTGTTTAGTGTCATATGCCGGAAAATCATTGGGGGTGGGTCTTACCCCTCTGCAGAGGTGCAGTCGGTATATTCTAAAGCCCCAGCCGACAGGGCAATTAAATAAATTACATAGTGTTAAATAGCAATACCTGGGTGCAAGCAAATGATTAATATCGAATATAATTATAAGTGTTTGATAGAATAACGGAAACAATTTAACTGTCGAAACAACAGCAATACTAATTTGCGAACAAATAACTTGTAACTAATTTCGAATTGAAAATACCAAGAAACTATTTGTCCAAACAAATGAATGTTGATACATTCTGACTGTTTTGTAACTATACTTGAAACCATAAACTGTGATCAAATCAGATGAGCCCAGGCTCAGTTAAAAATGTTATGAACAAAATATGTCTACAAATCATATATTTAATATACTTGCATAGAGGATTAGCCATTAAATAACCGACAATGGTTGATTCGCACTAAAACCAAACCAGACCAAATCATATATATTCATTTATGTGTATAGACAGGATTTGGCATTAAATAACCTACAATGGTTGATATGCCATAAAACCAAACCAAACCAAACCAAATCATATATATTTATTTATGTGTATAGACAGGATTTGGCATTAAATAACCTAAAATAGTTGATATGCCATAAAACCCAACCAAGTTAAACAAACCACCACGGACATGATGTGACACAAAGTCAGTTTTTAAGGGGAGTAAAGCTGGTTTGAATTAAATGTTTTCCTGCTTGTAGTCTAGTTGCCAAACCAAAAGTAAAGAATCTAGTCTGACATACTACATACCTATAGTCGGTGTAGAAAAGAAATAGATTCGGCCTTTTTCCAAGGGCATTAGGGTGAATTGATACGCAAACAGCCAAGTATTTGAACTCAAGTCTTCGATCTCATTTCCGACTAAAAGAGTCAGTTCGCCACCAAGAGCTTTCCCAGAATCCACCCCGCCTACCACGAGCAGGATGTGACACATGGTCAATTTTTAAGTGGAGTAAAGCAGATTTGAATTTAAAGTTTTCCTTCTCTTAGTCTAGTTGCCTAAGTAAGCCTAAAATACCCAATCTGAACTATTATTTACCCATAGCTAAAATGGTGTCAGTATAGATGGATTCATGTCTTTTGCAAAGGCATTAACTTGAAGTGAATGCAATCAGGCTAGTCCAGGATTTTAATTCAGTTTAGCGATTCCATTTTGTGACAATAACTGTAATACTTTACGAATTTCTTTTTACGTGCCTGATAAGTAAGCATATATGTTGTGTTCGCCGTCGAGAACGGGATGGTTGGATAACTAGGCAATGAGATAAAGACATGATAAAAAAGAAAGCCTTATTTTTTTCTTAAATTAGAGAAATCAACATTGGCCTGTATTCGAAAATAAGATTGATTTACAGGCCGATGGCAAGCGACCAAACCCGATAATTAACACCTTGATCTGAAAGAGATGTATTTAAGTTCTTTTGAGTCGTTCGGTATATAAAACTTCGAAAGGTTGCTTCTCTGTTTTGACACGGCTTTCTTTCTTTTTTTTTTTTATTTGTCTCAAATGACCCTCAGAAACAATCACAGTCCTATTATTGTCTTTTGTGGTTAAAAAAAAAGCCCACCCCACAATACTTTTTTGTTCATCTACGGTCCACTTCTCATCTTCTTTGCGTGATATAAAATTATAGCATCGCTTAGCTTATGTGAATCGAGTCCCTGAAGTGTAGTGGTTAACGTACTGGACTGAAACAACGTAGTGAGCGAGTTCGAACTGCATTCGCGCAATTGCTTTTGGACAAATACTTTTGGAAAAGTACGAAGTGGGTTAAATGATACCGATAGTTTTGACATCAAATAACCCACGAAGGTTGATAAGCCATTAAACTGAGAAACCAAGTCAAACCGATAGTGTAGTAATTTACTAAGTTTTTTACTCAGATAAGGCACGAGGCTGAATAAATAGTGCACCCTGTGAGATTTGAACTTACTCATGAAGTTTTGCTCATCTAGATTGCTAACCATTTCGTCACCCGAACCGATAATGTGCGACCGGATTGTTAACTTCCCATTTTATACAGAAAAAATGCTGATACCTAATTATAATTATTCAGAGGGGAGCTGGTGGCGTTACAGTTATCGTAATAATTGAGTCAACGTGGCGAGTTCAAATTCCAGTCGGGGCAGCAATAGGTTAGACTGGATGGAAAAAAGATTGTGTAAATATATATATGATGGTATGTAAGTCAGATTTTCTCTTAATGTCGGGTCAAGTTCAAATCCTGAACGGGACTGCTTGCGTTTCACTTCGCACTTGGAAAGGCATGAACCCATCTTTTCTTTGCATCTCCTTGTGTGGATAGGGTTAACAGAGCCTAGGTACGGCAATTGATCAAGAACGATTTTTTTTATTCAAACCAGCTGTACTCCGCTTAAAATTGAGCTCTTGTTCCATTCCCCAGTGAATGAAAAATTGGGCAAATGCATGAGGCGATACTTACGTTGGATAAAACAGAGCTCGTGTCTGTTAATCTAGCTGGTGACATCTTCTCAGTGAATGGCAAACCCCTGAAATTTGTAGACTAGGTCATATAACCTCGGTAGAAATATCTCATCTATTGAAAGCGGTGTCAATATACGCATAGGTATATTTTAAAATACTATTGACAGGTTATCGACCATATGGAAATCTGATCTCTTTGATAAAATAAAATGGGAATTATGTGATTGTGTCAGTACTACTGTAGAGTTCCGCTATTTGAATTCTAGTTCTACGCTAGGAGAAAAAGCTAGATGGAAACTAAAAGAGAATTTTGCGTGATGTCCTGAACAATTCCAAGAAAATGTAACCTACAAAGCAGCAGCTGTGCGGCCACTTACTTCCCATCTCACAAATCATCAAAGAAAGAAAAACATATGAACTCCAACACATCGACTCACCAGTGTTTTGATGACCAGCAGAAACTTGTATTCAGCCACTCTGGAGGATACTGGGTGCCGTCAAGAGGATTTACCGATAGTGACGGATGATAGTGACGATTGATGAGGAGAGTCTGTGCTGTCGGCATGCCTTGATGATGAGGAGGGAGTTTGGTTTTCTCTTTGCGTTGTAAGAAACAGAATCTGGACCCAGGTTCAAATCCCCACCGCCACTCAGTTTTGGGTGAACAGGAGAGTGAACTAAAGCCTTAGTATGACAACGGTTCAAGAAGGACAAACAGTGATTACAAAAGTGGCTGGACTTCCAATGCAAAAACAACTTAAGAATAAAAAAAAAATATGTACAACAACATTTTTTTTCAAAAGAAATAATGATACTCAAGTTTTTACTACAACAACTTTTCAGCACCTCTTCCAGCTTTAGACATTTATCTGCGTTAAGATTTATTATAGCTTCTTTCTTTATTGACATATCACTTTTTTGGGGTTATTTAATGCCATAGATGAGGGATAGGTGGTTTCATGCCTTTCTCGAGGATATTAGTCCAAAACTGGCTAGTCGGCTGGGGCTGTAGAATACACCGACTGCAGCTCTGCAGAGGGGTAAGAAACCTCCTCTCCCAATGAGTGTCCTGAATATGACAATAAACAATCTGATGCTGAGGTTCCAGTGATGCTGGAGCTTTGGCGAATACTGACTACCCCTTCATTGCCATTGCTCCCAGGTCCACTCTGGCCCGGCTTAGTAGCACCTGATAGGGTTAAATAGAACTAACGGCATATTTATGCTCAACTGAATTGTTTGATTAAACTAAATGCCTTGAAATACAAATATTTTTGACGATTAAACTGTACTTACATTTAAACTGCGGGCTCATGCTAAGCTGAACTATTTAAAATAGAAATGTTTTTTTGATATTGAAACTGTACTTACACTAAACTGAATTGTTATATATAACTGCTTGAATAGTTTGGAATAGAAATGTTTTTGAAAATTAAACTGTGTACTCATGCTAAACTGAATTGTTTGAAATAGAGCTGTATTTGGCGTTAGATAACATACAAAGGTTGATATGCCATAAAACCCAACAAACCAAACCAAACCATAATTGAATGTAATAGCCCGACTGGAGTTTAAAGTCGAAGACTACCATGTTACAGACCAGCACGTAAACCGCTACGTCGTAGGGACTTCTTTTTTCCACGTTACAATGTCTCTCATAAATAATAGAATTTGATAATCTTCTAAATCAAAGAAAACAGAATTTTATGATTTCTATAAGAACATTATATTACCGAAACAGATATCTTTACTCATTAAAGCTCTTCGAACGAATTGAGCACTCTGGTATCCGGTAAGGCAAAAATGTAAACAAACAGCATGTGGAAAAGGCATGCTCCCAGTTCCGGATCCGTATCGAGGCGGTGATTGAGTCTGAAGGTGGCTACATTGAACAGATGTCAGCTCTACTACATAATCAAGTTACCTGAATTGATTTTTTCAATAAAAGTTTTAAAATAAAGCTGTAATATTGTTTTCTTTAGGACGACAATTTTATCGTTCCACCCAGTATATATATACATATATATATATATATATATATATAGAATCATACTTAGATATGTATATATATGCACAAACAAAAATTATTAGAAAAAAAAAGTTGCAAGTAAATTGCAAACCACACTACCACACGTGCGCACAAAAAATCTGTAAGACACACACTCACACACACAGAGTGGAAAAATGCTGTTAGTGAAATCCAAAACCACTCCAACACACACACATATAACGACAAAAACATATCAAATATCACTTAGGGGTAAAGCAGACTAAGCTAAACATACTCTAAGAAAAAGAGAGGATTGCCTCTATATAAACGCATTACCAACTGAAAATCATTCAAACTGTCAATGCAAGTCTCATTGAGTACACCATTAACAAGTCCTTGTGCTATATATGTTCTCTGACGAAATTAACAAACTGAAAATATACACGTAAGAACAAAATTAATAAATATATTCTATAAAATACAAATCTCTTCGTGGATCTACTTATTTTTATTCTCTCTTTGGATCTACAACAAAAAATTATATATATATATATATATATATATATATATATATATAAGCAGTCATCGTGTCGATACTGCTATATGGATGCACTACATGGACTCTAACTAAACGGCTGAAGAAAAACTTGACGGCAACTACACAAGAATGCTGCGAGCAATATTGAACAATTCCTGGAGGCAAAACCCCACAAAGCAGCAGCTGTACGGCCACCTACCACCCATCACGAAAACTATCCAAATTAGACGAACCAGATGTACTCCTGGCGGTGCAAAAACAGGGCGGCCACCTCGAACCTACATACAGCAGCTCTGTGAGGATACGGGGTGTAGCCCTGGGGCCAAGCAGAAGCGATGAACGATAGGGAGGGATGGCAAAAGAGGGTCAGGGATATCCGCGCTGATGACACAACAAGATGATTATGAAGATGAGACATTATATATATATATTACCTAATTCTGCTGCGACGAATTTTAAGCCATAGATTTCAACTTCTTGATAACAAAAAATGAAATTACATTAATATATATCAGAAGTGAATGGTTCCATGTTCATATTTTTGGTGAAGAGCGGTTTAGTTGTCTGTGGCTGCGAATGATTTAATGCCAAATCTTCCTATAATTATTTATACTGGGTTGCCCCAGTCGGCTGGGGCTGTATTATACACCGACTGCATCTCTGCAGAGGCGTAAGACTCTCCCAATGAGTGTCCTCGATATGACACTAAAAACAATCTGATAAGGAGGATCAAGTAATGCTGAATTTTAGCGGAATGCGGAGTAGTCTTATATTACCATCGCTCCCAGGTCCACTCAATCCAGGAGTGGTAGCACCTGTTAGAGTCCTATCGATGGGTCAAATAGTAATAAACTGTGTACTCATGCTAAACTGAATTATTTAAAATAGAACTGTTTTTGACATTTTAAACTGCTTTGGTTAGGTTTGGTTTGATTTTATGGCACATCAAACATTGTATGTTATTAATGCCAAATAGTTCATAAGCCATTGAATTAAACCAAACCAAATGATACAGGGTGTGTCAAAATAGATGCAACCCATTATTATGATAACTATTTATTACTGAGACAAGATTCTCAAAAATGATTGCATGTCCTGGAAGCTGATATAATAATAATTACATATGTATTCAAAACACGAATATCCATAAGCAGGATTTAACATTAATTTTTCTACAACGGTTGATATGTTATAAATACCAACTATTTTAACTCTGTGTAAATAGAACAATAAATGTTGGATGGAATGCACGAAACCATTTAACTGTTTGCAAACAAATGAGCTCATATCTCATTGGCCTAGTGGTAGAGTGTTCACCAATGGTCCGGGAGACCTGGTCACGTCATACCAAAGACTTAAAAAATGGTACTTGATACCACCTTGCTTAACACTCAGCAATATAAGGTACGTATCAAGGGTAAAGTGGAGCAATCCAGGGAAAGGAGTAGCGCCTTCCCCTACACCTCAGTGTAGTAGCTATTGAAAAGGGAGCCTTCTGGTCGTCCCCGACTATGGTCACCAACTTTTTTTTTTTTATTTAAAACTATTTGCTTACAAATCATTTATACTCAATGAAGATGTACAAGGTATCTCAAAAATTATGCAAACCATTTATATGATAATGATTTATTACTGAGACAAGCGCGATGGCGGTCATTTTGGAACATGTCCTGTAAAAAATCATCCTTTGAGCTAGAGACATTAAATCAAGGTTGTTGTTGTTTTTTTTTTATTATTATCTCAGATTCAAAGACATGCAATATTCTTTTAAGTTTCTTGTCTCAGCAACAAATCATTATCATATCAATGGGTTGCACCTATTTTGAGACAGATTTGAAGGGTTTTGTCTCCAAATAAGAAGTGACGCAAAATATATTTTCCTTTGTTATCCAACGCATTTTGATTTAGGTTTGATTGTAGTTAGAGTGTACTATTTTCAAATCAGAAACAAAAAAAAAAAACAATATTATTAGTAGTAGAGTTATCAGCTGTCACATGGGTCCCATGTATATAAAGACAACCTGTTTAATATATATATATATATATGTGTGTGTGTGTGTGTGTGAGAGAGAGAGAGAGAGAGAGAGAAAGAGAGTACAGCTAACAGGAAACTTTATTTTTAAAAGTGTGAGAGGTCGTTTGTTTGCACACAGTTAAATGTCTTCTGGTATTAGTTTAGTTTAAGATATATTTGATTTAATGGCACATTAATTCTTCATGGTTATTTAATACCTGACACTGTTTATACATATATATTACATGATTTTAAAGTGAATTGTTTATCGGTAACTTTATTTTTGAATAAGTTTTGTGCTCCTTTGTTTACTGACAGTAAAATGGTTGCAAGAAATTCTATTTATTGTTTGTACACAGATTATTGGTTTCAAGTATTGCTGCGTATTGTTTAAATGATTTCAAGTATTGCTATTTAACACTAATAATTCAATTTATTATTAATTCCTTGAAAAAGATTGAACATAGATGGGACCCTAAAGAATATTGGCACTGGGTCATAGTGGAACTGGGACTAATGGTAATATAGAAATACTTCACAATCCTCAAATCCAAGACTAGAGCCTCGCTAGCAGTTGGTTTTTCATGCCATACTCACGACATATTTTGAGGGTTTCAACCTAGAAGTTTTAATAATAATGCCTAATGATACGCGTTTTATGGTTTGTTTTAACGCATACTCCGTTAAACAAGAAATAAAATTAGTTTTCTTGTTGGTAAATAATCAGCACAGATGTTGTATTAGATAAACGGTGTCGGTAGAATCGATATTTGTCGTACGTCCCACCGACCGGACGAGTGTGGCACACGGCTTTATTTCAGGTTGGTCTAGAAACACCTGGCGAGCACCAAAGTACCTCGGCTTCCATCGGTATTTACCTAAAAATAGGCGCCCCAGGCACCAGGCAATAAACCTTGCTCCTCTAAGGAGGGTTAGAGCCTGGGGTTACAGCCCCCTGAGGCTCTGTAATATTACGGACGGGCGCTGTTGTCAATCAGTGAAGGTGTCACAAGACTAGCGTGTGCGGACAGAACGACCTGCAAAGTTAGACGCGATTTTAAAATAATCACAGATGAACTATCATGTTTCACGACAGTTTCACTGTTGACATCGAACATTCGGGATCTTCGATTTGTTCCCAAAAATCTCAATATAAGAAAACAAGTCAGGAGATTTTGGCAGAGTTGAAGGCAGTTGTTAAAACGGGTGCGTTAAAGGTTCCGAGGCCCCGATCCGTCCTACCCCAGTCTGCTACGGCCTATCTGTCAGGCGTGTGTCAACAGCCAGCTCTCACCCACACCGCCGTCACCACGAAGAGGAAGGGAGAAGAAGAACGTAACTAAAATGAACTTTTCGAGTTGCTACGATCATAGCAAAGTGAATAATAAACGACTGCTATATTTTCTTCCCTTACCTTCAAGTTTGAGTATTTCTTTTCTGCGGACTTCTTCCTTTAAAGCACAACACGTTGGTCCTATGTTACAGCTCGAGGATGTCGATCTTGGCGCGCCCAAAATGAATGCTGGCTTCCCAGAATCAACTTCAATCGACTGCAACTGGAACCAGTTGCCCAGTCGGTAGGGGCTATAGAATATACCGACTGCAGCTCTGCAGAGGAGGTAAGAACCCCCCTAATGTGTGTCCTGGATATGACACTAAACAACCTGATGGTGAGGTTCCAGTGATACTGGGGCTTTGGCGAATACGGAGCACCCCTTTATTGCCATTGCTCTGGCCCAGCGTGGTAGCACCTAATAGGGCCCTATCTATGGGTTGAATAGAACTAACAGCATACTTATGCTAAACTGAATTGTTTCACTGAACTGAATAGTTTGAAAAAGAAATGTTTTTGACAAAAAAAAACGTACTTACATTTAAACTGTGTGCTTATTCTAAACTGGATTATTTGAAATGGAACAATTTTTTGACATTGAAACAGTACTTACACTAAACTGATTTGTTTAATATAGAACTGCTTTGGTTTGGTTTGGTTTCTTTTAATTAATGGCATATCAACTCTTTTTAGGTTATTTAATGTCAAAGCCATTCTCCTAGAAGAACAGTAGTGGTGCTACTTAACCCATAGCTGGGAGGATAAGGGGGTTCATACCTTTCCCAAGGGTATTTGCCCGAAAGTGAACGTAATAACGCGACTGGAGTACGATCTCGCATACTACGATTCCGCAGTCAATCGCTTTAACCATTACACCACGACATTTTTGACATTTAACTGTGTGGAAAGACTTATACTAAACTAATTAGCTGAATTAAAACTGCTTGACTAAACTGAATAACTTTAAATAGAAATGTTTTTCACAATTAAACTGTATTTACATTTAAAACTGCGTAAAACTGACTATTTGCATAAAAGTGGATTTGGTGTTAAATAACCAACAAAGGTTGATATGCCATAAACCCAAACAACCAACCAACCAACCGGAACCAGGACACACTCGACCAGATCCGTGTACCAACAAACGCGAGCGACCGAAGTACGTCCCGGTGTCGGTCGAATCCTCTACTCCTCGTGATTAATTAACTTTACATACACACGAATATCACATTTTAATACAACGGGAGATACAGGTTTACCTCCACAACAGGTATTATACTCCTCTAGAAATAATACAATCCTTTGGTTTAGGAGAAAACTGGCTATTTAAAACATTTTTGAAGTGCACATATTCGTTGGGGATACAGTAGATATGTTTATAGTTTACACCGGTTGTTCATCGGTTCTCCAACTATTTTTCTACTGATGGCTGTGCCAGGGATCATTTTTAAAATACTAAGCAATGCTAATAGGATTGATGGTAGCGAGGGAACAATGCTTCACTGTTGTTGTTTCAGTGTTTAAGCTGCTCATTTGGTTATAAATGAAAAAGAATGCCCACATCTACACTGATATCATTGCTGTTTGTTCTACATCGGCTTAAACATTGAACGTTGTAAATGAAATAGCGGTAAGTTCATCCAAATCTTCTTTTTTCACTGAATCTCTCTCTCTCTCTCTCTCTCTCTCTCTCTCTCTCTCTCTCTCTGAATTCTACACAATTTTTTTCTTGCTGATATTGTTCTCTCACTCTCTCTTTTTATCGCAAACTTCCACTCTTTCTTGCTCTTTTTTCTTTCTTCTCTGACTTCACATCACTCTCTCTCTCTCTCTCTCTCTCTCTCTCTCTTTGCTGAATTCCACTCAGACACTCCCTTTCTTCTTTTCTCCTGACCTCTCACTCTCTCTCTTTTGCTGACTTCCACACACACACACACAACATCTTATTTCCTAACTTTAGTTCTCTCTCTCTCTCTCCGCTCTATTTCTCCCTCTTATATACACACACACACTCTCTCTCTCTCCTGACTTCCAATATGTCTCTCCTGAAGAACAAAACAATCGTAAATTAAATTTTTTGTAAAATAGGGGAAATCACAAGATGTGATCCAAACTTTTTGAACATACATAATTTATTCATGTTATCTGCTTGAACATTATTTTGATAGAGAGTAGGAGCCCTCAAGCTGGATCTTGTTGCAGTGCTGGGTCTTTTCTGTACATAACTTTCAACATATTCACCTCGCAGTTGAACATACTTGGTATATTGTCTCTCAAATTTGTTGGCGGGGGGCGATGTTTCTCATATCAAAAAGAAAGGTCATATCTTTTTTCATGAGGAAATAACTTTTTAGCATTCACTGCTATTAGTTATTCCTTTGACTTTGTACTTTCATTCTGGTAATCATATACCCTTCCTTTTAAATCTTTTTTTTCTTCTCTCCTGCGATGACAACGTCAGCGGTCATTTTTAGAATACGGAACAACGTTGATAGAATTGATTGTCTTGATAATATTCACTTCAGGGAAAAACACTCGTTGTTCCAACGCAAACTACGGTCCACATTTGGTTTTAAAGCACAAAAAGCACACAAAAAGCTATGCTGATATTATTGTTATTTGGTTTGTGTAGGCTTAAAGAACAAAACGTTCCTAAAGAAATATAGGAATGTTTCCTGATAAACAATATGACTTCACTTAGGTCGATCTAAACACCAGTGTACATTTTTTTCCTTTTCCTTTCTCCCCGCGCCCCTGCCTGAATTCCAAAATGGCCGCACTGAAGGAAAAACAGTCGTAAATGATGTTTTCATAGAAATCGTGGAGGTGACAAGATGAATAGAAATGGCTACTAGATAACAGTAATTGAGTTTGTCGAGTTAAGAGGTCAGTGTCGTTTAGAAAAAAGAACAAAAGAACTACACTATTTTTTTTATTATTTATTTCTTTTTCTATTCCCAAAACGAATGGCTATTTTTAAATAAAACGCTTCTATAATGAATACTTTTCGGTGATGAAAAATGGCGCGGTATTTTACGAGATTACAAACGAGATTTGAATGAATTCAATACCTAAACGTGATGAGAAATAATTTGATCTCAGGGCAAATTCAAAATGGTTCATTTAGATCAATTGAAACATTTTGGGAAAATCTAAGGCTACAATAAATTAAAATTCTACACGGCTTTTAAAAAATTAAGATTTGAAATGAAGTTATCTAAAATAAAACATTTTGTCATCCTTTTTTCGATTGTTTAAGTTCATGGCAAATAAACCCTTGAGGGTCATTTACAGCCCAACCTTATATATATATATATATATATAGTAGTAAATAAATAGTTTGTTGGTGATATTTTAAACAAGCCAGAGTTCATTTTCCAATACAATTAAATGGCTTTAAGTACTGCAATTAAAAACTAATGATTCTATTCAGCCTTACTTATTTGTTTACACACAGTTAAGTGGTTAAACAGTTCTATTTGACCCTAAAAAGTACTACCATTCTAGGTCAGAGTGAACCTGGAAATAATGGTAATAAAGCGGGTATTTCCCATTCCTCAAAGCTCCAGGTGTTTTAAAGTTATATCCAGAGCACACATTGGGGGAGAGGGTTCTTATCCCACTACAGAGATGCTGTATTCTACAGCCCCAACAAACTGGGATCTTCCTTATCCATTGATCTCCTCTTGTAAGTGATCCCCCTGTTGGTAAGCTTATGAGTACATAACGTATAAGACCTCCCCAACAACGAGGCCCCAGTTTCGGAGGTCTGGAAAGTGTGAAGTTCCCCTTCACTGCCATTCCTCACAAATCTAATTTGATCAGGATTAGTTGTACCTAGTAGGGTCAATTCATGGCGAAACCATAGACTGGCCCAAACAAGTACTGCTACTGCATAGAGCTGTCCAATTATTTACTAAAGATTTTTATTCGGCCCAGTCCCAAAATTCACTGACCGCATCTCTACAGAAAGGTAAGACCCCTCCACCCTACAAGTGTTCAAGATATGACACCAAACAATGTGACGGTGAGCTTCTTGTAAGGCTGGGTCTTTGGGGAATGCAACGTTCAATTGCAAAGAGGATGGATAATTGTTTAATTTTTCAGTTGAAACATAAGCTGTTTGTCTGAAGTAAGTTTGTGTACATACAAGTACAATTCAATTTCAATATATATATATATATATTTGTTTGTTTATTTGGTTTGATCACATATCAACCTTTGTCGGTTATTTAATGACAAATCCATTTTTATACTAATGAACAGTTTTATTTCAAACAATTCAGTTAAGCATAAATACACAGTTTAGATATCAAAACATTTCTATTTCAATTCATTCAATTTAGTCAAACCGTTCTAATTAAAACAATTCACTTTGGTATAATTATTGTTTTGTTTTGTTTTCTTTTTCACACACAGTTAAATGTCAAAACAGTTTTATTTCGAGTAATTCAGGTTAGCGTGAGTACAGTTTCCATGTCGAAAATTTCTATTTCAAAGAATCCAGTTAAGCATACGAAAACTGTTCAATTTCAAGCAATTCAGTTTAGTATAGGTTCACAGTTTATTTATATTTGGTCCATAGATAAGACCCTTTCAGGTGTTACCACTCCGAGACAGAGCGGACCTGGAAGCGGTGTCAATGAACGGGTACTCTGCATTCACCAAAGCTCCAGCATTACTGAAACCTCAGCATCAGATTGTTTAGTGTCATATATAGGACATTGGTTTGGGCAGTCTTACCCTTCTGCAGAGATGCAGTCAGTGTATTCTACAGCCCCGGCCGACAAGGCATATTTACTTGAATATATATATATATATATATATATATATATATATATATATATATATATATATATATAAGCATTCACATTACCCTCCAAAAACGTTTGGTCACCCTAAAAAGCTTTTATTTAGCATCCTCTGGGTTATTTTTATGAAACAACTTAAGAACTAAAATGTCTTTAGTTATTAAAATAAATACAGGTTTCTTCCGAAACTTTCACCTTCGTATAATCACATATTTTCCAAAAGTTACATTGCACCACTTGAACACACATTAGACAATATGTTGTTGGATTACAGCTTGCTAGATACTACCTGTTTAACCTATGCAAAGGACAATTTCATCAGTTACCAGCTTGCGTTACAGAAGGCGTATATATATATATATATATATAGGGGGGGCAAATGAATACATATACATACATATATGTAGATACCTGTACATATATATATATACATACACACACACAAACACACACACACACACACACACATATATATACACACATGTATATACAAATACATATCTACATATACATATACACTTATATATATATATATATATATATATATATGTACACATATACATGTATATACTTATATGTACATATTTATAAGCAGAAGGTACCTCGCAAAAACAATTACCGACGCCAACTACGCCGATGACATAGCGTTACTGGCGAATACACACAACCAAGCCGAAACACTACTGCATAGCTTGGAACAAGCCGCTGCAGGCATTGGACTCCATATCAATGCACACAAAACTGAATATATGGGCTATAATCAAACAGGTAACATTTCCACACTAGACGGAACCTCACTGAAACTGGTAGACAAATTCACTGACCTATGAAGCAGCGTCTCATCAACCGAAAAAAAGATCGGCACACGGCTAACGAAGGCATGGACAACTATAGATAGTCTTTCGATCATATGGAAATCAGACTTGATCTATAAAATGAAACGCAGTTTCTTCCAGGCAGAGGTCGTGTCGATACTGCTATATGGATGCACTACTTGGACGCTAAGTAAACGGCTGGAGAAGAAGCTGGACGGCAATTACACAAGAATGTTACGAGCAATGTTGAACAAGTCCTAGCAGCAACACCCTACAAACACCAACTATACGGCCACCTGCCTCCCATCACGAAAATTATCCAAGCTAGACGAACCAGACATGCAGGACCCTGCTGGAGAAGCAAGGACGAGCTCATAAATCATATACTCCAATGGACCCCCACATATGGCCAAGCAAAAGCATGACGATCAGCTCGAACATACATACAGCAGCTATGTGAGGATACGGGATGTAGCCCTGAAGACCAGCCAGAGGCGATGAATGATAGGGAGAAGTGGCGAGAGAGGGTCAGGGATATCTGTGCTAGTGGCACGACATGATGATGATGATGATGATATACATGTACATATATATTTAAAAATACATGAATAAATATATGCTTACAGGTAAATATATATATATATATATATATATATATATTTCCATATACATATACATATAGAGACAGGGTACCTCGTTTGGTGTAATGGTCAGCAAGCTAAACTAGCAAAACTACACAAGTGAGTTCGAGTCTCATTTGGTGCCGTATTCGTACCGCCTTGTTCCACGTCTTAGCGAAAAGCTTAGTGAATTGCCTTATATAAACACAAATAGATATATTTGTATGCAGATATATCATCATCATCATCATATCGCGCTGGTAGCACGGATATCCTTGACCCTCTCCTCCCTATCGTTCATCGCTCTAGGTAGGTCTTCTGGACAACATCCCGTATCCTCACATAGCTGCTGAATGTATGTTCGTGCTGGTCGTCCTGCTTTTGCACGGCCATGTGTGGGGGTCCATAAGAGTAAATATCTTATGAGTTCGTCCCTGCTTCTCCAGCAGTGTCCTGCATGTCTGGTTCGTCCAACTTGAATAGTTTTCGTGATACTATTTACCAACCCCTCCGCTCGGGCAGGATATGACACAAGGTCAGTTTTTAAGCGGAGTTTAACAGGTTTTAATTCAGAGTTTTCCTTCTCCTAGATAGTTTTCGTGATAGGGGGCAGGTGGCCGTACAGTTGGTGTCTTGTGGGGTGTTGCCGCCAGGACTTGTTTAAGATTGCACGTAGCATTCTTGTGTAATTGCCGTCTAGCTTCTTCTCTAGCCGTTTTGTTAGCGTCCATGTATTGCAGCCATATAGCAGTATCGATGTGACCGCTGCCTGGAAGAAACTGCGTTTCATTTTATCGGTTAGGTCTGATTTCCATATAATCGATAGCCTATTGATAGCTATCCATGCTTTCGCTAACCTCGTTTCGATGTCCTTTTCGGTTGATTCGACGCTGCTTCCTAGGTAAGTGAATTTGTCAACTTGTTTAAGAGTTTCCTTCTAGAGTGGAGATGTCCCCCGTTTACAGATATATATTCACACTCATATATTTACAAAAATATACACACACATATATATATATATACATATATATGCACAAATCTGTATATACACGCACATATATACACACCGAGGTACATATATATATATATATATATATATATATACGTATCTACATATATAGATACGTATATTTGCAAAAATTTACTGATACATATATATATATATATATATATATATATATATATATATATATATATATATATATATATATATACGGCGAATGTATGTATGCATTTACATATACAGGCTGGAACGATAAAATTGTCACCCTAGAAAAGTCGACATGATTCCATTTCTCTCTAATGAAAACCGGTTTTCTTTTTTTGTTTCAGGCCATCTACGGGTTGTACAAATCCCAAGAGCGATAGGAGCCTTCTATCATGTGTGAAAGTGACACAATGTTCAACGAGCGAGATCGGAGATGCGCCGCTGTGCTACTCCTGCTCTCTACCGATCCAAGTTAGGACAACAGGACCATTACCAGCGCCCTCAAAATGCAAATCTGGATTGCCACGAATAACAGGGACGTGCCCAGGGTGATGAAAACAAAGTTTCCGGCTACGGATATGGTCTTTACTGTGGTTTCAAGTGAGGGCCAGATAATGCCACCCCACACCTTCAAAGTCGGCTTGAAAGTCAACACCAAAGTGTACCTGGATGTGCTGAAGAGTGTGGTGATCCCCTGGTGCAATCAGGTGGCCAGTCGCATACCCTGGTTGTGGCATCAGCACTCGGCGCCGGCCCACAAGTCCAAAGAGACCCAGGCTTGGCTTCAAAAGGAGTGCTACAATTTTGTACCCTTCTCTCACTGGCCCCCTTCTCCCCCGACATGAACCCGCTGGACTACTTCGTTTCGTCATACGTCGAGAACATCACCAACATGACCTCCCACAACACCAAAGCCAACCTGATCAAGCCAGCTGAAGGTGGCTACACCGAATAGATGTCAGCCCTACTACATTATCATATTACCTGAATTGAATTTTTCAATAAAAGTTTTAAAACAAAAGTGTAGTGTTGTTTTCTTTAGGACGACAGTTTTATCGTTCCATCCTGTACATATATATATATTTATGCATATATATATACATATATATATTTGCACATATATATGCATACATATATTATCATTTTTATTATTATCAAAAATTTTTCTCAGTCCTTATTTTAATCTTTTGGACAGTACACGAAAAAATATTACATGAACTTTCTTCGGGGGATCCTGACGTTTGGCAGTGCATCCCTACAGGAATAATGTACGATTTGAAAATAGTTTTTCTTTCATCATATTAATAATGAATCTGGAAATGTTATCCTTACGATCAGAAAACTGTAAACTAGTGATCGATCAAAGTAATATATCGCTAATCCTCGTCCATAAGTCGATATCGTTCACAGGTTGATCAATGATTTATGGCCAGAAAATTGTTAATTTATGAAATCAATTTTTTAACCTATAAAGTTTCTTCATATTCCTTTAGAATATGAGCGAATTCCAACTTCTCCAAAAGATTCTTCGTGTATATGCCTTTATCAAGCCTCTCAACACAAGCAAGATTTTTGCCCAGTCGGCTGGGGCTGTAGAATACACTGACTGCACCTCTGCAGAGGGGTAAGACACCCCCCTAACGAGTGTCCTGATATGACACTAAACAATCAGATGGTGAGGTTCCAGCAGTGCTGGAGCTTTGGGGAATGCGGAGTACCCCTTCATTGCCATCGCTCCCAGGTCCACTCTGGCCCGGAGTGGTAGCACCTGATAGGGCCCTATCTATGGGTTAAATAGAACTAATAGCATACTTATGCTAAAATGAATTGAGTAAACTGAATAGTTTGAAATAAAAACGTTTTTGACAATTAAACCGTACTTACACTTAAACTGCGTGCTTATGCTTAACTGAATTATTTGAAGTAGAACTGTTTTTGACATTAAAACTGTATTTACACTTAACTGAATTATTACATATAACTACTTAAATAGTTTGAAATGGAAATGTTTTTGACATTAAACTGTGTACTTATGCTAAACTGAACTGTTTTAAATAGAATAGATTATTTACATAAAAATGGATTTGGTTTTAAATAAACCACAAAGGTTGATATGCCATAAAACCAAACAAACCAAACCAAACAAGCAAGATTCGACACAAGTCCAATTTTTAAGACAGAGATAAACAGGTTCAAATTCGAAACTTTTCTGCCTTTCTATTATCACAGAGCTGGAGGAAGAATTGCTTGATCTATGCCTCTCCCAAAAATCTTAATACTATGGAAACTGCAGGGTCGCTCAGAATTTGAACCCCGATCACCGAGTCAATTTCCTGTGACGATTAACGTTAAAACACGAACGACTCGCATTAGTGAATATGTCGATTACAATTATTTGCCTAAAAATTTGCTTTTCTAGATTTGACCTATAGACAAGTCTATACAATAAATTTCCTCTAATGATATACACTCTTCAGCGAAAAGAAATATGTAAAAAAGACTCTAATTACACATATTTCTTAAATAGAAGAATTATGTATTATAAATTGAATTACGATGACTAGAAAATGCGGCAAGCACTGTGCGTGACATTCGGAACCCCCGGGCAACTGTTTCGAATTTATTAGGTTTCATCAGAAGTGTATACTGAAATTTCCCGCACTAGAGATCAAACCAGCGACCACAGAATACAGAGCTGAAATTCTACCACTGAGCTACAGATCCACATTGCAGACAAGCCGTACAAATTATCTAGTTATAGTAAATGCGTGGCTAATTAACCTGGTGTGTCTTGAAGTTACATCCGTACTCTTACAGAGGACACCTTCGCCTACAAAGCAGTGTCTTCCCAACGCTAACCATGTCTATTTCCTTGACCATGAGGCTATGATTACGCGGATGCGTATCTCCAATCCTCGGGGGAAGACGCGGGGGTGTCCTCGTGGTGTAATGTTTAAAGCGATGGACTGCGGAATCGTAGTAAGCGAGTTCGAACTCCAGTCACGCTATTACGTTTAGTTTCGGGCAAATACCCTTGGGAAAGGTATGAGCCCCAGCTATGGGTTTAATAGTACCAATACTGTTCTTCTGGGAGAATAGCTTTGGCATTAAATAACCTAAAAGGTTGATATGCCATTAAACAAAGAAATCAATCAAATCAATCGGAGGAAGTCATAGACCTGGAGGTAACCGTGTCCTCTGTAATAGTACGGATGTAACTACAAGACATATTTACCATGACTAGTGAATTTGGTATTGCTTGTGTGGGACTCAGCGGTTGAATTTCGGCTCTGTGGTCATTGGTTCGATCTGTAGAAGGAGCGATCACGGTATACACTGTTGATGAGACCTAATAAAGTCGAATCAGCCGTCCAGACGTTCTGTATATGGCGTGCAGTGCTTGTCGGATTTTCTGGTCATGGTAATTCAATTTATAAGACTTTGATTAAAATCATTAAATCAATTCATTAGATTCCTTTTTTAAGCCGAGGGTTTCTCTGTCTCGTCCATTATGTTTGAATTTAAACCTGATTTTTGTCTCTGCTTCCAACCAGACAGGACTTGACACAAGGTTAATGACCTGAAGGTCGATTATAGTGAGGATTTAGGGAAGGGGAAGGTCGGGCACGAGCCGAGACTTGAACCCTGCAGGTCTGTGCTGGTCATCGACCCACTTAGTGCAGTTTGGGCCAGATGAGCCTAGCTAGACATGGACCCAAATCTTGGTCCAGGCACGTACGCCTGATTATAGCTTAAACTGGACAGTAAGGACGAGTGCTATACAATGGAGACCAAAGGTGGCTCAGCCGAACCTGTGGGCCTTTCAGCCTCAAGTCTGCCATAGAGTATTAACCGTTCGGCACGGATACCTGACAGTCCGCTGAAAAGCCTCTGCTCGAAGCAGTGGCTGGTCAGACTCAGTGGCTTGAATTTAAACCTTACAAAATTATTAATGGCCAAGTCGACACAAGCGTGTTGCCTAAAAATAATAATAAATAATTTAACTTATACACAAGTATATACGGTATATAAATTCCTAAAAATTCACAAGCTTTTAAGGCAGACACGCTAGAAAGGATCAAAGATTTCTTTAGAAATGTGCAGTAGATAAATTGATCGATTGGTTTTAATGGCATGTCAACGTGTCTAGGGTCATTTTATGCCTACAAGATAGAAAATTGTATTCATTATACTTTATACATGGATCATTCAATGAACGAATTGAATTTTGCCTAATAAGTTGTCAATAAAAACATTTTTTTGCAAGTGATACGTCCTTTCATGTTCCAGAAGATTGTCAGCATTACTTTTTTTACTGACTGCTGCGTCCGGAATTTTTCTTTACCAGTGGGTCAGTGGGTTTCTACTCCATAGACTGTTTCTTTGAGTCAGGTTCTCAACAGCATATTTTTATTTGGCCCTTTTAAAAATATTTTACGAATCCATGTGTATGTGTACTCATCACACACTCTTCTGTAAAATTCACATGTTTTGTACTTCTCATCCATCATTAATTTGATGACAGAACTTTGTTGAAGCCGGAAGCATTCCGTTTATATTGCCAAAATTTTGTCCAGGATTAAATATTTTTCTGAGATAAACAATTTTTGCTAAAAACCAAAGTGAATTTATATTTATTGAAAAATTCTCAAACAAAAATTTATTTTGCTTTTTTTAATTATCCGTATTTATAAAATCACCATCGTATTTATATTTTTTGTGAAGTCGGTTTTTAAAAGGTTTTTATTTTTTTGCTTTGTTTGTTTTAGTATACGGCCCTATCGAATATGGATAAGTTTCCTTAATACATATAGTTTTGAGCCATAGTTAAATTGAGAATAATGAAAGAGTATTTTATATGTTCCAAACTTTCAGAACTGTTGCCTCAGCGCCCGTTGTAATTTATTATCATACCCAAAACACACCTTTTAGAGGGGTCTCATCCGTCTTCAGACGATAAAATCACCGTATTCTAAACCCCACAGAGGTTAGTATAATAAACCAAACCTTATAAAATGAGTTAGTATAATAAAACAAACCTATTAAAGTTAAGTAAAGTTGGTGACCTTAGTCAAGGGTGGCCCGAAGGTTCCCTTTTCGTTAGCTACTACCCCGCAGTGTAGCGGAGGGCGCTACTGCTTTCCCTGGATTACTCCACTTTACCCTTTATCTGTACCTTATAATGCTGAGTGTTAGGCAAGGAGGTATCAAGTACCATTTTTTGAGTCTTTGGTATGACTCGACCTGGGGATTGAACCCAGGTCTCCCCGACCATTGGCGAACACTCTAGTTCTTGCCAATAAGGGGCAATATAAAATATTCTTATAAAAGGGGTTAGTATAATAAAACAAACCGGAAAAAAAAGTATGAATAAAAATTCGACTTTCAATAACCCCTAAGAATTTGATGAGCCGTTAAAAATGAACCTAATGAAATAAATAAATAAATAAATAAATAAGATGTCTAAACTAAATAGCTGATAAGTAGTTGTTGTGCCGACAAACAAATAAACCAAACTAAATCTAAATATATTAATCAAACCTCTGCCCTACATAGCCCATAATGAGTTGATATGCCATGAAACAAATAAACTAACCCAACAATGTATTTAAAAATACCCTTGTGACGTTCGATTGAGAGAGTGCGTATTAATAAAAGGCCTGGCAGCCAGACAAAAATAAGTGATTTAAAAGAAGAAAAGTTTGTCTTGTTTTGTTTTTTTTAGTAGAATTCAGTCCATAAATATCTTCAGTCATAGTCATAATTCCCCTGTTCGTTTAACTTCTATGTTGAATATTTCGGGGAACGACATAAAAACTAAATGCTGATGTGATTTTGAAGATGACAAATTTGAAAACGATGGGCAAATCACCGTTTATTTCCGGATTTCCACGCGGCTCGGATTAAGCAAAGAAATTCAGCTCTTGTTATTCTTGTTACTGCTGCTGTTGATTGACAAGTCCGATAACTCTGTTTGGATTATTTGTGCAGCTCCAGTAGGAGCGTCAAAGTTATTGATAGTTTTTCGACGCCAGCATGTATGTAGTATAAATATATGTGTTGAAGATATGTGTCTGCTGTTTAAGACATACCTTCAACCTTTTGTGTTTACGCGGTCACATAAAATAAAAATCGCCGTGAAAGTTTGTTTTTTCAAATGAAAGACAAAAGAAAGTATAAAAAATAATAAATGAAGCTTTTTTTTTTCTTGGACAATCCACTCAAAATTGACGTGTGCAGAGAGTGACTTTTAATAAATTTGGACGAATTACAAGTAATTTTTTTTCTCCAATAAGGGATCTTCTTATTAATCTTTTAAAAGCTTTGTATTAATCCTGACAAAATATAATTTGATAATTATTTTATAATGATACCTTAAAATAAAAATAGATGTTTATATTCAGTTGGCGGATGAAGAAGTCCAGAGAAAACTATCGGATCCTCACTTCTTTTTTTTTTTTTAGTTAAATTAGCGAAGAGCACGTAAATTATAAAAAATTATTTCTAAGAAAAAAATCAACCTGTCCATGTGAAGCACTTGATTAGGCCTGAGTGTAAAAGGGAGAAGTAAGACCAGACAATACACCACCAAAAAACTACCCCCTTATTTTTTTGTCGAGAACGACTATCCAGACTCTCAGTACGAATTCGGAGACGAAACTGAAGGCACGAAAAACTTAAGCCCGCAGAAAATTTTCGTCACTCGCTTTTTGAATAGCCGGTACATATTTAAAAAGGCAAGAAACTTCCCAAGAAATAAAAGTAAAATTAAACGAAAATCGACTACTGAAATTTTACCAAGTTAAACAACTGAAAGAAAATTCAACCGAGAATTCTGTTGAAAAGAACTTTAAAGAAGACTCGAAATTTAATGAACTCTGAAACATTACGACAAAACAAAACAAAAAAAAGAAAAATACTCAAATTCAAAGAACTTTGTTTCTCCGGACACTCTTATAGGATTTACACTCGTATATTTTAAAATGGCAGTGATACAAGAAAATTCTTGAAAATGAGATACTGATTTACTTGTTCCAGAAACAAAGATGGTGGACGTCGGTAAACTAGTTAGTCTCGAGAATGTATTGGTCAGGAAAGTCACGTGATTTATGCTCTCAACTACGTCCGCACCTTTGATATTATCCTGCGCAAAGTAAACGGTGTGTTTGGAGCCAACCACGTGACAAGGGCAGTAGAATACACCGACTGCATCTCTGAAGAGGGGTAAGACTCCCAAATGAGTGTTCTGGATTTGACACAAAACAATCTAATGTTGAGGTTCCAGTAATGCCTTGGAGAATGCGGATTACCCATTGCTCCCAGGTCCACTTTGGCCCGGAGTGGTAACACCTGATAGGGCACTATCTATGGGTCAAGTAGAACAAAATTGTGTACTTATGCTAAATTGAATTACTTGAAATACGACTGTTTTGACATTTAAACTGCGAACTTCGCCAAATTTAATTGCTTGAAATAGAACTGTTTTGAGATTTAAACTGTGTACTTATGCTAAGCTGAATGGCTTGAAATGAAACTACTTTTGTATACTGAACGGAATTGTTCGAAATAGAACTGTTTTTGTCATCAAAACTGAACTTATGTCAAACTGAATTGCTTGAAATAGAACGGTTTTGACATTTAACTGTGTGTAAACAAAAACGATACTTATACTAAACTGAATAATTTGAATTAGAACTGTTTGACAAAACTGAATAGCTTGAAATAGAAATATTTTTGACAATTAAACTGTGTACCCAAGCTAAACTGAATTGTTTGAAATAGAACTGCTTATTTGTATAAAAATGGATTTGGCATTAAATAACCTACAAAGGTTGAAATGCCATAAAACCCAAAAAAACAAACCAACCCAGGTTAAGTTGGAATGATACTGTACCGTGTAGAATTTTAAACTCTTGGGGTGTCCTCGTGGTGTAATGGTTAACGCGATGGACTGCGGAATCGTAGTACGCGAGTTCGTACTCCAGTCGCGCTATTACGTTCACTTTCGGGCAAATACCCTTGGGAAAGGTATGAACCCCCTTATCCTATCAGCTATGGGTTAAATAGTACCACTACTGTTCTTCTAGGAGAATAGATTTGGCATTAAATAACCTAAAAAGAGTTGATATGCCGTTAAACAAAGAAACCAAACCAAACTTTAAACTCTTAGCAACATCGATTTGTATTTGGAGCAGCTTAAAAATGGGGCATTTCTGCCGTACTCTGTATAATATAAATAATACTAATACAAAAACAGATACATACAAACATATATATATATATATGTGTGTGTGTGTGCTCACGCCGGTCCACGCTTACCCATGGGATCATTCTTTAAACTGACTGTGCCATGCATAAATACTCGTATAAAAAGGGGTGAAAAGTTTTCGGAATTTAGTTAAATTTTTAATAGGGTGCGAAAAGCTTCTTAACTTTTTGTCAATTAAGTTTATTTTACTTTGCCGAACTAGTTGTGCATTTTCCCTAAATATATTATGCAAGTGGCAAGGTAAAAGTATTAGTTAGGTAACAAAAATTTGAAAAATAAATAAAGCTGTTTGTGCTAAATCTCTGAACTGAAGCAGATATTTTTTTAAAAAATGCATGAAATTAGGATAGAGAAGGGAATAGTCAGAACTCTTCAAAGAATAATGGCCCGATTATTGGGTCTTTTTAAAGAGGGTTTAGAACCTCAAACAGGGGGTCTTTTTAAAGAGGTGTTAGACCCCCCAAAAGGTGCCCTAGGTATGAAATTAAACTGCATTTGATGGTGTGGATCCAGTTATAGAATTCTGTGAAGTTTGGAATTTCCCTTGATTATCGTTAGCTCTACATCCAAACTCAATCGGAGGGGGTCGTACGTCTTTATGCTCCATCTATAAATCCAATAACTTTCTTTCTGTTTGGAAAATATTTGTACTAAATAGAAATACTTGATATTGGGTTAATGAGTAGAATGTGCGCCACTGGTCCGGGAGATCGGGTTTCAATCCCAGGTCGAGTCATAACAAAGACTCAAAAATGTTACTTCATACGGTCTTGCTTATCACTCAGCATTGTAAGGGTAAAGTGGACCAATCCAGGGATTGGAGAAGCGCCCTTCCCTATACCTTGGTGTAGTAGTCATTGAAAAGGGACCCTTCGGGTCACCCTCGACTAAGCTCACCAATTTATTTAATTGTGAACATTACTTGTATTTAGGATATTTACTCTAAGCTATACTTCTTTATAAAGGATAGGTAGGTGCCCGTGTTGTAATGGTTATCATCATTGGAAATGGACACGGCGACACGAATTCAAATCCTGGACGAGACTGATTGCATTTCACATAGCACTAATACCCTTGGGAAAGGTATGAATCCAATTATTCTCCCTCCAGCTATGGGTAAATAGTAGGGCAGACTAGGTTCTTCAGCCTTCGTAAGGCAACCAGTCTAGGAGAAGGAAAATTCTTAATTCAAACCTGTTAAACTGCTAAAAGATTGACCTTGCGTCATATCCTCCCCAAGCGAAGGGGTTGGTAAATATGATAAAGGATAGATATTATTAGTTTCTTGAAAATCATACAACTGTTTGGTTTTATGGCATGTCCACCATTGTTGATTGTTTAATGCCAAATCATGTTCTTAATTATATATTTGATGTAAATAAAAATAAGAACGGAAGAAAGATCATGTTGGTAAATTTAGATGACTTGTTTATTTATCCTTCATATAAATCATGTGAATTTACTAACACCATCCTTTTTTCGTCTCATATTTCTATTTACATTTGTGTCAAAATTACTCCAATCTCTCTCACATATATATTTAGTATATGATTTTTAAACTCATTTTGTAGATACACACCAAGTCCTGGCGGCAACACCCCACAAGACACCAACTGTACGGCCACCTGCCCCCTATCACGAAAACTATTCAAGTTAGGCGAACCAGACATGCAGGACATTGCTGGAGAAGCAGAGATGAACTCATAAGAGATGTACTCTTATGGATCCCCACACATGGCCGCGCAAAAGCAGGACGACCAGCACGAACGTACATTCAGCAGCTATGTGAGGATACAGGTTGTTGTCCTGAAGACCTGCCTAGGGCGATGAACGATAGGGAGGAGTGGCGAGAGAGGGTCAGGGATATCCGTGCCGCCAGCACGATATGATGATGATGATGATGATTTCTAAAAATAAATTTAACACAAGCCAACAAAGTTAAACAGTTCCAAGTATGGCTATGTATCTATTAACTATTCTATTAGATATCTATAATTTTTTTACTCATAGTTAAATGATCAAACAGTTCTATTTAGCATGAATCAATATAGGATTCCTCAAACCTCCAGCATTACTAGAGCTTCACTGTCATATCCAGGACCCTCGTTTTGGGAGTTTTATCCGTCTGTAGAGATGCACAATTCCAGCCGACTGGGAAACATAGGACTGTGTAAAGAATATTAGTATTAAATTACTTGAAAACATATTAGTGTTTGGAAATTATCAATATCTGATAATGAAATGTAATGATAGGGTACAAACAAACGATTATTATAGTCAAATAGGAATAGCTACTTGAATACGTATGATTTTTTAATAAATTATTGTTATTCGATAGGAACGCATTATATATATATATATATATATATATATATAAGGAAAACAAAATCCAGTCACATTAGGATTATAAATTTATTTCCATCCTGCTATTGGTATTGATATGAATCAACAACACCAAATTTAACAGGACTTCTTCAGATCCAATGGATATAATTAATATCATAATATCATATTAATTATATCCATTGCATCTGAAGAAGTCCTGTTAAATTTGGTGTTATTAAATCATATCAATACCCAGAGCAGGATGGAAATAAATGTAAAATCCAAATGTGATCGGATTTTGTTTTTCTAAAGGAATTGTTGCTCTGTGATGTCAGTTACATCGAGTTCTTTACCAGGATTATTTAAATGTTTGAAGTTGAATAATTTAATTGTCCTGACGGAATTATTCCCGACTCCGGTTTAACTGGACTGAATAATACACACACACACACACACACACACACACATATATATATATATATATATATATATATGTATATTCAGATGTTAACAGGTGATTTAGAGTTTTTATTCTTTTCCTAGAATGCTTGCAATACCAGGGTTAAAGATCCCTGTCGATTCTGCTATTCACCGTTAGGTTTCGGTTTGATTTTGGTTTCTTTGTTTAATGGCATATCAACCTTTGAAGATTATTTAATGCCAATACTATTCTCCTAGAAGAACAGTAGTGGTACTATTTAACCAATAGCTGGGAGGATAAGGGGGTTCATACCTTTCCCAAGGGTATTTGGCCGAAAGTGAACGTAATCGTGCGACTGGAGTACGAACTCGCTTACTACGATTCCGCAGTCCATCGCTTTAATTATACCACGAGGACACCCCCTCTATTCACCCTTAGCTGGTGGAACAAGAGTTAGATTCAAACCATTTCCTTGGGTATTAGTGCTATGTGAAATGCAAACAGCCTTGTCCAGGTTTTTGAATTCGGATCACCGTGTCCTTTTTCTATGACAATAACAATTTCACCACCTTAACGCGCGTATTTTATTTGCATTTGAAATAAATATTTGATAAAATATAACTGAGCTTTAGTTTCCTTTTTTAATTGCATATCAACATTCGTAGGTTTGTTATGTTTTGACCCGGCCCAAAATGCCATTCAAGGTGATGCACCAGAAGGAAGTGACACATTCCAATGGCAGTTATGAGAGGAAATCGTGTGGGCGGAAATTGGCTGATGAAATGGGACGAGCTAAAGAAAATTCCCATGGTACACTACAGAGTGATGCACCGGAAGAGAGTGACCTCTGAACTGCATGACAGTTATTTCCGCTCGATGACGATTAAACATTCGATTTCAAAGATCGGGTGGGCGTCGAACGATTATATAACTCAGTTGAGTTCGACGAGCCAGTTGAATTGAGTTCCGGTTCCAGTTGACTTCGACGCACAGGGGGCCAGTGGAGTTGCCAATAGAGTTCCAGAAAGTTGGAGACGAGATGTGGTAGGGAAAGCCACACCCGACCGAGGGGACCCTCGGGAACCCCGATGGAGTTTAGGGTCCAGAGAAGATGCTGATAAGATGCAATAAAGAAAGCCAGCATCCAGCAGAGTGGGCCCTAGGCCTCCGGTTGAGCAGCCCTAGAGAACAAGAAAGACACAACGTGACGGTCATAACAGTGGGGTCAAAATATTAGAGTTTATGTTCGGTATCCAGCTCCCTCTCACACGCAAACTTTGAACAACCCTTTCGAACCCTTGCAATAAAGTGAGAGGTATATATTTTGTTAAAAAAGTCTTCCTGCGTTGTTTATTACTGCGTCTGTCTTTGTTACTGCGTCTTAATTATTGTGTCGTTGTGATGATGTAGATGACTATATAACAGGTTATTTAATGCCAAAATCAATCTTACAGAAGAACAGTCATGGTACTATTTTACCAATAACTAAGAGGATAAGAGGCTTCATACCTTTCTCAAGGGCATTATTCTAAAAAGGACCGTAACGATGAGACTGTGGTTCGAACTCGCTTCCTGTGATATCACAGTCCAGCAAGTTAGCCACTACAATACTGGGATCCTCACTCCCATGCATTCAGTTTTTCGTTTACAAGTACTATAATCGGGTTTTCTTAATTGTATTGATTGTTATCTTAATTTTGCTGAAGAATTTGTTGACAATTATATGGTGTTAACAATAAAAATGAAGATAAGAATCTTTGTTTTATCTCATATGGCTGGTTTTGAAAATATGCTAATGAAGCAGCAGTGATATTATCGCTGCTGATACAAGGTAAATAAGTATGTTTGCATTTGAAGGGAGTTTTAGTCCTCAAATCTTGATTATTTCGGCATTTTACATACAAACTCCCAAAGGCTGCCAGAAGTCACCTCTTCAACCAGCCCAGCAATGTGACAATATATATATATATATCATCATTTCATGCTGCTAGCATGGATTTCCCTGACTCTTTCTTTCTCTCTCTCTCTCTCTCTCTCTCTCTCTCTCTCTCTCTCGCCAGTCGTCTCTATCGTCCAGCGATTCTGGTAAGTCTCCTCGACTACATCATGTGTCCGTACAGAGCAGTTGTACATGAGTTCTAGCTGGTCGTCCTACACTTGCTCGTCTGTGTGAAGCGGTCCAGTAGAGAGCGTCGCCTATGAGTTCGTCCTTATTTATCCAGCAGTGTACATCATGTCTTGTTCGTGTTATTTGGATGATTTTAGTGATAGGAGGCAGGTGGCCGTATAGCTGCTGCTTTTTGGGATGTTGCTAAAAAGATTTGTTCAATATTGCTCGTAGCATTCTTCTGCTATAAGCGTCAAGCTTTTTTCTCTCTACGCTTAGTCAGCATCCATGTAGTGCATCTATATAGTAGTATGGACACGACCGTTACTTGGAAAATAAAAATAAATATATATATATACAGAGACGGATATTTAGATCAAGGGGGTTCACTTTGAAGCCGAATCCGTTGTCATTGATGGTTATGTAGCACCTGTATTTCTATTTCTTTTTTTTTGGGGGGGGGTATTTTTTATTTATTTATTTATTCATTTTCTTGTTTTATACGTAAAACAATATTTGTTTATTTCTCTGCAAAAACATGTATCCTTTTTGAAGAGGGGAGGCTACTCTTCAAAATGAATTTATAATGCTTCTAGTAATTTCATATCTATGACATTCTAGATTCCTAACTCACAAAATAATCTTTTAGAGGTAAACATAAGAAAGAGAGAAAGAAGTCCAAAAGAATAAAGAGAGAAAGAATAAAGAAAGGAAGAAAAAATAAGGAAAGAAAGAATCAAAGAAAAAGGAACGAAATAATGAAAGAAAAAAGGAAAGAAGGAAATCATATTAAAAGATGGGTTGACAAGAGAATTACTTTTAAAGAAAGAAAGAAAGTAAGAAGCAATGGATTACGGGGAAATGCAACGAAGGAAATGAAGAAAAAACCAAAATAGAAAAATAACAATAAATGTAATGACACGAAAAGAACAAAATATAACATGAATAAAGAAAAGGTTGGTTGTGTGTGTTTTATGGCATATAAACCCTTGTAGGTTATTTAATACCATTATATATATATATATATATATATATATATATATCAAATGTATATTATTTGTAAGTGAGTAGTTTATAGCTAACATTATTTTCAAATATACTCGCATTGATGTTTTTGCTCATAGTTAAACATTTTTAAGTATTCCTATAATCACTAATAGTTTTATTTGCTCAGTCCTATAGTTCTAAGTATTGCTATGTATAACTGATAATTCAATTTAACATCAGTATTTTTGTTTGCACACAGGTAAATTGTTTCAATTTTAGAAAATGATTACATATTTCTATTTGACACATAGATGGAACCCTATCAGGCACAACAACCATGGGAATGAAGGGGTAGTCCACATTCCCTAACTGGTGTCTCACCATCACATAGTTTAGTGTCTTATCCAGAGCAGATGTTTGGATGGGTCTTACCCCTCTGCAGAGATTGAAAGAAGAAAATTTGAAGAAACCTGAAAACTGTTGATGAAGGAAGACAGAGGACAACTCAAATGGGATACAAACAAAGTAAAAAACGTGGACAAAGAAAAGGTAAACAAGAGCAAGTCAAATTATTATCATCATCATCATCATGATCATCGTGTCGTGCCGATAGCACGGAATTCCCAAACTTTCTCACGCAACACATCTCTATCATCCATCGCTTCCGGCTGGTTTTCTAGACTTCATACTGTTTCTGTGAAGAGCTGTTGAAAAGGTTCTAGCTGAACGTCCAACACTTGCATGTCCATTTGAAGGGGTCCATAGGAGAACATCGCTTATGAGTTCGCCCTTACTTCTCCAGTAGTATTCCTCATGTCTTGTTCGTCTTATTTCGATGTTTTTAAGAGTGGAAGTAGGTGTCCGAACAGTTATTATTTTGTGGGATGTTGCTTCCATGATTTATTCAATATAGCTCGTAGCTTTCTCGTACAATTCCCGTTAAGCTTTTTCTCCAAAGGCTCAGCTAGCGTCCATGTAATACACTCATAAAGTAGTACAGACACAACTTCTACTTGGAAAAAATTGCTATTTATTTTGTTGTATAGCCACACATAACTACACAATACATATACAAATATATGCGGAACATAATCAACTGTAATACACGAACTTCAATGAACGAACGAACACACTTCTTTATAAAAATATAATCTCTTACACTTTATTCTCCAAAGGGTGATGGTTGTTGTGTGTGTGAGATGAGCTGGAGACGGGGACAGACTGCTATATTGATCCCAAGTTCTTCTTCAACAATAGCAACACTTCTTTCTCATCTTGGCTGGGTTGCTCAACCGTGAGTCACTGAGGGCCGCAAGCCCTCAGTCTGCAAGCTGATTCTCACGCTGGCATCTTGTCTCCAACTGACTCAAACCGTCTCTGCCCTGGTTATATAATTGTTTAACATCCACCTGCTTCCGCTGTTCTTTCGCTTATTTACACAGGTACATCTCTTGATTGACGGCTCGGTCGAGGGTCATTATATAACAATTTTATCGGATAGGTCTGACTTCCATGTGACCGATAACCTAACGACAGCTGTCCATGCCTTCGTTAGTCACGTATTGATGTCATTTTCCGTAGATGAGACGCTGCTTCCGAGGTAGGGGAACTTGTTTGCGAGTTTCAAAGAACCACCATTTAATTTGAAGATGTCACGTCTTTGATTTAAGTACAAGATTAATAAGAATGTTAAGATACAGAAATAACGATCAGGATATGAAGAAAGAGGAAATCTAACCGTGTGTGAATGCGAACAAGACAAAAGAATGTAAATCACGGAAAAAGAGTCATAAAAATTTAGACAAGAGTTCAACTAAAGTGAATTAAAAAGAATTAATATTTATCAAATGAAAATCAGAAGAATGAATAATAAGAGAATAGATTAATGAGGCAGAATTACAGACAAAAATGATAAATGAAGACAAAGTTTAAGAAAGGTGAATAATAACAGCGAAAACGAAAAAAAAGGAAAAAATGAGTGATGTAGAAATTAAAAATCACACAAAAACTAACAAATATAACAAAAGAATAACAGTGAAATCAAACCTGACCGATAAATTGAAACGCAGTTTCTTCCAGGCAGCTGTCGTGTCGATACTGCTGTATGGATGCACCACTTGGATGCAAACAAAACGGCTGGAGAAGAAGCTAGACGGCAATTACTCAAGAATGTTGCGAGCAATATTAAATAAGTCCTGGCGGCAACACCCCACAAGGCACCAACTATACGGCCACCAGCCTCTCATCACGAAAACTATTCCAGTTAGACGAACCAGACACGCAGGACACTGCTGGAGAGGCAGGGACGAGCTCATAAGTGATGTACTCCAATGGACCCCACATATTGCCGAGCAAAAGCAGGACGACCAGCTCGAACATACATGCAGCAGCTATGTTAGGATACGGGATGTAGCCCTGAAGACCTGCCAGAGGCGATGAACGATAGGGAGAAGTGGCGAGAGAGAGTCAGGGATATCCATGCTGGCGGCACGACATGATATATATATACATATATATATATATTACTAAATTAGAAAAACAGATTTATCAAGAGTCGAGTGAGCTAGATAGAATTTGGTTTGGTTTGCTTTCTTTAATGACAAAACAAACTTCGTGGGTAATTTAAAGCCACACAAAAATACTGGTAACATTCAACTCATAGCTAGAGAGTAAGAGGGTTCATACTTGTTCAAAGGGTATTAGTCCGAAAGTGAATGTAAAACGTGAACTGAGATCGAACCCGCTTACTACGATGTTGCGGTCGAGCACATTAGACAATATGCCACCAGATCTTCCTAAAAATAATAATAAACAGATAGCAATGGACAGATCTGAAGTGACTGACATAGTAATACCATAAGAAACTGAGACATATACAGATCGAATGGGATAGATAGATAGATAGATAATGACAAAAAGTAAGCATTCACACACACACACACACACACACACACATCCATATATGTGTCTGTGTGTGTCTGTGTGTGTGTGCATAATTTTTTTTTTTTTTGTTGGTCGAAAGAGAGAAGAGAAAATATTTCAAAATGAATAGGTCCACAGAGATTTATATCTTTTTAAAAATAAATAATTTTCTAAATGATATAAATCTCTTCCTGAACCTATTAATTTTAAATATATATATATATATATATATATATATATATATATATATATATTGGCTTAAATACATCAGTGTATGGAGTCTAATGCATTCTCACACAGATGAAACCCACCCAATGCTCTTGAAAAAGATATATATCTTCTCTTAAGTGTACATGTATACGTGTGAATACTGTATTTACCCAACCCCTCCGATCGGGCAGGATATGACAAAGGTCAATTTTAAGCGGAGTTTAACAGGTTTTGAATTCAGAGTATTCCTTCTCCTAGACTAGTTGCCTCTCCAAGGCTGAAGAACCTAGTCTGTCCTACTATTTACCCATAGCTGGAGGGAGAATAATTGGATTCATACCTTTCCCAAGGGTATTAGTGCTATGTGAAATGCAATCAGTCAGGTCCAGGATTTGAACTCGTGTCGCCGTGTCCATATCCTGCGACGATAACTATTACACTACGGGCACTGTGAATACAAAGAGAGAGAGAGGGGGAAGGGAGTGTGTGTGTGTGGGAGAGAGAGAAAAAACAAAGGAGGACGAAAATCAACCCAATACCCTTGAAAATATATATATGCACGAGTGTATGCATGAATACGACTGTATCCCCCAACAGAATAGATTCTCATATATATATATATATATATATACAAAAAAAACAGCATTTTCATAGACCAGAAATCTTCACGGAGAAAACTCTGAAACGTGTAGAGTACACGTATATGAAATAAGAAAAACCTAAACACCAAATCTGAAATCAGTTGTTGACATATATATATATATATATATAATATATATATATATATGTATATATATACATATATATCAGTAGACTTAGGAAACTAACAAGATACTGAGCCAGATATGTACCTCTCCTGCACTGCCTTTAAAACAGTGGGAAAAAAGAACCTTTCAATCATGTGCATTCCTATAATTAAATAAAGAAACAATAAAAATGACCGAAAAGCAAATGGGAGGAGGAAAGAGACGGTATTTTTGTTCATTTTCTTTACTAATGTGCACCGCAGCGTCATGTGACTTCCGCTGGAATCTCATAAACGTCTGTCAAAGTTGGAAGTAGACCTGTTAGCTTTTCACAGCTGCATTCACTTATGCTGTTAGCTTGGAGCCTTTAAAAAATTGGCTAAGATTACGACCTTCCATAATTGTTAATGTGTCACGAGGTCAACGGGGAAAAAAGGGATAGGTGCAGATCAAGAGTGAAAGCCTAATCAGCCACTGTGCTTCACGCAGAGGCTTTTGAGTGGATTTTCTGGTATCCGTACCAGACGGTCAATGTTCAATGGTAGACCTGAGGCCGAAAGGCACCCTGATTTGGCTGGGCTACCTTCGGGTGGGCAAGCTGTAGCATTGACATCTCTGTCACCTTTATATAGCACTGGACCTTGCTGTCCAGTTTAAGCTAGAATTAGGCATTCGAGTCTGGACCATGTTTAGCTCATAAGGTCCTAAGTGGGCCGATGACCAGCAAAGTCAAGCAGAGCTCGAGCCTCAGTTCGGGTCCGGCCTTCCCCTCTCCTAATCCCAGTATAATCCGACCTTAGGGTCATTAAGCTTGTGTCAAGTCCCGCCTCGTCGCAGGCAGAGACAAATATTGCAGATCGAGACTGAAATATTTAAGGGAATAGAAGACAAAGTTAGGTTGGAAGAGGAAGAGCCGAAAGTTCAGGAAGTGAAAGATAAAGACGACCAAAGAAAAAAAAAGTAAGCGACAAAACCAAAGTGGAGAGACAGATGAACAACAACAAAATTAATATTGATAAATGTATAAATAAATATGCAGGAATAATGAAGAAAAGAAAAATGAAAGAAAAACAGAGTTATTAAATGAATGCATCTAAAACAAAACATCAGAGTAAACATGCTGAAACATTTGTGGAAGATGAAAGTGAAACTAATTCTATTAGTTGTCACTGAAACGGTCCTCCAAAAGGTTTAAGCAAGAGATTGGCTTAAGAGGAAAGCAGCGTAAAAATTGAAACCATAGCGCTATTAATATGATCTAGAATACTTAGAAGAGTCCTGGGGACTTGCAGTCACTTAGACCTCACTGAAAAGCCATCAATTATAGCTGGTACTAAAATTTGCGTGAAATATTGTAGAAAGCTATCGGAGAAAGAGTATAAAGCAAGATACGACCAAGTGGGAAAGGTGATCCAGTGGGAACTGTTCAAGAAATTTGAATTTGACCATGCCAACAAATGGTATATGCACAATCCAGAACCTTTTCCAGAGGATGAGACGCTCAAAAACCTGGGATTTTGAGATACAAACTGATCACCTAATCTCAGCCATACTACCAGACTTTATAATAATGCATAAAAAATAGAGAACTTGCAGAATTGTGAACTCTGCTGCCCTGGTTGACCACTAAGTAAAATTGAAAGAAAGCGAAAAGGAGAATAAATACTTTGACCTTACTAAGGAATTGAAAGAAACTGTGGAACGTGAAAGTGACGATTTTACTAATTATAATTGGTGCTCTTGGCTGGTTGGTTGGTTGGGTTTTTATGTCATATCAACCTATTTTGGTTATTTAACGCCAAATTCCATTAAAATTTATATACATTCAACCAAATATTTCTTAACGAATATTTAGTTGGTAAAATTTTCTATAATAAAGATTTCATTTTTTTCCACTTGATTAACCAATTTTAATTTGTCCTATTTTTTGGTACAACCCTGTCTCTCTCAAGAAGGACAGAACATCATCTATTTTGACGTTCTGAAGCAGATCAGTTAAACTATTCACTTTGAAAAATCACTTTCTGATGACAGCAAAAGTGTCTGCATTCTATAAGAATGTGTTTAACCGTGCAAGTTATCTGATAGGTCAAACACTGTGCTTGTGGTTCCTGTTTCAGAATGAAAGAGTGAGTAAGCCTTGTATGAACAATTCGCAAATGGGATATAACGACTTGTTCTCTTCTTGATTTTCTCAATGCTAGCCTCCTCACTCCCAAGTTTGGATGAATTTGGAAGGGTTTATTGTGGATGTTATTGCTCCATCGTTGTTGCCATTTTTTGTGAAGGAATTTATTAGTTGTTGGTTTCAGGTTAATATATGGAATCCTGGATTTATCGGGGTCAGATCTAAGGCCGATTAAGCTGCTGAGTCCGCTCTTTCATTCCCTCTGACATCAATGTGGCTTGGGGTCAAGCATATGATTATTTATTTTCTATTTGACATAGAGTCTAATCTACTGAACAGTTTAATGATAAGAGGGTTCCGAAAATTTTTATTTCTTAATGATAGCAAGATAGAGAGTGAGTCTGAGAATATTATAAATTTCTTATGTTTGCTCTTCGAGATGATTTTGAGAGCTAGGTCTATTGCACGGGCTTCTGCTGTGAAGATAGAGCTTTGAAAAGAAAGAGCTTTCTTAAGAATTGTTTTGTTTAAAACAGCTGCGCTCGCTGTTTTATTGTTGTCCTTGGAGCCATTCATTGATGTGGTCGGGGTGGTGTTGGAGGATTTTGTGAAATTTTTCTTGAAAAGTGCTGGGGTGGGTTTTAGTTTTGGAATGTTCATTCAGTTCGAGATCACTTTGGGAGTTTTAATGATCCAGAGTGTTGTTTGTGGAAAAGTGCTTTCATGTATGTTATTTAGTGGTATTTTTGATTCTTGTAGGGTCGACTTCATCCGAAGGCCAAAAAGTTTTATTGTTTTTTCTTTTCTTTCAAAATGTTGCTTGTATTTCAGGTTAAAGGTGCGGTCATAAGCTGAGTTGGATGGGCAATATTTCAGTTTTGTGGAGTATTGGCTAGCCAGTTATTCACGGTTTAGGAGGTGCTCGTGGTGTAATGGTTATCTGCGTATGAATTGGACACGGCGACGAGGCTGATTGCATTTCACATAGCACTAATACCCTAAGGAAAGGTATGAATCCAATTATTCTTCCTCCAGCTATGGGTAAATAGTTGGGCAGACTATGTTCTTCAGCCTTGGTGAGGCAACTAGTCTAGGAGAAGGAAAATTCTGAATTCAAACCCGTTAAACTCCGCTCAAAAATTGACTTTGTGTCATATCCTGCCCGAGCGGAGGGGTTGGGTAAATATGGTTATTCACGTCTTAGAGGTTCATCTACTTATGTGTACAGGCTTTCAACAGGAGAAATGCTATATGCCCCAAGGGCTAGTCTAAGTCCTAGTTAGTGTATGGTATTTAGTTCTTTCAAGCATGTATTTCTGGCTGCCCCATATATAAAGTAGCTAAATCGAGTCTTGATCTGATTAATGAGCGATATAATTTTAATGTTTCTTTGCTTCCTCCCTGGTTAGTGTGTGCTATAGTCCTAAGTAATTGCATGGTTTTGTTACATTTTGTTCTCAAGTATTTGATATGTGGAATGAAGGAGAGTTTGCAGAACAAAAATGATTCCTAGATATTTGTGGTGTTCAACAATTGGTATTTCGTTGGGGTCAATTTTCAGTAGTGGATCTAGATGGAGCTTACGTTGGTTGCAGAAGTGGATGAATTTCGTTTTTGTTTTTGTTTTTTTTGAAAATGTTAATCCATTCTCCGTGGTCTATTTGTAGAGCTTATCAAGGCATATTTGAAGTTGTCTTTTTAAATGGTTCATGTTTCTTGTTCTGTAGCAGATCAGGAAGTCATCCACAGACAAAGCTCAGTTTGTTCTGCTTTTAATGTTTTTCACAATATTATTGATTTTTATATTGAACAGCGTGACAGATAATACGCTGCTTTGAGTTACACCCATTTCCTGTTGTTTTTCTTCAGAGAAAACCTATCCCATCCTTACTCTAAACCGTCTATCTTGAAGGAAGTTTTGGATAAATATTGGCATTCTGCTTTCAAATCGAAGGTTTTTTAGATCTCTTACAATTCTGTCCTTCCAGATTGTATCGTATGCTTTTTCGAGATCGAGAAAAACTGCCACTAGATGTTCTTTTTTTAGAGAAGCCCCTCTGATTAATGTTTCTAATCGAATCAGGTGATCTATAGGGCTTCTTTTTGCTTCTGAAACCAGATTGGTATTTTGTTATTAATTTATTGGTTTCTAAATACCAGATCAATTTGGCATTTACTATTCTTTCTAATGTTTTGCTGACGCAACTGCTAAGAGAAATGGGTCTGGAATTTTTCACGTTTGTATTGTCTTTGAAAGGTTTGGGTATTGGTATAACTGTGGTTTCTTTCCATATCTTAGGTATGTCACCATTGTTTCATAAATCGTTGACGATTTGTTGGAAGAAATTTGTGGATGGTTAAGGTAATTCTTTCAGGAAATGATCATGTATTTTATCGAGTCCGAATGGTGTATTGTGTGCCTTGTTGAGGGATTCTTTTAGGAATGCTATAGAAAAATGTTAGTTGAAGCTTTCGGTGGTTTTGCTTTGAAATTTGTTTTTGGATTCTTCTGCTTTTGTTTTGATAATTTGAAAACTTTTGCTTTGGTTTTTTTGCGGGTGAATTTTGCGAGAAATTCTCGGCAAGATGATTTCCTATATCTTTCTCATCTGTGATTTTCAGATTATTGTGAGTGAGGTGTTTTGTTGGAGTATTGTTATTTTGGCCTGTAATTTTCCGAATCATCTGCCATACTTTTTTGGCTTTGTGTTACTATTTATTTTGGCAAAGTAATTGCTCCATATATTTCTTTTGGAGTCTTTGATGATTATTTGCGCTTTGGTTTGGCTGTTTTTATAAGTGTTTAAATTGTCTCGTGTTGTTTTTTTTTTTTTTTCTTGAGTTGTTCTACGTAATCTGACAGCTTTTGTAAATTATTCGTTGAACCCTACCCTATTATATTTTGTAGAGATAAAGCTTTTGGGTATATGTTCTTCAGCTATGTTTAACACTGTGTTCGTAAAATATAAAATGTTTTCCTCATTGTTTTTATTGGCTTCTGGGGTTAGTCGGACAAGGCATAAAGTTTTAAATTAATCCCAATAAGCCTTTCCCAGGTTCCAGCTCTTTTACTCAACTCATTAGTGTTGCTTCCTAATAGAATCGGAAAGTGGTTACTTCCACAGGTGTCGTCCTGTACTCTCCAGTTGTAATCTAGAAACAAGAAAGGTTCACATGTTGATACGTCTATTGCAGAATATGTGCCTGTTGCTGGGTGCAGATATGAGTGGGATTTGTTGTTGTACATGCACAACTGCTGTTGATTTAAAAAACGATACAAATACTTTGATCTTGCCTGAGTACAAAAACGATTATAGAAATGAAGTTGATGCGCTTAGAACGATCCCAAAAGGTTCTATAAGAGGGATGGAGAAGATGGAAATCGGACAATGAGCTGAGACCATCCAAACTACCGTAATGTTGAGGTCGACAAAAATGCTGAGTAGAGTCCTGAAGATCTGAGGAAATTTGCAGTCACTCAGACTACACTGAAAGACCCTGATCTGACGCAGGTGTGAAAAATTTGTCGAGAATAAGTAAGTAAAGTTGGCGACCGTAGTCGAGGGCGACGAGAAGGCTCCCTTTTCAATAGCTACAGCACCGAGGTGTAGGGGAGGGCGTTACTACTTTCCTATGGATTGCTCCACTTTATCCTTGATACGTAGCTTATAATGCTGAGTGTTAAGCGAGAATGTATCTAGTACCATTTTTAAAGTCTTTCGTATGACACGATCTCTGATTGAACCCAGGTCTCCGGGGGAAGGGATTATAGTTATTGGAAAATATGTAAATTCTTTGGAATATTAGATTGTAATTTTGAAAAATGCTACAAACACCAAGCAGAAACAGTTACATAAGCCAGAAAAGCTACTGTTCTCAGTGATTTTGCTATCCAAACTGAGAGAAGAAATAAAAGCCAAAAACCAGATATAGTGATTATGGACTAAAAAAAAAAACGTGCCTTCCAATTGATATAGCAGAGCAAACAGATAATTACATATCAGTCAGACTTGCGTAAAGATAAACTTACCAACAAACTATTCTTTTAAAAATCATATATATATATATATATATATATATGCACAGGATTTGGCATTAAACTATCATCAAGCGCTGATATATCATTAAACCAAATAACCAAACCTTATTTTGATCGTGGGGCGTGAGCTGTTCAGGTCGCATCTCTTGGTCAGGAATACTTGAGCCAATCCCTCTCCAGGTCTATTTGTTTTGACGTCAGAATTTTCCCTCTCCCAGATTGTTTACTATACCAAAGTAAAACAACAAGTCTGACCGTCTATTTATCCATAACTGGAGGGAGAATAGTCGAATTGATACGTTTCTTAAATCTTTTAGCGCTATGTGAAATGCAAACAGCCTCTTACAGTATTAGAACTCTGGTCGCAGAGTTCACTTCCTTTGACAATAACAACGACACTACAAGCGCCTCCAAATGCTGATTCTCAACGTGGCTAATACGTATCTGTTTGGATTATTGGCGCCAAATATTTTTTCTGAATCCCCATCTCCTTGCGGCTGGCCTTGTGCCAGACTAAGCTATATTCGGTAAAATGTGCAGAGATTGAAAAGCCGTAAAGAAAACTAAAACAGATGGTGCAGGATCGTATTGGACATCAACAAGGAAAATAAAATCAACGAAAAAGTTTTAAAAGTAATTATTCCTTGACCGAAAGACTCGAAAATAACAGTCTGCTTTTCTTGATCCAAAACTGAATTTTATAGGCGCGTCCATTGTCCGGGCTCACATATGAAATACATTACGTCAGAAAAAGAAGCGTCATGGGATTGGCTGTTGATTTTCTTAGAAATGGCTGTTTTACTTTCACGTAAAACCCGTTCTCCTTTCTCAGTCTGTTTTTCTTCAAGTTCTTCCATTTATTCTCTTCTATTCTGACACGGTAATCTGCGAATCTCCAAAATATACACGTTCCATCTCTAATATATAAATTTGCTATTCTAGATTCTTCGAAATACCGACAGACAATCATTTTATTAACTTGCAGTAGTTATCGATATTATATACGGGTTGTGAGATGGCTATTATTTAAAATAAAGGAAGTATAATCGCTTTTATTAAAGTCTGGGATAATTAATCAGCAGCAGAATTTACACTAACGTCTCGAAAGCAACCAAAAACATTGCTGTTAGAAAAGTGAATATGCAGTTGATCACAGTACAGTAACCAGATGATTCAAGAAACTTCACACATGTTGCAAAAACTCGACTATTAGTCAAGGCCAGTTAGGTCTAAAACCGTGGATCCCGAGGCTGTGCTCCAAACCATTGAAGTAAGTCCGACGAGTCACACACATAGTGTTATTAGACAAGCTCGAGTCTTATGTGATTCGTTTCCTTCTCAAACTCGACAATAGCAGCCAGAGTCGCCAAATTGTGCTTGACGTTACAAGAATATTGGAAAACTTTTGACTCATCCAAGTTTTTATTCATAGCTTTCACTGGGGTTGGGGTTCAAGAGATGGATTCATGCTTTTCCCAAAGGCATGAACACTAAGTGAAAAGCAAAGAAATTCATTACACAAATCAGTAAGATAGACCCAGAGGTATAAAAAATATGCATCTATTTATGTTCGGAAATTATCAACGCCAGAATTTTAATATTTAATCTGCATATTGTGAGTCAAATCCCATTATCTTCATAAACGGGTTGTTTTTCTTTCTTTACTTTTTTATTTTCTTTAGGTTTGATTAGTATCAAGCGAGTGCTTTATCCGGACATGTCAACAAATGTCAGGACTGTTAGTTGGGGGGGAGGTATAACAAAAAGTCAATGAATTGGCAAGCATCGAATTTTTTTTTTTTTTTTTTTTCTGAAGTCCGTCTTAATTTCCCGTGGGTATTCATCCAAAATATAATCTCACGACCAAGCGGACACTAAAGTTTACATGGAAAGAAGCCACAACAATAGAAATTGAAAAAACATTTAATAAGTCTATTTCGAAAACTTTTTTGACAATGTATGCAACAAGCAAGTAGACAAAAAAAAAACGCAGGAAATTTTATGATAAATCAAGTCGGTTAAAGATCATTAAAGGCATCCGTTGGACACTGTATCAAAGGCGACAACACCCAACGAGACGCCAACTGTGCGGCCACTTGCCTCCCATCACGAAAACTATACAGGTTAGACGAGCCAGACACGCCGAACACTGCTGGAGAAGCAAGGACGAGCTCGTAAGTGACGTACTCCTATGGACCCCCGACTATGGCCAAGCAAAAGCAGGACGACCAGCCCGAACTTACAAACAGCTGCTATGTGAGGACACGTGATGTAACCCAGAAGACCTGCCGGAGGCGATGAATGATAGGGAGAAGTGGCGAGAGATGGTCAGGAATATCTGTGCTGGCGGCACGACATGATGATGATGATGATGATGAAATCGACTAAAATGCTTTTCAGCCTCGTTAATGGGGCATAGAACGCTGACTGTATTCCCTATAAAGGTATAAGAAACATTACTCCCAGGTCCACTCCACTTGGGTTTTATGACATATCAACTATTGTATCTCAACGCGAGGCTATCGACAACTAAATGAGAGCACAACTCATTGATACTAAGATATTCAAATACCAAATCCTCTTTATATATATCATCATCATCATCATGTCGTGACGCTAGCACGGATATCCCTGACCCTCTCTCGCCACCCCCTATCATTCATCGCATTTGGCAAGTCTTCAGGTCTACATCCCGTATCCTCACATAGCTGCTGTATGTAAGTTCGAGCTGGTCATCCTGCTTTTGCTTGACCATATGCAGGGGTTCATAGGAGTACATCACTGATGAGTTCGTCCTTGCTTCTCCAAGCGTGTCCTGCGTGTCTGGCTCGTCTAACTTGTATAGTTTTCGTGATGGGAGGCAAGTAGTCATACAGCTGGTGTCTTGTGGGGTGTTGTCGCCAGGACTTGTTCAATATTGCTCTCAACATTCTTGTGTAATTGCCCTCTAGCTTCTTCTCCAGCCGTTTAGTTAGCGTCTAAGTAGTGCATCCATATAGCAGTATCGATACGACCACTGCCTGGAAGAAACTGCGCTTCATTTTATCTGTTAGGTCTGATTTCCATATGATCGAGAGCCTACCGATAGCTGTCCATGCTTTCGTTAGTCGCGTGTCGATGTCTTTTTCGGTTGATGAGACGCTGCTTCCTAGGTAGGTGAATTTGTCAACTAGTTTCAGAGAGGTTCCGTCTAGTGTGGAAATGTCGCCTGTTTGATTGTAGCGCATATATTCAGTTTTGAGTGCATTGACATGGAGGCCAATGCTTGCAGCGGCCCGTTGCAAACTATGCAGTAGTGTTTCGGCTTGGTTAGGTGTATACGCCAGTAACGATATATCATCGGCGTAGTAGGCGTCGGTTATTGTTTTTGCGGGGTACCTTCTGCCACTTTTCTTTGTCAGCTCGAAGCCATTTTCTCTGATTATATATATATATATATATAAGTATTTTTGGGGATAGAATTTGATTTGAAGTGAGTGACTCTAAAGCCAAATTTAGTATTTAACTTGGTAATTTGGGGTGGGGGGCTTTCATAAAAATTCAACAGTAATTTAAACAGTAACTTTAAAAGGTTAGTTCCGCAGCTTTCTAGTTCGGATATTGGTTCGAAAAGATTACTCAGACAATAAAGTTTTTTAAAAGGGAATTTTATACAAAGATATAAGAAAGAAAAGGATAGAAAAGATAAAATGTTGCAAATTTTTTTGTACAATTTGCGGGAAACTTATCTGATAGAGTGTCCCGGAAACAAAGTTCTTGGAATTTGAGTATTTTTCTTTTCTTTCTTTTCTTTTTTTTTTTTTTTTTTTTTTTTAACGAAAAATTTCAGACTTTACTGAATTTGAGTCTTCTTTAAGGCTTTTTTTCCGCAGATTTCTCGGTTGAATTTTCTTTCAGTTGAATTTTCTTGGTAGAACTTCTGTAGTCGACTTTCATTTATTTTTACTTTTATTTCTTGGGGAGCTCCATTCAAGAAGCGAGTGATGAAACCTTTATGGGGGCTTAAGTTTTCGTGCCTTCAGTTCGGGTCCCCAAATTCATACTGCTGGTTCAATTAGTAGTTCTTGACAAAAAGGAGGGAGCCACAATTTAGGGCAGCACTGTCTGGGATTATTTCTCCCTTGTCCACTCCGACCAAATCAAGTGCCACACGTGGTCAACTTGAATTTTTTCTTAGAAATAAATTGCTGTATTTATGATTTGTGAACGCATAGTTTGAACATGGCATTTAACTGTTAAATGGTTATATATATATATATATATATATATATGTGTGTGATTTGTCAGTCTATACTTTGTAGGTAATATCATTTTTAAATGAGTCGAAGCTAATTTGTTTTCACACAAGTATTACTATTGTTTGCACACAGTTAAATATTTCCAAGTATTCTAAGACGAATAGTTCTATTTAGTATTAATCATTTGTTTTCATTCATTAAAATGGTTTCAGATATTGCTATCTAACTCGTCCACGCAAATTCTAGTGGTCATATCTCCTCCAACCTGCTTCTTAAACGTTGCACGTGGACACACCTCCTTCTGGCAGGCAACCCACGGAATTTACGCGGCATTTCCGTCGAACCACCTGCGTCCTATTTACTTCGGGAAGCAGGTGTATTCATATTTTTTTTTTTGTTTTTGTTTTTTTTTGTTCTCAACATCTAACGTTCTTCTAGCATCCCACTGACACAATTTTCGCAGCATTTCACCCGAGGCAACTGCGTAACGTTTACTTCAGTCAACAGGTGCTTTACCGGTTATGCCATGCACGCAATGTACACGACATATCAAAGGGATATTGAAGTCAATATTCAACAGTTGTTCGGAGAGTCTTACCTCTCTGCAGAGACGAAATCAGTGTATTCTACATTCCTATCGGACAGGGCTATAATATTTTTTGCCCTGTCGGCTGGGGCGGTAGAATACACTGACTGCTTCTCTGTAGAGTGTAAGACCCCCAAAACGAGTGTCCTGCATATGACACTAAACAATCTAATGGGGAGATTCCAGTAATGCTGGACCTTTGGGGAATGGAGAGTACCTCTTCATTGCCATCGCTCCCAGGTCCACTCAAGCCGGGAGAGGTAGCAACTGATAGGTTCCAATCTATGGGTCAAATAGAACGAAAATGCGTATTTATGCAACACTGAATTGCTTGAAATAAATTCATCAGTCAATCAATCATATATTGCCCAGTTGGTTAGGGCTGTAGAATACACCGATTGCATCTCTGCAGAGATGTAAGATAACCACAACGAGTGTCCTGTTTATGACACTAAAAAATCTGATGGTGAGGTTCCAGTAATGCTGGAGGTTTTCAGAATGCGGAGTACCCCCTTATTGCCATCGCTCCAAGTTCTACTCCGGCCTGGAGTGGTATCACCATATAGAGTCAAATCTGTGGGTCAAATAGAACTAAACTGCGTACTTATGATCAGCAGGATTACTTGAAATCAAACTTGTTTGATATTTAAACTGTATATATACGCTAAACTGAATTGTTTGAAATAGAACTGTTTATTTGTATAAAAATGGATTTGGTATTAAATAACCTACAAAGGTTGATATGCCATAAAACTCAAACAAACAATCATATGATTAGTATCAGAGAAGCGATTTACATAAACACATCAGCTTCATCAGGATTGAAAAGGTAAAACAGAAACGTCATATAATTGACAAGCATCGGATTTTTTTCCAAAGACAGTATTATTTGTTTAACTCTGACAAAATATCTGCCGATCAGTTCTTATGAATATCTGTAAGATATAAAGTTTAAAGATAATTATGAAAGATATCAACTTACAAAACCTGTAAGACATGTTTATCTTTTTTTTAACTAAAACTACGTCAACACTAATGTCACAATTCCTTTAGTTATTTACATTACAGGGTGTGGAAGCAAAATCAGAAATATTCTTGTATAATAATCAATGATGTTTATTATAAAACAAGATAGCTTCTAATTTTACAAAATAAACAACAAAATAAGAAGATGGACACGAACAGTAAATTTACTCAATATGGCCACCATTTTTTTAATTATTGTATACCTTTGAAGAGATTGACATGCCTTCTAAATAAATTCTTCCGACATTTTATTCCATTCCTTTTCAATAGCACTCTTAAGTGAACCAATATTTGGATGGGAAGTTGCATTTGTTTTGTTTCTCTCAAACTCCCCATATAACGTAATCAAGGGGGTAAGTTTTGGGATCAAATTTAGTTTAATTGCTGTCTTAAGTTTAATCGAGGACTTTCAATTAATTAGCGTGATTTTTTACTGAGGTTGCGGCGTCCTTCTAAATTGTCGAAACGAGAGTAATTAAAAAAAACTTTTTATCATTTATTGCTCAATCCTCCATTCCCCCTTTTCTTTAAAAAGTCCTTTTTCAGTAAAAAGTTTTTCTTTGCTCTGTATACGGTAAAGGAAATTTTGGCTTGGTCTCGGCGTTAACTAAACCGTAAATTCTTTGTCGTTTCTTTTCTTGGCCCTTCATATTGGTCTGAATTTCAATTTATAAGAAAAGTGCTTGAATAATAAAGGTAATCATGAAAATTTAGTTTATTGTTTTTTTTTTCAATAACTGGACTAATAAAACTAAAAAAAAAAAGTTTTAAATTTTTTCAATATTTTGCTTTCATATCTGGTATATTCTCTATGATTAGTAACTTATCATTTTTTAATCTTAATCAACATCTTATTTATGAACAATGTCTCTATCAAATTTTAGGTGTTAAATTTGTCTCATGATATTAATGCGTTTAAATCCCACAAGTTGTGTCAAAAAACTCCGAAAATAATAAACGTTTAAATAGGATATGGTGTGGTTAATTTGCATAAGAGTTTTATCAAAAAAGAGTTTAATAAAAACAATTTTTTGGTATTATTGACTGAGAGTATTATTGTTTTATTTCTAAACTTAATAAAAGTAATATTTTGGATAATTCTCAGTAGAAGTTAATTAAAATGAATTTAAAAAAAACAAACAAACTTTAAATAAGCAAGTTTTATGCGTTCTATATATATGTAATATATACGCTTAAAATATATACATTTCTAAGGGGAAAACTTAGAAGTTTTCGAAATTAAAGATCCGTATTTTTGAAAAGTTTTATTGAGAAAGAAAGAAAGAAGAGGAAAAAGGAAGATAATAAAAAAGATCAAGAAAGAAAGAAAAAAGAACGAAAGAAAGATGAAAGATTCAGAAAAGGAAGAGGAAAAAGGAAGATAATCAGAGCTATTAAAGAAAGAAAGAAAGGAAGAAGAAAAGGAAGATAACAAAAAAAAAATTCAAGAAAGAAAAAAAACTAACGAAAGAAAGATGAAAGATTCAGAAAAGGAAGAGGAAAAAGGAAGATAATCAACAATATTCAAGAAAGAAAGAAAGAAAGAAAGAAGAAAAAGGAAGATAACCAAAAAAAATTCAAGAATGAAAAAAAAAAAAGAACGAAAGAAAGATGAAAGATACAGAATAGGAATAGGAAAATGGAAGATAATCAACAATATTCAAGAAAGAAAGAAAAGAAAATGTGTTATTTATTTTTAATTCAATGAAATAAAGAAAAGAAAATCATAAACGATTGTTCAAACAAAGTCAAAATGAATTTTAACAAAATCGTATACCTATTTTCGACCCATTCTAATCGTATCGATCTAATATATTCGAATGTAAAACTACTTCTTACGTGAAGGAATTTAAACTGTGACGCCAGAGTGTCCATCGAAATTTATCAGGCATATCGCAAACGTTCGGAGTATTTAAAGGTCTCCAAGGGAAAACAGGGGAAATAGTTTAAAACAAGTAAAAAAGAGTGAAGATACAACCCATCTATTCTAGGCATAATAGAGCTGAAGAAAGTTGGAGGAAAAAGGCAAACAATAGTAATTAGAAAGAAAGAAAGAAAGAAAGAAAGAAAGAAAGAAAGAAAGAAAGAAAGAAAGCAAACATTTTTAATTCAATGGAACAAAGAGGCTAAGAAAGAACAAAATTCCAAAGAAAGAATGAATGGAAGAACAATATTTCACAGAAAGAAAGAGGAAAGACATTAAGGAGAGCAAAAATGTTTAAAAAAACAACAGATTTAATAGAAATAAAAACAACTTTCTTTTGAAATCGAAGTAAAAGGGAAAAAAAGAATGGAAAAAAATCGAAGTTAAAAAGAAAAGCAAGAAAATTCAATGTAAGAAAACAATGAAAGAACGGGAAAATATTTAAGAGAAAAAATAGGACAAAGACAACGAATATTCAAAAGAAAGAAAGAAAGAAAGAAATCATATTAAAAATGGGTTGACTAGAGGATTATCTTTCGAGAAAGAAAGAAAAGAAAGAAATCATAATAAAAATGGGTTGAGTAGAGGATTATCTTTCGAGAAAGAAAGAAAGAAAGAAAGAAAGAAAAAAAGAAAGAAAGAAAGAAAAAGATAATAAAAATGGGTTGACTTGGGGATTATCTTTCGAGAAAGAAAGAAAGAAAGAAGGAAAGAAAGGCGATAAACGAAATGTAAATTTAAAATTAAACAAGCGGTGACTGAAATTACTTAGAGATAAATTGCTGGTTCGACCATGTTCAGATTCCAATCTATGCAGAGACAGAACATTTGGCGTAGGAAATAGAATCTACGCAATAATAAAATAAAAAAAAAAACTGATGATTCACTTCTGGTAGAAAGGTAAAAGTCCTACGACAAGAGATCGTAGTCTGTTAAATAGACTAACAGTAATACGTAAAGGTTTTTAAAAGGCCACTGAACGAATATTTATATTTTGCTTTCATTTGTTTTTCTTTTAGATATAAGGTACCCTTCCCTAGGGATGATTTTTTCTTCTTTGCCCTGTGAATTAAACGTAAGCTTTCTTGTTCAGTCTTGACGAATCATAAACTGATTGATTTTAACGACAGGTCAATCCGTCAATGGTTATTTTAAAAATTGAGGTTTAAAAATTGATTTCAGAAAATTTAAATGTTTTGTTTATTTTCTGAAGATTTTGGAAATCGTTATACGATATCAAGTATTCCTATCAAATACAAATAATTCGCAAACAGATCTACAATGTGTGACCTCAACATTTACTACAACTTAGGTGCATAGTACAGGAAAGTCTTCATGGAGTTGTGGCTAAAGTGCTGGACTGCAGCCACCAAGTAAACGAGTTCAAACTCCATTCGCGCTATTACATTCACTGTTGGACTCATATCCCTTGCAAAAGGCATGAACCCCCTTATCTCCTAGTTATAGTTTTAATAGTATCACCACTGTTCTTCTACAAGGATGGCTTTGGTATTAAATAACCATCGAAGGTTGATATGCCTTTAAACAAGAAAACAATCTGGCTCATTGTGGATATTGCAACAATCACCGGAGATCCAGAACTGTAGCATCACCAGTAGATGCTGTTTAATGTTCTACCCAGGATATACAAATACCTTAATTTAACTCTTATATTACACATATCAGAAAATTATTTTTCATAGAATTAAAATGTTCATGATTTTTAAAAATGAAGTGCAATAAAGATTTTTGAAAATTAAACGGAATTCCCAATTAAATTAAGATACGATAATTGTATTTGAAAATAAAATAATCTCTCCTACCCATAAAGAAATGTTATGATACTCTACAAGTTTCAGAGACACAAATCCAGCATTTGACAAAATGAAAGCAAACTATCAAATCCTATTTAACAACCCCTCCGCTCGGACAGGATATGACACAAGGTCAATTTTTAAGCGGACTTTAACAGGTTTGAATTCAGAGTTTTCCTTCTCCTAGACTAGTTACCTCACCAAGGCTGAAGCCAGTCTGTCCTACTATTTACCCAAAGCTGGGGGGAGAGTAATTGGATTTATACCTTTTTCAAGGGTATTAGTTCTATGTGAAATGCAATCATTCTCGTCCAGGATTTGAACTCGAGTCACCGTGTCCATTTCCTACGACGATAACCATTACACCACGGGCACCTCCAAAGCAAACTATTAAATAGTAAGAATAACGTGAACATTAATTAACAATTGGGTTCTCCTTAAGAGGACATAAATGTAAAAAAAAGGACGGGTAAAACACATGTATATGATATACTAAAATTGTATATATATATATATATATAGTACCAGATTTAAATCAATTTCGGACCAACTCATTTTGATATATATATATATATATCTCAAAATGAATAGGTCCGCAATTGATTTTAAATTTGGTACTTAGATTTTATATATATATATATATATATATATATATATATATATATATATATATATTTAAAAATTATTTATTTAAAAATTCATTTGAAATTCTGTTATAACTTGAGCCACATGACATTCTCCTTTTTATGCTACCTGTGGAAAAAAGTCCGAACGCCAGGGCCGGACTAAAAGAAATGATATGGAAACCTCAGAAACTGTCAAGAAACGTGTGGTATAAAACTTGTTTGGGTGTTTCAAGGAAGGTGACATCAATCTAGAAGACAAGACAAAGTCAGAGAGACCTGTAGTAGATGAGGCGTTGTATGAAATAGTTGAATAACAGCTGGAGACAAGCACTCGTACATTAGCTGCAGAACTTGACCCTTCACAAAGCATCGTCAAATGACACAAGTCTATGCTCTTGTAATCAGATGCTGAAATACTTGAAATACAAAGAAGGAACTTTGGACTCAACGTTATATATATATATATATATATATATATATATATATGCAGTGACATGCATAAGTGTTGGATACATGTTATTTTCTGTCATAACTCTAGTTTATGTTCGCCATTTTGCCTGATATTTGGTAAGTGATATCTCATAAAGTTGGTTTAGTTGCATTTGGACGGAAAATTTAAAACTCATGGTTGAATTCACTTTTTTTTTATCAAAATGCAAAAGTATTGGATACATCAATTTGATATTTTGTTGCGTTGCCTCTGTTTTGCCTCATTGCTTCCAGTCGTTTTCTATAGTTGGCCACAAGTTTTCCACACTGATCCAGCGTTACTTTACCCCATTCTTCCTTGCATAATTCTTCTAATTGCTTGATATTTTGAGGATTCCGCTTATGAACTTTAACTTTCAAAGAATTCCACAAATTCTTAATTGGATTCAGGTCAGGAGACTGACTTGGCCAATTGAGAGTACTAATACCATTATTTTCAAACCATTCCTTTGTAAGTCTTGCGATATGTTTGGGATCATTGTCCTGTTGAAGTATAAAATTCCGACCAGGTTCTAAAGAAGTTGCAGAATTCTGAAGGTTCTTCTCTAGCATCTCTCAGAACATGCTACCATCTATACATGCCCTATCTTGTAAGAAATTGTGTGCTTCTCTGATTGGTCAGAGGTAACATTCCAATATTATCGAAAATTTGAATATTTAAAGTTTTTTCAAAATACAAATTTTCGATTGGAAGTTTGAAAAAAAATGTCATGTATCCAATACTTTTGTATAGGGTAATTTTGATAAAAAAAAAAAAGGATTCAACCATGAGTTTTTAATTTTCCTTCCACATACAACAAAAACAGCTTTACGGGATATTACCTACCAAATACCAGGCAAAATGGCGAACATAGACTAGAGTTATAATAGAAAATAACATATATCCAATACTTATGCGTGTCACTCTATATATATATATATGGAAGTAAATAATAGTGCATAATCCGACAATATAGAGAAAAATTGATAACAAGGTCACCCAAGCAGAAGGAAAGATTTATTGCGAAACAAAGTTGACACTATAGCGTTCAGTTCTAATGAACCATCCTTAGGACTGTGCGGGATGAAATTAATGATTACAAAATACAAGAGCTAGGGAAAATTTTAGTATCAACAAAGAGTTGGTCATTTAATCACTGATTAAACGATCAACTCTTTTTTAAAACATTTTTTTAACATCCATCGTTGATTTAACATCACTAATATTATCCCTCACAGTCCTGATGATGGTTAATTAGAACCGAAACGCGATAGTCTCGATTTTGTTTCTCAATAAATCTCTCCTTCTACTGGGATTACCTAGTTATGAATTTTCTCTTTCTCTCTCCCTCTCTCTCTCTCTCTCTCTCTATATATATATATATATATATAAAGGGTTCTAGTTTTATGATGAAGCCTTGATGAAGGCAGACATTCCAGAAGATACTTCCAGAATTAAAACTAGAGAAGGAAATATCAGCTCTAAACTGCTGTTAATTTGTGGGTATCATTTGATGGGATCGATTTAAGAAAAGGTATCCTGAAATTAAATCTGCCGTTTGTATAGTCACCTGTCAGCCGGCTATGCTTATCACTGGACTCTAGTTGTATAGGCCCACACCTTGGGATAAGTGTCGCACAATCATATGTTATTAAAATTCAGTATTGTCTCTATCATCATACGCATCTTTTATATGTTTCACAAGTTTTCCCTAATATTTTTCACAAGTTGATTAATTCATTAATCAAGATGGTTAAGTTATTTTCATGTTAAAGAGAGCTATCATCTCTCAAGATGTGGCAATCATCGAATTAATAAAAGAGAGCTGGAGAAAGAGAAACATATACTAACTGATCTTATTATTTGCTGATTATGAATAGTTAAATTTAATTAATATGATGATCCTATTTACCCAACCCCTCCGCTCGGGCAGCATATGACATAAGGTCAATTTTTAAGCGGAGTTTAACAGGTTTGAATTCAGAGTTTTCCTTCTCCTAGACTAGTTACCTCACCAAGGCTGGAGAACCTAGTCTACCCTACTATTTACCCATAGCTGGAGGGAGAATATTTTGGATTCATACCTTTCCCAAGGGTATTAGTGCTATGTGAAATGCAATCAGTCAGGTCCAGGAATTGAACTCGTATCACCGTGTCCATATCCTACGACGATAACCATTGCACTACAGTCACATCCTCATAATTAATATGATGATGAACTGCGCAGCATCTTAACTCGTTAAAAATGGATTATGTGACAGAAAGGTAAGAATGTTTTGGATGGTAATATTTTTTACATTATTTGTAAAACAGACGATTAAAAAATACAGAAAACAAAAGAACTGAAAAGGCTGAGAAACTGTAATTGGTTGACTCGAGGTTTCGCTTCAAAATAAGAGGAATTCTTCTCTGGGAATATGAAGGACATTAAAAGTTTCCAAATAAAGAGAGGCAAAATAATAGAAAAGATTACGATTATTTGATCGTAAATATATATCCTCCCGGTTTTAAAAAGAACAGAAAAAAAAACAAAGTTTTTTTCTTTTATAAAGAAAAGATGGGAAAAGAAGGAAACGAGAAATATTTATCCAAATGAAAGAGAGGTTTAGGTTTTGAAGAAAGTATGAACCCAATAAAAGAAAGAAAGAAACAAGGAAAGAAATAAAGAAACAAAGAAAGAAAGAAATTATATTTAAAATGGCTTAACTAGAGGATTACCTTTCGAGAAAGAAAGAAAGAAAGAATGAAAGAAAGATAGAAATTATATTAAAAATGGGTTGACTAGAGGATTACTTTTCAAGAAAGAAAGAAAGAAAGAAATTATATTAAAAATGGGTTGACTAGAGATTACCTTTCGAGAAAGAAAGAAAGAAAGAAAGAAAGAAAGAAAGAAAGAAAGAAAGAAATTATTTTAAAAATGGGTTGACAAAAGGATTACATTTCAAGAAAGAAAGAAAGAAAGAAATTATATTAAAAATGGGTTGACTTGAGGATTACTTTTCGAGAAAGAAAGAAAGAAAGAAAGAAAGAAAGAAATTATATTAAAAACGGGTTGACTTGAGGATTACCTTTCGAGAAAGAAAGAAAGAAAGAAAGAAAGAAAGAAAGAAAGAAAATAAAAAAATTATATTAAAAATGGGTTGACTAGAGGATTACTTTTCGAGAAAGAAAGAAAGAAAGAAAGAAAAAGGCTGTTACAATGGAAAAGGATGATGCAAATAGATCATTTAGATTTGTAAGAATGATATAAATAAATATATAAATAGATAAAAATGAAGATAGAAAAATAGAATAAATTCGATATATCTCACGTTCTAAAGAAAGGGAGGATGAAAGAAAGAACTTCATTAGAATACAGAAAAAATAGTAGAAAAATTATTCTATAAAGAAAGAGTAAAGGAAATCATGATTTCTGGATAGAAATAAAAGAAGCAAACCAACATTAGAATGAGAAAGTCTTGTGCAGCATCACCCTCATTAAAAAAAATACATCAACAGGCAAACGGAAGAAAATGAATTCGAGGGAGAAGTTTTTTTTTGTTTTTTGTTGTTTTTTTTAATAGTAAGTAGCAACGGCACAGGCTTAGAAACTGTAATTGGTCGACACAAGGTTTTGGTTAGAAATAACAGAAATCCTTCATTGGGAATATGGGGGACATAAAGAGTTTCGAATAAAAAAAATGAGAAAATTATAGAAGACATGACGATTGCTTGGTTGTAAATACAAAAATAAAATTCACAAGAAAAACGTAATGTTTCTGGAATCTGGTTAGGATCTTTTTTTAAAAATTCCAATTAAATAGTAAAAACTGAACAACAGGTATTGGAAAACAAGTGTAAAAATACGAAGTTTATGTAGATGCTAAAAAGAATGTACGAAAAATAATATATATATATATATATATATATATATATATATATATATATATATATATATATATATATTAAGGAAAACAACAACAATAACAACGACAGAAAAAATAAGAAAATTTAAAGAAGTTCGTGTTGTTTGGACGTAAGAAGGTTCAATAAAAACAATAAATGAATGAAAGTATGAACGAATAAGAAATAGAATGAAGAGATTAAAGAATGGAGAGAGAGAGAGAGAGAGAGAGAGAGAGAGAGAGAGAGAAACGAAGAAAAAAAGAGAGACGTAGAAGGAAGGAATATACGGAGAATATTTTTGGGACAGACAAAAGTTTTAAAATCTAAGAACACGGAAGTAGGAAGATATCGATAACATAAATAGGAAATAAATTCGAAAGGATTTATAAAAAAAATGGAAGTTAGCAAGACAAAGTAAATTCCAAATCATAAAGTCTTAATCGTTAGATAAGATGTGTGTGTGTGTGTGTGTGATTTTTAAGCAAATAGATTTTAGGTAAATTTATTTTGAAACTAGATGTTTGAGCTCAAACGTGTACACACAGTTAGTTCCAATTATACCTAACACTAATAATTCTTTGCCCAATCGGCCAAGACGGTAAAATACACCAAATGCTTCTCATCAAAGCCAGAAGACCCCCCCAATGAGTGTCCTAGATACGACACTAAGCAATTTGATAGTGAGGTTCCAGTGATGCTAGAGATTTGGGGGAATGCAGAGTACCCCTTTACTGCCATCGTTCCAAGGTCCACTCTGGCCTGGAGTGGTAGTACCTGATAGAGCCTTATAGTAAATAAGTGAAGTTGGCGACCGTAGTCGAGGGCGACCAGAAGGCTCCCTTTTCAATAGCTACAACACCGAGAAGTAGGGGGTCGCTACTCATTTCCCTGAATTGCTCCACTTTACCCCTGATATGTATCTTACATTGCTGAGTGTTAAGCAAGGAGGCATCAAGTACCATTTTTAAAGTCTTTG
>OY757922.1:83480939-83545939 GCA_963585895.1 Sepioteuthis lessoniana | reverse complement strand
ATTGTAGGAATCTATGACAAGTTTCCCCTTCATACGTAAATTGCAATATTTATTCACCGCTTTTTACTTATTTCTTCATAGATTTTTCCTAATTTACCACACGTAATTAGATAAAATAGTTCTATGTCTATATACCTCACTCAGGATGATTTGAATAAAGAAGCTGAATTATTAGTTAATACATTTCAAGTTGATGATAGGATGGAGAAATTAAATTATAAAAATTGCTTTATTACTCTTTAGGATCATAAAGGTGGTTTTCAGAAACCCGGTATGTAGACTAATTAATCCTTTCGAAACGCAAATGGGAAAAATTAGTAAAATCCTTTAGCAAGATATATGCGCTATTTTTGGAACAGATTTAAGTATAAATCAATGGCGTAGCACGAATGATTGTGTCTAGCGGTTTCTGGATTATGATAAGAAAGATAAATGTTCCTTTACCAAATAAGATATGAAGGATCTTTACTCGTCTATAACGGAAAAACTCATAGTCAAGGCATTAAAACTGGCTAAGGAGTATATAGTGATTTCAGAGGATAAGATCAATATCAGTAAACATCGACGTAAATCAGTAATGTACCATAATGAGGAATTATGGATTAAAAAGGGAGTTAGTGGCAACTTTGATGATCTCATGGGTTCATTCGATGGTGTCGAGCTGTTTGAATTTATTGGGTGCTTATTGTTATATGACCTCAAAAGCATCCTTGACCCTTGCAACCATGGGCTTATAGAGATGATGGATTAATTATCTTGGATAACTGTACGTGTAGAAAAGGTAATATAATTAGAAAGAAATTACATCTCTTGTTCAATTAAAGTTGGGCATCCAAACTAATTTTGAAATTACAGATCTAGATAATTATCTAGACGTTACATTTGATTTGAATAACGGTACAGTGGCCCCTTTTAGAAAACACAACCAAGTCCTATCTTACTTTAATACAGGTTCTTACCATCCTAAAAAAATTTTAGGCACATATCTAAATGTATTATGGTTAGATTATGCTCTAATTCTTCTATGATATATTCACTGAGAATAAAAACGTGTACAAGGTGACGTTAAAAAATAATGTATATAAAACCCAACTGGTTTATACATCTAGTGATGAAGTAGTAGGTCTACGTAAGAGGAATAACAGAGCAAGGAAAATTTCATGGCTTACGGCACCATACAATATGGCCGTAGCCAATAAGATAGGAAAAAAAATTTTTAGATTATTAAATATAAACTTTCAACCGTCGAGTAGTTTATACAAAATATTTAATAGGAACACCATTAGATTGACTTATAGTATTATGCCTTATGTGGCAAGTTTAATTAATAAAAGTAACATTAAAAAACTCGGGATTGTACTGTTAAAACTAATTGCCCCTGAAAGGGAAGAACCAATTTGAGGGTATAAGGTGGAAGTATATTGCCGCTGACCTAACGATAATAAAGTTAACAGAAAAGTTAAAAAGGTATATGTGGGTTCCACGCAGGGACCATTCACAGAAAAAAGATATTATAATCATAGAAGTATCTTCTTTCACTACGTTTCGGCCAAATTTCACCTGTGGCCTTCTTCAGGTGATTTACCGCGACCTCGGATAGGAATGATGAGTCTTGTAACCGTATCCTCAGTAATTACTGCCTTCCATAGTTGTTGTCTATCGCACCACGTTTTTGACTAAGTAAACCTCAGGCCGGCTTAGGTAGGATTTGAAACCGCTATCTTCTGACAATGCTCACCTGGAACCGTAGAGACTCAACGCCTCTATCCGCTACGCCTGCTCAGATTAAGAAGCCTCATCTCAAAATGATTCCAATTAAAAACAATCATAGAAGTAGTTTCACATATGAAGTATATAGTCTTAGAACTAGTTTATCTAATTACAAGAGGTTAAAATCATAAAATATGTGTACTGATCTCATATTAAAATGGGAGATTGTAAAAAATGCCGTAAATATAAAGTGGGGGAAAATTACAATTTATGCATTGAGGAGGAATTTGCCATAGCTTCTTAAAATAATCCCCACGAATTACTTAATCAAAAGTCGGAAATAATTAATGCTTGTAGGCACAAGTAAAGTTGTCTTCTTCGTAAGTAAGTCGAAATTTATTTTATCTTATTTATCATATTTACCCAACCCCTCCTCTCCAGCAGAATATGACACAAGGTCAATTTTTTTAAGCAGGGTTTAACAGGTTTGAATTCAGACTTTTCCTTCTAATAGACTAGTTGCCTCACCAAGGCTGAAGAATCAGTCTGCCCTACTATTTACCCATACCTGGAGGGAGAATAATTGGATTCATACCTTTCCCAAGGGTATTAATGCTATGTGAAATGCAATCAGTCCAGGATTTGAACTCGTGTCGCCGTCTCCAATTTCTGCGACGATAACCATTACTTATTACTTTTTGCTTTCATTTATTTATATATATATATATATATATATATATTGCTAATTTTATTCTTGATCGCCGTTTTTTAATCGATAGTTTGGTTCAACCTTCCTTAGGTCGAAATGTCCTGATGATACGCTTAGGTTAAATCTAGGTAGATTTTTCTGACTCAGCAGGTTGGTTGGTTGGTTGGTTGGAGTTTATGGGATATCAGCCTTTTTTTAGTTTATTCAACGTCAAATCCATTTTTATACAAATAATCAGTTCTATTTCAAACAATTCAGTTTATCATGAGTACTAGACACTAAAACTTACCTATTATAATGAGTACTAAATTACAGAACAACAATGTCGAAAAAGCTTTGGATTCAAATTTCGCCTATGGATATATTTGTATATATATATATATATATATATACGAGGTGGATAAGGTAAGTTTTCAGACTTTTTTCCATATATATATATATATATATATGCTTATACACACACACACACACACACACACATATATATATATCGCAGAATTTTAGACAAATAATATAATTTTATGTATATCAAAATATACGCAATTATATATATATATATATATATGTGTGTGTGTGTGTGTGTGTACGTATATTTGTTTGTGCCAATATCAATTTATATATACATATATTTATATATACATCAATTCATAAGCCTATATATATATATATATATATATATTCATCTTTAGATGGCTGTTTTTTTTATCTCATCAATAGACAGTAGACACAATACAAAGATGAGTAACGGTAGTTTATTGCCTGAATTTGATCCTCACCATTAACCAATAGGGTTTTTCCACCCATGATCAGGGAAAGCTCGCTGTTGAACCAATTTTGGGTTTAGCCACCTTACTTATGTTATACGGTAACCCATGTTATACGGTAACCCATGTTATACGTTCAGAGTACAAAAAATGAAATATTACAAATTGAAAAAGATTTTTTTTTAATTTGTTACGTTTTAACTTAGTTAAACTCCAACGATTCTAAATCAGCACCACCTCGAAACACACGCAGACCAGCACCCTTCTTCCCAACTCTAAAACCATCCAAATAAGGCGAAAAGGGCATACGGTATATTGCTGGAGAAGCAAGGACGAACTCATAAGTGACGTTCTCCAATGGACCCCTTCATATGGACGTGACAGTGTTGGCCGATCAAGAAGAATTTAACTACAACAGCTCTGTGCAGACACAGGATGTTGTCTAGAAGACCTGCCGGAAGCGATGGATGATAGGGACGGATAAGGAGAGAAAGAGAGAGAGAGAGAGAGAGAGTCAGGGAGATCTGTGATAGCAGTTCGACTTGATGATATATATATATTTATATATATACTTATATTTTATGAATATTTTTTCATATATATATATATATATATATATATATATATATGAATATTTATCAACATTCCGTAATATATATTTGTGTGTGGAAATATAAATATATACATGTAGATCTACGTATGTAACTACATAAAAGTAAGTGTTATTTTCTACATATAAATGTATATATACATATGAATTCATATATATATTTATAATGTTTTTTTTTTTTTACTTGAACGTTGTCAAGGGTGACCTGCTGGCTCACTTTTCAAAAGCTATTTCACTGAGGTATAAGGGAACACATGACTCATGTCAATTGCTCCTCTTACTCTGTACCATATAATGCTGAGTGATAAACAAGGTCTACTGATTGTTCCGAGCGTTCAACGTGATTCTCTGTGGGATTGAACCAAGATCTCCCGCTCCATGTGCAAACATTCTAACCATTAAGCCAATATATCTTAGTTTGTAATATTTTTAAATGTAGAGTATTGAACATCGGTCATCATCATCATCATCATGTCGTGCCGCCAGCACGGATATCCCTGACCCTCTTTCGCCACTTCTCCCTATCATTCATCGCCTCCGGCAGGTCTTCAGGGTTACATCCTGAGTCCTCACATAGTTGCTGTATGTAAGTTCGAGCTGGTCGTCTTGCTTTTGCACGGCCATATGTGGGGGACCATAGGAGTACAAAGTTAAGACAGAATCATCTACGATTGTAGTACGAATGTCCCATGATCAAGAAGATACACTTTCACTGACGAAGCGCTATTGACTCTGGGTCAACGCTCCCCTATCTCACACACACACACACATATATATATATATATATATATATATATATATATATATGTATATGCGTGTGTGTATGAGAGTGATGAGTATGGGTGTGGATGTGTATGCTGGTTGTTTTGTTTATGTTATAGCGTAATTACGTCTTCCTTGATTAATATTAATTCTTATTTGTTTAAATTCATTTTTTTGTCTTTTTTAATAACCATTTAGCGAGATGCTGTACATTTTGTCACTGGAGGCAAGTAATAGGAAAATTAAAAGTAAAGATGTCGCTTTATGAGGAGAATTGAATTTTTTCATGTAAAAAAAAATGAAGTTCATTTTAATGGACTTTGCCTGAATCTATTTCGGCCACGAAATCGTATATGATTAAGGAAAGTTCTATCTACTGTGTTTATTTGTTCACGCATATGCACATAGACAAATTAATATTGACAAAAATAAAATGATAAAAACGACGTTCAGACGGACGAGAGGAGAGGGTGAGATAAAGAGGAAGATGAACAGAATGAGATTGATTGATAGGAAGCGAGACACGTGAACAAAGACAGATAAGAAAAAAGGTGAACAGATTGAGAGACGGAGACAGATATAGACTTGAACAGACTCAAATTTAAAGATATATATATATATATATATATATATGGTGAAAGAGAAGGAGACAGAGAGAGGTATATTGATAGATACTAATATAATGTGATATATATAAATATATATATATATGTATAAAGATAGAGAGAGAGAGAGAAAGACAAAGAAAGAGTGAGAGAGTAAGGTAGAGGGTGTGTAAAAGATAAGGAGATGACGAAATGTTTATATATATACGTGGTATATTCAATAAGTTTCCAGACTGTTTTTGTACAGACATTTAAAATTAAAAATTCAGTATCTTATTGCCATACAACTTATGAGATGACTGACCAATTTTTATGATTTCAGATTCAAATGAAGTACAACAGCAATTGGAATACACCCTACTAAAGCCTGATTGTCACAGCTGGTAAATTTCAAAAATGCAATCTGGACTTGAGGACATTTTAGAAGAACGATATGCAAAAAAAATCTGTTTTAAACTTGGAAAAAGATGCCACAGAAACGTATGGAATGCTTCAGACTGCTTTTGGAGCATAGTGAATAAATCGAGCATCAGTTTCTGAGTGGCATAAAAGATTCAAGGAAGGCAGGGAGTCTGTGAGGGATAATGAGAGGTGTGCGAGGAGTAAGGAAGTCAATTCACCAGAGTTGATTGGCCAAAGGGCTAGGGTTAGGGTTAGGGTTACTTTGTTGAGGTTTTAAGGGAGTTCAGGAAGAGATTCCGTTGAAAAAGGCCAGCACTCTTCAAATCGGGTCAGTGATATTTACACAAGGACAATGCTCCAGTCCACAGCTCCATCCTTGCCACAGACTATTTGACCAAGATGGGCATCAAGACAGTTCCTCACCCTCACTATAGTTCAGACGTTGCTCCCTTTGACTTTTCGTTATTTCCTAGGCTCAGAGGCTGTCGTTATGAGATGAAAGAGGCTGTGACGAAGGTCATTGAAACGCTCACACAAGAGGACTTTCATGGGGCGTTCGAGAAGTTGTTGGAACGTTACAACAAGTGCATTGCAGCCGGAGGAGATTACTTAGAAGGGGACTAGAGTTCCGTGTGTGCACTATCAATAAAAGTGCCCATACGAAAAAAGTCTGGAAACTTATTTAATGATCCTCGTATATATATATATATATATATATATATATATATTGAGAGTGGGAGAGAGAAAGAGCCGAGAGAGATAGAGATAGAGGTAGATGAACATAGAAACTGATTCCCTGTTTAAGATAGATAGATAGATAGATAGATGAAACATGAATTAGCTTATGTAGATCAATAGATATATTACATTATGACAGAATCTGGATTTTTCTGCTGGTTTTAAATAGATAAACTAAATTACCAGTCATCCACCCAAATACTGACCAATAAATAAAATATCCCGGACAGGGTAGCGGATATCTTTTTTTAAGCTTATCCTAGACGGTTAGAAAATTTGGGCGAAGAATTTTGATTAGTTTGGGGATATTTCTCTCATGATATGTCAGAGGGTAATCGACAGTCAGATATTGTCGGCGACCGGGCAAAGTGTGTTTGAGCGAAGTTGAGTGTATCCTATCATCAACCGAGCAGTCAAAGTTTTAAAAACGAAGAGTCTAGTTGCTCTTACTCTCCCTCTCTCCCTCCCCCTCTCTCTCTCTCTCTCTCTCTCACACACACACACACACAGAAAGAAGACATGAACTTGCTTGGTTCACTGAAAACCAAAGAACGAAATAAAATTCATCCTCTCTTTGCAGAAAAGACAGCTGCATAACACATGCTACTTTCCGAAAAAATACCCACCTAACATTGCAGTCCTCGCGAATATCCATCACACTCTCCTTTGACCATAAGGCACACATCTATTTGTTCTCAGAGCTACTACAGTACGTAAATATTACGGTAAATACGATACATAATTTGTTTGATGTGGTCATGGTACAAATAGAAAAATCAACAGATACAAACAGAATTAATAGATAGATACATAGATAGATAATACTGACAAAACATATTAAATCGATATATATATTAATACTGGAATAGTGAGGCAGAAGAGGATTTTGAGTGTTTCTTTGTTTAATGGTATATCAATCTTCGAGAGTAATTTAATGCTAAAGCCAACCTTGTAGAAGAACAGTAGCGTTATTATTTAACCAAAAGTTAAGGGATAAGGACGTTCATGCCTTTCCCAAAAGTATCAGTCCGAAAGTGAACATAATAGCACGATTGAAATTTGTACTTGCTTACTAAGATTTCACAGTCCAGCATATCAGCACGAAGACTCTCCCTCCAGAAAAGGGGAGTTCAACCTTAATATCCATTATAAGATAGCATTAAGAAGATATCGTTTTTATTCCCAGTTTTTGATGCATGCCTCTTCAGTGGAGCGGACAGTTGTAAATTTTTTTCATGATGGAAAAAGTTGGTAGATTGCCTGTCACTGGTTCTCGGAACAAAGCAAAAAGAAACAGCACTGAGAAGGTTGTAAAAAAAGGCAAAAAGAAAACGGCTTTTTCGGATGATGAAGAATATTTTTTTCTTCTTGGAGCTTCTTCAACTGCTGATATTTTATCAAGAAAAAGGAAAAACAAGGTGGGACATTATATCGATGTATTAAGGAACCTCTCTCCCCTTTATACTCTGGGGGTGTCCTTGTGGTGTAATGGTTAAAGCGATGGTCAGCGAAATCGTAGCACGTGAGTTCGAACTCCAGTCGCACTATTACGTTCACTTTCGGGCAGATACCCTTGGGAAAAGTATGAACCCCCTTATCCTCCTAGCTCTGGAGTTAAATGGAACCTCTACTGTTCTTCTAGGAGATCGGATTTGGCATTAAATAACCCACGAAGGTTGATATGCCATTAAACAAAGAAACCAAACCTTTATATTCTCTTTATTTGTCATTCTCTCTGCCTTTCATTAGCTCTGAGTTACTGTCAGTTCAACGCTATCATTATCTACAGTTCGAAACGCACGTAAGCACGCTCCCCCACACACACAGGGACGCGCGCACACACGCACATATATATAAATATATTTATATGTTCATAATTATATAGACATACCTATGTATATACATGTATATCCAGCATTATGCACATACATATATGTAGGAAAGAGAAAAATAAAAACGTTAATTTAAATTAAAAACAATTATTAAAAATATGCAGAAACTCTCAGAAGCCCTTGACAGGAAGAGAAGCAATGCATGCGCAAAAAAAGAGAATCCCGACGAAAGAAAGAATCTTGTTCTTTTTCAGCCATTACCAGCGACGAGACAACACCTAAATCTTTCTTACTTGAGGAGGAAGGCACCATGCATTCCTCTCTAGACGACGCATTGGCTAACCTTTCTACTTGTGGCAGCTGCCTCTTTTACAAACAACCTACGTCTAAAACACCGAATAATGAACTCGTCAGAATCCCAATTAAGACACCATACAAGAGACTTAATGACTGTAACAGAAAACACCGGATTTATACCTATCTCCCCAAAGCATCTAACACGTTGTTAACACTTTAAATACCAAATTTGGATATATATACCCAAGAATGACTGACACATTTTTACACCTTGACTGGGAGATTCAACCATTTCATTTGTATTCAGGAAGAATTTCCTCACCAATTGAATGGTTGTTGAACCCAGAAATTGAAGCAAAATATAAAAGATGTCTTCGTCTCCTATCTGTTACCATCTTCTTTTATATAATTCCTTTACAGCCTTTATATCCCAAAAGTTAAACCAGCAAGATAACGTTGGGTAAGAATAGACTAACCCAGAATGGTGTCAAATAGAAAAACGACAATACAAATTACTTTGAACCCCAATATATATACATATGTATACACACACACACACACACACATATACATATATGCATGTATACATTCATACATATACATACATATACTCATAAATATGCACATACATATATTCCTTTATATATATATATATATGTGTGTACATAGATGTACAGATGAATGTATGCATATATACATATACACAAATACATATACACCAACATATTCAGAAGCACATATATACATGCATCTACAAGAATTCACATATACATGCGTATACACATTTATACAAACATACATTTACACATACGTACACCCATACATATACACATATATGTACACACATTTGTATACGCATACATATATATACATATATACACATATATTCACTTACATGCATACATACACACATATTTACACACAGAGACACACACAAACACGCACAAACGCACACATGTTGTATTTGTCGCTGCCTCAAACCAGACAGGACTTGACACAAGGTCAAAAGCCCGAAGGCCGATTAAAGTGGGGGTAAAGGAGAGGGGAAGGTCGGGAACGAGCCGAGACTCGAACCCTGCTGGTCTGTGCAGCTCATCGACCCACTAAATGCAATGTGGCTCTAATGAGGCAAGCAGTTTCAGGAATCCAAATTTGGATCCAGGCATGTATGCCGGGTTATAGCTTGAACTAGACAGCAAGGTCTTGTGCTATACATAAGGGACAAAGGTGGCAGCTCGCCCACCCGAATGTGGCCCAACCGAAGTTGGGGGCCTTTCGGCCTCGAATCTGCTATTGTGTGATACCCCATCCGACACGAATACCAGACGGCCCAGCCAAAAGGCCAGGTAAGTATGCCTGATTATACCTTAAACTAGACAGCAAGGTCTAGTGCTATACATAGGGGACAAAAGTTGTACACACACAAACACACACACACATATATATATATATATATATATACGCAGATATACACACATAAGTGGGGGACTGGAAGATGAGAATCATTTTCAAAGAAAACAAACGGAAAACAAAGTGGACCTAACTGTATTGATATGTGAGTAGTCTGCCATTCGAAGGAAGGACTCGTTAAATTTTCAAATTCTTACAAATCCCTTTACAATTATTTCTGTATTTTAAACTCAGAGAAAGAGAGAGAGAGAGAGAGAGAGAGAGAGAGAGAGAGAGGGAGAGAGATTGAGAGAGATGTATATATAGATAGATGGGGAACAGATACATAAACAGGAACATGACAATATATATATATATATATTTGTAGGGATATATATATATATATATATATACATATATATAGAGAGAGAATAAGAATAAAAAACAGATACATGAACAGAAAGAAATAAAGAATCCCGAAGATAGATAGATAGAAGCAATTTTCTTTTAAAAGGTTTAATTAATGTTCACCTACCTGTTGGAGTGCCGGTGATATCATCAAGGCACTTCCCCACAAGAATTGCTTATCTATACTCCAAGTTTGATTATCCAAGGGGAATCTACAAAATAAAAATGATAATCACATGAATTTATATATAGTTTTAGAACATGTTTTTCGTATTTCTGCCTTCACTCTCGCTAATAAATAAGTTTAACCTTAAAAAATTTCTCTCAACCAAATATATCAGGGTTTTATTATTTCTTATAGAAAACCATGATATCAAAATAGATATTATTGAATATTATCCATTTCCAAAGACTGCAGCACTTAAATCCCAGTAGGTGAAAATAAAATTGAATCACCTCTGAAACCATCAATAATATTGTCTGAATACAAATAAAGGTTTTATATATTTTTGGTCTGTGGAAAGGTTTGACATTAAACGTCAATATAGCGAATAAAACTTGTAAACTCACAAATGGTTAATCAATGTCCCGAGTCAATATTTAGTTTTCAGCAATCACAGACAGAATAACTTCCGGTTGGCATAAACTTTGAATTAAATGGCCTCACTGATCAGATATTTTATAATAATTGGAAGATTAGTTTTTCCCAGAATAAAACTTCAGATTGGTATATCCGATAAGAAATTATTTATGGATTATACTAACAAAAGAACCCAACATAGACAGCAATATATTCAATATATCATTGATAACTCTCTCTCACACACAAACACACACACACACAAACATAGATATTTGTGTGTGTATATATTGGGAATGTTGTTTGCAATATTTATAATATAGAAAGTGCTTAATATCATTGGTAGAGTAAATATTTTCAATTCAGGATAGCGTAGACACAGAGTCACCTGTGCTTGGCAACTGTCTTTTTTCTCGACTAATCGTTTTTCAGGCTTGATGAACGCGTAGGTGAGAAACTGACTCGGTGTCTCCGATATATATATATATATATATATATATATATATATATAAAGAGAAGTTGAAAAAAACAAAATAATCCAAAATTTGATGAATTTATTGTGAAAGTCTATGTTGAACGTATCGGCTGGTTATTACACCTTCTGGTTATTATACCTTCTTCAGGACTTCACATTTATGAAAAATGTTGTTAAAATAGCGATAGATATTTGATGAAATAACCAGAGAAAAAAAGGATGTATAAAAAGATTCATTACAGCATATTCAGCGTTCTTGTTTTTGAAATTATATTACGTAGTTGTCACGTGGACTGATGTTTGAAATTTGTTGGGTTCCTAGGGGATATAAAGGAAGATGATAAAAACAATTATAGTCAGAAAATATTATTTAAAAAATGGTGGAACGGAAGGGAAAATGAATATGAACGTATTGTTCATAAGAATGAATTTAAATTTGATATATAGGGCTCAAGGATGTATAAATATGTGAGGAGAAAAATTAATCAAAATTAGATATGTTGCAGCTATTTCGAAGTAATTTTCATATCTTCATGCTATCTGATTTATTTCGTTATTTACTTCAATATATATATATATATATATATATATATATATATATATATATATATATATATAAGTTTTTTTGTTGGTCCAATGGAAGAAAACATTAAATATTTTGAGATGAATAAGTCCACCAGAGAATTTGTTTTTAAGTTATTCATTTTTCCCAAAATATATATGTGTGGGGATGTGTTTGGTTTATTTGTTTAATGGCATATCAACTTTTGTAGGTTATTTAATGCTAAAACCATCCTTCCTGAAGAACTCAAGTGCTACATTTTAACCCACAGCTTAGCGGATAAGGGGATTCATACCTTTCCCAACGGTATTTGTCCGAAAATATACGCAATACAGTGAATGCAGTTCGAAAGCGCTCACTACGATTTCGCAGTCCAGCGCGTGAACCATTACACCACGAAGACATTCCCCCCGTGTGCGAGTTTGTGTGTGATAATAAGGTTAAAAGAAGCAACAGAAAAAAATGAACATTGGCAATAATAATCAAAGTCCTCCGATTTAAGAAAGTAAAGTAGTATTTTTTTTTAGAATGAACAGCATTATTATAAGATGTATAATATTAATAAATTGTACGTTGGTTTTTGACTGACATTATGCCAACGAATACATATACATGACATTATACACACACACACACACACACGCACACACGCACATACACACACAGATATGAATGCATGCTGAAATGTAAACAAATACGGTTTCTAAATATTTTGTATACTGAAAATATTTTAATCATTTTTTTTTTTCAACAGTTGATGCTTACACTCTGTGAAACTCACATTTTCGAGATTTTGTAAGATTTATGTTTTAGGTTTTATATTGCCACACTTTTGGTCTAGGGTCAAAGAATTTTTTTTTTAATTATATATATATATATATATATATATATGATAAAAATAAGTGAAAAGTGGATAAACCAAACATTTACAACGAGTTAAGTTGTGATATTTCTTTCTTCATTGATGGAAGAACTTCATCAGACTAAAAGATTTTCTGAGTTTCTATCTTTTTTATATTTTCATCATTATCTGATCTATTGCATTTATTACTAAATTGTTGAAACATTCAAAACAATTTGAAGATCTTCCGTAAATAAAGAATGAAATATTACTACTAAACTTGTTGTAAGTGTCTGGTTGATTCACTTTTCCACTTATTTCTTTGATCTTGTCAGATTTACCAATATCTACTTACCCAGTAGGCTGGGGCTGTAGAATACACTGACTGCACCTTTGCAGAGGGGTAAGACCCCCCCATTGAATGTCCTGATATGACACTATACAGTCTGATTGTCAGGTCCCAGTAATGCTGGGGCTTTGGGTAATACGGAGTACCCCTTCATTGCCATTGCTCCCTGGTCCACTCTTGCTCAGAGTGGTTGCACCTGATAAGGCCCTATCTCTAGGTTAAATAGAACTAACGGCATACATATGCTAAACTGAATTGCTTCATAAAACTGAATAGCTTGAAATACATATGTTTTTGACAATTAAACAGTACTTACATTTAAACTGCGTGTTTCTGCTAAACTGAATTATTTGAAATAGAACTGTTTTTGACATTGAAACTGTATTTACTCTAAACTGAATTCTTTAACATAGAACTGTTTTGACTTGTAACTATGTGTAAACAAAATCTGTACTTATACTAGACTGAATTAGCTCAGCTTGACTAATTTGAATAGCTAGAAATAGAAATATAAACTGCGTACTTATGCTAAACTGAATTGTTTGAAATTGAACCGTTTTTGACATTGAAACTGTACTTACACTAAACTGAATTGTTTTATATAACTTCTTGAATAGTTTGAAATAGAAATGTTTTTGACAATTAAACTGTGTACTCATGCTAAACTGAATTGTTTTAAATAGGACTGATTATTTACAAAAAATGGATTTGGCGTTAAATAACCTAGAGAGGTTGATATGCCATAAAACCCTACAAACCAACTAAAATCTACCATTTCGCTTTCTCTCTCTCTCTCTTTTTCTCACTCTCTCTCTCTATATATATATATATATATAACTTTTAAAAAGTTGGCTGACTGTTGTCGGGAGTGACCCGAAGGCTCCCTTTTAAATAGCTACTAAACTGAGGTGTAAGGGAGAGTGCTATTCCTTTCTCTTCATTGTTCCACTAGCCCTTGATCCGTACTTTAAAATGCTGAGTGGTAATCAAGGAGTTATCAGTACTATTTTTAATTCTTTGGTATGATTAGATTTGGGATTGAATCCCGGTCTCCCAGACTATATATATATATATATATATTAACAAAAAGAAAAACTATGGCAATAAAATTTCGAGTGTGCAGATGCTAGAAATCAGGAGAGTATAAAAATCTTAAATGTTCAGACACTTTTTTTTTATCACCATTGCTAAATGTTTTATGTGTCAAATTTGACACAATCACGAGACAGAAGAATCTTCAGAGAAATTTATATTTTATCGCAAACATTTGATTATGTTTGGTTTTATGGCATATCAACTATTGTAGGTTATTTAATACCAAATTCTTTATATATATATATATATATATATATATATATATATATATATAATATGTATTGTTTTGGTTGTGTTTTATGGCATACCAACAATTATAGGTTATTTAATGCTTCCCCAAAATTCTGCCAGTGAAATATTTGCGTTCGTAAAAAATAAAAGTGAATTAAAGAGAAGCTTTAAAATTATATCAATAAAACGAATGCATCTAAAAATATCGTAATCGGACCCAATAAATTTCAAACTACAAATTGACGACCCACCAGTATTCAAGAAGTTTCTAGAAGGTGCTATTGCAAGACCGTTAGAAACATCTTTCTAAGAAGCCGTTAGAAAAGCAGAATACGGAAGTTTAGATTCACTTTTGACGCGGAGAGACGTAAGTATTTTTGAAGCAAAGCTCAAGTCACGTATCTATGATGTCTATTTATTCAACGCTTCATGACTGACCCTTTCAAAAGAGTACATTAAAAGTGATATGGTACAGATTCCTACCATACGAAAAGATAAGTGTCAGAGATTGTTCCAGCGATAGGATACTTGCTCGAATATGTGTGTTGAATGACAATAGAACTATTTTGAAGGAAAAGTGTTCCATCAAATTTTGATTTCTGACTTAGTAAATACAGAAATCATTCCCGATACATTCTGAACACAATGCATTTAAATTATTGGTTTAGTTTATCAGATATTTATCCCCACTGTCGATGGATCATATAATGTGCTGGTTTTATTCCCGGATGTAGGGTATTAGCCCCCTGCAAAAAAACGAGTACTCTGGTTTTAATACCAAATTGTATTTGTTGGAAAGTCTCCAATTCTGAAGATCTTGGAAATGTGGAATGCCCCTTCATTGGTATTATTCACAGGTCCCCTCTGACCTGAAAAGGTTATAACCTTTAGGGTCCCATTTATCATATTTACCCAACCCCTCCGTTCGGGCAGGATATGACACAAGGTCAATTTTTAAGCGGAGTTTAATAGGGTTGAATTCAGAGTTTTCCTTCTCCTAGACTAGTTACCTCACCAAAGCTGAAGAATCCTGTCTGTCCTACTATTTACCCATAGCTGGAGGGAGAATAATTGGATTCATACTTTTCCCAAGAGTATTAGTGCTATGTGAAATGCAATTAGCCTGGTCCCATTTATTGGTAAAACAGCTTTGTTTTAGAATTACAGCGTGGAATAATAAAATTGTCGTCCTAAAGAAAACAACATTACAGCTTTATTTTAAAACTTTTATTGAAAAATTCAATTTAGGTAACTTGATTATGTAGTAGAGCTGACATCTATTCATTGTAGCCGCCTTCACCCCCAATCACCACCTCCATAGAGACCCGGAACTGGGAGCACGCCTTTTCCACAAGCGCCAGCGGAAGCTCGGCGAATACTCGGCGGATGGCGGCGATCAGGCTGGCTTTGGTGTTGTGGGAGGTCATGTTGTTGATGTCCTCGACGCGTGACCAAACAAAGTAGTCCAGCGGGTTCAGGTCGGGGAAAGAGGGGGACCAGTGAGAGAAGGTACAAATCGTAGCACTCCTTCTGAAGCCCAGCCTGGGTCTCTTTGGACTTGTGGGCCGATGCCGAGTCCTGCAGCCACACCCAGGGTCTGCCACCAGCCACCTGATTGCACCAGGGAGTAACCACACTCTTCAGCACATCCAGGTATACTTTGGTGTTGACTTTCAAGCCGACTTCGAAGATGTCAGGTGGCATAATGTGGCCCTCACTTGAAACCACACTAAAGACCATAACCGTAGCCGGAAACTTTGTTTTCATCACCCAGGGCACGTCCCTGTTATTCCTGGCAATCCAGATTTGCATTTTGAGAGTACTGGCAATAATCCTGTTGTCATAACTTGGTTCGGTAGAGAGCATGGGTTGTACAGCGGCGCATCTCCGATCTCGCTCGTTAAACATTGTGTCACTTTCAGACATGATAGAAGGCTTCTCTAGCTCTTGGCATTTGTGCAGAACTGGCCAATTAGTAGATGGTCCGCAACAAAAAAAGAAAACCGGTTTTCATTCTACGGAAATGGAATCATGTCGTCTTTTCTAGGGCGACACTTTTATCGTTCCACCCACTATTCATATTCGATAGAATTAAAATGAACCGTCTGATTAAAGAATCGGAGCTTTCATAGGCAAGCATTAAACAAGAGAAGTTACCTCCTCCGATAGTATAAAAGAGTCCTGTCTTTTATAGTCTGCTCCATTTATATGGCCTTGTGCCACATCTTAGCAAACAAAAGCTTGGTAAATTACAAAAAGAGCCCGGTCTTTTGATGCAGAACTTAGGAAGTTTTAATAAACAATTAATACTGAATTAAATCATCTAGTGTCACTAACAGTACTACAACTTCGTTGCTACTTTACTGATAAGAAAGTGTCCAAAAACCCTTAGACGAAACAACTGCACAAATGTAAAAATGAACCAACAAGGAACGTGATTCTCAAACCTCCAGACATGAAATAACTCTATACAAGTGACCTGCATTTAAAATTAATCACAGTCTAGCAGCTTATATCATGTTCGTTTATTAAACACAGTTTGCCTGACTCTTTTCAGATAGAGAACAGATGATATACGACCGCACTGATTAATACCATAGAAAAAAAGAAGTGCTTCCATCCATGAGAAACTCGCTGGAATAGGTGCACTTCATGCCAATGGAATGATATTGAAAACAATGACCCTTTCTTCTAGTTTTGATTTCTCTCAATACTTTCTGAATATAATGTGTTTAGATGATGGGTGCATAAGACATTGAGCATATAAGAACCGCTACTATACTCTGCTCTCCGTTAGAACGCAAGGGAGTCGTGTTTTAAACGTAATCTCATAAAGTTGAATGGGCTAAATTTTTAAAGTCAGCAGTTTTTTGCTTCATTTTTTTTTTTTTGAATTTTTTTCTTTGAAGATTCTAGCAGATTGAATTAACCATTTCTTGCATATTTGTAAAAATCTTGTTTTACCATTCACCAAGTGAAAATCGTGTTTTGATTCTTGAACTAAGACAGATTTTTTTTTTTTCTATTTCCTGAAGAAAAACGAATGAAAAATGTTTTAAAACCTATACTGTTGCTGAACTTGAGCCGTAAATCAATTAAATAATCCCTTCCTACAGCAAACATAAAATGCCTGGTAGGATGCATATGAAATATTCTTTAGACTATAGGGAAGCATTATTGTAACAGTTTATTTAGTATCTGTCAAATTTTTTTTTTCTGCTTTGCTTGAGGGCATTTCATAGAAGTTTCAATAAAACGCTACTCACTATAATCTTCTACCTCTTTTGCTTCAATATTCCTTTAACAATCTTAGGGGGTGTCCTCTTGGTGTAATGGTCAAAGCGATGGACTGCGGAATCGTAGTACGCAAGTTCGTACTCCAGTCGCGCTATTACTTTCACTTTCGGGCAAATACCATTGGGAAAGGTATGAACCCCCTTATCCTCCCAGCTATGTGTTAGATAGTACCAGTACTGTTCTTCTAAGAGAATGGTTTTGGCATTACATAATCTGCAAAGGTTGATATGCCATTAAACAAAGAAACCAAACCTTCAACAATCTTAATTTCTGGCTTTTACTGCGGGAAGCTGAGCCGCAAATACTGACCCAAACGGAAGTATTCACCTCTACAGCCACTGCCTCTATGGCAAAAACAGGAAAAAATTCAACTATCCCTACTCTCCCACTTCCAGGATGAAATTGAGGGAAAAATAAAGGCTCATAACAATATTCTCCGATCAATCAGAAAGTGAGTTACGTGACTCTAAAAAAGTCTAACTGAGCCACCCGTACCGTATATAAGAATGGCTACTTTGACCAAACTGCAGAAAGAATCCAAATCGTAGAATAAGAACATGTCAAGTAAACAGCTCAATGATACTTAATAGTGGGTGCAACAAGTCACCAGCAGCCTCCCCCAGATGCTGAATATGCAATTGAGCAACAAGAGAAACCTCAACGAAGACATGACTTACAGCAATTTACGCAACTAAATTAACTACATGCAATAAAGCTTACGTGTAGACGCTCTCTACATGGTCCTCAACTACTCATATATGCAATAAATACTCATAGGTGGATGTACCTACAATGACTGATAGGCCATAAAACGTGGTGTAATGGTTATCGTCGCAGGAATTGGACACGGCGACACGGGTTCAAATCCTGATTGCATTTCACATCGCACTAATACCCTTGGGAAAGGTATGAATCCGATTATTCTCCCTCCAGCTATGGGTAAATAGTAGGGTAGACTAGGTTCTGCAGCCTTGGTGAGGCAACTTGTCTAGGAGAAGGAAAACTCTGAATTCGAACCTGTTAAACTCCGCTTAAAAATTGACCTTGTGTCATATCATGTCCGAGCGGAGGGGTTGGGTAAATATGATATGATAAAACAAAACCAAAGCAAATCATTAATATTTGATACGTGACATATCCCTGAACGAACAAACGACATCCCAAACGAATCTCTGTACATCAACTAATCATAAAAGCGGTCAGATTCTTTCTTTTTGTTTCTCATACGTCCCGTCGCAATTATAATGTTACCAGACACTCTTTTCCCGTTTGGTTCGAGTTGTGTTTCCCTAAAGATGGTTGTGTCCTAACTCACTCAGCAGTTCCACGACTTCTGCTACACTTTTTATGTTGATACGTTTGATTTTTACAGGTTCACCAAGTTTTATATTCTTCTTTTTCGATCGGTTATATATATATATATATATATATGAAAGAAAATATGGATTAAAATCAGACAGTAGGAAGGTATTAGAAAAATATAATCCAAATAGTTGAATTTATTATGATTTAAAGTCGACGTTAACGTTTCGGTTTCAGTAACCATCATCAAGACTTGGATATCAGAATAGTTCACATAGCCATGGATGCTTGCTGAGATGACAGGAGCAAATGAGAAATATTCACCAATTTGGATTATGTTTTAATGCAACCTTTATATATATATATATATATATATATATATATATATAAATTTTCTTATTGGCACAGTAAGAGATAAAGTACATATTTTAAAATGAATAGGTCCACAAGAGAATTTGTCTTTAAGTTATTGATTTTTCTTCAACACGTATTTCTGGTGTTTTACGCCGTCTTCAGGAAGTAAATGGTCTTTTCTTGTGTTCCCTTTGGTTTATATAGTAGTAACTGTTTTAATAAATTTCTGGTTCTTTCTAATTCCAGGATTTGTGTCTGCAAAAGTTCAGTGCGAGTGAATTGAGCGAGAAAAATTTCTTCTCTTTTTATCATTAAGGGTTTCGGACTATCGTCTTCATCTTTATTATTTCCACAACGTTTCAGCCAACATGTCCCCCGGCCTTCTTCAGGTGTTTGTCGAATTTGGGAACCTTCATGGAACTTCGAACTACGTCCTTTATTGAATTCACTGGGGCCGCCTGTTCGGAATCCATTAGCCATAACCGGGTACAAGTGTTAAGTATTCCTGTATTGTTACTCGCCGGCAGTTAAGGTTGAACCTGCAACCTCCAGATGATTGTCTCCTAAAAGTTTAGGTTTAGTCCTGATAACAGGCGAGTAACAATACAGGAATACTTGACACTTGTACCCTGTTATGGCAAACGGAATCAGAACTGGCGACCGCGTGGATTCAATAAAGGAAGTAGTTCGAAGTTCTGTGAAGGTTCCCAAGTTCGACAAAGGCCAGAGGACATATCGGCCGAAACGTTGTGGAAATAATAAAGATGAAGACAATAGTCCGAAAATCCTTAATGATAAAAATCAACAAGCTTCGTCTCAGAAATTTAGACAACTAAATTTCTTCTCTGCAGGTACAAAATTTCTTCTTTTTTCTTTTCTTCTTAGTCTTTTTACAAGAGTGTATTCTGTGTATTTGTGTATCTATGCCAGCTCTCGAGTCCATGTATGAGTATATACTTCCGTTTTTTTTATTACACCTCTTTCCCTTAAATAATAATAATGATGATAGTTCTATGCTATAAAGTTTACGTGACAACGAATCTTCCCCCTTAGCTGATTGTGTGTTCACGTGTGTCTGTGTGCCCAATTTACATACATATCATATATATATATATATATATATATATATATATATATATATATACCCACATAAAAATATATACATATATACCTATATATATATACCTCAAGAATGTTGCGAGCAATATTGGACAAGTCCTGGTGGCAACACCCCACAAGGCACCAACTATACGGCCACCTGCCTCGCATCACGAAAACTATCCAAGCTAGACGAACCAGACATGCAGGACACTGCTGGAGAAGCAAGGACGAGCTCATAAGTGATGTACTCCTATGGAAGCCCGCATATGGCCAAGCAAAAGCAGGACGACCAGCTGGAACATACGTACAGCGGCTATGTGCGGATACGGGATGTAGCCCTGGAGACCTGCCAGAGGCGATGAATGATAGGGAGAAGTGGCGAGAGAGGGTCAGGGATATCCGCGCTGGAGGCACAACATGATGATGATGATGATGATATATATGTATATACTCACAAATATATATACATACATGTGTACAATCGTTCATGCATTCAAGTTTCTTGAGAAGCGTTTTGGTTTTAGGTTGTAGTATATAAATTTACCGAAATTGTCCCGAGCGCTTTCGAACGTTTCATAGGCCATCATCAAGGGTTGATTGCAAGGGCAAAGATTGTTTTTTATTACCTTTTTAAAAAATTTTCATAACATTGCAAAATTATGAAAACGTATTGTTGGATTAAACCTAGATGATGATGACATCGAATAAATCTAAAACAGAACACAACCAACGAAAATAGAATATTATTAAGAAAAATACAATATTTTAAAAATGTTATAAAAACCAAAAAACATTATAAAAAATAAACAATCTTTATACTTGCAAACAACCCCTGATGATGACCTATGAAAAGTCTGAAAATGCTCGGGACAATTTCGGTAAATTAATCTACCAACCAAAATAATTGTCACAAAACATGAAAGGATCCTAATAATATTATAAAAACAAAATGTGTCTTTATTATTTAATTAAACATGCTTAAATGAAGGTCTGCTGCCCAACTACCCATATATATACACATATACACGTGTATATTTACACATATAGAGTCATATATATTCACGTACATATATGCCTATATATATACATACATACACATGCATACATATATGTATATAAATTTATGCATCGATATATTTATATATATATATACATATATATACACATGCTATGTATTATGTACATATCCATGCATATGTACATATATATATATATATGCATATATAAAAATGTATACATATATATATATGTACACATATATACATACATATATATATATATATATATATATATATATATATATATATATTATACATACATACAGAGTCATCAGCTGATAAAGGCTTTGTTGGAAGCAATGCTGTTGTACAAACATCAGTTATTGTGTGATACGTATATCTATCTATCTGTATATATATATATATATATATATATATATGTAATATAATGGCCGAGGGATTTCGTTTTATATATCTTGCCTTTGGGTTTAGTTAGGCTGAGAACCTTTCGGCTCAGCATAATGGTTAGTTAGGTGCAAACTTGAGCGCAGGTGTTGACACGCGTGCGGGTAGGATGTGTCGTTCACAGATGTCAAAATAAAAATCCCAGATAGAAAGGTTGACCAGTGGATGTGAATGACGTCATGCATCGGAAGTGCGCGCAGAGGATTTTGGGGATTTTGAAAAAGTCAGTTCGTTGAGATTCAAACTCCGAACGAGCGAGTTGAGATTTGAGTCTAGAGGAAGGTAGTCGATTTTTGGGGTCAACAAAATGAGCCGCGCTTTTGTTGAAGAAATTGTGTGTCCCTCTCTCCTCATGTCAAAAAACCTTTAAACTCAAAAAGGTAAATAAAAGTTTCGTACCTGAACCAATTTCGAGTGTTTCGCGGATTCCTATGCATAATGAACGTTTTCGTATGTTCTACACATCTGTATGAAAATGAACATTTTCCACATATTCATATCTTGGGTATATTTTTGGACCTATATATATATTACATAGATATACATACATTTATATGCCTATATATACTGCTATATATATATATATATATATATATTCATACAAGTCCACACACATATACACACACACACATATATATATATATATATATATATATATATATAGACAAATATATTTCTCATCTATTAAATGAACTTCATTCACAAGATCAATTTTAATATTTTCTTTGTGCTACACACACGCCGAAAACCACATGACCGCATCTAAATTTTAGCTTTCTAATTGACAGACCCAAACCAACATTTATATTGTTGGTGGTAGCGTTTGTGATGTTGTTGTTGCTGCTGCTGCTACTTCTTCTTTTGTTGTTGTTTTTCTCCTCCCAGAGACTTTCCCATTACAAAATGTCTGAGCAAGCATAATTCTATCCACAAAGCATGGAAGGACGTCAACTGACACCGCAGGCAAACGGAAGTATTATCTCCGGTCCAGGTATTTTGTGGCTTCCTGTTTACTTCGACTGTGTATAACCTTAATATTGATTATCAGATTAATAAGATATCAGTGATGATATCCAAAACACCAATTCTACGTCTGATTTTAGGTCCTTTGTTTTTTGTTTTGTTTTGTTTTTTTTTTTTTTTGTTTTTTTTCACTTTTATTCTCTAATCGAGTTTTTGATGTCATTTTCTGTTCCTTTCCGGTGTAAAAACGCAGGAAAAGGGTGACTACATCTATGAAAGAATACATGGCGATCTTCAATTGCGAGAACATAATTCACATCTTAATCTATCATTAATTACAAAAGTTTTGAGAATGTTCAAAGCAGTGAGGACACGCTAAGACAGTCATTTTAAAACGAACAATCGTCTTACAATTATTTATTTGCCCAGTCGGCTGGGGCTGTAAAATACACCGACTGCTTCTCTGCAGAGGGTTAAGACCCTCCCCCCCCCCAATGAGTGTCCCGGATATGATACTAAAAAATCTGATGGTGAGGTTCCAGCAGTGTTAGAGCTTTGGGGAATGCGGAGTACCCCTTTATTGCCACCACTCCCAGGTCCACTCTGGCCCGGGGTGGTAGCACCTGATAAGGGTCCTATCTATAGGTTAAATAGAACTAACAGCATGCTTATGCTAAACTGAATTGAGTAAACTGAATAGCTTGAAATAGAAATGTTTTTGACAATTAGACCGTACTTACATTTAGACTGCGTGCTTGTGCTTGACTGAATTATTTGAAATGGAACTTTTTCATCGACATTAAAACTGTATTTACACTTAACTGAATTGTTACATATAACTGCTTGAATAGTTTGAAATAGAAATATTTTTGACAATTAAACTGTGTACTTATGTTAAAGTGAATTGTTTGAAATAGAACTGATTTTTTACATAAAAATGGATTTGGCGTTAAATAACCTACAAAGGTTGATATGCCATAAAACTCAACAAACCAAACCAAACCAAACCAAACTATAATTTATTTTAAAATAGATCTTAGCTTCCAACTCACACAGACGCCTTGCTAAAAGACGAACTGTCTTTTAAGATTGTGACTCGCTTTTTACGATTACCCACCTATATCGACAGGGACGACATTCTTCTGGTGACGTGTGTAGAAGTAGTAATACTAAATAGAAGCTTTCATTTAATATATATATATATATATATATATACGCGTTCAAATATTTTATCCACATATGGTGAAAGTGCTCATTCGAAAAACATTTTGTTCACAGAATTAATCTAAACACTCTACAACACAGGAGTGCCTATACCTTCAAATATAACCTGAGTACCCGAACTCAAAGTACTCTAACCGACACTATGAACAGTACTTAAACTGACTATAATCACAGTTTCGATATCTTGTTCGCCAAAAAGAAGAGCTAAATTTATTGGTAAATACAAAATCTTTGTCTTATTTTTAATAGAACATGTCTACAAGAGAAAATGTTGCCTATATATATATAAATAGGTAGTGTGAACCCAAGATATCTAAAAGTTTTTTAACAAATTTTGTAAAACGTGACAATTTTTGCATTATTTTTAAAAGAGGTATTTTCTGACTTATTATTAATGGAAGCTGTTGGTTGATGGTTTCTTTTTATATATATATATATATATATATATATATATATGGTACGGAAGCAAAATTGGGCATATTCTAGTATAATAATAAAGGATTCTATTATAAAAGATGATTATTTTTTTATTTCAAAAAATAAAAACAAAATAGGAAGATAGACACAAAACAGTAATTTACACAAAATGGCCATCATTTTTTTTCAATTATTGTATCAACACGCCTTCAGAACGATTTGCATGCCTTTAAAATAAATTCTTCTGATATTTTATTCCATTCCTCTTCAAAAGCAGTGTTAAGCAAACCAATACGTCGATGGAAATTTGCATTTGTTTTGTTTTCTAAATCTCCCTATATAGCGTAATCAAGGGATTAATATCTAGCTTTGATGGTGGCCATAAAGAAATTCCAATTATTTCGGAAAAGTTTTTGGCTTGGTTTCGATGTTAAGCAAATCATAGATTCTTTGTCATTTCTTTTCTTGCTCACGCATATTGGGCTGAATTTTAATAATACAATTATTCATGAAAATTCAGATTAAACACGTCTTTTTTTTTTTTTTAAATTGAACTAATCAGACCAAGAAAAACGTTTTATTCCTTATTTTGCTTCGGTACCCGATATATATATATATATATATATATATATATATATATATGTGTATATATTGATCAATTATTTAAAGTATCAAGAATGGTGTCGCTTCATCATTCATCACCATCATGTCACGCTTCTTTTATATAATTGCGGAAGGATTTTTTTATATTATCATTTTTCGTTGGTCATATCTTATCTTTCAGTTTAGTTAGGCTTAGAACTTTTCGGCTTAGTGCACGGGTAGGGGCACACATTGAGCGCAGGTGTTCACGCTTGCGCGGGGAGGATGTGACAATCACAGATGTCATAATAAAAACCTCGGATAGGAAATGGTACTGAGGATGTGATGGACGTCATGCCCGGAAGCGATGGGCTGGGATTCTTGGGTATTTTGAAAAAACAGTTTGTTGACATTTTAACCTAGACGAGACCAGTTGAGTCTAGGGGGTGCGCTGCGCGTTGTCAGGTCAGATGGAACAGTCAGCATAGTAAAAATTGTGTGTCTCTCTCCTCGTGTCGAAAACCTAAAAGTCAAGAAGGTAATAAATGTTTCGTACCTGAATCAAGAGAGTCGTCAGTATTTCGTGTGTTTTTCAGATTCCTATGCGTGTGAATATTTTTTGCATTACGAACGTTTTACATATCCGTATATTTGTATAGTCGTATCATGGTTATACAACACTTTTAGCATGGATTTCCCAGACTCTCCTTCGCTATTCGTCCCGACCATCCATCGCTTCTGGCTGGTCTATTAGTCTACATCGTGTGTCCGTACAGAGCTGTTGTGGATATATTCTTGTTGGTCGGCCAATACTTTCACGTCTGTGTGAAGTGGTCCATAGGAAAACATCACTTATGAGTTCGTCCTTGCTTCTCTAGCAGCGTCCCACATGTCTTGTTGGTCTGATTTGGATGGTTTTAGAGATAGGAGATAAGTGAACGTACAACTGCTGTTTCATAAGGTGTTACCTCTAGATTTTGTTCAGTATTGCTCGTAGCATTCTTGTGCAGTTGTAACATAGGACCAAAATGTTGTGTCTGGGCGGGTGGCAGCTAGAAAAGTCCGTTTCATAGCGTTCTTCCTTCCTTCTCTTCTTGGTGGCGATGGCGGTGTCGCTGTCGTCGGCTTGTTGATACGTTCCTGTCAGTCGTTTCGTGGCAGGCTGGATATGCACGGGTCGGGGTCTCCTGAACCTCTGACGCACCTGTTTCGAAACCTGCCTTGAACTCCCTAAAATATCGTGACTTGATTTCTTATATAGAGATTTTTTTGGGAACAATTCAATGGTTCCAGAATGTTCGGTGTCACCAGTGAAAACGATAGTGAAACACGTGAAAGGTCATATTAAAATCACGCTGGAACTCTGCAGGTCATTCTGCCCGCACGTGCTAAGTTCGTGACATTTTCACTGATTGATGACAGCCGATGTGCTCGCACGTTCTCAACGACAGCGCCCGTCCGTAATATTAATCAGTTACCGTCTAACTTTTCTATGTTGTGCATCCATGTAGCAGAATTGAAACAACTATTGCCTGGAAGAAATTACGTTTTACCGCTAAATCGTTCAAGATCAGTGAAATACATTGTTCTTCGCAGACGAATTCAGAATGTTATAACGATATTTCAATCATAAGATGAAATAAAACAAGGAGAAAACTTATTACTCTTAATCTCACTATGGCCATACATCGTCATAGCGACAAACTTGCCATCGAATATAAACTGGGAAATTAAAGATAACGTAGACAATACGTGTACCATAGCCATAATAAGCGCCATGTGTGAAATAGACATATAATGTTCATATATATATATATATATATATATATATATAACAGAACATAGGAATCTCCAAACACGAAAAACACTTACGACTTCTCAGTTCAGGTACGAAACTTTTTTTATTACCTTTGAGTTTAAAGGTTCTTCGACATAAGGAGAGAGATACACATTCTTTCAATTTGGCTTTTTCATCTGCCCCCCCCATCTCGTGCGACACCTGCCCAAGGCCTCCGCGAGCAAGCGCAAACCAACCGTCTTCTCGTGAGGCAGAACTCAACTCTCTGACTTTTTCAAAATCTCCCAAAATACTCCACGCGCTTCCGGTGCGTGACGTCAGCCGCACTCTGTAACCTCGCATCCCATCTCGGGCTATTGTAACATTTCTGAGTGACACGTCCGCTCCGCCTGCGCGCGCGCTTGAACACCTGCGTTAATGTTGCACCTAAGTAACCCATGCCCTGAACCGAAAGGTTCTCAGCCTAACTAAACCCCCCAAAAAATATCCCTCGGCCATTATATTACATATGGCAATATAAAGTATTCACTGGTGTTAAAAACTTATGGAGATTAAGATACATTTTTATTTAGGAAAATATAATTTTCAACATAAAAAAAGCTTGTATACTTTGAAAGAAACTGAAAAGTTAATTTCAATGGTCAGTACTGACCAAAGTTTCAGATTCTCAAAACTAAAAGTCGACAGTTTTTGGGTTTGTCAGTGTGTTTATCAAATTTGGATCTTAGCATCTCTTGCCCACTTGTTGGGGTAAAAAAAAATTAGGTCTTTGATTTTTGTTTTGTTTAAAGTGAAAAGAAATACTCCCCCACAAGATGTGGGCGGGAATCCTTAATCAACCAAGTACATATGCTGTGGTTTGACTGGATGACCAATCAAAATCTGCAACGTGGAGGAGATACTCTTCCAACAGACTTAGATCAGCACATTTGATTGGCTGACAAGACAAAAAGTTCTAAAATTATACAAGATGATCTATGATTGGTTAGCTAATAGACAATTTTTGCTCCCGGGGAAATATAATATGTAAAAATAAATGTTTTAGGGTTAAATAAGATAAGAGATCTGATGTCCATACCAAAGACAAGAGAATAAGAAAAGAAATCTCTCCAAGAACTAAAGTCTCTCCAGCAAAAGCCTCGCTCTCCGAAAAATTGAATAAGATATAAAAAACTGCACCAGCAAAATACTTCAATTGTCTGCCTCTCAAGCACAACAAAAGCGACAATTTCTCTCTCTCTCTCTCTCTCTATATATATATATATATATATTATTGCAACACTATTGTGTTTCAATAAATAGTTGTTAATTGTTAACAGAGTTTTCCTTGTCTTTAAGTTGCCAACACCCTGGCAACTTGTTCCAACGAATCACTCCGACCGCCAGAAGAAGTTCCGGATAGATTGTGTCATCCCCCATCTGTGGAACTTTTAAACACAACGTGGGCATAGAGTGGAACAATAAACAAACAACCTGGAAATGCATATAGTTGTCATGGAGCAAAGGCCACAATAGAGTACCGTGACAAGCATAGTAACACAGGGGCAATGTAGTGCATCCATATAGTAGAATTGACACAAGTGCTGCTTGGAAGAAATTGTGTTTTACCGCTAAATAGTTCAAGATCAGTGAAATACATTGTTCTTCGCAGACGAATACAGAATGTTATCTCGATATTTCAATCTCAAGATGAAATAAAATAAGGTGAAAACTAATTACACTCAACCTCACTATGGGCATATATCATCACAGCAACAAACTTGCCATCGAATATAACCTGGGAAATTAAAGGTAGCCTAGTCGCAAAACTCTTCGAAGGAATTGAGCACTGGGGTATATGGTAAGGTATAAAATGTAAACAAACAAACGCTGCTGCTGCTGCTGCTGCTTTATACCTTATAATTCCCTAGCTGACGTGGTACTTTTGTTGGTTGAGCGGTCTGATACTAAGTCTAACGTAAATTTGGGCGAGTTTCGATTTCAACTTCAAGCGTCCTACGTGTCTAGCCACACTGAAGAGTTGTGATACAACGAAACAGTCTGTCTGTGGATGACAATATATGAATACATACATATATATATATATGGAGGTGCCCGTGGTGTAATGGTTATCGTCGCAGGAAATGTTCACGGTGACACGAGTTCAAACCCTGGACGAGACTGATTGCATTCCACATAGCATTGATACCCTTGCGAAAGGTATGAATCCAATTATTCTCCCTCCAGCTATGGGCAAATAGTAGGTGAGACTAGGTTCTTCAGCTTTGGTGAGGCGACTAGTCTAGGAGAAGGAAAACTCTGAATTCAAACCTATTAATATCCGCTTAAAAATTGACCTTGTGTCATATCCTACCCGAGCAGAGGGGTTAGTAAATATATATATATATATATATATATATATATATATGTGTGTGTGTGTGTGTGTGTGTGTGTGTGTGTGTAGCGCCATAGAAATGTTGCATTAACGTGACGGATATATATTTCGTCAAGTAACATCTTGAAATGGAGAGTAGCCTCTTTATTTCGGTAGAGAAAAACTTAACTTGGGTTTCACATAACTTATATTTATATATTTAACTCAAGACATATTGATATAATCTCACCTGAAGATCGAGCAAGTGAAAGTCAGAGTCGTAAATTCCAATCTTGTTATACGTTATCGTACGCTTGAAATATAGTGATAATATTCAGCATTCGTCTGTGGAGAACAATGTCTTTTATCGTTCTAGAACAATTTAGCGCTAAGTGCTAATCATAATCGAATATATATATATATATATATATATATTTCCCTTATTTCATAAATCAATTCCCTGGTGTAGTCATAGAGAATTTATCTATTACAACTCCTACCTTTGCAGACCCATAATTACAAGTTGTATATATATATATATATATATATATATATAAACTGTCTATAACTACCAAAGGGAATTGATTTAAACAAGAGATATGGTGTTATATATAAAAGTAGATATTTTATCATTTACCTTCTATGCCTGGGCAATATATTATTATCGGACAATCCTCCAACCGAATCCTTACAATATCACATATGACCTTTTTTATCTTTAATTTAGATTAGCTGTATCTATTATTTGAGAGACTGTGAAGATATTTTTAAAAGATTTAAACAGTTATAACCGAAACCGATAATATCAAATCAGTGTAATTGACAGGGAATGACCTTTAAGGGTATTTGAGAGATTGGCTATGATTTGATAATCTCAATCAGGAGACCGAATACTTCTACAGGTTAGAAGTTAGACTGTTAACTTTAAATTAGGAATTACAGAATTACTGAAGCGAGTGGTTAAACATTTCCATCTATGAACCTGTTAATTTCCGCCAATGAACGGCCTGTTATGTTATGAAGGAAAATATATCTGACTTTAATAAAGAAATGTGCACAAAAAAGTCTCCGTTCTTCATCCTAGCATAAAAGAACTTGAGACAACAGGGAGCGATGAAAGATGGCAGCGAGGGAAAACGATGACCAACGGCCGAGAAGGACAAGAGAACTAGATGGTGATGTAAGATATTTAGGGTAGACGTTTCCTGATGTAATATCTATCTATATTCATAGATGCTGGGTGTTGTAATTTACGAAGGTTTTTGTTTAGATGGGGCATTAGGCCGTATGAATGGAGCACCGAATCAGATCATAGATCTTTGATGTTGAAGTACTGCTTAATAGATCCGGTTAAAAACCTTTCTAGCGAATGACTGATTGGTTGTATCTTATGGCATGTCATCTATTTAATGCCAAATCCTATTTATGCAGTTATATCAAATATAAATAATTTGTAAACAAATAGTTTGTAGGTAACAATTTTAAATGAGACCGAGCTAATTTGTTTGCACACAGTTACATTGTTTCATTTTTTTTTAGTCCTTTTGAAAAATAATTGATATGCTATATCTATTATTTGTGAGTTGGTGTAAAGAAATTGAAAAGGTTTTGACAGATTCTGCAAAAATTCTTCAATATCAACTCAGTGTATTTAACAAGGAATAATCTTTGAAAACTTGGCTATGATTGCACAACCTCAGTCAGATGATCAAGGAATTCTAGGAGTTGAAAGTGAGATTGCAGCATTAAGTTAACAATTTCAAAATCGCAAAAGTGAGTGGTTGATCATTTGCATCTATGGTCTCAGGAGGCTAATTCCCGGTCACTTACAGTCTGTTAAGTCATGTATGAAAAGATATAGAAAAAGAATATAGAATTTGCTAAGATAAATCCTCTTTATCATGCCTCGTAGCAATAAAGAACTTAGGACAGCGTGAAATAATGGGAGATGGCGGTGATTGAAGACTACCAACGCCCAAGAACAAGGGGCAAAGACAAAATGTCAAAATGGTAATATAAAGATATGTTTATAGTCAAATGTAGAAAAGATTTCTTATAAGTAAAGATTGAATTTCATGTTTGAGACTCGTCGGTAATCGGCCGAGTTTTTCATGAGCGAACTGTATCCCATGCCGATGGGGTGTAAGACTTTCACTTAAAAGGGTTGTCTTGAATAAAACATTAAACCAAAGAAATTGTTGAGACTCCAGTTCTGGAGCTCTGGAGTGGGCGAGGAATTTCCCTTTAATGTCATTACTCTCAGATCCACTTGGACTTGAAAGGGTTGTAGCAATAAATGAGTCAGGTGGGTCTGTTTGAAAATTATTTGTATTATATAGCAATACTTGACACCATATATGTAAGTAAAGTTAAGTAAAGTTAGCGACCTTAGTCGAGGGTAACCCGAAGGCTCCCTTTTCTACAGCTACTCCATCAAGATATTGGGGAGGGCTCTACTCCATTCCCTGGATTGCTTCACTTTACCCTTGATCTGTACTTTATAATGCTGAGTGTTAAGCAAGGCCGCACCGCTCATTAAGCCAATAGCCCAGTTGATACCATATAATTGTGCGTATATTGTTTGAATTAGAAATATTTTCTATAATTGTTTACTAAGGAGTATCATCATAAGTTACTTGAAATCTATTGCGCGCAAACCAATGATTATCACTAAATAGAAATAGTTACTTGAAAATAATAATTGAGTCTAGATTATTAGTATTTGACAGAAGTTCTAAAAAACATGCTACTGTGGAGAAATTATTTGTTATAGATAGGAATACTTGATATCATATAACTGTGTGAAAAAAATATTAAGCAACAACTACACAGAATGTAAATAAAAAAAAGTATAAGGAACACAGGAGACATAAAATCACTTAAACCAGATTCTTGTACAATTAAATTGAAGATCGTTGCAATTATTCGAATTATGAGTATTACATTTTCGTTTTTTTGGCACTAGTGAGAATTGTATAAAAATAATTTAGGATGGTACAGTTTGTATCGGTTCAAGTTTAGTCAAGTAGTAATTATACTGCAGTCTGCTCAACATAGGTCTGCAAATCTAAGTTTGTTAAAAAAAGTTCTAATTCAAAGTTCTGTCTCTGTTTGTCATTTAGGACAATCAACTAAAGATGAACTTATAAGGTTTCCATTATATCAAGAATATCGTTTTCTCGTATACATCACGGGCTAAAGTCAATATAGTGCTGCATATTGTCTTTATTGGGTATCCTTTTTGAGATGAGGTTTCTTAATCTGAGTATTAATTTTATTGCGGACTTTTTGTCCTCATCTTGGTAGTTATTTCTTTTTTTTTTCTCACTACGTTTCGGCCAAATTTCACCTCTTTCCGTCTTCAGGTGATTAACTGCGACCTCGGATAGGAATGCTGAGTCTAGTAATTACAGCCTTCCATAGTTGTTGTCTATCACACCATGTTTTGACCACGTGGCGCAGCGGATAGAGGCGTTGAGTCTCTACTGTTCCAAGTGAGCATTGTCAGAAGATAGCGGTTTCAATTCCTACCCAAGCCGGCCAGAGGGTTACTTGATCAAAACGTGGCGCGATAGACAACAACTATGGAAGGCAGTAATTACTGGGGATACGGTTACAAGACTCAGCATTCCTATCCAAGGTCACATTTAATCACCTGAAGAAATGCAATCAGCCGCCTCTCGGATTAGGACACGGATAATGACGATAAGCCTCACACTAAGCACCCCCCTAAAAAGAATTGTTACGTGAAATCAACGCACAAAAATATCCTCAGTATAGAAATAACTCCAAAAAAGTTACAATATCGTAAAAATCTTTTTTTAATATATCTATAATTTAGAATATAAGAAATTTATCACTCAAGTATATATATATATATATATATATATATATATATATTGCTGAATATTGTGTTTAAAGTTCTCTGCCTGTTATATAAACAAAGGCCTTTGATGACTTATATTTATGTACATATAATAACGAATTGCAGTTTTGCACATTTGATATTTGACAACTGACCATTCGACAAAAATTAAAACGATATGTTCTCTTTTTCTGTATTATATCCAGGACTATGGAACTGAAGCGTCGACATAATGTTATAGCCGGAATATAACTTTAAATTTAGTAGAATTGATAAGAACATCGGTTTCTGGATGAAAAGGACTAGTCAAAGGTCAATTTATATACTTCAATCCTACCGTAGTAATTCCCCGAAAAGCAAAAAGAGTTATCGAAAACATAATTATATTTAAACAGGATATATTTTGGGCAAACACTCTGAATCAATAAAAGAGTTTAAGTCTGTTTGAAGGTTTTGTGTTTGAAAGTAAATCTTGTTCAGTCTGAATGGATTGTTGGCTTGTTTATTTGTTTGTGTGTTTGTTTTTATCTTTTTGTTTTGTTTTATTTGAAGTTGTTTTTTCTCGTTGTGGTAGTTGTTTTCTGTTTATGCTTTTTTTGTAGGTTTTACGCAAATGTAATGAATAAGTAGAAGACCCATTTAATTGAAATAAATTCTCTGTGGAATGATCGATGTTTTTGGTAGAGACACGGAGAAATTGCGTGTTGGAATTAAAAGGTAGCATTCTACATTTAGACTGGTGTGAAACTCTGAGAGAGCTTTGAATATTATCCTGTCGATGGATCTTAAAATCCGCTGACTGTATCCCCTACCGAGGAAAGATAATCCCCAAAAGAGATCTGGAGATTTTTGCTGTGTGGAGTACCCCTTCGTTAGAATTACTCCCAGATTCAACCTTATCCGGATTAATAGTACCTGTTAACAGGTACTATTACCATCAGGTACTAGTACCATCAATTGGTTAAATAGATATATTTAAAGATTAATTACATTCGATAAGATCGTCAACAAAAAGAAATTGATAAACTACATTTTATTATATTGTTTGAATTAGAATATGTAGAATAAACTTCGACATATTATTATATTGTTTGAATTAGAAATATTTTCTATAATTGTTTACTAAGGAGTATTATCATAAGTTACTTGAAATCAATTGCGCGCAAACCAATGATAATCACTAAATAGAAATAGTTACTTGAAAATAATAATTGAGTCTAGATTATTAGTATTTGACAGAAGTTCTAAAAAACATGCTACTGTGGAGAAATTATTTGTTATAGATAGGAATACTTGATATCATATAACTGTGTGAAAAAATATTAGACAACAACTACATATAGAATGTAAATAAAAAAGTATAAGGAACACAGGAGACATGAAATCACTTATACCTACTGACATACACTGATTGGTTTGGTTTTATGGGTTTTAAGGTATATGAACCGTTGTAAGTTAATTAAAGCTAAACCCTCTTTATTCAAATATATTAGATATATATATGGTTTAGTGGGATTTTAGAGCATATCAACCATTGTAGGTTAATTAATGCTCTTTATGCATACACACAAATATATATATATATATATATATATATATATATATATATATATATATATATATAGTTTGTTTTATTTGTTTAGTTTGTTTTATGGCATATTAACCATTATTGGTTATTTAGTGACAAATCCTCTTTATACATATATATCAGATATATATATGATGTAGTTGGGTTTTATGGCAGATAAACCATTGTAAGTATTTTGATGCTAAATCCTCTTTATACATATCTATTAAATATATAGGATGTGTTTAGTTGGGTTTGATGGCATATCAACCATTGTTGGTTATTTAATGCCAAATCCCTTTTATACATATAAATCAAATATATATGACTTGGTTTGTTTGGGTCTTAAGGTATATGAACCGTTGTAGGTTAAATTTTTTTTTTATCATACAACGTGTGAAAGCACGTGCGATACCCTAGCCTCATCAGCCGCCAACCAGGGTGATAACACAGTTTCGGTAGCTCAAGGCGGTACTGAACTAACGAAACTGTGTTATCACCCTATATATATATCAAATATATATTATTTGGTTTGTTTGGGTTTTAAGGTATATGAACCGTTGTAGGTTAAATAAAGCTAAACCCACTTTATTCAAATATATTAGATATATATTTGGTTTAGCGGGATTTTAGAGCATATCAACCATTGTAGGTAAATTAATGCTCTCTATGCATACACACATATATATATATATATATATATATATATATATATATATACATGATGTGGTTTAGTTGGTTTTATGGCATATTAACCATTATTGGTTATTTAGTGACAAATCCTCTTTATACATATATATTATATATATATATGATGTGGTTTGGTTGGCTTTTATGGTATATCATATATTGTAGATTATTTAATGCCAGATCCTGTTTACACATAGATATCAAATATTGTAGATGATTTAACGCCAGATACTTTTTACACATATATATCAAATATATATAATCTGTAAACACATTTTGTAGATAATATTCTTAAATTAACCTATGCTCTTTTTTGCACATAGTTAATCGGTTTCAAGTATTGCTATATAACAATCACAGATTAACATTAGTCATTTTTTTGCACGAATGGCTTATTCAATTTGACCCATAGATAAGAACCCATCAGATGCTACGACACCGTGTCAGAATGGATGTGGGAGCAATGGCAATGAAGAGACACTCCACATTCCCTAAAGCTTCAAGCCTGGAGCCTTACCATCAGATGGTTTAATGTCATAATCAAGAGCTGTGTTCCTCTGCAGAGATGCAGTCGGTGTATTCTACTGCCCAAGCCGAATGATCTTAACATATACTGAACGCGATTCCCTAAAGTGTAGAATGTGTAATGTTAGCTCTAAAATCTTATATTTTGATCCGATCTTTGTATGGGTACGTCATCTAGGGCAGTAGAATAAACCGACTGCATCTCTGCAGTGGGGTAAGACTCCCCCAACGAGTGTCCTGGATATAGCACTAAACAATCTGATGGTGAGGCTCCAGTAATGCTGGAGATTTTAGGAATGCAGACTACCTCTTTATATGCCAACGTGCTCAGGTTTAATCTGGTCCTGAGTGGCAGCACTTGATAGGGTCATATCTATAGGTCAAAAAGAACTAAACTGTGTACTTATGCTAAACTGAATTGTCTGAAATAGAACTGTTAATATGTAAGAAAATGGACTTAACATTAAATAAGCAATAATGATTGATATGCCATAAAACCCAACCAAACAATCAACTGACCTCTGAACTCACGATATCAAAAATAAGGTGAAAAAACATCATATTTTTCAAAGTAATGCATGTGAACAGTACATCAAATTAGTCGTCTTTCATACAAGATTAAGTCTTCATTTTAATATGACTTGAAATATACATTCTACTCAATTAGTCGACCAATAAAAGAGAGAGTTTCATGTATTTTGAACGGTTAGTTTTATACCTTTAGCGATTTTGATTGCTTTAATACTTTCGGCGTCTGGTTTAGCCACCTACACCAAGATCCAATAAAATCGGGCTCTGATGGAAGAAGGGGAAATTATATCTTTGTTTTGGAATGCCGCTGGCTACAATTATTTCGTATTCTTTTACGTTCTACTTTCTTCACTTCCTAATATTCTGCAAGAGACTTGGTAGTTTACTGTATCGACGTAATTTCCTAAAGAATCTTTAATCAAATTTAAGATTACTACATTCGACTGCTTCTTTTTGTTGGTCATAGTTTATTGTGTAGACATTCAAGAGTGTATTTAAAAAAAAAAAATTATTCGTAAACGCGTATACATAAAATCCACAGCTAATTTTATATTCTTTTCTTCTTTTTCTTCACACACACACACACACACACACACACACACACACACACACATATATATAGATAGATAGATAGATAGATAGATATGTATGATAGAGACAAAATGAAAAATTTTCCATAAAAATTGCTTGATGCTGACGTACCTGAATAGGTATAAAATCTTTAAAAAATATCACAAATATGAAGATTAGAAACCATAACTTAAGATTTCCTGAGCGCACAATCATCAGACAGAAATGAGTGAAAAATAGCAAATGAATTACATTTATATCGTAATGCATAGTCCCAAGAGAAGATAGAAGAACAGGAGACTTTTACACGAGGAATATATATATATATATATGTGTGTGTATGTGTGTGTGTGTGTGTGTGTGTGTGTGCGTGTGTGTGTGTATGTCTGTATGTGTGTGTGTGTGTGTGTGATTTAGAAACAAGAAAATCGATAATTATATTCCGTTATAAATATATATCATCCGTTTACATTGAACTCTAAATTTGGATAATTTCCTTTAAGTATATCTATCCGGATCATTGGCCTAGTGGTTAGAATGTTCGCCAATGGCCCAGGAGACCTGGGTTCAATCTCAGCTCGCCTCATACCAAAGAATTTAAAAATGGTACTTGATCCAGACTTACTCAGCAATATAAGGTACGTATTAAGAGTAAAGTGGAGCAATCTTGGGAAAGGAGTAGCGCTCTCCACTACACTTTGGTATAGTAGCTATTGAAAAGGGAGCCTTGTGGTCGGCTACGGTCACCAACTTTTTACTTATATCTATAGAATTAATTATATATATATATATATATATATATACATAGAGAGAGAGAGAGAGAGAGAAAGAGAGGGAGAGAGATAGAAAGGGTGAAAGAGTGAGAGAGACGAGCATCGTCCAAAAAGTTATAAGCTTCCCCCATATTTTCGATTTGTCGTGCACCTCGAACCTTTTATGAGCCTCACCTCAACTGAAATTAAGACAGAAATCTGAATTAGCTTTTCTTGTTTTACTAGAAGCAATAGTTTATTGTCTCAAAAAATGTTCACATATAGCTCTTTTTTTCGTGATGAGGCTTAGAAATTTTTTAACTAACCTCTTATCCATGATAATTCTCAATACAGACAGAGAAACAGACAGAGAAAGGGAGAAAGAAAAGAGAGAGAAAGAGATTGAACGAGAATTATGTGATATAAAAAGTTCACCTTTTTGATTGAAGGACTCTTATATATATATATATATATATATATATATATATATATATATATATATACACACACACGAGGCTCATTAAATAAGGTTCCAGTCTTTCTTCATATGGTCACTTTTATTGATAGTAAATACATGAAACTCTTGTCCCCTTCGAAGTAATCTCCTCCGCCTGCAATGCACTTTTTTACCGTTCCAACAACTTCTGGAACGCCCCATGGAAGTCTTCTTGTATGAACATGTCAATGACCTTCGTCAAAGTCTCTTTCATCTCCTCAATTGTCTTATAACGACAGCTTCTGAGCTTAGGGAATAAGCAAAAGTCACAGGTAGCAAGGTATGGACAATAAGAAGAGCTAGGGAGGGTAGGAACTGTCTAGATACCCATCTAGGTCAAATAATATGTGACAAGGATGGAGGTGTGGACTAGTGCATTGACCTGGTGGAAATGTCACTGACCCGATTTGAAGAGTGCTGACTTCTGACGGAATCTCTTCCTGGCCTCCTTTAAAACCTTAACATAGTAACCCTAACTCTAACCCGCACCTCTCATCATCCCTCACAGACTCCCTGCCTTCCTTGAATCTTTTATGACACCTTAAAACTGATGCTCGATTCATGCAAGATGCTCCAAAAGCAGTCTGAAGCATTTCATACCTCTCAGTGGCATTTTTTCCAAGTTTAAAAGCAGAATTTTACTGCATATCGTTCTTCTAAAGTGTCCTCACGTCCAGATTGCAGTTTTTTAAAATCAACAGCTGTGACAATCAGACTTTAGTAGGGTGTATTCCAATTGCTGCTGTAGCTGTTCATTTGAACCAGAAATCATAAGAATTAGTCAGTCCTCTCATAAGATGTATAGCAATAACATACTGAATTTTCAGAAGTCTACGACAATTTTAAATGCCTGTACAAAAAAGTCTGGAAATTTATTGAATTCAACACGTATATATATATATATATGTGTGTGTGTGTGTGTGTGTGTGTGTAAATATCTATATGATCGATAACCAAACGATAGCAGTTCATGCCTTCGCTAGGGGAATACTGATGTCACTTTCAGTAAATGAGACGCGGCTACCGAGGTATGTGTGTGTTAGCAGCAAATACGAACTCATAAGTGACGTTCTCCTATAGAGACCTTCACACTGACGTGCCAATGTTGGCCGACCAACCAAAACTTACCTACAATGGTTCTGTACGAGCACCTGATGTAGTCTAGAAGATCTGCTGGAAGTTGTGGATGATAGGGACAAAAGTCGAGAGAGCGTCAGAGAAATCTGTGTTAGCAACACGACATGAATATATATATATATATATATATATATATATATATATATATATATATATATATATATATATATAATCTTTAACACGTAAGCACACATTATTAATCACAATGCCGTTGAACAAAAACAAATTTTAGCCCAATTTATTTTTTTAAATATTTAAAAATTCACCATGCATACAGACCAAGAGAATTCTAAAAGCTAAGATTTTAAAAGTCTCAAAGTATAACACTCTCTCAATCGTCAAATAACTTTTTTTTTGTTTTATTGTCATTCAGGGTGCCAAAAAATATTGCTGGTGAGCAATATGAATTCTACTTCTGTAACACAACTGTATTTTAGAACTTATTTCGGCGCGAAGTTGCTGCAAATCAAAAAATTAATATAAGATAGATATATAGAGAGAGATTAGAAGAGATAGATAGATAGATAGATAGAGAGAGAGAGAGAGAGAGAGAGAGAGAGAGATCTGAATAGACTGAGATAGATAGTTAGATAGCTAGATAGATAAATAGATATGAACAGACGTGACGAGATTAGTAGATGAAGAAATTTCTAGCTATTTGAATATTGTATAGTCTTAGATTGCGATAAACATTACTTTTTATTAATCGAAATTCTTGATATAACAGATATGTCTATAACACGCTAATTAGAATATTTTACTCCTTCATAAAAAGAAGTATCGATATCATTGTGGACCACAGATACAACAAGAACCCTACAGGTTCATGGGTCGTCTTGTATCACTTAGAATCTTCATTTCATATCAGCTCGAATAAATAACAAACAGAAAATCATCGTTGTATTCAAAAATTTGTTTATTAATAAGCCCCCACCTTGTCAGAATTGTGGCTTTTGGCATAGTTGAAGATTTTCTTTAATTAAAACTGATATTGGATCTACTGATAATTAACTTTTGAGAGAATTGTCAGGACTTTTCAATAAAGTGGAGACAGAACTATTTTTAAAATGGGGTTGATTTGTAATTCATTCAAAACGATGGAAATTTACAAAATCACTCTTCTTGTGTAATAGATTAAATCTGCATACTAATGAGTTTGGTTTGGTTACTTTTCTTGATGGCATATAAACCTTCGTGGGTTATTTAATGCTAAAGCCTTCTTTCTTAAAGGAACGTAGTAGTGTTTAACACATAGCTGGAAGAATGGGGAGGTTCAAGCCTTAACCCATTGTGCAATAGGAGGAATATTGAAGTTGACATCTTTCCTAAGAGTATGAGTCCAAAAGTGAATGTAATAGAGCTACTTAAATTTGAAATCGCTAACTACGATGTCAGACCAGCACGTTAGCAACAACACCAAGTGGACGTCGCCTTGAATACGTAAAGAAAATATTTTGGTTTGGTTTGTTTTGGTTTGGTTTTATGGCATATAGACCATTGTAGGTCATTTAATGCTAATACCTCTTATAGTAAAGTTGGCGACCGTAGTCGAATGGGGGGGGGCCGTGGTGTAATGGTTAAAGCGATGGACTACGGAATCGTAGTAAACGAGTTCGTACTCCAGTCGCGCTATTACGTTCACTTTCGGGCAAATACCCTTGGGAAAGGTATGAACCCCCTTATCCTCCCAGCTATGGGTTAAATAGTACCACTACTGTTCTTCTATGAGAATGGCTCTGGTATTAACCTACAAAGGTTGATATGCCATTAAAAACAAATAAACCAAACCAAACGTAGTCGAGGGCGACCTGAAGGCTCCTTTTTCAATAGCTACTACACCGAGGTGTAGTGGAGAGTGCTACTCCTTTCCCTGGATTGCTCCACTTTACTCTTGACACGTACCTTATAATGCTGAGTGTTAAGCGAGGAAGTATCAAGTACCATTTTAAAAGTCTTTGGTATGACGCGACCTGAGATTGAACCCCGGTCTCCAGGACCATTTGAGAACATTCTACCCACTAGGACAATGAGTCGGTTTTATATCAAATATATGATTTCTAAATACATTTTGTCCGAAACATTTTTCAACGGGCCTGAGGTCATTTTTTTGGCACAGTTAAATAGTTTCACTTATTTCTATCCAAAACAAATAATTCTATTTACTATGAATCATTTGTCTACGCACAAATGTTTTCAAGTATTGCTATTTAACGCACACAATTCAATTAAACATCAACCATGTGTTCACATACAGTTAAACGATCAAACAATTTTGTTTCAAACAATTTAGTTTGGCGGAAGGCATTTGTTTACCCTCAGTCAAAGTACACAGTTTAATGCCGAGCATTTCTATTTGACCCATAGATAGGACCCTATCAGGTGCTACCACTCTGGATCAGAGTGGACCTGGGAGCAATTACAATGAATGGGTACTCCGCATTCCCCAAAGCTCCAGCATTACTGGAGCCTCATCATCAGATTGTTTAGCGTCATATAAAGGACACACTTTGGGGGAATCTCAGCTCTCTTCAGAGGTAGAGTCACAGTATTCTACAGCCTCAGATGACTGGATCGTTTAAAAAAAAAGGAACTCAAAGCTTAGTATGTACCAACGTCCAGATTGCTGTTCTAATATCGGTAATAAGCTAGAAATTAAACGGCTCACGTCCAAGAAATTCAGTCATCTCACGATTTAGTTTGGTTTGGTTTGGTTTGGTTTGGTTTCTTCCTTTAAAGGCATATCAAACTTCTTGGGTTATCGAATGCCAAAGTAATCCTTGTAGAAAAACAGTATTGATACTATTTAACTCATAAAGTAAAGTAAAATCGGTAACTATAGTCGAGGGTGACCCAAAGGCTCCCTTTTCGATTGCTACTAAACCAAGGTGTAGGGGAGAGCGCTACTCCTTTCCCTGGATTGCTCCACTTTACCCTTGATACGTACCTTATAATGCTGAGTGTAAAGCAAGGAGGCATCAAGTACCATTTTTGAGTCTTTAGTATGACTGCAACCTGGGATTGAACCCAGGTCTTCCGGGCCATTGACGAACACACTAACCTTCTTGCCAATGTCCGGTTATCTCATAGCTCGTAGCAAAGAGAGTTCATACCAGAACTGGAGCCTCACCACCAAATAGAGTTTAGAATTATACCCAGAATATGCGAATAACTTATGAGAACTTTTACATTTTAAACTTTGGAAAATTATTTTTTATAGTGTTCATCATCATTATTACGTCGCAATGCTAGCAAGGATTTCCCTGACACTCTCACCATTCGCCCCTATCATCTCCCGCTCCTAGCATGTTTTTTCAGACTACATCTTCACAGAATTGATATAGATAAGTTCTTGCTGGTCCGTCAACACTGGCACGTCCATGTGTTGGGCTCCTTTGAAGAATGTCACTTACAAGTTCATCCTTGCTTCTTCAGTAGGTCCTGCATGTCTTGTCTGTCTTATTTGTGTGAATTTTAAGATTGGAGGCAAGATGTTGTACAGCTGTGGTTTTGTGGGATATTGCTCCAAGGATTTATTCAAAATAAGCTATTTTGCATTTATGATGTTAGAATATTCAATTTTTTTTTCAAAAACGCAATGCTATACAGATTATAATAAATCAAATATGTAATTCCTAATCAAATTATAAGATGGTAATTGTATTTGAAAACATAAATAATATCTCCAACCCACCACACCAACGAAAGCTCTGAACGTAAGAAATGCACCTTTTTTATTACTTTGCTTAATGGCATATCAACCTTTGTGGGTTATTAAATGCCGAAACATCCGTGTACAAGGTGCGTAGAGGTATTCATTTAACTAATAGTAAGTGGGATAATGGAGTTTAATGGCATATCAACTTTTCGAAGTTATTTAGTACCAAGTTCATTCTTGGTTTGGTTTGGTTTGGTTTCTTTGTTTAATGGTATATCAACTCTTTTTAGGTCATTTAATGCCAAAGCCATTCTCCTAGAAGAACAGTAGTGGTGCTACTTAACCCATAGCTGGGAGGATAAGGGGGTTCATACCTTTCCCAAGGGTATTTGCCCGAAAGTGAACGTAATAGCGCGACTAGAGTACGAACTCACGTATTACGATTCCGCAGTCCATCGCTTTAACCATTACACCACGAGGACACCCCAAGTTCATTCTTGTACAAAAACAATGGTGGTAATATCTAAACCATACATGGGGAATAGGGCTTTCATACTTTTCCCGAAGTTATTCGTCCAAATGTGAACCGGCCCAGTCAGCTAGGGCTGTAGAATACACCGACTGCTTCTCTGCAGAGGGGTAAGACCCCCCGCCGCAAACGAGGATCCTGAATATGACACTAAACAATCTGATGGGGAGACCCCAGTAATGCTGGAGTATTGGGGAATGCAGTGTACCCCTTCATTGCCATCACTCCCAGGTCCACTCAGGCCCGAAGTCGTAGTACCTGATAGGGTCCTATGTATGGGTCAAATAGAACTAAATTGAGTACTGATGCTAATCTGAATTAATTGAAATAGAACTGTTTTGACATTTAAACTACATACTTACGCTAAACTGAATTGTTTGAAATGGAACTCTTCATATGTATAAAAATGAATACGGCATTAAATAACCTGCAACGGTTGATAAGCCATAAAACCAAACCAAACCAATCTAAAACAAAGTTTTTTTTTATCAAAATGACGAGATTCTGCATTAAATGACCCGAAAAAGGGTTGATATACCGTAAAACAAACAAACCAACCAACCAACCTAAAAAATGAGACATGAAATTCTCCGAGATTTTGAGATAAAACGGATCACCTAATCCCGGAAAGACGACCCAACCGAACAAAAAAAGAGAACTGTCACTTTAGTCGATTTTGCAATTCCGATGGACTACTTAGTGAAAATCAAAGAAAGCGAAAAGATAGAGGAATACTTTGACTTTGCCAGAAACGAAAAGGAGTTTTGGAATATGAGAATGGAGTTGATATCAATTGGTATGTTTGAAAAGCTGGAAGAGTTAGAAATCAGAGGGGAAAAAATCATCCAGAATACAATATTGTTGAGATCAGCCAGAATACTGAGAAGAGTCCTGGTGGCCTGAGCAGACTTGCTGTCACTCAGACTCCAATGAAAGACCACCAGCTGACGCTGGTGTTATAAACTACCAAAGAATTAAAAAAATGAATAAACGTAATATTGTAAGAACGTCTTGTTTAAAAAGATTCAGACATTATTTTCTTTACACATAACTAAATGTATTTTATTACATTCTTTGAGTGACTTTCATCTTGTTTGTAAGAAATCAATGTTCGTCCCTTTTTCACGTCTAATAAAATGTTGCTACCCAATTTGAGGAAAATATATAAATTACTATTGAATCACGATGTTAAAATTAGGAGATATTTTCTCAAATTTAATATACATCCTTTTCAGTAAACTTGTACCGAAGATCTATCAATATATCTATCCAAACCTGACTCTCTATTCAAGTCCATCTATCTATCTGTCTGTTTGTCTCTCTCTCTCTCTCTCTCTCTCTGTCTTTCTCTCTCTCTCTCTCTCTCTCTCTCTATATATATATATATATATATATATATATATATATATATATATATATATATATATATTTACCTAACCCTCCGCTCGGGGAGGATATGACACAAGGTTAATTTTTAAGCAGAGTTTAACAGGTTTGACTTCAGAGATATAAATGAATAAATAAATATATATATATATATATATATATATATATATATATTAATTTATTCATATATATCTCGACCGATCTGTCGATCTATCCTCACCTGTTCGTATCAATCTATGTATCTATCTATCCCGGTCTGATCAGATCTATCGATCTATCTATAAGCAGTTTATTCATATATATATATATATATATATATATATATATATATATATATATATATATATGCATCTTTTTATATGTATGTATATAATTTCATTGATATCTATCTAATTATCTACCTATCTCTTTCTCTCTCTCTCTCTCTCTCTCTCTCTCTCTCTCTCTATATATATATATATATATATATATATATATATATATATAATTTTAGTATCTATTTATCTGCATTTCTGCGTGCTTGCATATATATATATATATATATATATATATATATATATAAAGTTGGCGACTGTAGATTAAGGCAATTCGAAAGTTTAGGAGGAGGCAGTACTCTTTTCCTTGCATTGCTCCCCTTTACTCTTTATTCGTAGCTTTTAATCCTGAGTCTTAAACAAGGTCGCATCAAGTACCATTTTTTTCTTCGTTATGACTCGACCTGGGACTGAACCCCAGACTCTCAGGCCACTGGCGAAATCTCCCTGTCTCTGTCTCTGTCAGTCTGCCTGCCTACCTCTCTCTCTCTCTCTCTCTCTCTCTCTCTCTCTCTCTCCTTTAAAAATTACTCATATTTTTTTGTAATAATATTTATTTCAGCGTACCTTATATCTTAAAAAATGTTAGATGCGCATCTTTAGACAAAGAAATAATGAGAAATTTTTAATGAAGATATATATATATATATATATATATATATATATATATATATATATATATATATATATTCTCAGTTTATTCATGGATCGAACGATCTACCCCAGTCTGTTCACATCTTTCTCTTTTACTTTCTTTCTATCTATCTATCTATCTATCAGTCATTCTTTGCTTCTATGTGTTTTCATGTTATTTTCCCCTTTGCCTTTGTTCCATTTACGTCTACATATTTGTATGATTACATCCCCAGTTCACCGAAACATATTTTCGGCCGCGTCTACATCATATTTTAGTAACAACAGATGATGAAGCTAAAACAAGCCGACTGACCAACTATCACTTATATTAACGAAATGCTTGCCGTTGATTGGTAGACAGTATTTCCTTCAAGGCATACAGAAAACTTTTCCTCCTCCCAAGTAAGAGAGGTTAATGGGCGGGTAACTCCGTTATATTCGTCGGCTGCAGTCGATTATCTGGCCGGGTCTCTCGGCGAAAATTGAATGAATAAAGAAACAAATAGACCCATTAAAGTACACAGCAATGTTAAAATTACATTTATAAGTTTTCTTTTGTATGTATACAAAACTATCCTTTCCCAACATTATATATATATATATATATATATATACCTTAAGAGGATATATCCATATTCCGTGTAAAAACCAGACCGCCTAAAAAATAACACTTTTAGAACATGGCATAAACAATTTTATTTTTGGTTACACAGGTGTAATAATTTTATTTTTCGCTACAAAGTTTCAATTCTGTAGTGTTTGATGATGAATAACATTTAATAATATCCGTTTTAATTGTATAATATTTTAGCAGAAATGATTTTAAAAAACTTGTTCTCTTTGCTTTAGATTTTTTTCTTTTTAGATTTAAAAAAAATATTAGCAGTCCTTATATTTATTTGAGGAGATTGTGACACAAGGTCAATTTATCAAGCCAAGCATGGCTGTTTTGAATTTAGAGTTTTCCTTCTCTAAGAGGGTTGCCTAACAGAAGCTAAAGAAACCAGTTATACTTACTATTAAGCCATATTAGGGAATAGGCGCACAGTGAAACACAAATGGCTTCTTCGAGGATTCGAACTTGGGTCGTCGACCCCATTTTCAAAGACTGTTGTTCTAAGAAAGCTTTCGTGTACTTGAAATAAAGAGAGTCATACCGATAGGTTCCTCCAACATAAAAGGACCCATCAATAATGAAAAAGATCCAGCTGTAAACAGTATTTTCTACTGCCGACTCTATTTACAAATTCACCTTATTTATTGAATGTGTAACATATTAACTTTTGACAGACCCGTCTGTTAGAGATTTCGATAGCTGAATGTGCACCTGTTAAAATAAAGGAAACTGCGGAAATGAATAAAAACGCGTGGGCATTATGAATATAATATAAGCACATAGTTTCAAACCCAATAGGACAGGAGGTCCGTCAGGAGAAGCGGTTAGATTCGGAGAGTAATCAGTGAGTGCCTATGGGTGATTAGGGGCTCCCCAACTCCCGTGGCTGAGAAGCAGAAGTACCGAATGGGGCCCTGAATATAGAACAGCAACGTGGGTTAAGATATGGTGTCAAATATTGCAGTCCTGTGTCTGAGTACATCGTCTCTGTGTGTCTGTCTGTCTGTCTGTCTCTCTCTCTCTCACTTGTAACGTTTCGACCCTTTCGTAAATAAAGAAGGGGTACATATTTTTAAAAACAAGTATTGCCGTCCTTCATTTCGGCTACATAGCAAATGGCCCTCAAATAATTTAATACATTCTTAGTGATGTGTTTATTTATGGACAATATTCCTCGTCTTTTTCTTTCTTTTATCATTCCTTTGGATCCACACACACACACACACACACTCACACACACGCACGTATATATATATATATATATATATATATATATATATATATTTAGCGGGGGAGAATATAAAGATTATAAAGAAAAGATAAAAGAGAAAAACGAAGTAATCGAAAAGTAAAGAATTTATTATAATGGACAGTCAATGTTAAAACGCTTTGGTTTTAGTAAACCTTCATCAGGACATTAAGAGAGTGAAAAAAAGTGTTGCTAGAACAACAGTGGATTTTTTAATAAAATTAAATAACACAGGAAAGGATATATATATATATATATATATACAAAGAAAGATCATATAACTGAAAGCTAATCGGATGAGCTTCCTTTGTATGCATATTTTCCCCTGTTATTATATATATATATATATATATATATATATATATATATATATATATATGTATTATCTCTTGTATAAATTTATATATATATATATATATATATATATATATATATATATACGCGCGAGCGTGTGTGTGTGTGTGTGTGTGTCTTTTACATATATAGATATTATCTTGTACGTAATTTTTCCTCTTACTTACAGTTTTAGATATTTCTTTTAATTCTCTTTTGTAAATGCACCCCTGTATTCCACGTCTTACCCTCGCGCGCGCAGTATACAAATCTGTTTCTAAAACAGAAGCGTCCATGCAGAAATTAAATGAGAATATTTTGTAAGCAGACATGAATGCACAGATATTAAGAGCTGTTTCAACGTGTTACTTTTTTTATATATATAGTAGCAGGTATTCGTAAAGGTTTCCTCTTTTTCCTGCCAATGCAAGAAAACTCATAAACAAGAAGATAAATGTAAGTTATAACAGTTTTATGATTTCAGACAAGTAGTTTTTTTGTTCAGAGAAGTAAACTAGCAAATCTCGCATAAAACGAAATCAGAGAATCCAGTCAAACACTGTCTCTTATGTGAACACATATGAAAGAGAGTGATAGCTATTTGCTAGTTATATGAATACTAGTTATCATCTAGGCTCGTAAGATTGTCGCAGTTTCAGTTGTAAATAGTTTTTTTTTTTTTTATTGTTGGAATCGCTTGCCACGAAATTTCAGTTTCTCTTTTCGAAGAACGGTCTGCCTATCTACAACCAGCTTGTGGATGTGCCCGTGGTGTAATGGTTATCGTCGCAGGATATGGACACGGCGACACGAGTTCAATTCCTGGACCTGACTGATTGCATTTCACATAGCACTAATACCCTTGGGAAAGGTATGAATCCAAATATTCTCCCTCCAGCTATGTGTAAATAGTAGGGCAGACTAGGTTCTTCAGCCTTGGTGAGACAACTGGTCTAGGAAAAAGAAAAACTCTGACTTCAAACATGTTAAACTCCGCTTAAAAATTGACCTTGTGTCATATCCTGCCCGAGCGGAGGAGTTGGTAAATATGATCTACAAACAGTATGGCGTCGGAGCTGAAACAACACTGTCTCTTTCCTTTACATGTGGAAAAGCCCCCAACTTCCTAAAATGGTGGCCTGGATTTCGTCGTAATCTGTATCCGTTGGTGGTTCAATTTTGTATCTCGGAGGAATGTCGAGTCAGCTTTTTATTGCCATTGCTTCTTAGTCCACTTAGACCCAGAGAGGTGGTACTGGTTATGATCCCATCTATGGAACAGTTTGTGATATCAAGAATTTTTTTAACTTTATAAATACACCGGCTCTTAAAATATTGATATTGTAAATTGTAAATCAATATGAAGTGTTTGCCTAAGTAAAAATGACGGTGAGTTCATTTAATTTCTAGAAGCTTGTCCGTATTAGATAAGATTAGTTAAGACTATGTAACTGTATTCAGATCTGTATTTAAGACTCAAATTAATTACTGTAAACAATTATAAGGTTAAATAACAAATTATCTGATTAAGTCACAAATTATATGGTTAAGTAACAAATCGTATGGTAAAGTAAAAAATTTTATGGTTAAGTAACAAATTACATGGTTAAGTAACAATTTATATAGTTCAAAAACAAATCATGTGATTAAGTAACAAATCGTATGGTTAAGTAACAAATTATATAGTTAAGAAACAAATCATAAATCATATGGTTAAGACAGAAATCATACAGTTAAGAAAAAAGATATAAGGTTAGGTAACAAATCATAAAGCATATGGTTAAGAAACAAATCATAAAGCATATGGTTAAGAAACAAATCATATGGTTAATGATAATTTATATGGTTAAGTAACTAATCATATGGCTGAGTAACAAATTATATGGTTAAGAAACAAATTATATGCTTAAGAAACAAATCATATGGTTAAGTAACAATTTATATGGTTAAGTAACTAATCATATGATTGAGAAACAAATTATATGGTTAAGTAAGAAATTGTATGGTTATGTAACAATTTATATGTTTAAGTAACAAATTATATGGTTAAGAAACAAATTATATGGTTAAGTAACAAATCATATGGTTAAATAATAATTTATATGGTTAAGAAACAATTTATATGGTTAAGTAGCAAATTATATGGTTAAGTAACAAATAATGTGGTTAAGTAACTAATCATATGGTTAAGAAACTCATTTTATGGCTAAGAAACAAATTATTTGGTTAGGTACCATATCATATGGTTAAGAAACAAAGTATATGGTTAAGTAAGAAATTGTATGGTTATGTAACAAATTATATGGTTAAATAACTAATTATATGGTTAAGAAACAAATTATGTGGTTAAGAAACAAATTATATGGTTGAGTAACAAATTATACGTTTAAGAAACAAAGTATATAGTTAAGTAACATATCATATGGTTAAAAAACAAAGTATATGGTTAAGTAAGAAATTGTATGGTTATGTAACAAATTGTATGGTTAAATAACTAATTATATGGTTAAGAAAGAAATTATGTGGCTAAGAAAAAATTATATGGTTGAGTAACAAATTATACGGTTAAGAAACAAAGTATATAGTTAAGTAACATATCATATAGTTAAAAAACAAAGTATATGGTTAAGTAAGAAATTGTATGGTTAAGTAACGATTTATATGGTTAAGTAACAAATTATAATGTGAAATAGCTTAAATTAATTATTCTGAACAAAATTTTATGTTGCCATATGAATTTGTTTTGTTTTTGTTTAATGGCGTATCAACTTTCTTTCGGTATTTAATACCAAAGCCATCCTTGTAAAAGAACAGCAGTAATACTATTTAAGACGTAGCTATAGGAATACTGGGATTTGATTCCTTTCCCAAGGTTTTTAGAACGAAAATAAATGTAATGGCACAACCGGAGTTTGAACTCGCTCACTTCGAGACAGCAGTTTAACCATTACACCACGTGAACTCCCCCGCAAACGTTATATGGTTTAATGCATGCCTATATAAAAGAAATAATATTCAAGTAGATATTTTAAACTCATTGATGTAACTTTATCTGGTCAAAGTGGACCTGGTAGTAATGATAGCTACAGAGGAGGACTTTTCACTACCCAGATTTTCAGATATGGAGTCTCACCAACAGTTTAAGTTTAGTATCATTCCTAGGACACTAGATATTGTTTATCATAGACTAGACAAATGTTAAATTGATTTCCAACAAACGAAGACCCAACAAAAAGAGTTAGTTTGATAGAAACACTTTATTAAAACAAACGCAAAAGTTATATAACCCCCCTTCAGCTAACTCGTATTTTTTCTTTACGTAGCCACAGGTTGAGTCCATTAAACTGTCTTGTACCCAACAGTAAACAAGATATAAATCCCCCGTGTCGCTGTAGGTACACTTAAACGAATAATATCACAGTTTTTGTTAAATATAAGTTAACATATTCAGTATAACAGTAATGTATTTTACTTTAATTTGAAAATATTTTACTTCTACTGGGAAAGTAAATGAATTTAGAGTCGCTTTTATTAAATTTTCAGGTAATTATTCGTAAGCAGTACGTACTATAAAAGGTAAGATATAGTAAAGTTGGCGACCCTTTTCAATAGTTGTTACACCGATGTGTAGAGGAAAGCGCTACCCCTTTCCCTGGATTGCTTCACTTTACCCTTGATACGTACCTTATATTGCTGAGTATTAAACAAAAAGGTATCAAGTACAATTTTTGAGTTTTTGGTATGACTCGACCTGGGACTGAACCCCAGTCTCCCGGGACATAGTATTCGCAACTGACCCGGAAGACTGGGGGTTAATCCCAGATCGAATCATACCAAAGACCCAAAAATGATATTTATTGTTTCCTTGCTTAACACTCAGGATTATAAGGTGTTATCAAATATAAAGTGAAGCAATCCAGGGAATGGAGCAGGGCCTTCTAATACACCTCGGTGTAGTAAATAGGAAAAAGGAGCCTTTGAGTCACTCTAAACTTGAGTCGATAACTTTACTGTTACTTAGTACGTACCATATTAGATGCATGTTGTAAGATTACCATTATTAAAAGATATCAGACCTAGAGTCACTTGCAGTAAAGTTGAAGAGAGATTTGTTTGTTATCAAATGGTGTATCAACCTTCTTGGATTACTTGATGCCAAATCTATTCTTATTTGGTTTAGAAATACAGAAGTGGTACCAATGAACACATACATGGCAGGGTAAAGGGATTCATGCCTTTCCCAATGGTATCTATCCGAAACTAAATGTAATTGCGTGACTGAAGTTCTAATTTGCGCACGACAATTACACAGTCAAGCAGTTTAAGATAATTATTCATAACCAGTACTTGCCCATATTACATACGGGTTATTAGATGGTCGTTATTAAAAATAAATGGCGTACAGTAACTTTAGTGTAGGATAATTATTTGTGAGATGTAATTATACAAATTATCTATGAATTAAAGGTCATTATTAAAAGAAACGATGTACGTGGTACATTCAATAAGTTTCCAGACATTTTGGTACAATCATTTAAAATTGTCGTAGACTCTTGAAAATTTAATATGCTATTGCTATATATCTTATGAGACGACTGACCATCTTTTATGATTTCAGGTTCAAAAAAACAACTATAGCAGCAATTGGAATACACACTACTAAAGCCTGATTGTCACAGCTGGTGAATTTCAAAAATGCAATCTGGACGTGAGGACACGTTAGAAGAACGATACGCAATAAAATTATGTTTTAAACTTGGAAAAATTCCACAAAAAGCTATGGAATGCTTCAGAATGCTTTTGGAGCATCTTGCATGAATCGAACATCAGTTTTTGAGTGGCATAAGAGATTCATAAGAGAGGCAGGGAGTCTGTGAGGGATGATGAGAGGTGTGGGAGGAGTAAGGAAGTAATACACCAGAGTTGATTGGCCAAAGGGCTAGGGTTACGGTTAGGGTTAGGGTAACGATGTTGATGTTTTACGGGAGTTCAGGAAGAGATTCCGTGGGAAGAGGCCAGCACACTTCAAATAGTGTCAGTGGCATTTCAAGCAGGACAATGCACCAGTCCACAACTCCATCCTTGTCACAGACTATTTGACCAAGATGGGTATCAAGACAGTTTGTTGCCCTTCCTATAGTCCAGACTTTGCTTCCTGTGACTTTTGGTTATTCCCTAAGCTCAGAAGCTGTCGTTTTGAGCCAATTGAGGAGATGAAAGAGGCTGTGACGAAGGTCATTGTCACGCTCACATAAGAGGACTTCCATGGGGCCTTCCAGAAGTTGTTGGAACGGTACAAGTGCATTGCAGCCTGAGGAGATTACTTCGAAAGGGACTGGAGTTTCATGTGTTTACTATAAATAAAAGTGCCCATACGAAAAAAGTCTGGAAACTTATTTAATGATCCACGTAGATCACCTTTTATATAAAGCACAAAATAATTATCTGTAGGCACTACAAAGTAATCTCACGTATGGGTTGTATGATAGTCATTTAATATAGTCGCTTTTATTGAAGTTTACGTTTGGTTATGTTTAATAGCATAACAACTTCCGTGGGTTATTTAATGTCGAAGCCATTCTTGTAGAAGAAAAGTAGTGTTACTATTTATCCATAGCTAAACTGATAAGGGGGTTTATACCTTTCCCAGAGGTATTAGTTCAAAATTGAACGTTATAGTATAACAGGAGTTTAAACTTACGACGACTTCGCTCTCCAGCTTATTAACCACTACTTGCCTATATCACACACAGGCTGATATACCGTGAAGTAAACCAAAATATTTTGACATACTTTTAGTTAAATAAAAACAAGCTGTACTGTAGTAAAAGAACTGTTTATTTAAGCCTATCAATATTTCAACGAGTGATTCCTTCATTCTGAGTCGAACCTTAACGGATTGCATCAAACTCATCTAGTCTAAGAAGATCGAAAAGCACTGAATATCTAAGTGACATTAATATATAAACTATAATTCACGTTATCTTTCCTTGACTTTAAACTTCATCACACCCTCCCCTACCTTTATCTCTGCGTCATACACATACACACGTCTTCGTACGCATTAAAAATGGCATCAAAATTAGGGAGAGTAACCTTATGTTACATTACTGTGATCCACTTGCTATGCCCTGGGATCACAGTGTCAACGAAAGGGCAACACATGTCAATCATATTTAAAGATTTAAGTCCGATAATGGACATACAATGTCAAATGGTCACTGCAATACCCTTACACCTCATTGAGCGCTCTTTGACTATCAAAATACCTTGGAGTAGTCAGAATAAAGAAACAGTGCCGGCGTCACAGTCTTCCTGTCAGTTTGCCCTGAAAGCATTTTGTCCACAACAACCTATCTATCTTGTTTATTCATCTCTATCTCGAGAAAAATCATAAAAAAGAACGCATGATTTAATATATAAGGTAATCAGTGAGTATAAAAATGCTGGTTTGTTTGTATTTTATGGCATATCAACCGTTATAGGTTATTTGACGCCAGATATGATAGATAGATAGATAGATAGATATACTTTAAGACAAATATTTAAATTGAGTGATCAATATAAAGAATATTATATATGTAGTCATAAATAAGCTTATGCAAGACAAAATGTTATTGCGAAATTAAGAAAATACCTATTAATTAATCCATTTTTATGTAAATTATCTGTTCTATTTAAAACAATTCAGTTTAGCATAAGTACAGAGTTTAATGGTCAAAAACATTTCCATTTCTAACTATTCAAGCAGTTGTATGTAACAATTCGGTTAAGTGTAAATACAGTTTTAATATCGAAAAACAGTTCTATTTGAAAAAATTCAGTTAAGCATAAGCACTCAGTTTAAATGGAAGTACGGTTTAATTGTAAAAGTCATTTCTATTTCAAACTATTCAGTTTTACTCAAACAATTCAGTTTAGCATAAGTATGCTATTTAATTTTTGTAATTCTATTTAACCCATAGATAGGACCCTTATCAGGTGCTACCACTCCAGGCCAGAGTGGACCTGGGAGCAATGGCAATGAAGGGGTACTCCGCATTCCCCAAAGCTCCAGCACTGCTGGAACCTCACCATCAGATTGTTTAGTGTCATATCCAGGACACTCGTTAGGGAGGGTCTTACCCCTCTGCAGAGGTGCAGTCAGTGTATTCTACCGCCCCAGCTGACTGGGCAAGAAACTCGAGGATTGGAGCGTTACAATCAATGGTTCTAATGTTGCATGGTTGTGTGCTATTAATTCTGATGTCAATACATCATCATCATGATGTCGAGCCGCAAGCATGGATATCCCTGACCCTCTCTCGTCACTTCTCCCTATCATTCATCGCCTCTGGCAGGTCTTCAGAGCTACATCCCGTATCCTCACATAGCTGCTGAATGTATATTCGAGCTGGTCGTTCTGCTTTTTCCCGGCCATATGTGGGGGTCCATAGGAGAACATCACTTATGAGCTCGTCCCTGCTTCTCCAGCAGTGACCTGCATGTATGGTTCGTTTGAATTGGATAGTTTTCGTGATGGGAGGCAAGTGGCCGTATAGTTGGTGCCTTATGGGGTGTTGCCGCCAGGACTTGTTCAAGATTGCTCACAGCATTCTTGTGTAATTGCCGTCTAGCTTCTTCTCCAGCTGTTTAGTTAGCGTCCAAGTAGTGCATCCATACAGCCGTATCGATACGACCGCTGCCTGGAAGAAACTGCATTTCCTTTTATCGGTCAGGTCAGATCCCCATATGTCGATAGCCTATTGATAGCTGTCAATGCCTTCATTAGCCGCGTGTTGATGTCCTTTTCGGTTGATGAGACGCCGCTTCCTAGGTAGGTGAATTTGTCTACTAGTTTCAGATACAAATAACCATAATAATAATAAAAACAATAAACACCTCTAAAAAAGGAAAACTAATTTTGAAACAAGTATATATATATATATATATACACGAGTTGCATACGATAAGTTTCTAGATATTTGTCGTATGGCCATTTACAATTGTCGTAGACACTAAAAAATTCACTATGTTATTGCTTTACATCTTATGAGATGACTGACCAATTGTTATGATTTCAGGTTCAAATCAACAGCTACAGCAGCAGTTGGAATACACCCTTCTAAAGCCTGATTTTCACAGCTGGTGAATTTCAAAAATGCAATCTGACACTTTAGAAAAACGATGCTATATAATTACTATCAATAAAAGTGCCCATACGAAAAAGTCCGGAAACTTATCATATGCACCTCGTGTGTGTATATATATATATATATATATATATATATATATATATATATATATTAAGACACTGTTATAGAAATATGTCTCTCTCATTTGTTTTTATTTCTTTTAATTTGCCAGCCAGTCAGTTTGTTGTTATTTTATCAAATATCAACCTTGTGGCTTATTTAATGTCAAATCCTCTATATTTATTTATACGTGAATACTTTCTTAATAACTTTATTTTTTAAACGAGTTCGGGCACATTTTTTTTCTCACAATAAAATAGTTTCTAGTATTGATATATAATACTAAAAATTCTGTTTTGTATTAATCATTTGTTAGCTCACAGTTACATAATTTCAAGTATTATTATTTAAAATTAATAATTCTGTTCATGGATCTTATCTAACACAATATTCTCATATTATATGGTTTCAAATAACTAATAATAATAATAATCCTTTGTAAATAATTGAACAGTTCTATTTGACCCATAACTGGAGTCCGAACAGCTACAACCAATCTGCAAAAAAGTGGACTTGAGAGTAATAGCAATGGACGTTCCAAATTTGAAAATAAATAAATAATTGTTATAATTCTTTTTTTTTTTTATCCTTTGCAAATAATTCAAATTTTAGTATGTTATTATGGAAGATAACGACTACCAGTTGTCAAAATTTCAGCTTTTCACAGTTGTTATTTCTAACAAATATTAGGGTTTAAAATTTTGTCCCTTAGTTTTGGACGCTACTGTAGTTCTAAATCAATCGCTTAATATCTAACATGGTGGCACGAAATGTGAATACTACTTGACGTCACCTAACATACAGTATCAGCCCTGTCCTTCGAGGTTGCACTTCTAGAGAGGGGTAAGCCCCCTTTCGGTTAGAGTGAACCTGGGAGTGATGGTCATGAAAGGGTAGTCTGCATTCCCCAAAGCCCCATTATTACTCATGATCATCATTTTTTTACTGTCATCTCCAGGACACTCGCTGGGTGGGGAGTGTTACCCCTCTGCAGAGAAGAATTCTACAGCCCCAGCCGACTGGACAACAACTTTATTTGCTTAGCGTTATATTCGCAGTTAAGTCACTATTTTAGTACGTGTTTGATCGTATAACACGTGACCAAAGTAGTTCAAGTTAGGGAAGGTACCTGCTGTGGTTGGTAGTATCATAGAGTATTCGGTGTGCACTGCTCCTCTTCGGGAGTGATTTGAAAGCCGCTTGGATGAACGTGCAACGTTCAGAATCTTACGTTTTACGATTACGAACTTTGTCATGACGTTGCCTAAACTACAAAAAGCATGTATTGTGCAAAAGGTGAAAGTTCAGTTGATCCCAGGATAATAATCAGATGGTTCAAGAAATTTCACAACATTTTTGGAATAATGCACTCAGAAAAGTTATAAACCCCTTATCGCACCAGCTATGGGACATAAAGTACCTCTGCTATTTTTTCTACAATAATAACTTTGTCATTAAATAAAACAGGAAGTTTGATTTACTATTAAACAAATAAACAAAACTATCCTGCTACGAGACTCACATGGTCCGATTTTTATAGGGGTTCTCTCGTATAAGAAGATTCAACACGTTTATCTTCAAGCAACTTGTTTTATTACATCAATTCATGCCCTGCAACCACTTCATTTCATCATCATCACGGCACGCTGCCAGCATGGATTTCCTTGACACTCTCTCGTGACCTGTCTCTATCAACCATCGCTCCCGGGAGGTCTTTAAGGCTACATCCTATATAAGAACAGAACTGTTGTATATAGGTTCTAGCTGGTCATCTTGCGTTTGCTCGTCCATGTGAAGGGATCCATAGGATAATAACGCTTATGAGTTCGTCCTTAATTCTCCAGCAGTGTCCCCCATGTCTGGTTTATCTAACTTGGATAGTTTTCGTGATGGGTGGTAAGTGGCCGTACAGCTGCTGTTTTGTGGGGTGTTGCCTCCAGGACTTGTTCAATATTTCTCGCAGCATCCTTGTGTAATTGCCGTCAAGCTTTTTCCTTTATACATTTAGTTAGCGTCCATGTGGTGCATCCATACAGCAGTATCGACACGACCGTTGCTTGGAAAAAACTGCGTTTTATTTTATCACACAGGTCTGACTTCCATATGACCGATAACCTATCGATAAATGTTCATGCCTTTACTAGTTACGTGTTGATGTCTGTCTCGGTTGATGAGACACATCTTTGAGGTAGTCGAACTTGTCCACTGGTTTCAAAGCCCACCCTTTAATGTTGAGTGTCGCCTCTTTGATTAAAGCACATGTATTCCGTCTTGTGTGCGTTGGCATGGGCGCCTATGCCTGCAACTGCTCGTTCCAGACCATTTAGCTTGGATTCGGCTTGGGCGGGTGTATTTGCCAGAAGCGCTATGTCATCTGCGTAGTCCGTGTCCTTAATTATTTGTGCGGGGTACCTTCTGCTTCTTTCTTTGCCAATTCATTTAAAAACTCGTTTATTATATTATTTTTGTGAGATCCAGCATTGAAGAAAATCGGGGGACTAAAATAGGGTTTATTTATTAAGGGGTACATTATCTTCCTAGTCAAGTGTATCGTGTACTTCTCTTATATTTTGACCTTCGACCCGGCCAAAAATGTCATTCCAAGGTGATGCACCGGAAGGAGGTGACACATTCTAATAGCAGTTATGAGAGGAAATCGCGTGGGCGGAAATTGGCTGATGAAATGGGATGAGTTAAAAATATTCCCATGGTACACTCATAGACTGATACACCGGAAGAGAGTGACCTGTGAACTGCATGACAGTTATTTCCGCTTGATGACGATCAAACATTAGATTTCAAAGATCGAGTAGGCGACTGAGTGGTTGTTTAACTATTATATAACTCAGTCAAGACAGGGTTCCAGTTGGAGTTCGGACGGAGTTATAGACGTGATGTGGTAGGGAAAGCCACACCCGGCCGAAGGGGCCCTCGTGGACCCCGATGGAGTTTGGGGACCAGAGAAATTGCTGATAAGCTGCAGTAAAGAAAGCCATTACCCAGCAGAGTGGGCTTCTGGGCATCCGGTTGAGCATCTGGAGAACGAGAAAGACACAACGTTGACGGCCATAAGAGTGGGGGTCAAAATATTGCAGTTTCTGTTCGGTCTCCAACTCCCTCTCACACGCAAACCTTGAGTAACCCTTCGAAACCTAACAAATAAAGTGAGAAGTATATACTTTTTAAAGAATTCTTCGCTCGTCTTTCTTCTTCGTTGTGTTGTTATGATTATGACCATATAATACTTCTATCTTGCGACGAAAATCAACAAAGACTAATTTATAAAAATGAACTGTCTTTTCATTCAGCATAGGTTTTATCAATAGAATATCCATATATATATATATATATTGCAAGCCTCTTCGTTTGAATTGAGGTCTCGGCTACCGTTTGGACGGATGTATGTAAACAATAGTAATTGTGATTCATAACCGTTTAATATTTACTTTGCAGCTAATATCTCCTCGTGGCTAAATGGTTAGAAGCTTGGGTTGACGTTTGAGTCAACCGGGTTTCGATCCCAGCCACGGGAAGATACTGTCTAGCCACACTGATGAGATCTGATAGAACGAAACAGATCTTTCTGTAGATGACTATAGCGATATATATACTCCCATACCCCGTGGGGTTGAGTTCTCTGGCGAAGAAGTAATCGTGTTGCCATTAGCGACTATTGCAAGCCTCTTCGTTTGAATTGAGGTCTCGACAACCGTTAAACGGATGTATGTAAACAATAGTAATTGTGATTCATAACCGTTTAAAATTTACTTCGCAGCTAATATCTCCTCGTGGCTAAATGGTTAGAAGCTTGGTTTGACGTTTGAGTCAACCGGGTTTTGATCCCAGCTACGGGAAGATACTGTCTAGCCACACTGATGAGTTCTGATAGAACGAAACAGATCTCTCTGTGGATGACTATAGCGATATATATATATATATATATATATATGTGTGTGTGTGTGTGTGTGTGTGACAGTGAGGTGCGGTGTGAGAGTGCGTGTGGCGGGAAAGAAGTAAATGATTAAATTTAAAATTTCTATTTTTATAAATTGAGTGAAAAGTTTGCTGATAAACAGAAGTTACAAAATATTTTCTTATAGCCATGAAAATATTAGAATTAATTTTTTTTTTTTAATTTATTGCGGACTTTTTGTCCTCATCTTGGTAGTTTTGAATTGTTTCTTCTTCACTACGTTTCGGCCGAATTTTACCTGTGGCCTTCTTCAGGTGATTAACCGCGACCTCGGATAGGAATGCTGAGTCTTGTAACCGTATCCTTAGTAATTACTGCCTTCCAAGATGAGGACAAAAAGTCCGTAATAAGTAAAAAAGAAAATTAATTCTCAGATTAAGAAGCCTCATCTCAGAATGATTCCAATTAAAGACATGATAATATTAATCATTATTCATTAATTAACAGACTTAGTTAAGAGCCATGCACTTAGATATAGTAGTAATTGTTACCTTAAAGCTAAAGAGCATATTTTGTGCGTGTGTGTGTGTGTGTTTGTGTAAAAAATTTGTTGTGTAAGTGTGTCATTATGTGTGAAAGAGAATGTATTTATGCCTTAACATATATATCTATGGCTGCTGCTGATATTTTTATCTGCAAGCTTACGTTGCAATGTTAGTATAAATAACATTGTGTAAGTCTTAACATATCTGGTAAATTGTTAGATAGTTTAGCGATGTGAAATAAAATTCATTCTTGAAAGAAAAAAATATTGATTTTGACTCAGGTGAAATAAATCGAAAAGTTAAGTAAGTATAAATAATTATCGAAGAAAGGTTTATTTTTCGCTTATTTATACAATTTAGATAGGCTCCAAATGAAATTTTTAAATAGTTGATACTTATGTATGTTTTCTTGTGTGTTCGGATTTTATGGCATATCAACTTTTGTAGGTTATTTAATGTCAAATCAATTTTTTTTTGCAAACAGACATTTCTATTTCAAAAAAATTAGTTGAGTATAAGTACACAGTTTAATTGTTAAAAACGCTTCTTTTTCAAGCTATTCAGTTCTGGTAAACAGTTCTAATTCAAACAATTCAGTTTAGTAGAAGTACACAGTTTAATTCTCAAAAACATTTCTATTTCAAGCTATTCAGTTTTATTTAACAGTTATTAGTCAAACAATTCAGTTTAGCATAGGTACGCAGTTTAGTTCTATTTGACTCATAGATAAGGCCTTATAAGGTACTACCACTCCGGGCCAGAGTGGACTTGGGAGCGATGGCAATGAAGGGGTACTCTGCATTCCCGAAAGCTCCAACATTACTCACCATCAGATTGTTTAGTGTCATATCCAGAACACTCGTTTGGGAGGGGGAGGTCTTACCTCCCAGGAGAAAAGCCGTCTATTCTACAATCCCAGCCGACTGGGTAAGACTTATGAATGATTCGAATTGGCGAAAAAACGATTATTTTTATATTCTTGAGGGAAAACATTTCTTCAAAGATTTTACGTTTTAATCCTTTAAATTTTCCGTTGGTAGTCTGATAATATCGTTTCTGAAATTTAAAAACTTAGGAATGGTTTCAAGTATTGCTACCTAACCGTATGGATTATATTTATCAAGTATCCCTATGCAATACAAATAATTTTCACTCAGCTGCATGATTTCAAATAACTTATTATACTTATACTTTGAAATAACAGTCATGAAATATAAAAATCGAAAGTTAAAAAAATCAATATACTTAATTTTACGTTCAAAAGTTTTATTCTTCGCCATTTGCCTCATAGAGGTGTGCTCGTGGTACAATTTACCAACCCCTCCGCTCGGGCAGGATATGACACAAGGTCAATTTTAAGCGGAGTTTAACAGGTTTTGAATTCAGAGTTTTCCTTCTCCTAGACTAGTTGCCTCACCAAGGCTGAAGAACCTAGTCCGTCCTACTATTTACCCATAGCTGGAGGGAGAATAAGGGGGTTCATACCTTTCCCAAGGGTATTTGCCCGAAAGTGAACGTAATAGCGCGACTGGAGTACGAACTCGCGTACTACGATTCCGCAGTTCATCGCTTTAACCATTGCACCACGAGGACACCCCCTTAACCATTACACCACGAGCACACCTCGTGGTGTAATGGTTAATGCGATGGACTGTGGAATAGTAAGAAGCAAGTTCAAGTGCCCGTCACGCTATTACGTTCATTTTCGGACAAATACACTTGAGAAAGGTATGAACCCCTTTTTCCTCACAGCTATGGGTTAAATAGTACCACAACTGCACTGGAAGGATGGCTTTGGCATTAAAAAATCTACAAAGGTTGATATGTCATTAAAAAAAGAAACCAAAACTGTTACAACTTCTGGGGTCAAATTTTTATAGAAAAATTAAAACTTTCCTCTGGTAGAGACATCACTTAGGTTCCCTGATAGATAGATAGATAGATAGGTTGTTGGTTCAACTAGAGAAAAGTAAATATTTTTTTATTAATAGGTCCTCAAATGATTTCAATTTTTTTATTATTATTATTTTCCCATATACTTGTGTGGCACGTGTTTTAGACATTTCAGTTCTCGTCAGGCAGTCAGAGGGCGTTTGAATTTCGGTAAAGTGATAAATTTCTTTTATGGAAAATAATGTTTTGCAACGTTGTTTTAAAAAACGAATGGGGGGAATAAAATGAAATTAGAAAACAATCAAAACAATTTTTACTCCTAAATGCGGTCTAACAGCCAAATGAGCATTAAAATGCTCGTAACAAGATTAAGACAAAAGGAAACTAGGTACTAAATTTGAATCCACGTGTTTGTTATTTAACGGCATATCAACCTTCTCGGATTATTCAATGCCAAATCTACCCTTTTAGAACGTTAGTGGTACTCTTTCACTCATAGATGGGAGGATAAAGAAGTACATACTTTTCCAAAGGGTATTTGTCCGAAAGTGAACGTTAAATGCGACTGGAGTTCGAACACACGTGCTACGATTCTGCATCCAATGCTTTAACCATTACACCACGGGGACACCCGAAATCATTTATGGACCTATTCATTTTAATATATAAACGAGGATCATTAAATAAGTTTCCAGGCATAATTCGTATAGGCACTTTTATTGATAGTAAACACATGAAACTCTAGTCCTCATCGAAGTAATCTCCTCCGGCTGCAATGCACTTGTTGTGACGTTCCGACAACTTCTCGAACGTCCCATGGAAGTCCTCTTGTGTGAGCGTGTCAATGACCTTCGTCACAGCCTCTTTCATCTCCTCAGTTGTCTCATAACGACAGCATCTGAGCTTAGGGAATAACCAAAAGTCACAGGGAGCAAGGTCTGAACTATAGGGAGGGTGAGGAACTGTCTTGATACCCATCTTGGTCAAATAGTCTGTGACAAGGATGGAGTTATGGACTGGTGCATTGTCCTGGTGGAAATACCTTACTCTACCCGCACCTCTCATCATCCCTCATAGACTCCTTGCCTTCCTTGAATCTCTTATGACACTCAAAAACTGATGCTTGATTCATGCAAGATGCTCCAAAAGTAGTCTGAAGCGTTCCATACGTTTCTGTGGCACTTTTTCCAAGTTTAAAACAGAATTCTATTGCATATCGTTCTTCTAATGTGTCCTCACGTCCAGATTGCATTTTTGAAATTCACCAGCTGTGACAATCAGGCTTTAGTAGGGTCAATTCCAATTCCTGCTGTAGGTTTTCATTTGTCAGTCATCTCATACGATGTATAGCAATAACATACTGACTTTTCAAGAGTCTACGATAATTTTAAATGCCTGTACAAAAAAGTCTGGAAACTTATTGAAGGCACCACGTATCTATATAGAGACTAGCACTAATCACGTACTTGGGAGAGAGAGAGAAAGAGAGAAAATATGGAGAGGATATCCGAGGGGCTCACATTTAGCTAGCAGAGTGTAAGATGTGGGAGAAAATTTATGACAGCTAGTTCCGGGTAGACAGTAGAACTAATTCTGCACATGTCAACAGCACACTCGGTCTTCAATTTTCCGAGCGAATTTTTATTGCATTTTGGCTAACCGACGTATTTTCTCTCTTCGTTCACTTGTCTTCTAAAACCCCATTATGCCATCATGAGCTCAACAATCTCAGTCTTATCTCACCCATAATTGGTTGCATAAAAATACAACCTGCGGCAGTGATAAGTCTCAAATTTAAAACTGTCCCCAACGTGTTGCAAATAGTCTTAGGCAAGTGATAAAGGTAGTTCTATCTAGCGAGCCCTTGAGAATGTATGAACTCTCTTACCCACCACACTGGATTAAATAGTGTCTCTACTGTTATTCTGCAAGGTGGACTTTGGCATTAAATAACACACGAAGCTTGATTTGCCATTAAAGCAAAGAAAACTTCTAACCGATTCATCTTACTAATGGATTACCACTTTTTTTTTCAGTCTCGAACATGGATTGGACTGGTGCACACAGTGAATTTGCTGTCGAAACATTTTTCTTTTAGACTGTTAAGTTTAATTGCTACACGTGGAATTTTTGTGCTCATCTCTTATTATGTCGGAATGATGCTGTTCCGAATAGAAAATCGCTACTGCTATGAGTTGAAATTTTTAGAACCACAGGTTCATAGATTTTTTAAATAATGTTGCTTTTATTTAAACAGATTTTTTTTTTAAATATCAGTCACCTTGGTCTTTTTTGTTAAGTTTTGAAAACATTGCTGATCCACGCTCTGATGGCAAATAAAAACAATTACT
>OY757922.1:83175939-83475939 GCA_963585895.1 Sepioteuthis lessoniana | reverse complement strand
GCCATTCGAGAAACAGGATGTGCATGTTAATTTTCAATCTATATGCCCCCCTCCTTTTTCCCAAAGTCACGATGTCGCTTTAATTAAACTATTGTTGACCTACTGGCCGGCCAGGCTACTAGGTGGTGAATAAACTGCTTCCTCTTTCCTAGTATTGTTACATACCTCATGGACACATCTACGCACATACATATACATAAACATACACACAGATACACTTGTGTATATGTACCAATATCTTCTCATATGTCTACCATAACATACATGCAAGCATATAAATGATACACATATATCTAGCCATGTATACTACCACGCTAATGGTCCATTGTGTCATTGAACAGAATAGTACGACTTGAACTCGAACACGCTTACTCTGATGTCAGAATCTTGTACATTTTTCCCTACACTATTGGGACCCCTAATGAGAGAGATAGGGATTAATATAGGGAGGAGAGAAGGAGAGAGAATGAAATAAAGCAAAGATATATCGAAATTTTTTGACATGGTCTTACTGAAGGAAAGTATTAAAAAAGGTTTTCGTCCTAGAATGCTTTAACTTTTTTTTACTAAAGAAAAACATTGGAAAGTATTTAATACACCTCTGATATAAGTATGTAGGTAATGTCAAAGTGACATATATTAGTTCAAAATACTTATTTTTTATTTCTTCGAAAATGCGGCTGGCTCTGCATTTACACACGGAAGTTAATTCGATCTTGCTTCTACACTCTGATGACCTTGTGGGTTTTTTTTTCTCATATCTACATTTTAAAATAGTTGACTATTTGAAATGAATTTACAATTGGAATACATTAAAAAGGGTTTTACTATAATAAAGGGTTCGAAAATTTTTTACTATAGGAATGCATTAGAAAAGGTTTTACAATAGGGATGTATTGAAAAGGGTTTTATTGTAGAAAAGTATTGAAAAGTTTTTATTATAGAAATTCATTGGAAAGTGTTTTACTATAGAAATGCATTACATAGGGTTCTACAATGGGAATGCTTTGAAAAGTTTTTTTTTTAACTATAGGAATGTATTAGGAAGTATTTGACTTTAGAAATTCATTTAAAAGGATTTATATGCAGAATTAGCATTCAAAAGAAAAGTATTGGAAAGGGTTATAGAAATGCACTGTAGAAATCCTTACTGTAAAAATGCCTTGGAAAGGGCTTTACTGTAGAAATGCAATGGAAACGGTTTTAGTTTATAAATGCATAGAAAATGATTTTACTATGGAACAAAAAGTATACTGGCCAGCAATTTTTTTAAGAAAATTCATAACATAGAAATTGAAAGATGATGAATAGTGAATAATATAACTTTCCCTGGAATTATGAAATTCAAAAAGATCCCTCAAAGATCCCTTTCTAAAGAAGAAAGCCAGTAATCGTGTAACAAAGAGAAATAGAGGATAGTGAAGAGAATGTGATAGTAAAGAAAATATGATAGATTAGAAAAACAAAACAATCAGTAAGTGAGAAATAATAAAATATGAAGAATGGGTAACTGTATTGCTTTGAATAAATGTTTCATAAGAAAATAAACATAACAGCATGAGAGTGTAAGGAGGGTTGCTTTTATGTGCTACCATACATTCAATGAATGCGTTGGAAAAAACGTAAATGAGAGAAAATAATTACAGAAATCTGTGGCATATAAAGACCATCGTGCAAGGCTATAAAGCTGAAACTACTACACCGGCATATTTTTATGACAATTTTAAATGCATAACTATAATACAAAATGCAAAAACATATCTATAGTAAATTAATTCATATATTCCAGTTGGAAAATAATGACTTGTATACGGAAAACCGTAAAACCATTTCTAATACTTTTCTATAGCAAAACTCTTTCTAATGCATTCATCTAGTTAAAGTCTTTCAAATTTATTCCTATAGTAAAACCCTTTCCAATGCATTCTTATGGTTAAATTCCTTGTAATACATTCCTGTAGTAAATCCCTTTCCAATGCAATCTTATGGTTAAATTCCTTGTAATAGATTCCTATAGTAGAACCCTTTCCAATGAATTCTTATGGTTAAATTCCTTGTAATACATTCCTATAGAAAAACCCTTTCCAATGCATTCTTATGGTTGAATTCCTGGTAATACATTCCTATTGTAAAAGAATTTCCAATGCATTCTTATGGTTGAATTCCTGGTAATACATTCCTTTTGTAAAAGAATTTCCAATGAATTCTTATGGTTAAATTCCCTGTAATACATTCCTATTGTAAAACCCTTTCCAATGCATTTTTATGGTTAAACTCCTTGTAATACATTCCTATAGAAAAACCCTTTCAAATGCATTTTTATGGTTAAACTCCTTGTAATACATTCCTATTGTAAAACCCTTTCCAGTGCATTCTTATGGTTAAACTCCTTGTAATACATTCCTATTGTAAAACCCTTTCTAATGAATTCTTATGGTTAAACTCATTGTGATACATTCCTATAGTAAAAGCTTATCCAATGAATTCTTATGGTTAAAATCCTTGTAATACATTCCTCTAGTAGAACCCTTTCCAATGCATTCTTATGGTTAAACACATGGTAATACATTCCTATTGTAAAATCCTTTCCAATGCATTCTTAAGGTTAAACTCCTTGGTATACATTCCTATTTTAGAACCCTTTCCAATGCATTCTTATGGTTAAACACCAGGTAATACATTCCTATTGTAAAACCCTTTCCAATGCATTCTTATGGTTAAATTCATTGTAATACATTGTAATACATTCCTATTTTAGAACCCTTTCCAATGCATTCTTATGGTTAAACTCCTTGGTATACATTCCTATAGTAAAACCCTTTCCAATGCATTCTTATGGTTAAACACATGGTAATACATTCCTATTGTAAAATCCTTTCCAATGCATTCTCATGGTTAAACTCCTTGGTATACATTCCTATTGTAGAACCCTTACCATTCATTCATGTGGTTAAAATCCTTGGTATACATTCCTATTGTAAAATCCTTTCCAATGCATTCCTATAGTAAAACTCATTGCAATACATTCGCATAGTAAAGGCATTTCCAATGCATTCCTTATCCATCGTAGAACTCTTTCATATACATCGCTATAGTAGGACACTTTTCAATGTATTCCTACTGTAAAACCCCCTCCAATGCATTACTATAGTAAAACCCCGTACAATAAATTCCTATAGTAAAACGCTGTCCAATGCATTCCTCTAGTTTTTATAGTAAAACCCTTTTCAATGTATATCTACAGTAAAACCAATTGGAATTCATTCCTATAGTAAAACCGTTTCAAATGCATTTCTATTGTAAAGCCCTTTCTGGTGTATTCCTCTTGTAAAACCCTTTCCAATACAATCCTCTTGTAAAACACTTTCCAGTGCATTCTTCTTGTAAAACCCTTTCCTATGCATTCCTCTTGTAAAACCCTCTCCAATGCATTTCTCTTGTAAAACCCTTTCCAATATATTCCTCTTGTAAAACACTTTCCTATGCATTCCTCTTGTAAAACCCTCTCCAATGCATTTCTCTGACAAAACCCTTTCCAAAGCGTTCTAATTGCAAAAAGCTTTCCAATGCATTCCACTTGTAAAACCCTTTCCAATGCATTCCTCTTGTAAAACCCTCTCCAATGCATTTCTCTTGCAAAACCCTTTCCAAAGCGTTCTAATTGTAAAAAACTTTCCAATGCATTCCTCTTGTAAAACCCTCTCCAATGCATTCCTCTTGTAAAACCCTCTCCAATGCTTTCCTCTTGTAAAACCCTCTCCAATACATTTCTCTTGTAAATCCCTCTCCAATGCATTCCTCTTGGAAAATTCTTTCCAATGCATTACTCTTGTAAAACCCTTTCCAATACATTATTCTTGTAAAACCCTTTCCACTGCATTCCTCATGTAAAACCCTTTCGAATGCATTCTTCTTGTAAAACCCTCTCCAATGCATTCCAGTTGTAAAACATTTCCAATACATTACTCTTGTAAAACCCTTTTCAATACGTTCCTCTTGTAAAACCTTTTCCAATGCATTCCTCTTGTAAAGCCCTTTCCAATGCGTTCTAGGTGTAAAAAAACATTCCAATGCATTACTCTTGTAAAACCCTTTCCTATGCATTCCTCTTGTAAAACTCTTTCCAATGCGTTCTAGTTGTAAAAACTTTCCAATGCATTCCACTTGCAAAACCCTCTCCAATGCATTCCTCTTATTAAACCCTCTCCAATGCATTCTTCTTGTAAAACACTTTCCAAATACATTACTCTTGTAAAACACTTTCTAATACATTCCTCTTGTAAAACCCTTTCCAATGCATTCCCCTTGTAAAACCCTTTCCAATACATTCCCCTTGTAAAACCCTTTCCAATGCATTTCCCTTGTAAAACCCTTTCCAATGCATACAAGTTGTAAAAACCTTTTCCAGTGCATTCCTTTAATAAAACCGTTTTAAGTGATTCCTTTAGTAAACCCTTTTTTTAAGTATTTCTGTTGTAAAACCCTTTCAAAACATTTTGACAGCAAAATCCATTCTGAAACATTCAAATGGTACATGGTGAATTTTTAAGAGGACTTAACCAATCTCGCAGTTAAGTCGCTCATGAATAGGGAATTCAATCCTCATTGAATGTATCAGTGTCAAATCTAAGATATAGTTTGTTTTTTTCTAACTCAGTTATTAACAGAGTGAGTTCTTTTACCTTCATAAAGTTTAAAAATGTATGCTTTATCTAAATAAGATTAGGTTCAACGTAATTATATAATAAAATAGTACCATATATCTCTGTAATAAAACCCTTTGTAAAGCATTCCCATAATAAAACCTTTTTAGAGCTAGCATTTCTATATCAATACCCTTTTAAAAGAACTCAGTCTGTATTCCAATATGCTCTTTTCTATTTCACCTTAGGGTAACCAAGGTGAAATAGAAAAAAAGCATATCTTATATTTGGCACATGACCGGAAGTAAGAGGAACCCAATAAGGATTGAATTCACTATGAAGTAACAAGGGAACTATGAGATTAGCTTGCTAATCATTACACCAAAAATATTTCTCTTAAAAATTGTCTTTATGTCATATATCAGTCATGGCGGAGTGTCGGGTAATTGTTTTTACTATAGCCAAATGGTACTTTATATGTAGACTTATCTTAATTCTTAACTTGTTCTTTTCCTCTTTCCCTTTGACATAAAACCGCTGTTCCCCCAGTGGTACAGCTTGCCGCCTTAGGTCATTTGGCAATATATAAGGTAGGAAGGAGGAAACCATTTTCCCATTATTATCCAGATCTGTATTATGGAATGAGATAGATATTTATTTTAGCAAGTTAGTGGGTTTCCCTACCACAACCTAGAATATTAACCTATTGTAGAAATGAAAATACCAAGAAAGAAATTATATATTTTCTTTTCAGCATAAATATTATACTACATGGGGATCCTGGGTTTCATCCACTCTGCATTCGTCAGTTGGAACTATCATAGATAAATACGAGGATCATTAAATAAGTTTCCAGACTTTTTTCGTATGGGCACTTTTATAGATAGTACACACATGAAACTCTAGTCCCCTTCGAAGTAATCTCCTCCGGCTGCAATGCACTTGTTGTACCGTTCCAACAACTTCTGCAAGGCCCCATGAAAGTCCTCTTGTGTGAGCTTGTCAATGACCTTCGTCACGGCCTCTTTCATCTCCTCAATTGTCTCATAACGATAGGGAATAACCAAGTCACAGGGACCAACGTCTGGACTATAGGGAGAGTGAGGAACTGTCTTGATGCCCATCTTGGTCAAAAATTTTGTGACAAGGAAGTTGTGGACTGGTGCATTGTCCTGGTGGAAATGCCACTGACCCAGTTTGAAGAGTGCTGGCCTCTTCCGACGGAATCTCTTCCTGAACTCCCTTAAAACCTCAACATAGTAACCCTAATCCTAACCCTTTGGCCCATCAACTCTGGTATATTGACTTCCTTACTCCTCTCACACCTCTCATTATCCCTCTCAGACTCCGTGCCTTCCTTGAATCTCTTATGCCACTCAAAAACTGATGATCGATTCATGCAAGATGGTCGAAAAGCAGTCTGAAGCATTCAATACGTTTCTGGATCATTTTTTCCAAGTTTAAAACAGAATGTTATTGCATATCGTTCTTCTAAAGTGTCATCACGTCCAGATTGCATTTTTGAAATTCACCAGCTGTGACAAGCAGGCTTTAGTAGTGTGTCTTCCAATTCCTGTTGTCGGTGTTCATTTGAACCTGAAATCATAAAAATTGGTCAGTTATCTCATAATCTCATAAGATGTATAGCAATAAGATACTGACTTTTCAAGAGTCTACGACAATTGTAAATACCCGTACAAAAAATGCCTGGAAACTTATTGAAGGCACCACGTAGATAGATAGATAGATAGATAGATATGATTAGGCTGATAGGTAACTGAATGAGTTTTCAAATGGTTGACATGTAGTAAGATAGATTTGAACAGATAGATAGATAGATAGATAGATATCGACTTACTGAGCCAGTTTGATAGATAGATAGATAGATAGATAGATAGATAGATAGATATTGACTTACCTAGCCAGATTGATAGATAGATAGAATGATCGATCGAGTGGTGGACATGTTGAAAGATTCAAACAGACATAGATAGATAGATAGATAGATACATACATACATACATACATACATACATCGTGTGAGTATAGTGCATGTCATCTGATTTACACGCACCAATCAACTTTTATTATATAATTTTTCATTGGATCTTCTGAGATAATTTCAAATAGATTTTACCTTTTATGCTTGCATTTTCTATTTTCGATATTTCGTTGTTTACAATTCTTGTTTGTTTTGATTCCCATGGGAAATCGTTGTGTTTTGTTTTTGTTTGTCATTCACTTCATCTTCTACATCACTTATCAATCAATCAATCGTTGTTGCCGCGCATTTTAATCCTTTTTCCAAACCTATTTTATCTCTCTTATCTGTCTTTCAATATCTTCTATCCATTGTACTTTTATATCCATATCAGTTCATTCTCTATTTTTAATATATATATATATATATATATATATATATTTTAATTTCTTTTTTCTAGTTTCTTTTGTTTGCTGATTTTTAAAGTTTTCATTTTTTTTTAACATTTCAAGCATTATCTAAGTGAAATTTATCCTAAACATATTTCCCTTTACTTTACTGCTACGGAAACTTTTTAGATATCACCTTTTACTGTCGATAATTGAGAAGTTACAACAAACCATTGCAAAAATTAGCATTTTTTTTTTCGTTTCTTAACTGTACATCTCCTTTAAATCAGGCAGGAAGCCATTGTAATCATAATGGCGGCATTTTACTTTTAGTCATTGCTTCCACTAAACTGTGTCTTTCCAATTCTGTGGAAAGTTCATTCTTTTGAAGGATGTTTACAATCTCGCTAAATCAAATTTTCTCACTATTAACTCTTCGAATATAACTTGCATATCACACAATTATCCTCGAATAGTGTAATAGCTATATGATGCTTGATTATAAATTCCGAACAAGTTAGGATTTTTTTTTCGTAAAACGGCACTGCCAATCATATCTGGCTTCGGAAACAATTTACTTCTTTTCTTTTATTCGTATCTACGTTGTTTGTCATATTATTGACATTCACAATTGCTAAGGAAAAAAAACTATAAAAGCTCAGTGAAAATAAGTAAAAAAATTATAGAATAAGAATCAATAATTTAGCTGTGATATATATATATATATATATATATATATATATAGCGAGAGAGACGGGAGAGTGAGGTGTTCGTAGTGTAATGGTTACTATCGTAGGAAACGAACAGTTCAAAACCTGGAGGAAGCTGTTTACGTTTCATATAGCACTAATATGCTTGGGAAATGTATAAATCCAATTATTCTCCCCCACCACCCCGCAAGCTATGAGTGAATAGTTTGGCAGACTGGGCTCTTTAACCTTAGCATATCAATCGGTTCAGAAAAAGGAAGACTGCAAGTTAAAACCTGTTAAACTTTGCGTGAAAATTTACGTCGGGTCACGTCCTGCTGGTGCACAGGAGTTAGGTATATATATATATATATATATATATATATATATATATATATTTAGCAACCCCTCTCCTCTGGCAAGATATGACAGAAGGTCAATTTTTAATTTTTTTGAGTTTAACAGGTTTTCCTTCTCCTAGACTAGTTCCTCACCAAGGCTTAAGAACCTAGTCTGCCCTACTAATTACCCATCGTATATATATATATATATATATATGTATATATATATTAACCGGCTCATTGGCCTAGTGGGTAGAGTGTTTAACAAAGACTTAAAAAATGGTACTTGAGGCCTCCTTGCTTAACACTCTGCAATATAAGGTATGTATCGAGAGTAAAATGGAGCAATCCAGGGAAAGGAGCAGCGCCATCCCCTACACTTCGGTGTAGTAGCTATTGAAAAGGGAGCCTTCTAGTCGCCCTCGACAACGTTCGCCAACTTTAGTTATATATATATATATATATATATATATATATATAAGACATGTGTGCTTCGTTTGATGCAATGGTGAGCAAGTTAAGCTGACAAATCCTTGTTAGTGAGTTCCCATCTTACAGAGAACTCCATGATTCCGACCAGATTCCAAAACTAAGAAAAACTTTGTAAATGACTAAATGAATAAGATGTGAACACACGTGATTGAATGTTACACTTTTTCATAACCTCAGATAAATTATAGACCGTCCGTTTTTTTTTAGAAAACACCCAAGACATCAAATAAAGAATGAAGGAAAGAAAGATAGAGAGAAAAAAATGTGATATGCATCAGACGCTTATTGTCTACTTCAGTGGAATCAAATGAAAAGAAGAAAGATGCTAAAAAAGGAAATAAAGATTGAGAAAATAAACGGAAGATATACATAGAGAAAGGTATATAGCGATTCTTTATGGATTATTTAAAGTGAAAATTTGATTCGGTTTCCATATCTTTTTTTAATGGTATATGAACCTTTGTGGGTTATTTCATGCCAAAACAATCCTTGTTGTAGGACAATAGCGGTTCTCTTGAACCTATTGATGGGAAAAGAATTGACTTGAGTTTGACGTCGCGTACTACGATGTCCCAGTTCAGCATGTTAGTCATAACGCAACGTAGATTGGCACTCCCAACACCCCAAAAAGTTTTAATAATTTTTAAACCTTGGGTGAAGAAACAAAAAAAAAAACACTCGACACAACAAAAAAAAAGTTAAAGATAGAGGAGAGAGTAAGAGAGTGCATAAGGAAATAATAGCGTTATATATCAAACGCTTATCGTCTCCTTCAGAGGAATCAAAAGCAGGATGGAAAACAGAAAGGAAGGAAAGCTTAAGAAACAGAATGTATATACATATATATATATATATATATATATATATATATATGTGTGTGTGTGTGTGTGTGTGTGTGTGTGTGTGTGTTGTGTAAAGGAATGAAAGGATTCAGACAGAATATATGCAGATAAAAGGAAACGAACGAAAAATTAGGTTATTTTCATTATTTGTTTATTGTTTATTTGTTTTATTTATTTCTATGCCAACGCGTTTCGACTTCAAAATTTTTGAATACAAAAGCATTCTAATTAAATTATTCTAAGTTGGAGAAATAAAATAATCATAACTGATAAATTTTCATATCACTCCGGAAGTCATCATCAGGGCAAAAGAATATTTCTGATGAAAACGAAATAACACAGTTTAATATATTCGAAATTGATTTCAAAATGTTAAAGTCGAAACGAGTTGGCATAAAAATAAGCATACAAACAAACAAATCATCACAACTACACAAATATATAATTTTTTTTACTATATATATATATATATATATATATATATATGAGTTAAGTAAGTTAACAGACTCTCGTTGAGGGTGACCCGAAGGCTCCTTTTTCAAAGGCTACTACTCCGAGGTGTAAAGGATGGCGCTACTCCATTTCCAGGATTGCTCCCCATACCTTTGATCCGTACATTATAACCGAGTGTTAAGCAAGAGGGAATCAAGTATCATTTTTGTGTCTTTGGTATGACGTGACCTGGGATTGAACCCCTGTCTACCGGACCATTGCTGAATACTCTAAAATGTATGCCAATAATAAGAGAGAAAAAATTGAGTGGTACTGACTTTTTATGGGTTATTTAATGTCGAAATTTGATTCCTTTGTAAAGACTTAGTTGGGTTTATTTTTAACGGCATGTCAACATCTTGTGGGGTATTCAATGCTGAAATTTGATTCATTTGTAAATGTTTCAAGTAATCACAAGATATTTTCAATTTTCAATTTTGTGTAAATATTAAGGAATCTAAACGACAAGTTACAGCAACTGTGCCCAATATTAAAGATAGAACAGTTCTGTCATTTGTTACATATTGATCTTCGGCCGAGCTGTCAAATAAGAGAGTCATCTGTGTAAATAACAGGTGCATCCGGTCGAACAATTGGTGCATCGAATATAGAGACAGTATCCTCGTCAGAGGATTAAAACCCCCACAAAAAATAGTTGCGTACTGAGTATGACACTAAACTGCATCTAATGATAGAATTCAAGTTCTTTATATCCGTGGAGTGTAGAGCTTGGGCGGTGGGGATAACTGGATTAATACGTTTCCCAAGCTTATAAGAGCAATTTGAAATGTCAAAGTTCCGTCTAGGATTTGAACTCTACTTGAAGGATTCATTTCGCACGACAGTAGCCATTACTATAAGAGTCTCTCTCTCTCTCTCTCTCTCTCTCTCTTTCCTTGGCATTACTCCCAGGTCCACTACGACCAAGAGTGGGAGTACCTGTTAGGCTCCAATCTATGGCTCAAATAGACCCGTTTGAAAATTAGTCATATTCCACAAGAACGTGTGCAAAAAAATCTCTTAAAAAGCTATTACAAAAAATTGTAAGTATGAAAATACAACAAACGCAATTCCCTAACCTCTAGGCATAAAATAAGCCAAGACTTATTAAACTGCCCTTACAGGCAATTAATCAATCAATTTAAAAAAATACAATTGTCGGCATCTGTGGAAGGAAAGAAGGAACGCTGCCAGGAATGAAGAATGAAAAAAGGAAAAAGAAAGGAAAGGAAAAGATTCGACAATAGTATACTATAACAACTACTAATTGTCGGTCACAATGCATTGAACAAGAAAGGAAAAAATATTTTGCGTCACTTCTTATTTGGAGACAAAATCATTGAAAACTGTCTCAAAATAGATGCAACTCATTTATATGATAATGATTTATTACTGAGACAAGAAACTCAAAAAAAGATTGCATGTCCGAGAAGCTGATATAATAACAATTAGAAAACATTGATTTGATGTCTCTTGCCCCAAAAATGTATTTTTACAGGACGTGTTCAAAATGACCGCCACTGCACTTGTCTCATTAAAAAATTATCATTATATCAATGTGCTGCATCAATTTTGAAACACCTGCAACGATTAAATCAGTTGTGAGCTTATTGCGACCAGCATGTGACACGCCACCAAATTTTACGAGTAGATTTTTTTTAATTTGCTTTGTCTTGTTTCGTCCTCACTTGTTTTCACACACACACACACACACACAATCTCTCTCTCTCTCTCTCTCTCTCTCTCTCTCTCAAAATAGTTGTAAATCTTTGTAGTCAAATGAATAAATTATAAAACCAATCTTAATACTTTTAAGTAGGTTTTATCATGTACTTTTTATTGTTATATTTCGTCATCATCCTCATGTCGTGCCACCAGCACGGATATCCCTGACCCTCTCTCGCTACTTTTCTCTATCGTTCATCGCCTCTGACAGGTCTTCTGGGCTACATCCCGTATCCTCACTCAGCTGCTGTATGTATGTTCTAGCTGGTCGTCCTCCTTTAGCTCAGCCATATGTGGGGGTCCATAGGAGTACATCACTTATGAGCTCTTCCCTGCTTTTTCAGCAGTATCCTGCTTGCCTGGTTCGTCTAACTTGGATAGTTTTCGTGATGGGAGGCAAGTGGCCGTATAGTTGGTGCTTTGCGGAGTGTTGCCGCCAAGACTTGTTTAATATTGCTCGCAACATTCTTGAGTAGTTGCCGTCTAGCTTCTTCTCCATCCGTTTTGTTAGCGTCCAAGTGATGCATTCATACAGCAGTATCGATACGACCGCAGCTTGGAAGAAACTGCGTTTCATTTTATCGATACGCATGTAATTTACAGAAAAGTTTTAATAAAATTTTGATTCATGGAGAATGAAAATATTTAATTTTTACTTCGATTAACGAATCATATTTATGTTAAATAGATTGATTTTTTAAGCGTTCTTTTTTTTCTTTTAATTATTTCGCTATGTACCACGGCAGCAGCGAGTATTAATCAGATCGATATCATTGATTTTATTATATCAAGATATCATTTTTTTCAAAGAATATTTGAAAAAATGTATTTTCCCGACTTCTAAAGCAGACGCTTATACATATAATTTCCTTTAGTAAAAATGGTTGAAGTACGTTTGTATTATACTACATGTATAAAGGTTGGAACAATAAAATTGTCGCCCTAGAAAAGACGACATGATTCCATTTCCGTTTAATGAAAAGCGGTTTTCTTTTTTTGTTGCAGACCATCTACGAGTTGGCCAGTTGTGTACAAATCCCAAGAGCGATAGGAGCCTTCTCTTACGTCTGAAAGTGACACAATGTTCAACGAGCGAGATCGGAGATGCGCCGCTGTACAACTCTCTGTACGCTCTCTATCGATCCAAGTTATGACAACAGGACCATTGCCAGCACCCTCAAAATGCAAATCTGGATTGCCACGAATAACAGGGACGTCTCCAGTGTGATGAAAACAAAGTTTCCGGCTACGGTTATGGCCTTTGGTGTGGTTTCAAGTGATAGCCAAATCATGCCACCTCACATCTTTGAATTCAGCTTGAAAGTCAATACCAAAGTGTACCTGGATGTGCTGAAGACTGTGGTGCAATCAGATGGCCAGTGGCAGACCCTGGGTGTGGCAGCAGGACTCGGCGCCGGCCCACAAGTCCAAAGAGACCCAGGTTTGTCTTCAGAAGGAGTGTTACGACTTTGTACCCTTTTCCCACTGGTCCCCTCCTCCCCTGACCTGAACCCGCTGGACTACTTCGTTTGGTCATACGTCGAGAACATCAACAACATGACCTCCCACAACATCAAAGCCAGCCTGATCGCTGCCATCCACCGAGCTTCCGCTGACGCTTGTGGAAAAGGCATGCTCCCAGTTCATGATCCGTATCGAGGCGTTGATTGAGGCTGAAGGTGGCTACATTGAATAGATGTCAGCTCTACTACATCATGAAGTTATCTGAATTGATTTTTTCAATAAAAGTTTTAAAATAAAGCTGTTGTGTTGTTTTCCTTTGGACGACAATTTTATCGTTCACCCTGTCCAAATGCAAACAACAAACAGGCGGACTCAAATACAACATACAGGCGACTCTTTTGTTCAGGCACGAACGTTTTATTAACTTCTGACTTAATTTCTTCGACACAAGGAGAGATACACAATTCTTACTATGCTAACCACCGCCAATATTCGGCGCATCTTGGGGTGTTTTAGATCTCAGTTTCTCAACACCATGGTCGGACCCAACTTCTCAACATCATGGTTTGACCCAAACTTCAACTGTCTGCCTCAATGGCAGACAACTCAACTGTCTGTCTACATGGCCCAAAGTCAACTCCCAACTGACTCTTTTTCAAAATCTTCAAATTCTCAGGACCATCGCTCCCGGGCATGACGTCATTCACACTCTAGCCCCATTTCCTCTCTGGAGTTTATCATGACAATTGTGATCGTCATATCCTTTGCGCGCGAGTGTAAACTGTACCCAATGTTATGCACCTGAACTAAGAGCCGAATAGTTCAAAGCCCGACCCAACTAAATGATAAAATATAATTAACGAAAAATGATTAAAAAATAAATCATTCCGTAATTATATAAAACGTTTAGCGAAAAATTAACTTGAATTTACTTTACACTGTGCGGCACACCTGATGGATGAGCCACGTGACACATTTCTCAAAAAAGGAGGCCTGCACATCAAACGATGTAATAAAGAGAGCAAAGTTTTTGCTTAGTATATTGTTATATTTCTTACGAGTTTTTCATATCAGCGTTAGTTGATGGTCTTTCTCTGGAGTCTGATAGTCCGCAAATTTTCTCAAGTCTCCAGGACTCTTCTCAGTATTCTAGCCGACCTGGATGGTCCCCGCTCGTCCTCTGGTTTCTAAATCTTCCATCCACCTTATGAATCCATTGAGGATTGTTCCGAGCACACTAATCCCTGTCACATTCATGTTCCATAGCTTTTTTAAAATTCTCCCGCAAGGTCCAAGTATTTGTATCTCTTTTCAATTCTTAGATTTTTAATCTATGGTCAGTTCGAACGGAAAAATCCACTAGACAGAAAGTTTTCTTTTTTTCTCACATTACTTTCTGTTTTAACCTATCACTGACTTAGTCCTTTCTCCAAGACCAAGAGTAAAAGAAGGTAGTAATTGTATGCATTATATATATATATATATCCCGCTTCGAGAATCTTGCATGTCTAGCCACACTGAGGAGTTTTGATGCAATGAAGCAGTCTGTCTGTGGATGACAATATATGCCCCACCTACCCATGGAAGGAAGTGATGGTTGCCACTCGCGTAAGACAAGGCTCTTCGAATGAATTGAGATCTCGGTAGCCGTTAAATGGATATATGTAGAATCTTGGAATGGAGTATGTATCAATGGTTGTGATCCCAGCTTCAGGAATCTCGCGTGTCTAGCCACGCTGAGAAGTTCTGATGCAACGAAGCGGTCCGTTTGTGGATGACACTATATATTCCTTTTTTTTTTTTGTAGCCTCCTTTGGGCGTGATTTTTTTACCAAGCGCATGGATAGTACTCCATTAAGATGACAAGTTAGGCAAAGTGCGATTTGTTGTATTTCATTTAAGCAGGGACTGCCAGGAATCTTGTTGATGTACTTATCTGCCACTTACTTAATCAGGGCTCCGACAATTACAGGCACAAGGATAATTTTAAGGTGTGTGTGTGTGTGTGTGTGTGTGTGTGTAGTTGGTGTGTTGAGTGTGTGTGTGTGTTTAAAAATATGTAGTGTGTGCAAGAGGTGTTAAAACACACACACACATATATATATATATATATATATGTGGATACTTTTAAAACGGACTAAGTATCTCGTAGCTTTATGATCATGGAGCTTTCGGGGTGAAGACAATGGCGATTATAATTATCTGATGCCAATCTTCAATATTCTTAAATTAATCCACCGTCTTTTCGAAGACAACGATGGCATTAATGGTAGCAACAAAAAAAAAAATTATGCGAGCAACCATTAAAAGAGACGAATTGCTTAATATCTGAAGAGAAAAAAAAAAAAGAAAGAAAAAAAAAAAAGAAAAGAAAAGGAAAGAAATCCACCAAAAATAATATCTCTACGTTTATATTTCTTATCATGTCAGCAACGAATAAATAACCTTAGGAATTAAGATATCAGATTTTTAAAAAATCTCCTTTCTGAGTTCGCAGATGGATCGGAAACATCTAACACGATTTCAACAATACCGGATACAAAATGGCGCATTCAAGGAAATCAGGTAGGTAACATCGGTTAAGAAAGTTAACCCCCGACCAAAATAAATGTTTTCTTCCTTTATATATATATATATATATATATATATATATATATATATATGGATACTTTTATGTATATACATATATGTATATTCATATATATGAATAAATATGCATATATATATATATATAAAGAAGGATACTTAGAATATGTTTTTAAAAAATAATCGTTTTTAGAGTAATTCTTCTATATGACATCTTTGAGAAAAAAATAAAACATTAGAAAGTATCTATAAACTCATTCAAAGTTAAATACTATATATATATATATATATAGTATTTAATTTTGAATGAGTTTATAGATAGTTTATATATATATATATATATATATATATATATATATATATATATATATATATATATATATATATATATATATATATATATATATATATATATATATATATAGTAATGGTTATCGTCGTAGGAAAGGGACACGGCGACACGAGTTCAAATCCTGGACGAGACTGATTACATTTCACATAGCACTAATACCCTTGGGAAAGGTATGAATCCAATTATTCTCCCTCCAGCTATGGGTAAATAGTAGGACAGTCTAGGTTCTTCAGCCTTGGTGAGGCAAATAGTCTAGGTGAAGGAAAAACTCTGAATTCAAACCTGTTAAACTCCGCTTAAAACATGTGCATTGCAGCCGGAGGAGATTACTTCGAAGGAGACTAGAGTTTCATGTGTGTCCTATCAATAAAAGTGCCTATACGAAAAAAGTCTAGAAACTTATTTAATGATTCTTTTATATATATATATATATATATATATATATATATATATATATATATATGTGTGTGTGTGTGTGTGTGTGTGTGTGTGTGTGTGTGTGTGTGTGTGTGATTTGTAAACGAATTGTTTATAGGTAATAATATCTTTCGATGAGCCGGAGTTCATTTGTTTGCACACAGTTAAATGGTTTCAAGCATTGCTATTTATTGTTTACACACAATTAAACGTTTTTTAGTATTTTTGTTTATTGTTTACACACAGTTAAATCATTTCAAGTCTTGTTATTTATTGTTTACACACAGTTAAATGCTTTTAAGTAGTTCTATTGATGTTTGCACACAGTTAAATAGTTTCAAATTTAATAAATCATTATATAGATCTATTTGACCTATAAATAGTATCCTAACATGTATTATCTCTCAGTGTTAGATTGTGCCTGGGAGTCATCCAATGAAGAGATACTCGCCATTCCCCAATGCTCATGGACTGGAGTCTCACCATCTAATAGTTTAGTTTCCTATCCAAGAAACCTGTTGTGGGGGGTCTACCCTTCTCTAATAGTGCAGTCAGCGTATTCTCCAGCCCCAGCTGACTGGGCTAAACTTAATTTGAAATTCATTTAATTCTCTTTGTCTTCAGCCTGGTCTCTAAGTTCGAGGTGTATCTCCCATATCCGTGAACTCTTATAAATACATTACATGACATTTTAAATTATTTTCATTTTGTCCCTTTCATCTAATTTGTTAATCAGAAGTTTAATTGATTTGATTAATTATATTATCATTTGATTAATTTAGCTAATTGCTCTAATTATTCAACAACATTTGTTTGTCTACTTCTGGCATTTCTTACGGAAAATCTGTTTCCCTTTTAATAGTTACACGTTTTTCTTTCATTACAGGGAATGGTCACTAACATAAATTCTTATTTTCAGTTTAACAAGCAGGTTTTGCATCTATATTAATGTTTGAGAAAAGTTTGTTTGTCTGTCCTTTGTAGAAGGTCAATGATTATCCTGTAAAGCTACAAAACGAGGCATTATTTTAAAGTAAACGATTTTCAAAGAATTTTCATAGGAAAATCATATCTAATGAATGTTCTTATTAAATCAAATTCAATGAAATTTGAATTTTAAATCTTTCTGATGAAATTCCTTGGGAAAATTATATCAAACAAATTTTGATATAAAATCACATTCAATGCATTTTGTAATTAAATCCATTTTAATTCACTTTCATAAGAAAATCGTTTCTAAGGCATTTTCATAGGAAAATTATATTTTATGAATTTTTTAAATAAAATCACATTCAATGTATTTTGTAATAAAATCCATTTTAATTCACTTTCATAAGAAAATCATTTCTAACGCATTTTCATTGGAAAATTATATTTTATGAATTTTTTAAATAAAATTATGATCAATGCATTTTATAACAAAACCATTAATAATTCATTTTCATTGGAAAATCGTTTCTATTGCATTTTTATAGGAAAATCCTATCTAAAGAATTTTATCATAAAATCACTTTCAATGCATTTTATAATGAAATATCTCTCTAATGCATTTTCAAAGAAAAATCATTTCTATTGCACTTTCATAGGAAAATTAAATGTAATGAATTTCTTATAAAATCACGTTCAATGTTTTTTATGATAAAATCATTTTTAATGCATTTTCATAGGAAAATCATATCTAAAGAAATTTTGTTGTAAAACCACGTTCAATCCTTAAAACAATAAAATCTTTTCTCATGTAGTTTCACAGGAAAATTATTTCTAATTAAGTTTTTATAAAATGACGTTCACTGTATTTTATTGCCCTATTGGGGCTGTAGAATACACCAACTGCATCTCTGCACAGGATTAAGACCCACCCCCAAAGAGTGTCCTGAATATGATACGAAACGATCTGATGGTGGGGCTCCAGTAATTCTGGAGCTTTGGGAAATGCAGTGTACCCCTTCATTGCCATCTTTTCCCAGTCCACTTTGGCCCGGATTGGTAGAAACTGAGAGGGTCCTGTCTATGGGTCGAATAGAACTAAAATGCGTACTTTTGCTAAACCTAATTACTTGAAGTAGAACTGTTTTGATACGTTAATTGCGTACTTATGCGAAACTTAATTGTTTGAAATGGAAATGTTTTTTGACATTGAAACTGTACTTATGCTAAACAGAATTGTTTGAAATAGAACTGATTATTTGTATTAAAATGGAGTTGGCATTTTATAACCAACAAAGGTTGATATGCCATAAAACTTAAACAACCAACAACAATATATTTTTTAAAGAAAACCCTTCCTAATGCTAAAAATCCCAGAGAGGGGATGTGACCAGGGATGTGAATGACATCATGCACCGGAAGCGGGGGCAGAAGATTTAGGGAGGTTTGAAAAAGTCAGTAGTTGAGTCTTGCGGTCCGAAGAAGAAGGGTGTCTTTCGCTAGCTCACAGTGGCCTTGTGCCGGGTGCAACACGTGTTGCGGGGAGACAGATGGAAAAGCCAGCATAGAAAGATTGTGCATCTCTCTTCCTTATGTCGAAACCTTTAACTCAAAGGTAATAAAAGGTTTCATACCTGAACTAAGAAGTCGTTACGTGTTTTTCGTGTTTCGGGATTCCTATGTTCTATGTATATATGTTATGAACATTCTATGTGCGTTTAACATATCCGCATCATGGATATGTTACAATGCTTTTTTATTTTAAAATCATATCCAATGGGTTTTATAATAAAATGTATTTGATAGTACAAATACTTACAATGCAATCCATAGTAAAATCATATCTATCTTTTCATAAAATCATTTTCAATATATTTTTAAAATAAATTTATAGCCAATGTTTTTTTGTTTATACTAAAACTATTTTATACATTTTGTAGTAACAACATACGCAAAGCATTTTATTATAAAATCGAGTTCAATTTATGTTAGAATAAATCTATTTTTAATGCATATTCAGTGTGAAATCATATCCAATGCATTTCATTACAAAAAATTATAATAAAATCATTTCAGTGCATTTCATATTCAATGCATTTCATAGCAAAAAATTATAATAAAATCATTTCAGTGCATTTCCTATTCAATGCATTTCATTACAAAAAATTATAATAAAATGATTTCAGTGCATTTCATATTCAATGCATTTTATTACAAAAAATTATAATAAAATCATTTCAGTGCATTTCATATTCAATGCATTTCATTACAAAAAATTATAATAAAATCATTTCAGTGCATTTCATATTCAATGCATTTCATTACAAAAAATTATAATAAAATCATTTCAGTGCATTTCATAGTGATAAGACTGCAATATTTTTCTATTATAAGAAATATAATGAAAATTATGGCAACGAAACTTTGAAGAATGTGAGAATTAATTTTTATTTATGGCTGACTTTTTGTCCTCATCTTGGTAGTTTTCTTCTTTCTTTCTTTTTTTTTTGTTGTTTCTTCTCACAACGTTTCGGCCAAATTTCACCTCTGGTCTTCTTCAGGTGATTAAACGCAACCTCGGATAGGAAAGCTGAATCTTGTAACCGTATCCCCAGTAATTACTGCCTTCCATAGTTGTTGTCAATCGCACCACGTTTTTGACCACGTAAACCTCTGGCCGGCTTGGGTAGGAAGAGAAACCGCTATCTTCTGACAATGCTAAAACATTCCTATCTGAGGTCGCGATTAATCACCTGACGAAGGCCAGAGGTGAAATTGGGCCGAAATGTAGTGAGAAGAAAAAAAAACTACCAAGATGAGGACAAAAAGTCCGCAATAAATAAAAATTAATTCTCAGATTAAGAAGCCTCATCTTAAAAAAGGAATAAAAAAAGGACAGTTTGAAGAATGTATTTCTCTATTTCCTTTTTTTTTTTTTTTTTGGTGGGGGTCTTATTTCTAAACTCATAGTTTCTTTTTACACATTAATTCTTTTTTCATATTCTCACTCCCTCAGCATCCGATTCCTTTTTACATCTCTTTTTCTTTCCTTTTCTCCTGATAATCTCATCTCACTCCACCTTAATCTTCACTCTAACCTCATCCTGTATTCTTATCTCCAGCCCTTCATCCCCATCTACAACATAAAAGCGATGAAATTGAAATCTAATTAAATCCTGTCTGATGTAATCTGCGTTTTGGTGTATCTGGGCCAAACTTGGAGATCGACATTATTATGGGCCATACATATTCCTTGCTAAAATATCATTGGCAGACACATCAACTGGTACGACACTCATTAATAAGACGAGCCTAAGCTCCGGATTTTATATTGAGATTCGCTGATTCTGGCACACGATGTGCCTCGCGGGTGTTTCTTTATCAAATGATCTAATAACAAAAACGCCCAAGGAGTGAACGTTAGACTTAACTCTAGTGTGATTTACTTTCAGCGAATAGATATTCTAAGGGAGTTAACTCTGAGAATGCTATCAGATAGTATTAACCTCATGCGCATCATCTCTAGGTCGTATTTAAAGCAATACTTCGTAGTTATCAAATAAGACTTATAGCGTCTATTGAGTGAAAATAAAACAAGTGTTTTAAAATGCACGTGGTTAAATGTAACAGATAGATAGATAGATAGATAGATAGATAGATATAGAACAATGAGTGTATTTGTGTATGAGTTAAGAAAGAAAGAAAGAAAGAAAGAAAGAAAGAAAGAAAGAAAGAAAGAAAGAAAGAACAGTGCTGTATGCCAATTTGCTTATATCTGTGTGGGGATAGATAGATAGATAGATAGATAGATAGATAGATAGATAGATAGATAGATCCTATTGTATGTGAAAAAAATAATATTTTGAGGTTGATAGATTAAAACAACCACGTGGCTGAGTTCGTTACGTCTCTGATATTGACTTCATTAGTTAATGATTAAGTATAAGTTAATATCGTGTAGCATTGACTGTGGGGGTACAAGTACCTGTTTTAAGCCTACGAATATCTCTACAAAAGCAGAGATCGACTTATAGAGCCGGGCTAAAATCTAGACGTTTACCCCACAGTGTGGTCAACCAGTGGAACAATATTCCTAACAATCAATATACTTCACTTACCATAACTTCAGTGGACTGTCTCAAAAATTTACAGCCTAAACTTGTATTTCGTTAACATTTTCAGCAAATTAATTGTAATAAAAATTGAGTGTGCTTAGAACTTCGATCGACAAAATCAGAGAAAATGGCTTCGAGCTGACGAAGAAAAGAAGCAAAAGGTACCCCGCAAAAACAATCACCGACGCCGACTACGCTGATGACTTGGCGTTACTGGCGAATACGCCTAATCAAGCGGAGACACTACTGCAGAGTTTGGAACGAACCGCAGCAGGTATTGGCCTCCATGTCAATGCACTCAAAACTGAATATATGTGTTACTATTTACCAACCCCTCCGCTCTGGCAGGATATGACACAGGGTCAATTTTTAAGCGGAGTTTAACAGGTTTCAATTCAGAGTTGTCCTTCTCCTAGACCAGTTGCCTAACCATGGCTGAAGAACCTAGTCTGTCCTACTATTTACCCATAGCTGGAGGGAGAATTATTGGATTCATACCTTTCCCAAGGGTATTAGTGCTATGTGAAATGCAATCAGTCTCGTCAAGGATTTGAACTCGTATCGCCGTGCTCATTTCCTACGGCGATAACGACTACACCACGGGCACCTCCAAAAACTGAATATATGTGTTACAACCAAACGGGCAACATTACCACACTAGACGGAGCCTCTCTGTAACTAGTAGACAAATTCACCTACCTAGAAAGTAGCGTCTCATCAACAGAAAAAGACATCGACACACGACTAACGAAATCATGGACAGCTATCGATAGGCTCTCGATCGTATGGAAATCAGACTTGACCGATAAAATGAAACGTAGTTTCTTCCAGGCAGCAGTTGTATCGATACTGCTATATGGATGCACTACATGGACGCTAACTTAACGGCTGGAAAAGAAACTAGACGGCAATTACACAAGAATGTTGCGAGCAATATTGAACAAGTCCTGGCGACAACACCCAACAAGACACCAACTATACGGCCCCTTGCCTCCCATCACGAAAACTATACAAGTTAGACGAACCAGACACGCAGGACACTGCTGGAGAAGCAAGGACGAGCTCATAAGTGATGTACTCCTATGGACCCCCACATATGGCCAAGCAAAAGCAGGACGACCAGCTCGAACTTACATACAGCAGCTATGTGAGGACACAGGATTTAACCCTGAAGACCTGCCAAAGGCGATGAATAATAGGGAGAAGTGGCGAGAGAGAGTCAGGGATATCCGTGCTGGCGGCACGACATGATGATGATGATGATGATGATAATATTGACGCTATATCACACGTCGTTTCTAACCGCAGATAAAGTGACAGTAAATACTAACCGGAACTTCACAGTCAGACAACAACGATGTGGTATTTATCCATGCAATTTCATGACAGCGCAATATTATGTGAATTGATTTGAATATAAGCTCTAATATGTACGGTTTGCATGGTTCATATATGGTTAATATCATTCTGATTTAAAAGAAAAATCTCTAAGTCACACTAGTGCAATAATGACAGTTTAATGAGACACAATAGTAGTTTATAAAATATACATTAGAGTACTTATTGGGAAAAACATTTTGAATAAAAATTTCTTTGAGGTTACTTTATTGTTAATTAAAACCTTGATTCAACATTGTAATTCTAAAAGTATTTATTCGGGGATCGGCCGACTGAAAAGAGATTGACCTAACCCAGAATTTTGTGCGAAAAATCATGAGGTCGACTTTCATACCAGATCGACTTGTACACTGCAATTCAGGCTCTATGGAGTTACAAAATTCGCTCATTAATCTCCTACGATTGTTGCACAATCATTCCTCATTGCATTTCATGTTTCACCTGATGACGTGTTGGACACAAGCCAGTAACGATCAATACGTGACAAATACGTAGATAGTTAGTTAAGTAGGTAGATAACGGATAGATAAATTTCCGTCCGAAATATACCCATCTTTCATGAAGTGGTTGTGAGTTTCACAGTTCGTACAGAAGTTCGAAGCATGTGAAACGATTATTTCCTGAGAGAAACTAGCCATGACTTTCACATCTCTCACATCTGGAGAGTCTTACCACCATATTGTATCAATAGACGCTTCATTAATGGACCTGGTGCAAATTATTGTGACAATATTGAATTTGACAACAGATTCTAAAGATTCACAGTTAATCCACCTGGTTCTATTCTCTGCTGCTTTCTTTTCCGCCTATAATCCACCTTTATTCACATCCACAAAATTACCCACAACATTTGTACATTCCAATCTTTTCTTATGTTCTAATTCTTAACTACCACCCACTAACACCCACTATATATATATATATATATATATATATATATATATATATATATATATATATATATATAGGTGTATGATGATCGCATTAGCCAGAAACTGACAATCACCAACAACTGTTGACTCTCTGTCTACGCAATCAAAACAGATATGTATGCTCTATCAGTGATATTGAGCACTCATTATTTATAAATATAGCAAACTATACTTGTTACGTAGGTAAATACGGTTATGGGACGTTCATTACATATATACATGACGTAGAACACATAAAGAACATAGGAATCTCGAAATTCGAAAACAAGTAACAACTTCTCGATCAGGTACGAAACCTTTTTATTAACTTTGAGTAAAAGGTTTCGACATAAGGAGGATAGACACAATCTCGCTATGCCGTCTTATCTTTTTGGCCCCCATCTCGAGCGGCCCCCGTAGGGCGCAAGTTCACCTGAATCGAGCTCTCGGTAACCGTTAAGCAGATATATGTAAATAAAAACAGATGTGATACATAAGCGTTTAAATTGCCTTCGCTTACGCAAGTTTCCTCGTGGCTGAGTGGTAGAATCGAGGATTGGCGTTTGAGTCAACCGGGTTTCGCTCCCACCTTCGGGAATTTAGCCTGTCTAGCCACACTGAAGAGTTCTGATAGAACGAAACAGGTCTGTCTGTGGATGACAATATATATATATAGGGTATGGAATCAAAATATGGGAAAATTTTTAAAACGTTTTTTTTTGTCTGATTTTTCCAATTTAAAAAAAAAAAACGCTATAAAAATTAATTTTCATGATTAGCTCTATTACTCAAGGAGAATTTCAATAGAAATCAGCACAATATGAGTGAGAAAGAAAAGAAACGACAAGGAATATATGTTTTGCTTTACGCCAAAATCAAGCCAAAGTTTCTTTGTCTACCATATATAAAGCAAAAGAAATTTTTTTTAATAGAAAAACAGCTTTGTTAGGAAAAGCGGGAGTGGAGGACTGAATAAAAAACGAAAAGAAGGCTTTTTAACGGCCCTCGCTACGACGATTAAGAAGGACCACACAACGATTATAAGAAAGAACTCTAATGAAATTGAAAGTCCACCAGAAAACTGTGAGGACTGCAATTAAACAAAATTTAAGCCCAGACCTTAACCCGCTTGATTACCCTGTATGGGGTGTTTTAGAAAACAAAACGAATGCAACTTCTCATCTAATTATTGGTTCGCTTAAGACTGATATTGAAGAGGAATGAAAAAAATGTGTGAAGAATTTGTTTTGAAGCAATGAAAATAATTTTGAAGAGGTGTTGATGCAATAATTGAAAAATTGGCGGCCATATTGAGTAAATTTTTCTTTTTTGTGTCTATCTTCTTATTTGCTGTTTATTTTCTTAAATTAAAATTAATCTTATTTTATAATAGAGTCATTTATTATCATACTAGAATATTCCTAACTTTGCTTACACACCCAGGGTATAAATTGATGTTGAGAAGATGTTGATATTTTATTTTTGATTGATACTTTTATCTTATAGACTCTGATAATGAATCACACCTAATAATATCAGTTTTGTCTGTTTTATGTTCCCTTCACAATATTAAATAGACCGCCAATTTGCTTAAGAAGAAATTGAACTTTTTAAAAAAATAGTTTAGGTGTACCCTTTTATAGACAATGCTATGTACATATACATGTATTCTACTGACAAAAAGACCAAATTTATTCATGGTTAAATAATAAAAATGAACAACTAACTGGTTTCGGTCTTATCTGATTACAGTTTGAACTAGGACAACGATTAAGATTCAAAAAGGGGATACGGACTCTGTAATGTTAGGCAAACTACAGGGAGGGGAATGCTAAATGGTAATCAAATTAAGACCCAATAAATATTCCCTCTCTTTACAGAGGGACGGTTTATGGGTCAAAATATGAATGGTCTAAAACATTTTGAGACGGAAATCCGAGTGGGACCTGCTAAGAATAGTGAACAAGTCCGTGCTGTAAGATGAGGCACAATCATGGTTATTTATAAGATATTCAGCAATAGAAGACCCGTATGTATTGTTAATATGATCAGCAAAGTAGTTTCCTAGCCGTATTTTCGTAGACACATGTTTAATTCTCGCGTCCAATCGTTGATTTGTTCTCCCGATGTATTGCATATATATATATATATATATATATTGAGTAGATGAGATGAATTTTGCTGAAGGAGTTGGCAATAATAATCACTGTTTACAGTTGCATCATATTCAAGACAATCAATAACGATAGGTCATTTCTTATCCGAGAACACTGTCACCATGATCTTCTTTACTGCCTGCTGCGCCCGGAATTTTTTTTTTACCAGAGATTCTGTGTGTTTTCACTCCATGAACTGTCTTTTCAACTCATCTTCGTAGTAGCAAACCTATGTATAGCCGATTTAGAAACATTTGTTTTGCTGAAACAAGTTTCTTCGAACTCATCACACATTCTTCTCTAATTTTCACACTGTTTGCAATTCTCAGCTACAAAATATTTAATGACAGACCCCTGTTCAAGCCTGCTGACATCTATTTAATGTACTATCATTCTGAACAGCCTCAAAACAATTATTTTTGCGAGATTAAGATACGTTTGCTGTAAACCAGTTCCAAGCAATGTTGTGTTTAAATTTAAGGAAGCAAAATTCAGAAAAGTAAACTCATTTTGCTTTATTTCTAAAGACTCTCCTTATATATATATAAATTACAATAAGAAGAGTACAATGACGTTCGTTTAAAAAATAAAAATTTCATCGTCTTCTTAAAAATAAGACTTAAGTACCACGTGACATTACACCATCGGCCGACCCTTACTATCTTAACCAACCAGAAATAAAACTGTTTTGCCATTAATTCTGTGTATTGCTCAGTTGGCTGGGACCGTAGATTACACCGACTGTGAGACCCCCACACTTATGGCCATTAGAATCGTCTAGTCGTTTTTCTCATCTCTGGCCGGGAGTATTTCACATTCCTTTACCACACACAGAATACTCAACCGAGAGGGAAGAAGAAAAGAAGAACAAACAATCACGATCTTGGGTTAGCTCCAAGCGCAAGAAGGGAGAAGTCTGTTACACTTTCCTGGCATTCTGTGCTTCTGTGAGCTAATGCGAGCGTGTACTCGAGCGAAATTCCTACAAAGCCACTAGGAATGCTGACTCATTTTCTCGCGTTGGTCAACCCGGCCTGATTCCACAGGTTCTAGCAGCCGCCTTTCTCAATCGTCAGCTTTCCTCGACTTCTGTCTACTGGTCTGTTCTCTCGACTGGTCTGTTCTACCCACTTCTCTTGACTGGCCTTCTCTTAACTCCTCTCTCTTGCCGACTGTCTCTGGGACCTTCCTTCCCTCGTCCTCTTCTGGTCTCGTGGGAAATCTTGCGTGCAAGCCCTTTGTGTGGGTTTCGCGCCAAAACAGACAAAGCGATTCTCTGACTGGCACCAACACCCACATAAACGGATGCCACCCACCGTGTCACAGCTAAGAGGAACCGGAGAGTTGATGACCCCTTTTTATTCGGAAATTATTTGAAAAAGTACCAAACTGTCACCGGTGCTTACAATGTTAATCTTTTGGGGCATCTACAAGAGAAAATTACGAAAAAAAACAGCGAAAAAAGTTGACTGTTAGAGTGCTCTTCCACGAAGACAATGTGATCACACACAAATCTGCAGTGGTACGTAGTTCTTATTGAAGATTGAGTTTTCAATCTTATTAAACATCCGGCATATTCACCAGTTTCATACCAATTAAAGAAGTCAGAAGAATTTTCTCAGCGGGCACCATTTCGTCACAGACAATGAAGGCACTGACGTTACGGGTCTTTATTTAAAAGTGACTGCACCTTTTACAAAGCAGGAAATCAGAAGCACCAAGCCTGCAGGACACAGTGTGTAAACTTGAAAGAAGACCATGTTGAAAAACAAATATGTGAAACTTGGGGAAATTAAATCTTTTGTGTGTGTTTACCCAGCCCCTACGCCGCGCGCAGGATGTGATCAGTTTTTAAGCAGTCTATAGCTGATTGGAATTCAGAGTTTTTCTTCTCATAGACCGATCGCTGAACCAATGTGAAAGCTCATCATTTTCTATGCAAGGAGGATGATATTTGGATTCATGCCTTTCCCAAAGGTATTAGCGCTATTTGAAATGAAACAGCCTGATTCAGGGTTAGAACTCAAGATAGAATAAATAAAAAAAATTGCTATATTTTCCCAAATACTTTTGGCCCCAGCTGGAGCAATTTTGGTGGAAACGAACAATGAAATGATAAACACAGTGGAGAGTTACATATATTTATAGAAGGGGTTGGGAATATAACAGCCACGTTCTAAAACGCCATTAATATTTTTCCTGCCAACAGCTCAGTCGACTTGGGCTGTGAAATACACCAACAGCTTCTCTGCAGTGGGTAAGACCCCACCAACGAATGTCCTAAATATGATGCTAAACAATCTGATGGTTAGGCTCCAGTAATTCTGGAGCTTTGGGGAATGCAGAATATCCCTTCATTGCCATTGCTCCTAGGTCAACTCTGACCCGGAGTGGTAGCTCCTGAAACGGTACTACGTATGAGATAAACAGAACTGTTTTGATATTTTAAATGAGTGCAAACAAATCCCTTATGCTACACTGAATTGTTTGAAATAGAACTGTTTGATCATTTAACTGTGTGTAAACAAATGACTGTATATTTATTGCTAATATCTTAATTGGTAAATGAGAACCAGTCATAACCTGTGCTTTAACTGTTTGTTCCTTAATTCTGCGTTGACTCAGGGACATATTTGCCGTGACGATTCTTTAAACGCGTATCTGACATACAAATGTCAAAAAATGCATGTCTGACTTACAAATGCAGAAAAACGCGTATCTGACATGCAAATGCCCAAAAATGCATGTCTGACATACAACTGCACAAAAACCCATATCTGACATACAAATGCACAAAAAAGCGTATCTGATTTACAAATGCACAAAAATCCATATTTGACACACAAATGGTTAAAGATGCACATCTGACAAACAAATATACAAAAACGTGTATTCGCCATACAAATGCACGAAAACACATATCTAACTTACAACAGCACAAAAATGCATATCTGACATACAAATGCACAAAAACGCATATCTGACATACAACTGCACAAAAACGCATATCTGACATACAAATGCACAAAAATGCATATCTGACATACAACTGCACAAAAATGCATATCTGACATACAAATGCACAAAAATGCATATCTGACATACAACTGCACAAAAACGCATATCTGACATACAAATGCACATAAACGCGTATCTGACATACAACTGCACAAAATCGCATATCTGACATACAAATGCACAAAAATGCATATCTGACATACAACTGCATAAAAACGTATATCTGACATACAAATGCACAAAAACGCATATCTGACATACAAATGCAAAAAAACGCATATCTGACATACAAATGCACAAAAACGCATATCTGACATACAAATGCACAAAAATGCATATCTGATTTACAAATGCACAAAAACGTGTATTTGCCATACAAATGTACAAAAATCCATATAAGGCATATCTGACATATGAATGCACAAAAACGCGTATCCGCTATTCAAATGCACACAAACGCATATCTAACTTACAAATGCACAAAAATGAGTCGTAATGGTTATTGACTTTTTAATTTTTTTACGTAGCTTCATTTTATGAAGGTAGCACATCTTTTGTAAATATTTTTTGTCTACAAATTTCAGAAATGTGAGATATTATTTGGTTGTTTTGCTGGGTTGGTTATACAGTGTATCAACCCTCGCAGGTTATTAAACCCCGATCTCATATATATATATATATATATATATATATATATATATATATAAACGAATACTTTGTAGGTAACATTTAAACAATCCAAGACTCATTTGTTTCCATATAGTTAAATGACTTCAGGTATTGCTGTCTAAAAATCATAATTCATTTTCATATCAATCATTTGTCAGCTCGCAGTTAAATGGTTTCACGTATTGCTATCTAACGCCATTTTTTTCATACAGTTAAATGGTTTTGAGTATTGCTATGTAACAATGATGACTCAATTGGACATCAGTTATTTGTTTGCATGTAGTTAAAATATTCAACAGTTCTGTTTGTCCCCAGATGTGACCCGATCAGGTACTACCACTCCACGACAAAATGAATCTGAGAGTAATTACAATAAAGAGGGTCTCCATATTCCCCCAAAAGTTCCAGGACTGAAGCCTCACCATCAGATAATTTATTATCATATCCAGGACACTTGTTGTATGGTTGAAAGTCTTACCTCTCAGCACAGATGCATTCGGCGTATTCTACTGTCTACTGTAAAGAGATACTTGACAAATTTGATATTGACTTTTTCTGAGAAGCATTATTTATTCTGTTTATAGTTTGGGGTAATTTTGTGGAACTCTTGATTTCCTAGAGAAATACATTTGTAGAGCGATAATAAATAGTTATGTACCTTATAGAATATGCGTGTCTATTGGGTACTTCATTAGGAGTCACGTGACAATCTCAAAAAACAATCGCCCCACGAAGGATTATATGCTATTAAACACAAAAACAAAACCAACATAAGAAGCCTAATAGTTGGTTGGTTGGTTGGTTGGTTGGTTGGATTTATGGTATTTAACCCTTTGTAGGTTATTAAAAGCCAAATCCATTTTATGCTAATAGTCAGCTCTATTTCAAAAAATTCAATTTAGCATGAGTACACTGTTTAATTGTCAAAAACATTTCTATTTCAAGCTATTTAGTTTCATCAAACACTTTTAATTCAGCTCATTCAGTTTAGTATAAGTATAGATTTTGTTTACACACAGTTAAAGGTAAAAACAGTTTTATATAAAACAATTCTGTTTAGTGTAAGTACAATTTCAATGCAGTTAGTTCTATTTAACCCATAGATAGGATCCTATCAAGTGCTACCATTCTGGGCAAGAGCGCACATGGGAGCAATGGCAATGAAGGGGTACTCCGCATTCCCAAAGATCTACCATCACTGGAACCTCACCATCAGAGTGTTTAGTGTCATATCCAGGACACAAATTGTGGGGGTCTTACAGTCGGTGTAATCTACGGTCCCAGCCAACTGAGCAATACACAGAATCAATGGCAAAACAGTTTTATTTCTGATAATTCAGTTTAGCATAAGTACATATTTTAGATGTCAAAACAGTTCTATTTCGAGCAATTCAGTTTTGCATAAGTTCGCAGTTTTAATTTCAAAACAGTTCTATTATGAACAATTCAGTTTAATAATAATCTCAAGAAACCTCTGCTTAGTTCTGTTTAACCCACAGATAGGACCCTTCTCAGGTGCTACCACTCCGGGCAAGAGTGGACCTGGGAGCGATGGGAATGAAGGGGTACTCCGCATTGCCCAAAGTTCTAGCATTACTGGAACCTCACCATCAGATTGTTAAGTGTCATATCCAGGACACTTGTTGGGGGGTTCGTTCCACTTTGCAGAGAAGCAGTTGGTGTATGCTACAACTCAAGCCGACTGGGCAAAAGAAACCTTATAAACAATAAGAAGAAAAATGAAATTATAGAAAAAATGTTAAAAAGAATCTTTTCCTGTAATTCTGAATGAAACATGCCTAAAAGAACTACTACCGAAATGTCTCACATTTACTTTGATGAACATCTCATAACTGATTTTCCCGCCGATTTCGTCTCAATATACAAAAGAAGATAACAGAATAAATAAGTTTAATAACTTCAAATTTGAATTCAAGAGATCAAATGCCACTAATGAATGGACAGTCGAAGATGAAAACATGTTAATGCAAATTTGGTCACGAAGGCGGTTCGCTAGTTTCCAGGCCAATTGGTGTACTGCTGAAATTGCTTTAAATAACACAGATAAACTTCGTGAACGTATATAGCATTAATTTTACTTCTCAGAAGCTAGAGATACGAAAACGATTTCGATTCCTTTATAATCAAATGGCTAAGAAGGAACTGCTGTTCTTTCGACGGCAAATCAACATTCCGCGACAATGCATTATATCATGTATCAAACAACTTCCTCCATCTGAGGAGCGGGTGTATGTTGACTCACGATTCGGGTACTGGAAGAATCTACTTGGTCAGTTGAAGCAATCTTCGTCACGGTATTTGTTCTTCATAAATTTCTCTTCAAAATTTGACAAAACAAGAGAGGAAGACAATATGGAAAATATTGTTTATATAGGTTTCTTATAAAAATTGAGTTTTCAGAATTAAACATATATTTTAGAATTGTATATATATATATATATATATATATATATATATCATAATCACCAATGCAATCATGGATTTCTTTGACTCTCTCTCTCTCTCTCTCTCTCTCTCTCTCTCTCTCTCTCTCTCTCTCCCACATCCATCCCTATCATTCATCGCTCCCGGCAGGTCTTCCAGACGACATCCTATAACACGTGTGAATTCAAAATTTTCCTTCTCTTACACCGGTCGCCATACCAAGGTTAAAGAGCTCAGTGCATGGTTGGATGGAGATTATTATGATTCAAACCTTTTCCAATTGTATTAGTGCAATCTAAAATAAAAACAGCCTCGTCTAGGATTGAACTCCGCTTGCTGTGTCCATTTCCTCCGATCGTAAACATTATACAACGAATGGCTCGACTCTTTTCATGAGTTGAGTGCTCTGGTAACCGATAAGCGGGCATCAATATCTACCTAAATAACATTCCTTCACTTACGCTGAGATGACGATAGCTCAGGAATAAGATATCAGACAGACATAAAATCAGCCGGGTTTCGAGTCAAACTTTGCATCTCGCGTGTCTAGCGACACTAAAGTGTTGTGATACAACAAAACAGTCTGTCTGTGGATATATATATATATATATATATATATATATATATATATATATATATATATATATATATATATATAAGAGGTTTATCATATTTACCAACACCTCCGCTCGGGCAGGATGAGATACAAGGTCAATTTTTACGCGAAGTTTAACAGGTTTGAATTCAGAGTTTTCCTTCTAGACTAGTTGCCTCACCAAGGCTGAAGAACCAAGTCTACCCTACTATTTACCCCTAGCTGGAGGGAGAATATATGGATTCATACCTTTCCCAAGAGTATTAGTGCTATGTGAAATGCAATTAGTCTCGGCCAGGATTTGAACTCGTGTCGTCGTGTCCATTTACAACGACGGTAACCATTACACCACGGGCACCTCCTCATTACACCACGGGCACCTCCTTACTAGCTCAGTTAGTGAGTTAATGGTGGACCAAATGCAGCAGCATTGTTAAATAGTGTTCAATATCAACGATAGAGCATTTATATTATGTCATCCACTGACAGACTGCTTCGTTTTATCACAAATCCTCATTGTGGCTAGACACATCGGACGCTGGAAGCTAGGATTGAAACCTACCCAACTTTACGTTAGACTTAGTATCATACCGCTCAGCCAACAAGCATACGACGTCAACTCGGGAATTATAAGGTATTAAGTAGTCGCGTTCGTTTGTTTACATTCTTATATATATATTAAATAGTATATATTAAATAGAACAGTCTGTGACCTTGGGTTTCATGCATTCAGCAATCATCGGACATATATATATATATATATATATATATATATATAACTTTCTATTTACACTACTCTATCTGTCTTATACTCTTCATAGCTCTCGCATACATGTATGTAGGTAGTTATGTTTGTATGTATCTCAGTCGATTCACGTCAATCTGTTTATCTATCTGATAATCTATTTCAATACATTCTTTATATTTTTCGATTTTTTTTAATATCCCATGATTGCTTCTCAGACTTCAAGTTGATCCATTCCCGGAGTCTCTACTTGGGTTTTCTCTGAAATTCAATTTCCTTCCTTCAAACTTATCCACGCACTTTATACTTTTCATTCTTCTTTTTTCTTTCTTTTGTTTACTTGAATGATTTGAATGAAACTCATTCACCCATTTACAACTCACCAACAATACGGACGCCATCTCGATCCCAGAGGGAAGCAGACGATCAGATCAACACGTACATAACAACATTATTTCTGAAGGTAACGATACTGCTATATCATAATTTGAAAGAAAGGAAAAAGAAAGAAGCAACACAGAAAAATACACATACACTTACATCTCTCTCTCTCTCTCTCTCTCTCTCTCTCTCTCTTTATATATATATATATATATATATATATTGATTTATAATACTACATACCAAAAAGATCTTACACATCATTGTGCATTTATATAATCTATTTCTTTTCGTTTCAGTGGCCACAAATAGGATTCTGTATGTAATTTATTTTAAAGTAGGAATTTCTATGGTTTGAAACTTAATTTATATTCTTTACTTAACGCTCTGAGTGTATGATAACATCAATTATTATATATATTAGTGTCACACACACACACACACACACACACACACGCAGAGGTGTATGTGTGTGTAAGTGTGTATTGTGTGTGCTCGTGTATGTAATATCATCTACCATTTTATACATTGTTATCTATTTACTTAAAGTCGGTTGGAGCAATAGAATACGCCGGCTACATCTCTGCAGAGGGGCAAGACGCCCCCCACCCCACTCCCACGAAAAATTGTCCTAGATATGACACTAAACTATCTAATAGTGATGCCCTGTAATGCTGGAGCTTTAGGGAATGTGGAGTCCCTTTTCATTGCCATTGCTTCCAGGTCCACTATGACTCCGAGTGGTAGCACCTGATAGAGTTTTATCAATGGGTCAAATAGACCAAACTATGTGTACAAGCAAATGACTGATGTTAAATTATGTCTGTTGTATAGCAATATTTGAAACCATTTAACTGTGTGCAAAAAAGAGTTAAGGTTCGTTTAAGAAAGTCATCTATAAAATGAGATTACAAATCAAGAACATCGACACTCGGCTAACGAAGGCATGGACAGCTACCGATAGGCTATCGATCATATGGAAATCAGACCTGACCGATAAAATGAAACGCAGCTTCTTCCAGGCAGCGGTCGTGTCGAGACTGCTATATGGATGCACAACATGGACGCTAACTAAACGACTGGAGAAGAAGCTAGACGGCAATTACACAAGAATGCTGCGAGCAATATTGAACAAGTCCTGGCAGCAATAACCTACAAGGCACCAACTATAGAGCCACCTGCCTCCCATCACGAAAACTATACAAGTTAGACGAACCAGACATGCAGGACACTGCTGGAGGAAGCAGTGACGAGCTCATAAGTGATGTACTCCTATAGAACCCCACATATGGCCGGGCAAAAGCAGGACGACCAGCTCGAACATCATTCAGCAGCTATGTGAGGATACGGGATGTAGCCCTGAAGACCGACCAGAGGCGATGAACGATAGGGAGAAGTGACGAGAGAGGGTCAGGGATATCCGTGCTAGCGGCACGACATGATGATGATGATGACGTATAAAGATGATTTGGCATTGGGCTGGTTGTTTTGCTTTATCAACCATTTTGGGGGTCATTTAACGCCGAATTAAGTTATTTTGGTTGGGTGTTTTGGTTTTATGACATTTCAACCTTTGCAGATTATTTAATGCCAAATCCATTTATATACAAAAAACAGTTCTATTTTAAACAATTCAGTATAGCATGAGTACACAGTTTAATTGTCAAAAACGTTTCTATTTCAAGCAATTCAGTTTAGTCAAACAGTTCTAATTCAAACCAATTCAGTTAAGTATAAGTATAGATTTTGTTTACACACAATTAAATGTCAAAACAGTTTTATATAAACAATTCAATTTAGCGTAAGTACACAGTTTAAATGTAAGTACACAGTTTAATTACCATAAACATTTCTATTTCAAGCTATTCAGTTTAGTCAAACAGTTCTAATTCAAACAATTCAGTTTAGCGTAAGTATGTAGTTTAGTTCTTTTTAATCCATAGATAGGGCACTATCAGATGCTACTACTCCGAGCCAGAGTGGACCTGAGAGCGATGGCAATGAAGGCGTGCTCTGCATTCCCAAAGTCCCTGAATTACTGGAACCTGACCATCAGATTGTTTACTGTCATATACAAGACACTCTTTGGGAGGGGGTCTTACTTAGCAGCGGAGGTGCAGTCGGTGTATTTCACATCCCTAGCCAATAGGGCAAGATTTGACATTAGATAACCTACAATAGTTGATATGCCATAAAACCGAACCAAACCCAAGCAAATCCTCAACGGGCAGAATTTGACACAATTTTTAAGTGAAGGATAACTAATTTGAATTCAAAGGTTACTTTCCTCAAAAGTGGTTACCTAATCAACTCTAAGAACCCGTCTAAGATATTTCTCAAGTGCATTGATGCAAAGAAGAACTCCTCCAGGATTCGAATTCGGATCGGCGATTCCATTTCCTCCAATTATAGTACCTACGCTAAGCACGCTTCCATTAAACGTTAGAAAGAGAAAAAGAAGACAATACGAAAATATCATTTTTATGTGTCAGTCTATAGTTTCTTTAAAATGATTTTTTCCATACAGAAAAAATCAATACGTAAAAATAATAGTTGCATGCCAATTCTTCTAAAATTTCTAGTCAGTTTATTTGAATACCTTTGTCAGTCTGCCTGTCGTTCTTGCTATATTATCCGGTGGCAAAAGCTGCTCGGTAGCGCCAGAAGTGGCAGTACCGCCTTGAGCTACCGAAACTGTGTTATCACCCTGGTTGGCGGCTGATGAGGCTAGGGTATCGCACGTGGTTTCACACGTTGTATGAGGAAAAAAATATATGGACGCTAACTAAACGGCTGGAGAAGCTAGACGGAAACTACACAAGAATGTTGAGAGCAATATTGAACAAGTCCTGGCGACAACACCCCACGAGACACCAACTATATGATGTTGATGATATATAACAGCTCTCCCATTGATATTGAGCACTATTTAATAACACAGGAAAATTTAGTCTACCATTAACTCAAGTTAGCTAGTAATAACCATACGTCATAACAATTTATATATATATATATATATATATATATATATTACATGATGGTGTCTGTAACCCTGGGTTTTATGCTTTACACATTCATCACTGTTTGATGAATGCGTAAACAATGAAACCCAGGGTCACAGACACTACCCTGTAATATATATATATATATATATATATATATATATTATTTATTTTTGGTCCAGTTAAAACCGGAGTTGGGAGTAATTCCATCAGGACAAGAAGGTATTCAAGCATGAATATTTAAAATTTTCCTGGTAAAGAGCTCAATGTACCAATAATACAGAGCAATAAATTCTTTTCAGAAAAACAACGAAAACGGTCACATAGGATTATAAATTTATTTCAATCCTGTTACGCATTTTTGAAATTTCCAAAAACACGAAAAAAGTAACAGGACTTCTTCAGATCATTTTGGATAAAAAATTTTTTATCCAAAATGATCTGAAGAAGTCCTGTTACTTTTTTCGTGTTTTTGGAAATTTCAAAAATGCGTAACAGGATTGAAATAAATTTATAATCCTATGTGACCGGTTTCGTTGTTTTTCTTAAAGAGTATATATATATATATATATATATATATATATATATATATTCAAAATCCCTAATAAAATCCTTGATAATGTTTTTGGAAATTTCAAAAATGCGTAACAGGATTGAAATAAATTTATAATCCTATGTGACCGGTTTCGTTGTTTTTCTTAAAGAGTATATATATATATATATATATACAAAATCCCTAATAAAATCCTTAATAATTTCATCAAATCCAAACATTTTTTGTCAGGTTCCTTTCTGAAATATACAAATAAAAATGGCTTATTATTAAATTTAAAAAAAAACACACTAAAATAACAGCAATTCCATTTTAGATTTGGTGATGCAGAAAGGATTTATTATCTAATAATAAATTCCTATTATAATAACACTGTTTTATATTAATTATTCTGATTGTGAAATTTCATCGTTTTTATGTAACTCCCGATAAGAGATATATATTAGTGTCATTTTCTAAATTATACATTGTTGTAATTTGTGATGCAGATAGGACTTTGTATCTAGTTGTAAAATCTCTTGAAAAATAAATGTTTCCTTTAAAATGAAAATTGACTGCGAAATTTCAGTATTTTCATGAGAGTCAAAAGAACTTAGAATTAATTCACTTCCGGCAATTTTGAATTTATGAATTACCATTGGAGAAAGAAATTATTATTTAATAACAAACCCTTGTTACAATAACAGTCTTACCATCAATAAAATAACAGTCTTTCAACATCAACACAAATTGACATGGAATAATAATTTTGATAGATTCTATGAAAATATATTCTTGTAATTTGTGATGCAGAAAGGACATATTATTTGATTTTAAAATTTGTTTGGAAATAACAGGTTTTCCATTCTAGAAGTAAGATACGAGGTGCATTCGATAAGTTTCCAGCCTTTTTCGTATGGGCATTGAAAAATGTCGTAGAGACTTTAAAATTCAGTATCTTATTTCTATACATCTGATAAGGTGACTGACCAATTTTTATGATTTCAGGTTCAAATGAACAGCTACAGCAGCAATTGGAATACACCCTACTAAATCCTGATTGTCACAACTAGTGAATTTGAAAAATGCAATCTGACACTGTAGAAGAACGATATGCAATAAAATTCTGTTTAAAACTTGGAAAAGATGCCACAGAAACGTATGGAATGCTTCAGACTGCATTCGGACCATTTTGCAAGGATCGAGCATCGGTTTTTGAGTGGTATAAGAGACTCAAGGAAGGCAGGGAGTCTGTGAGGGATGATGAGAGGTGTGAGAGAAGTAAAGAAGTCAATACATCAGAGTTGATTGGCCCAAGGGTTTGAGTTAGGGTTACAATGTTGAGGTTTTAAGGGAGTTCAGGAAGCGATTCCGTCGGAAGAGGCCAGCACTCTTCAAATCGGATCAGTGGCATTTCCACCAGAACAAATCACGAGTCTACAACTCCATCCTTGTCACAGACTATTTGAGCAAGATGGGTATCAAAACAGTTCCTCAGCCTCCCTATAGCCCAGACCTTGCTCCCTGTGACATTTGGTTATTCCCTAAGCTCACAGGCTGTTGTTATGAGCCAATTGAGGAGATGAAAGTGGCTGCGACGAAGGTCATTGACACGCTCACACAAGAGGACTTCAATGCAGCCTTCCAGAAGTTGTTTGAACGGTACAACAAGTGCATTGCGGCCAGAGGAGATCACTTCGAAGGTGACTAAAGTCTCATGTGTGTACTATCAAAAAAATTGCCCATACGAAAAAGTCTGGAAACTTATCGGATGCACCTCGTATTGTGATTTCGAAATTTTAGAATTTTGATGAATCTCGATATGAAATTAAATGAATTCGTCGCAATCTTGAATTTTGAGATTGCAATCTAAAAAAGGACCTATCTATTAGTAAATTCCCTGTTAAAATAACAAGGATTCCAATAAAGTGAAATCTGAAAGCCATCAGCTTACGCTGGTGTGAAAAACTCTCAAAGGAGTTACAAAATTGATAATACCCAAGGAATATACCGAAACAAAAAAAAAAGAAAGAAATACCGATTCTACAAGCCATAGTTTCCATTATATCAGAATATTGGGATCATAATATTTTCATTATATTAGAATATTGGGATCATTATATTTCCATTATATTAGAATATTGGGATCATTATATTTCCATTATGTTAGAATATTGGGATCATGATATTTCCATTATATTAGAATATTGGGATCATGATAGTTCCATTATATTAGAATATTGGGATCAAGATATTTCTATTATATTAGAATATTGGGATCATAATATTTTCATTATTTTAGAATATTGGGATCATGATAATTCCATTATATTAGAATATTTGGATCATAATATTTTCATTATATTAGAATATTGGGATCATGATATTTCCATTATATTAGAATATTGGGATCATGATATTTCCATTATATGAGAATATTGGGATCAAGATCTTTCCATTATATTAGAATATTGGGATCATGAAATTTTGATTTTACTAGAATATTGGGATCATGATATTTCCATTATATTAGAATATTGGATCATGATATTTCCATTATTTTAGAATATTGGGCTCATGATATTTCTATTATTTTAGAATATTGGGATCATGATATTTCCATTATATTAGAATATTGGGATCATAATATTTTCATTATATTAGAATATTGGGATCATAATATTTTCATTATATTAGAATATTGGGATCATGATATTTCCATTATATTAGAATATTGGGATCATGATATTTCCATTATATTAGAATATTGGGATCATGATATTTCCATTATATTAGAATATTGGGATCATAATATTTTCATTATATTAGAATATTTGGATCATGATATTTCCATTATATTAGAATATTGGGATCATGATATTTCCATTATATGAGAATATTGGGATCAAGATCTTTCCATTATATTAGAATATTGGGATCATGAAATTTTGATTTTACTAGAATATTGGGATCATGATATTTCCATTATATTAGAATATTGGATCATGATATTTCCATTATTTTAGAATATTGGGCTCATGATATTTCTATTATTTTAGAATATTGGGATCATGATATTTCCATTATATTAGAATATTGGGATCATAATATTTTCATTATATTAGAATATTGGGATCATAATATTTTCATTATATTAGAATATTGGGATCATGATATTTCCATTATTTTAGAATATTGGGCTCATGATATTTCTATTATTTTAGAATATTGGGATCAAGATCTTTCCATTATATTAGAATATTAGGATCAATTATTTCAGCCCTTAATTAAGTTCAAAATGACATAAAATAATTTTGAGTCAGTTCCTTTGTCTGAATATTTCTTTTTAAATTGGTGATTTTTTTTTAATTTGAAAACACCTGTTAAAAAATCCAGTTTTTTTTATTAAGTTTAAATTGTATGATATCATGATTTTAACCAAACGTTTAAACTGAAAATGACATGAAATACAGTCATGCTAGTTTCTTGGACAATAAAAGTACGTTTATTTGTTTATTTTCTTCAGTAATTAATATGGTAACAGCTAGAACGTCTTCAGATGTATCAGTAAAGGTAATAATTTATGGAGAAACATATTCTGTCATTAAAATTGATCTTCGAGCTTATTTGGTATCATTACGGTCCACTTATCACACTTCAAGTCTCCTATTAGTAACGTGTGAATAAACAAAAACTCATTGCTGGGGTATTTATCGAATAAAGACATATATTTACCTTGCCTCATATTACAAAATATTGGAACTGACAACGTTTCTGGTGTAAATTGTAAGTAAATCAAGTCATTAATCCTGTTCCGGATATTTGATTCCCGGGCAACGCTGAGTAAATCAGTCAGTATATAGTGAAATAGTATAAAATCCTTTGTTTTAAATTACAGTTTCAAGTCACTATTCTTGGTACCATGATATTTCCATTATATTAGAATATGTTGATCAAGATATTTCCATTATACTAGAATATTGGGATCATGATATTTCCATTATATTAGAATATTGGGATCATGATATTTCCATTATATTAGAATATTTGGATCATGATATTTCCATTATATTAGAATATTGGGATCATGATATTTCCATTATATTAGAATATTGGGATCATGATATTTCCATTATATTAGAATATTTGGATCATGATATTTCCATTATATTAGAATATTGGGATCATGTTTCGCATATTTGATTCCCGGGAAACGCTGAGTAAATCAGTCAGTATATACTTAAATAGCATAAAATCATTTGTAAGCAATTACAGTTTCAATAATCTGCAAATAATCATATAGTTTCAAGGATTTCTATTATTTTCATCAGTATTATTATTGGTCTAAAATTTCTTTAAATATACATTATTCCTGGACTTTAACTAAGTTAAAACTTTAGAAAAAAGAAGGAACCTTTTTTTTCTTTTTTTTTTTTTTTGTCCACGTACACATGGGAAGCAGCATGATGGACGTGAAGGTATGCGAATGCGCAATGCCTAACTTTCCCTGGACGTGTGAGTCTTGCGGCTTAACGCTCAGGATTGTCAGTTCGATCGGGGAACTACTGCTGCTCATCTATTAGAGTGGCTTCTATAGATGAGAATAAAAACAGCCATCAAAAGATAACCATGACCCACACTCAAACCACATACATAAACCGCATCGCTCTTCGTGCGGGTAAAAAAAGGGGCGCGTCCTGCTGAGGTTGGAGCCCTGGCCTCAGTGTTCGAAAAATCAGCTACAGAGCTCAAAGTAAAACTACTAAAATGCAAACAAACAATACAAATATCGACATTTAATGTTAGAACCCTAAATAGAATAGGTCAACTACTAGAGCTAACTGCATCGACCGTAGAACATAAGATAGACATAATCTGCATACAAGAACACCGATACACTCACACCGCAGATATCAAATATCACGAAACTGGTAATGGATGGACGCTAGCCACTGTATCGGCATGGAAAAACTCTGTCAATGCCACGGTAGGAGGGGTAGGAATGCTTATAGGACCAAGAGCGTTAAAAACACTTAATGGCATACAACCTAGGATGATGGCCGCTACGTTTAATGGCAACCCCAAAGCAACAATCATCTCCTGCTACAGCCCTACCAACGTTAGTGAAGAAACCAAACTAGTCACCTTCTACAAGGAGCTATCCTCCCTAGTGCGTAGCATTCCGAAACACAACCTGCTAGTCATTGGCGGGGATATGAATGCCCAAATCGGGAAAAACAGAAACAACAAATACAGCCTACACAACACGTCAAATTGGAATGGACAACATCTAAATGATTTCATGATAAAAAATAGATTAACATGCATTGATACAAGCTATCAAAAAAGGGAGGGAAAATTATGGACCTACACATACGCGAACAATAGTAAAGCACAGATAGATTACGTCTTTATAAACAAGAAATGGAAAAATAGTGCGATGAATTGCAAGGCATACTCCTCTTTCGAGGGTGTATCCTCCGATCATCGAATAGTCTCGGCCAAATTACGACTAAGCCTACGAAAAAACGTCACACGAACAGCGACCACTAAGCACTATGACTGGGCCCTACTTAACAACAGAGATATTAGAGACAAATTTGTATTAGAATTAAGAAACAGATTCGAGACACTACAAGAGAAGACAGAAAAAGGTACCCCAAATGACGAATATGAAAATTTTCTTGAAGCACACCTCGAGGCGGTATCAAAGTGTATTCCAACAAAACCTAGAACTAAATATAGAGTCCCTTGGGAAACGTTAGCGGTTAGAGAAAAACGTGCACTCGTGAAAACTGCTACAAAAGCTATCGGAAGAACCCAACAAACACAAATGCCCGAAAACTAGAAAAGGCACAATATTAATTAGCAGGCATATATCTAAAAGAACAGACGGAATACATAAAAAATCAGATAGATAAGATTAGAGACTCGGTGGAAGATAGACAATCTAGGATAGCCAGGCAAACAATAAACGATAGGAGTAGAAGGAAGAGCACAGCCAAAGCAAAATTGAAAGCTGCAAGCCAACAAGAAAGAGTAAAACTGTGGAAACAGCATTTCGAAAATCTACTAGGAAACCCACCGAAAGTAACGAATGAACCGATCAGCAGAATTATCAGTAAGCAATTAGACATTAAACTAGCTGTAGTTTTAGGGTGGATAATCTCCCTGTGTGTTGGACCCGGGATTGAACCAGCGACCTTTAGATTTCAGTCTAAAGCGCTTATTACACCACTTCCCTCTTTGCGTTCCTCCTCCACTATGCCGAAACCCGGGACTGAACCAGCGACCTTTAGATTTCAGTCTAAAGTGCTCGTTACACCACTTCCCTCTTTGCGTTCCTCCTCCACTTTCCTCCTCTCTCTCTCTCGCTCTCCTTTCCACTCTCTCTGTGCTTCTTCCTTCGTTTCTCTTCCACCTGCTTCTGCTTCTCGCCGAGAAAAAAAAGACGCCCGAAAAGAAAAACGAGTCGGTTTTTATTTATGTCACCTTACCCATAATCCATTTCCTTAGCCTATAAAAATTCCGGCCGGGCGCCTCCTCTCTTTTTTCCTTTAATGGGCTGAAGGTGGATTATTGAAACAGCGGTGAGTATTTTTCTTTTCTTTTCTTTTCATTGTATCAAATCACTGACCTGCACGCCAGACACAAACGAACCCTCTTTTGTCGAGAGCTGCCGTTAGTCCCACTTTCATGTCCACACTAGGTCAGTTCACCAAAGAAGAACTTGACTCGGTTCTAAGAAAAATTAAAAATAGGAAAGCTGCAGGGCTAGACGAGATCCCCCAGAAGTATAGAAGACCAGACAATTCGACGACATACTGCTCCGACAATGCAACGCAGTTTATAATCAAAATAGGATAGAAAGATGGATGAAGGGATGCATCCTTCCTTTCCCTAAAAAGGGCGACCTCGGATTAGCAAAGAACGACCGAGGTATAACACTTACATCCATAGCAGCAAAAATCTACAATGTCCAACTACGAAACTGCATAGAACCCAAAATAGACAACATCCTTAGGAAAAACCAAAATACCTTCCGAAGGAATAGATCCACAACCTCACAAATATTGACCATCCGTAGAATCATTGAAGGCCTACGGGCAAAAAACCTACAGGTGACATTACTATTTGTTGACTTTACCAAGGCCTTCGATTCCATACACAGAGGGAAGATGGAAAAAATCCTACTAGCATACGGCCTACCAAAAGAACCCGTAGCAGCAATAACGATTCTCTACAGAAACACCAAAGTGAAAGTGCGTTCACCAGATGGAGACACAGAATACTTCGACATTGTTGCATGAATACTACAAGGAGACACGCTAGCCCCATACCTCTTTATCATCTGTCTAGACTACGTGCTTAGAACTTCGATCGACAAAATCAGAGAAAATGGCTTAGAGCTGACAAAGAAAAGAAGCACAAAGAACCCCGCAAAAACAATTACCGACGCCGACTACGCCGATGACATAGTGATACTGGCGAATACACCAGACCAAGTCAAAACACTACTGCGCAGTTTGGAACGAGCGGCCGCAGGCATTGGCCTCCATGTCAATGCACTCAAAACTGAATATATGTGCTTCAACCAAACAGGCAACCTTTCCACACTAGACGGAACCTCTCTGAAACTATGAGACAAATTCACCTACCGCAAAAGACATCGACACGCGACTAACGAAAGCATGGACAGCTTTCGATAGGCTCTCGATGATATGGAAATCAGACCTGACCGATAAAATGAAACGCAGTTTCTTCCAGGCAGCGGTCGTATCGATATTGCTATATGGATGCACTACTTGGACGCTAACAAAACGGCTGAAGAAGAAGCTAGACGGCAATTACGCAAGAATGTTGAGAGCAATATTGAACAAGTCCTGGCGGCAACACCCCACATGACACCAGCTGTACGGCCACTTGCCTCCAATCACGAAAACTATACAAGTTAGACGAGCCAGGCACGCAGGACACTGCTGGAGAAGCAAGGACGAACTCATCAGTGATGTACTCCTATGGACCCCCGCATATGGCCAAGCAAAAGCAGGACGACCAGCTCGAACATACATACAGCAGCTATGTGAAGATACGGGATGTAGACCTGAAGACCTGCCAGAGGCGATGAATAATAGGGAGAAGTGGAGAGAGAGGGTCAGGGATATCCGTGCTAGTAGCACGACATGATGATGATGATTATTGGTCGATATTGCAAGAGTAACCCAATGGATTCACAGATCGTCTAGTATATATTTACCAACCCCCTTTGCACGGGCAGAATGTGACACAGAGTCAATTTTTTAAGCGGAGTTTAACAGGTTTGAATTCAGAGTTTTCCTTCTCCTAGATGGGCTGCCTAACCAAGGCTGAAGAACCCAGTCTGCTCTACTACTTACCTATATCTGGAGGGAGAATAAGAGGATTCATACCTTTTCAAGTGCATTAAAACCTTGTGAAAATGCAATCAGCCTTGTCCAGGATTTGAACTCCCGTTGCCGTATCAATTTCTATTGACAATTACCATTACACCACGGCCACCTCGTCTAGTATATACAAATCTTATCTTAACGTAAGTAAAAACTCCTAGTTGGATGTTAATTATTTATATAATGGCCTTTTCGAAAAAGCGAAACCCCTTACCCCATCCCACTAAAAATAGTATTATATATATATATATATACAGATTTCGTTGAACATAATAGACATTTTCTGTCTACATATTTTCCTGTTGATCCGTTCATACTGCCGTATTACTTTTAACGTATTCGGCAGGAATTGATTGATGTATTTTCCATAGCTGTATATATCTCAAATACTTTCTGCCCGACTTTAGGACATCATCATGGGAGGATCTATTTCAAAAGTGATGTAACTTTTGTCTTTGCATTATTACTATGTAAGAGCGTCTGTACCGTAAGAATTATTTTTTATGACTAAGTTGGAGGTTTTAAATTTATTATAATATATAAGAAGTTTTATCTTTTTATTAGGATCAGTGAGGAGTATGTTTATATGAATCAATGTTTTATATATATATATATATATATATATATATATATATATATATATATATATATATTTGTTGCAATGATAGATTGTGGTGAATCTGACCATACGATAAAAATATGAGGAAAATTGGATAAATCAAGCACTTAAAACAGATTTAGAGGCATGATATTTCGTTCTTTTATTTCATTAAGTTTAATGATAGTGTCTTGGTTTCAAGTTGGAATTACTGGATCAACTAAAATTTTTTGAAATTTGGATTTGGGAATAGAATGGGTTTTGAGATGAAAGGCTATAGAAACTTGAAAGTCTTGATAAAATTATATAGAAGAAATTTGTCCTTATTATTTATTCAAATATGCCTAAATGAAAGACTGCCAACCAACAATACATATTTCAAAATACATGATCCTGCAGCTCCTCGTGATACTGACAACTAAAAGCATCGCTGTAGTCTTGTAAAATGACAAATTAACTAGAAGAAAGAAAAATAAATACCCTAACTATTGATATGTTCAAATGTCCCTCTAGGAGACTATGCCTCCAACGAAAATGATATGTACGTTGATCACACCACTAGTACTCTTTCAAGACGGCTTACTATGCATCTTAATGATTCTAGCTCCGTAGCCTTACGTCTTAAAACCAATTCTATTCCCAAATCCACATTTCAAAAAATTTCTAGTTGATTCAACAATTTCAACCTGAAACCTAAACATTTATCAGGAAACTTGAAAGGATCTTAACAAAATCATATAGACAAAATATGTCTTTATTATTTAATCAAACATGCTTAAATTAAAGACTACTGGCCAACTATACACACACACAGATATATATATATATATATATATATATATATGAAAATTATACATGCATATATTTATATATACAGACATATATAATACTATAATTGCATGAGTACACACATGTACGTAATTTATATATATATATATATATATATATATATATATATATATACATATATATATCTTTCTTTAAGAAAAAACCAAAGACCGGATAATTTAGGATTATAGATTTATTTCCATCCTGTTTTTCTGTTTCTGGTGTAAACCAAAAACACGAAGAAACTCCTGAATGATTTTCTTGTCCTGAAGGAATTACTCCCAACTCTGGTTTAACTGGACCGAAAAATACCTATATATATATATATATATATATATGCATATATATATATATATATATATATATATATATGCATATGTATATATATTTATATATATATACATGCATATGTATATATATATATATATATATATATATATATTTGATGGGCATTTTGTAAATAAAGGCATATTTTTTAGAAAAAGGAAATTATTTTTCAAGATTTTTTTCAATTTATGTAAACATTGTTTGGAAATAGTTAATCGCAAATATTATATCAATCTCACAGAAACTATTTCTTTTGAGGTAATTTAAGTTGATGAAAAAAACAGAATGCTTAACAGAAGGCTGTCATCAAAGTACAAACCATGTGAGAATTACAGAAGAATGTGTGATGTGTACGGAGAAGCAGGTTTCTAAAGAATATTTAGAGTTTTCTACTACAAGCCTGAGTCGGAATTACAGTCTTTTGAGTGGAAATACTCAGACTCTCCGGTAAAGAAAAGTTTTAAGGTGCACCAGATAACAAAGAAGTTCATACTAACAGTCTTTAGGAACAGTACCTATCACTAATGATTTCCTTGAGAAAGGTGAAACTTCAAATATTGCTTTCTGTTGGCAAATTCTTAGACAGAATTCACTACATTTGTTGAAAGATCTTTATCTATATAGATAAAAATGTAAATGTTTGTTACAAACCGATAATCTCCAGTTTTATACCACTAATTGATTTAAAATTTTGTGAGAGTATTTTATTCGACTACGGGCGAGTTTTTATATACTTTATATCCAAGAATATTACTATAATTAAAAAAATATTTTTAATAAGTCGTTTTTTTTCCGAGAAAAGCCGAACACAAATAATAAAAGTAAATATTACTTTCGTTTTCCATGAATTTTACACGATAATTTTTTTATCACTTTTCTTTCTTTTTTGGTTAACTTAAACAGAAACACTAAACTTTAAACCCTATTTCGTTGGTTCAGTAGTAAGTAAATTTCTTTTTATTCTAACGAATTGTTTACTAAATATTTTCTTTTCTTTTTTCAATATTTATTTCTTTTTTGTTTAACTGTAACGAAAGACATTCCTTAAAAAGTTTTCTTTCGTTCATAAACTTTAAACCATATTTCGTTGATCCAGTAGTAAGTAAACTTCTTTATATTCTAAAAACTTATTCTTAAATTTTTTCTTCATTACTGATATCCAATTTATTTTGTTGTTTAATAAATATCTTATAGTGTGCCAATTATCATGTTGCGAAATATTAACCAGCCTAAGCTTTGTAATGGCACACGTCTATCAATAAAAAAATTATTGACCAACATCACAGAAGCAAAAATTTTGACAGGGCCTTTCAAAGGTGAAGATGTCCTCAATCTGCGAATTTCTATGATTCCAACAGATATGTCATTTCAATTTAAGAGATTCCAGTTCCCAATTCGATTGGCATTTGCAATCACGATCAACAAAGCACTAAGACAATCTTTAAAATTTTGTGGCTTATATTTACACACTGCTTCTCACATGGGCAATTACATTTTACCTGTTCCAGAGTCGGCAATCCAGACAATCTCTTTATCTACACGGAAACTGGAACTACCAAGAATATTGTGTATCCACAAGTATTGGAAAATTAAACATATTAGAAACATGCGTTTTCTTTTTTTTTTTTCTCATTTAAACAAACTGAGCTACAGCAACGCGTGGCCGGGTACATCTAGTATATATATATATATATATATATATATATATATATGGTGTCTCAATATACATCCGACCCATGTGACTGTTAACAACTCTAATGTTAATAATGTTGTGTTCTTTCTTGTTTCAGATTTGAAAATAGTATACCATAAAAACTATTAATCCTCGATCCCATATGCCTTAGAAGAAATATTATGGAGTAGAGTGTTCGCCAATGGACCGGGAGACGTGGGTTTAATCCCAGGTCGCGTCATACGAAAGACTTTAAAAATGGTACTTGATACCTTCTTGCTTAACACTCAGCATGGAAAGGTACGTACCAAGGGAAAAGTGGAGCAATCCTGCGAAAGGAGTAGCGCCCTTCCCTACACCTCGGTGTAGTAGCTATTGAAAAAGGAGCCTTCTGATCGACCTCGACTATGGTCGCCACATTTACTTACTTTTACTAATTTGGAGACAAATCATTCAAAATTGTCTTAAAATAGATGCAACCCATTTATCTAATAATGGTGTACTACTTAGACCAAAAAAACTCAAAAAACATTACATTTCCTGGAATTTCATATAACAATTCAAAAGACATTAATCCGATGTCTCTAGCTCAAAGGATGCATTTTTGACACGATGTATTCCAAATGACTGCCATTGCACTTGTCTCTGTAATAAATCATCGTCAAATTAATAAGTTGCATCAATTTTGTTACACCCTATATATATATATATATATATATATGGGAGTAAATAATGGAAATGAATCCGAAAATATAGAAAAAAAATTGAAAAAGGAAGTCAACGTAATAACGTTTCGTTTCTAATGAACCATCATCAGGGCTGAGAAGGATGATATCGAAAGACATTAGATCACCGATGGATCTTTAAAAAATGCATCGGTGATCTAACGTTCTTCGATATCATCCTTCCTCGTCCGGATGATGGTAAATTAAAACTGAAACGTTATAGCGTTGACTTTCTGTTACCTTGAATTCTTCTCTTTGAATTACCTTCTTTTTAACTCTCTCTCTCTCTATATATATATATATATATATATATATAGGTTATATATGTTTATTTAAAATCCAGTGAACTTTCCTTTTGTTGATCTTTTTTTCTTCTTTAGCTTTATTGTTCGTTTTTTTGTATCGGGCTTCAGTTGATTGATAAAATAAACATTAAACAAATAAAATAGTATACAATATCATCTCTCCTATATTAAACGGCTTCAATGGCTAACACGCTAACCAATGCTCATTTCCAACAAAATAGATACTGCATCCAAACAAAACTTTAACAAACAATATCTGTAATCTACATGAAGACACTCACTTGATATGATCTAAAATGCTTGGGAGCAGAACTATGGCAAAATTTCTATCCACTGAACATTGATACAAAAAAAAAAACAAGTATGAAATCTAAAAAAAAATGATTTTAATGATTTTTTTTAATTCATAGAAAGGAAACTTCCGTGGCCTTTTACCAAACTGATCAAAACAATAACTTTCTTCCCAATACACACACACACACACACACATATATATATATATATATATATATATATATTGAAACCGTATATAACGAAAATCGGTTTTGTAGTATTCTAAATATTAATATTCTTCCTAGATAGAAGCATGACTTCTTTCTTCTGCGTCAAAATCTTTTCCTTTATTTTTAAAAATACATCCAAACTCTACGAACAAAATATCTTTTGATTCTGCATGCCGACTATTTTTCACATTCATTTTTCAATCACTAGAAAACAATTTTTCCTTTCATCTCATTATGTTTTTTCATTCCTTTGTATTCAGATTGTAACTCATGCAAAGATTTTCATAGAATTTGAGAGATTCTTCTCAACTCCCCGTGGTACTCAATGGGATTTCAGATCTGGACACACAATCGATTCTTTTTCCTATTTGCATAGCCAACATCTTTTTCTTTCCTTTTTTTTATCTTTATCTTTTAGAAACCATTCCTTACAATTCGTTTTTGAAGCCAAACCATAAGGTTTCACTTTCTTGATTCTAACCTTTAAGAATCAAACTAGTCCTTTCGTAAATAATTTCAAAGAACACCTATATTTTAATTTTAAATTTTGTTTTCTTTTTCTCACAATCTTTTCGTTTGTCAGTGAAGAGTCGTTTCAGCTGGTGAATGTGTTTGCTCTCAATCAACAGTAAAAATGACGTCAGATAGAACACATTATCACATCTACACGAAAAATCTGTTTCAGAGTATATAAATAGGAGAGAGAGAGAGAGAGAGAGAGAGAGAGAGAGAGCAACATATGCAAGCATATCCACACATGTACGCATATAAAATGTATTTATGAGCGCTGATTGACAAATGAGGTCTCTAATCCTATAAATCAATTTTAAGACCAGACAGATTCACGAAAGTTGCAGAAAAAGGAATAAAATTTATTTCTCTTCAAAATTATGAGGATTTTCATTTGTTATCAATTGTTTTATTTTGCTTTCTATTGTTTTGTTTGGTGTTTTATTGTTTATATATATATATATATATATATATATATATATATAACTATCATTTCTTTCAATGTGGTCACCAGTTCCAACAATGTTCTTCATACTATTATTCTACTAACGAAGAAAATTTCTGGATTACCTTCGATCTGTTTTTGTTTGTATTATTTTCTTTTGTATTGTTTTGTTGTATTTGTTTCGTTTTTGTTTTCAATATAGTCATTATTTCTTCGGGGTGGGGAATCCCCGTGGCATAGGGGTTAACGTAATGAACTATGACATCGTACTAAGCAAGTTCGATCTCCAGTCGTGCCATTAAATCCACTTTCGAGCTTGGGAAAGGCATAAACATGTTTATCGTCCCCAGTTATCAAATAAAAAGTACCACTATTATCCTTCTACAAGGATGGCTTTGGAATTAAATAACTCACGAAGGTTGATATGCCATTAAACGAAGAAACCAAACTAAAACAGTTTCTTCGTAGTTTTTATACCGGTTCTAAAAAGAATTTCTGGGTTATTTTTTATGATTTTTTTCTTTTTATTTGGTTTCTGTTGTTTTGTTGTTGTTTTTTTTTTGTTTATTTGTTTGTTTTTCAATGTATACATTTCTTTCAAAGTAGTTCGCATTTTCTTCCATATAATCAGAACGGGTTAATTTAAATATCTATCCGACTTCCCACCATGTCAGATATGACACAACGTCATTTTATTGATGGGAGCTATGCATGAATCGAGACTCATTTGCGTCCATCACAAAAAATCATTTGTTGGGAGGTGCCCGTGGTGTAATGGTTATGGTAGTAGGAAATGGACACGGCGACACGAGTTCAAATCCTGGACGAGACTGATTGCATTTCACATAGCACTAATACCCTTGGGAAAGGTATGAATCCAATTATTCTCCCTTCAGCTATGGGTAAAATAGTAGGACAGACAAGGTTCTTCAGCCTTGGTTAGGCAACTACTCTAGGAGAAGGAAAACACTGAATTCAAACCTGTTAAAATCCGCTTAAAAATTGACCTTGTGTCATATCCTGCCCAAGCGGAGGGGTTGGGTAAATAGGATCACAAAAAATCATTTATACCCGTCGGTATTCCCTATTTTGCGGGCGCCTTAGTCGCCAAACAATGAACTCAGCCTCCCAAAGCAGGAATTGACCCACTTGGATCCGGTGATTCAGATTATTAGTACCCACCTGGCGGGAACGTCAGTCAGGTCCCTAGAAATCACGTGGTATAAAGGCAAATCTAACTCCCAGCATTTAAGGGTTTTCGTCACCTGACTTTCAACAAACTTTCAACTGACTTTAAACTGTCGATCATATTTACCAACCCATCTGCTCGGGCAGGATGTGATACAAGATCAAATTTTAAGCGAAGTTTAACAGGCTTGAATTCAGAGGTTTCCTTCTCCAAGACTAGTTGCTTCACCAAGGCTGAAGAAACTAGTCTGCCCTACTATTTACCCATAGCTGGAGGGAGAATAATTCGATTCATACCTTTCCCAAGGGTATTAGTGCTATGTGAAATGCCATCAGTCTCGTCCAGTATTTGAACTCGTGTCGCCGTGTTCATTTCCTAAGACGATAACCATTACACCACGGGCACCACCTTAAATTTTTTTGAACTCGACATCCATGGTTTACGCCTTTAGACTATCCGCTTAAACATGTTCAAAATCATCAACACAATTAAGCCAACAAATATTATGGTAAACTAATACCTAAGATTCTATATAGAAAGCCATTTAATACTCGAGTAGCTAAACGTTAATTCACGACCACGTTTTTACATCTCTCCTTTCTGATCCTTAAAGAATGTGGAAAACTTTTTTTTAAATTATTAAGATAAAATGACTACATCAAAATAAATGTGCACTTTTTATCTTATTACTGTAAGATTTTTTGTAGTAATAAATGAATTCTGATGACGCTATTCCAGTAGCATAACATATCAATGATTTTCAGAAATATATTTTTCTTATTCATATTTGAGTCAACCGGGTTTCGATCCCAGCTACGGGGAGCTAATGTCTAGCCACACTGATGAGTTCCGACAGAACGAAACAGATCTGTCATTGGATGACTATATATATATATATAGGGTATGTGTATGAGTTAGGTAATGTGTTTGTATGTATGTAGTATATTAGTTCGCCAATGGTCCGTGAGACCAGGGTTCAAACCCAAGTCTAGTCATATCAAAGACTCCAAATTTGCTACTTGGTGCGGCCTCGCTTAACACAGAGCATTATAAGATATGGATCAAGGGTAAAGTGGAGTACTCCAGGGGATGGACTAGCACCCTCCCCTAAACATCGGTGTAATAGGTATTAAAAAGGAGGCCTTTGGGTCACCCTTGACAAAGGTCACTAAATTTACTTTTATATTACCGCTCGGTCTTGACAAATAACGAGGAACAAGTATTTATAAAGCGGGGTGTCCTCGTGGTGTAATGGTTAAAGCGATGGACTGCGGAATCGTAGTACGCGAGTTCGTACTCCAGTCACGCTATTACGTACACTTTCTGACAAATACCCTAGGGATAGGTATGAACCCCCTTTATCCTCCTATGGGTTAAATTGTACCACTGCTGCTCTTCTAGGAGAATAGATTTGGCATTAAATAACCTACAAAGGTTGATATGCCATTAAAGAAAGAAACCAAACCAAACCAAACCGTATTTATAAAAATACAATCTTATACTTTTATTCTTTGCTTGTGTTGAGCATAAGCGCTTTCGGAGAGTGTTTGCACACACCAAAGGCCGCCAGGAGTCGTCATGGTGTATAGTATACTACGACTATATTAAGCGTATACAAATATACACGGGAACATCGTTAACCGTTAATGACGACTTCAACAACGAACGAACTCACTTCTTTACGAAAATATGAATCTCTCACTCTTTATTCTCGAAAGCGTGACTCATTTTACTTCCCACTTGTCATTATTACATTTTTTATAATCTTTTAAATACTTTCGGCACAAAGCCCTGATATGAACGACAGAGAAAGAAATTACAATATTCGAATGAGCAATTTACTTACAGTCTTTGGAGCGTTTCACTTCTTTTTTTTTTTCTTTTTTTTTTTTTTTTTCATCTTTTCTGTTTTTAGTTGTTGGTCTGTCCTGTTTTTTTTGTATCTCCCAGTCTGTTGTATTTTTCTTTGTTCTTTTCCTCTATCTCTCCATATTTTTCTTTATTTTCGTGTCTCGTTCGTTCTTGAAGTGTTGCATTCTGTTTCCGATTCTCTCTTAGTTTCTCTTCTTTTTTCAAGGTTCAAAATCATTATCGGCCGTTTCTTTGATCGTCTAGGTCAACTCAGGTTCGATACCACACCATGTGGGCGGGAACTGGCCTTAGGCACCAAATTTTATTATGTTGTATACCGTAATACATCTGCACGTATACATATAGAAATATACGCGGGAACATAATCACTGTGATGACGATTTCAATAAACGAACGAACACACTTCTTTATAAAAATATAAATCTCTTACACTTTATTCTCGAAAGGGTGATACTATTTACCCAACCCCTCCGCTCGGGCAGGATATGACACAAGGTCAATTTTTAAGCGGAGTTTAACAGGTTTGAATTCAGAGTTTTCCTTCTCCTAGACTAGTTGCCTCACCAAGGCTGAAGAACCTAGTCCGTCCTACTATTTATCCATAGCTGGAGGGAGAATAAGGGGGTTCATACCTTTCCCAAGGGTATTTGCCCGAAAGTGAACGTAATAGCGCGACTGGAGTACGAACTCGCGTACTACGATTCCGCAGTTCATCGCTTTAACCATTACACCACGAGGACACCCACAAACTCGAAAGGGTGATGTTTGTTGTGTGTGAGAGATGAGTTGGAGACAAGGACAGACTGCTATATTGACTCAAGTTCTTCTCGTGACCATAGCAGCATTTCTTTCTCATCTTCGCTTGGGTTGCTCAACCGTGGGTCACTGAGGGCCGCAAAGTCTGCAAGCTGGTTCTTTACGCTGGCATCCTGTCTCCGACTGTCTCAAACCGTCTGGGCACCTGGTTATATAATTGTCTAATGCCCACCTGTTTCTGCTGTTCTTCTGCTTATTTACACAGGTGCATCTCTTGATTGACGGCTCGGTCGAGGGTTAATATATAACAGTAACGGCGAGTGGAAACGGAACTTCAGCCAAAACCCTAGACCTTCTATAGTCTTAAAACTCCTAGGCGCCACTCATAGTTGCACCTCTTCACCTAGGAAAAGCTTGTTTTTCATTGGCCATGATTTTCACCCATGCAGTGTATGTTCTCCATTGGTCACGGCTCACACCCACGCATTTTTATACCTCTGGTATCCCACCCACGCATTTCTGCTTTTCCGGTTGTCACTTTGTTGATTTTATCTACGATCGGATGTATTTGTCAACTACATCCGCTCGGTTCATCATCGGTCAATAAAATAACTTACATGTATATATGAATATAAAAATATATTTTTTCAAAATATATAAACACATATACACATAAACGTATATATGTGTATACGTATATATGAAATTGTAACCTTGATCTTTCTAACAGATCAAGTTATTTGTCCTTGACCTTGGTGTGACTTTCTGTCCCGACTTGAATCATCGGGAATAATTATTTCACCTCACTAACTTGTATAGATTTGTTTTATTTTCATACTTTTAAATGATGATTTAGATTTAGAAAACAACATTCATTGTAATGTTACTCAAAGAAATAAATAATAAACTTGCCCTTAATTTTGGGCCCCAAACAAATCAGTCTAAAAAACAAATGTTATTCTTCTATTAACACGGCTCAGATAAAAAGATTTCTAGCTGAAATTTAAAAAATCATCTTTTGAAATATCAAATGTGCTATTTTTGCTTCAACTTAACAGTTAAATTTGGACTGTAAATATTATTTATGTTTATTCTAGTACTGTATGGGGGAAATAGATTTATACAAAAGTCCCAAAAGATTCGAGTCATATATATGTTTTGAGCGTCTGTGTGCGACTGCAGGTGCGCGCACACACATACACGTGTCTGTGATCTTTTCCGTTTTGCTCAGAAATGGAATGCTTAACATCAGAGATTCTCGTAGCAATTGAAACAGGCTCTTTGGCTGGATCTAAGAAGTGTTTTGAATTTGCAGCAAACAACGAGAAATATTTGTTTTGTTTTTTTGTAGAATAGACATTTGTTAAATATCAGCTGCTCAAACCTGCACAGTCACAGAGATATAAACGATTGTATTTATAAAAGAATTTAGTTGGAAACAAAAATTGATCTTATATTCTAAATTATACCAAGTATAAAATTTATGAAGAATATGAATATTTCTATTTCGTGCTGTTCAGTTTAATCAAGTAGTTCTAATTCAGCTAATTCAGTTTAGTATAAGTACAGAATTTGTTTACACACAGTTAAATGCCAAAACAGTTTATGTTAAACAGAACTAACGGCATACTTATGCTAAACTGAAATATTTGACTAGACTGAATAGTTTGATATAGAAACTTTTTCACAATTAACCCGTACTTATGTTTAAACTGCGTGCTTATGCTAAACTGAATTATTTGAAATAGAACTGTTTTTTGACATTGTAAATGTATTTACACTAAACTGAAGTCAGTTCACCCGAGTTGATTGGCCAAAAGGGCTCGGGTTAGGGTTGATATGTTGAGGTTTTAAGGAAGTTCAGGAAGAGATTCCGTCGGAAGAGGCCAGCACTCTGCAAATCGGGTCAGTGGCATTTCCAGCAGGAAAATACACCAGGGCATCAAGACAGTTTCTCAGCCTCCCTATCGTCCAGACCTTGTTCCCTGTGACTTTTGCTTATTCCCTCCGCTCACAGGTTGTCGTTATGAGACAATTGAGGAGATAGCATGCTCACAAAAGAGGACTTCCATAGGGCCTTCTAGAAGTTGTTGAAACTGTACATCAAGAGCATTGCATCCAGAGGAGATTTCTTCGAAGGTGACTAGAGTTTCATGCGTATACTCTCAATAAAAATGCCCATACGAAAAAAGTCAAGAAACTTATTTAATGACCCTCGTATTTCTAACTATTCAATTTGGCATTGTTCATTTGGTTCCACTCAGTTTAAATGTCAAATACTTCTATTTGATTCATAGATAGGACCCTATCAGGTGCTACTATTCAAGGCAAGAGTAGACTTAGGATCGATCAGTGAAGAGGTTTTCCGTATTCCCCAAATCTCCAGCATTACTGGAGCCTGACTATCAGATTGTTTGATGTGATAACCAAAACACCCGTCTTACTCCTCATTAGAGATGTAGTTGGTGTATTCTCCAGACCCAGTCGATTGGGCTAAGCACTGTCTTGACATTGGATTGCGAAAGAAAAATTTAAAAAATGCATTCTATCAGTACGACTTTATTACGCACTTTTTGGTCGTTGCTTTAATTTCTGTTCATTTTTCTGCCTGATCTGTCTGTGTCATGCACCTGCTGCTTTCATATTGAGAAAATGATTCTATCTGCGAACAGGAAGTGCCACCAATTTTGTCGTCGATTATAGTGTACCATCATAGTTTTCTTTGTTAGGTATAACATACTCCCGGTGCAATTAATATCTTGTCTAAATCTTTTAAGATCTTCAAAGGGATGAAAGTAGGATGATAAGTGAGTTAAATAACGTTTCCTTTTAAAAGTTAATCTTGTGAAAGTGGGTTAGATTATGGTGATTGTGTCCACCGCAAAGGTTGAGGACCCCTCAAAAGGCAAAAGATTGATTGATTCATTGATTTTAACAGCATTTCAATGTTTATTTGGTGTCTAGAGGTTTGAAACTTACGTTTATTATACGTACATATGTTGTATATGACCTTCGACCCGGCCAAAAATGCCATTCCAAAGCGATGCACCGGAAGGAAGTGACACATTCCAATTGCCAGTAATCGAAAGAAATCGCGTAGGCGGATTTGGCTGACGAAATGGGACAAGGTAAAAGCCCATGATACATTCATTGACTGATGCACCGGAAGAGAGTGACTTCTGAACTGCATGACAGTTATTTCCGCTTGATGACGATCAAATATGCCATTCAAAAGATTGAGTGGGTGATTGAGTGGGCGATTGAACTATTATATAACTCGGTGGAGACGAGTTGGAGATCAGATGAGTTGGAGACAAGATGTGGTAAGGAAAGCCACCACCCAGCAAAAGGGGCCCTCGGGACCCCTGATGGAGTTTGGGGACCAGTTGATAATAAGATGCAGTAGAGAAAGCCAGCAGAGTAGGCCCCCGGGCCTCCGGTTGAACATCAGGGGAACGAGAATGACACAACGCTGATGGCCATAAGAGTGGGGGTCAATATATTGCAGTTCTGTTCGGTCTACAACTCCCTCTCACACGCAAACCTTGCAATAAAGTGAGAGGTATATTTTTTTAAAGAAGTCTTCGCTTGTCTGTTATTCATTGCGTCAATATGTATTATATATATGTGTATATGACTATACAACACATATTTACAGTTTTTGTGTTTTTGTTTTTTTGATAAACGGTCCTGTCAAATACAAATAATTTCGAGAATTCTATTTGACCGATAAATAGGACCTTAACAGATACAACTATTCCAGATCAGAGTGTTTTGAAAAGGTCCTTTCCACTCCCCAGATCGCCAGAACAGGAACCTCACCATCAGATGCAGTATTATTGTTGTATACTGTGTTGATCTCAATCACGACTGTAATACAATACATATACAATTACAGGCGTTTCAGGTACGAACGCGTTTGTTAATTTCCGACTTCGGTCGATGGTGACACGAGGAGAGAGACACAAATCTTAAAAGTCTATGCTAACCATACTATGCAGACCATCTCCAACGCGCAGCGCATCTTGAGGTGTTTAAGATCTCCGTCGGTAGAGATCCGAAAAAAACCCAACTACATCTTTCAAAGGTCAAAATCCAACTCTCGCCTCGTTGATCCAATCTCAACTGACTCTTTTTCAAAATCCTCCAATTCTCAAGACCATCTCTTCCAGGCATGACGCCATCCATACTCCAGCCCCATTTCCTGTCCTGGGGTTTATTATGACAATGGTGACTGTCATATCCTGGGCGCGCGAGTGTAAAATTGCACCCAATGACTATGCACCTGAACTAAGAGACTCGAATAGTCCAAAGCTCTACGAAACTGAATGATAGAATATAATTAACAAAAAATAATTAGTATGAAAAAATCATTCCTTAATTATATAACATTATATCTAGGGCACCCCCTTTTGGAATAGTGAGATCCTTCGGCTCAGCAAGCGATAGCGTCAATGTATTCAAAACCACACCGACAAAGCTGATACTCGATATGAAGGGGTTAAGTAAGTATTTTGTGATTATATAACCATGTTATCTACAAACAACAATTTATTCCTCTTGCGTTCCTTATCTATGTTTACGTTAAACAAAAAGACAGTCTAATTCCTGTAAACATCAAAGATGACGCTGAAATTAGTTTTTTGATAATGCTTGAGATGTCATGAATAAGATTCTTGAATGGTACACAGTTTGGTTTGTGAAAGATAATATTTCAGCCGTGTGAATGCAGTGAGTAGTTAATTAACCTCCGGTATCTGAAACGGATATACGATCCAGTGGGTTCTCTCTTTTCTGATAGTGAGTGCGATTTCACGGATTCCATGTTTTGTTTTGTTTTTTGTTCAAAGTTATTAGAGCCAAGTTATCAGTTTTCGATCGTGAATTCGAAAAAGATGATTGGCATCCAGCATCAGCAAATTAAAAAAGGGAGGTAATGCACTTTAGAAGAAGGCCGTGGTTATGTGAAAAGTCATAACTTTAATAATTAATTCCCCACCAAAGGTGATGTAAAAGCAAATAAAAACAGTATGCTTGCATTTATCTGTCTGTCATTAGGATTCGTCCTATCTATTCGTCTACGTGGATTCATATTTATTAATTAGTCAATTACTGTTCATATCTATCTATCTATCTATCTATCTATCAATCTATCTATCTATCTATCTTATATACCTGTCTATATTTAGCGTCATCCTACTAATATCTATCTATCTATCTAGGAAGGCCATCGAACAATTAAAAGTCTATCTATCTATCTATCTATCTATCTAGTGCCATCCTACTAATATCTATCTATCTATCTTACATACCAATCTATATCTAGCGTCATCTTACTAATATCTATCTATCTATCTATCTCAGTCTGTTGATGTATATCAATCGGCCCTTATCTAACAATCTGTCACTGTTTTTATCAATCTATCTATCTATTTATCTATCTTGTCACCCTGTTAAAATTTATCTATATATATTTCTCTGTTCATATCTATCTCAGTCATATTTATCTAAGTCTACCCACTATCTATCTATCTCTCTATCTATCTATCTATATATATATATATATATATATATATATATATATATATATATTTATATTTATATCAGTCATTTCATCTATCTCAATCGGTCCTTATCTAACAATCTTTCTATCATTGTTTATATCTTTCTTAGTCTATCTATTTACCAACCAACCTTATATACTGATCTATCTATAGTGTTATCTTGTCAATATCTATTACGTTCACTTTCCAACTAATTCTTTTAAGGGAGGCATGAACCTCCCTCTGTCTTGGTTTAAATAATATCATTACTTCCCTTCTACAATGATGGCTTTAGCATTAAATAATCCACGAAGGTTGATATGCCATTAAACACGAAGTCTAAATCAAACTAAACTATGTTTTTACGAGCATAGGCTGAAACATTTATATGGTGACACCATGTTTTCTCTGGATGACATTTTTGACAAATGGGATCCAAGCACAGCAACACTGATGGAAGAACTAGCGTAGTAATAGCCTAATACGGGAGCAGGAGCTGTAGCAACAGTAGTACAAGAGTACTAGAAGTACGACTACCAATATTGGACACTAACCTTTGTAACTTTTAATAATATATCTTTCTTACCTCTAAACCGTGTTCCGTGTTTCCTTCTGTGTACCGACTTTGGGTCGACATCATTAATACTCAGCAATATAAGGTACGTATCGAGGGTAAAGTGGAGCAATCCAGGGAAACGAGTAGAACCCTTCCCTACACCTCGGTGTAGTAGCTATTGAAAAGGGAGCCTTCTGGTCGCCCTTGACTAAAGGGAGACAACTTTACTTTACTTACTTAAACGCATTAATAAACATTACCTTATCTTCTAAAAAATACTGTGTAACTTTTGTTTTTCAACAATCTCTTCACTTAAATTTGTAGAAACGATACGATAAAAAGGAAACGTTACAGACAAAAACAGTGAGCAAATATGTCAAGAAAATACATTGATCCTTCTAATAGATTGATCAGGTCGAGATAAAAAGCCTTTGAACTTACTTTAAGTTGCAAAATAGATTGTCCTTTAGGCGACGTGGTATGAGAACTTAGAAATATAAATAGAAATTGATTTGAGAGATACATTTCCTTTCTCCTATAACTATTTCAAAGATCACATTGTAACAATATCACATGACCCCTGAAACTATAAAAAGTTAGTAAAAATAATAACAAGCTTTTAGTTAGTTAGGATTTTCACAACACAAGATAAGTACATTGCTCTTTTCCCGCCTGAATAACCATCGAATTCTCCAAAAAAAAAAAAAACGACAAATAATGACAAACAATAAAAGAAAACATTACTAACGTGTCACCCTTCGTACTTGATATAAAGGAACAGTACCAAAAGAAACAAAAGAAAAGACCTTCTTTTTCAATCAACCTACCTACTTTACATGGAGAAATCTTATAAAAAGAATAATGACAAATAATGAGTGGATAACGAAAGACAAGTCCTTACTCCTCAACTAAAATACAGTAATTAATGAATAGAAACCTTATGCAAAGAATAACGACAATTAGTGACTTAATAACGAAAGACAAGATCTTACTCATCAATTAAAATACTGAAATTAATAAAGAGAAACGTTACGAGAAAATAATGAACAAATAACGGTTAAGACCTTATTTTTCAATCAAACTACCGACTTAATATGGAGGTAACAATAATCAAATAACGACAAATAATGACTAGATAATGAAAGACAAGACATTAATCCTCAATTAACCACTGTAATTAATAAGGAATTGATAATTAATCAGGCATTTCGGGGAACAAGAATCCGGAGTGCCAGTCCGACTACAGATAAATATTGACACCAGGATATCCGTAGTTTCCCAGCTGACTAAATTAAAGTTACAATCAAACTTCTTGATGTCAAAAATCCAAGTTCTGACTTAAGCTCATCCTGTAAAAACCAGCGTACAACTGACCTTTAACTGTTAATGACACTGATTCGACACCATCAGTTTCCGCAAATATGAGAAACGTTTGAAAATTTTTAAAACTATCAACAGGGTCCAGTTGGCTTGGGTGTTGTAGTAATTTACGAAGGCCTTTACTTCGATTTAGCACAAGGCCAAATTAATGGGGCACCCAATGAGACTCGAACTCACTCGTGTAGGTTTGCGAGTCTAACTTGCAAACCATTACACCACCAGAGGTGCCCCTGGCTTGGGTGTTGTAGAATACACCAACTTGGCTTGGCTTGGGTGTTGTAGAATACACCAACTGCAGCGACCCATAGGAATAAGACTCCCTCAATGAGTTTCCAAGATATGACACTAAACAATCTGATGATGAGGCTCCTGTAATGCTGGAGCTTTGGGGAATGCGGAGTACTCTTTTATTGTCATTGCTCCCGGGTTCACTCTGGCCGAAGTGGTAGCACCTGATAGGGTCCTATCTATGGGTCAAATATAAGTAAACTGTGTATTTATACTAAACTGAATTGTTTGAAATAGAACTGTTTGATATTTAAACTGCATACTTATACTAAACTGAATTGTTTGAAATAGAACTGTTTGGACATTTAAACTGCACACTTATACTAAACTGAATTGTTTGAAATAGAACTGTTTGGACATTTAAACTGCACACTTATGCGAAACTGAATTGTCTGAAATAGAACGGTTTGGACGTTTAACTCTTTGTAATTAAATGACTGATTTTTGATTGAATTGTTAGTTATACATAGCAATACTTGGAAGTATTTAACTTCGTTGACGAAACTGAATAGCTTGAAATCGAAATGTTTTTGACATCTAAAATATGTACATATACTAAACTGAATTGTTTGAAATAGAACAGTTTTAAAATTCAAACTGTGTACTTATGCTAAATGGAATAGTTTGAAATAGAACTGTTTGTGAGTATAAAATCGATTTGGCATTAAATAACCAACAATGGTTGATGTGCCATAAAACTAAACCAAACCAAATCCAACTATCAACACTACATACTAAAGAAACTAATCTATTGTTTAACACATCGTACTTAACAAGGAGGGACTTTACGCAAAGAAATTATCAACAAATAACCATTATAACTTCACCCTTATACAATAGCCATTATACAATAATTATAAGAATACCTTAACGACAATTGAAATAAGGTTTGGTTTCTTTGTTTATGACATATCAACATTCGTCGGTTATTCAATACCAAAGCCACCCTTGTTAAGTAAATGTAGTGGTACAATTTAACCTATAGCTAAGGAGTACAAGAGTATTAGTCTAAAATAAGCATAATAGAACCAGTTGAATTCGAACTCACAAACAGCGATGTTACGGTCCAACACTTTAGCCACTGCACGACAGGGACTCCCCACTTCAAAACAAGAATGGGGATTTTTTCCAGAATTAGGGTGAAAATGAAAATAAACTCCAAATAAGTCGGCACCATCAACTCTATCACCTGCAGAAAGCATGTTTGCCAGAAGAATCAGATCTGTGTTTGTTAAACTTATTCCAAGCAAGAAAAGCCACATCCCTGCCATCCTTGATCCTAGAAGGAAATTTAATAAAAATGATAAAGCATTTTATAAAAATTACAAAAATAATATGACTACCTGGAACCTGGAATTATTAAGGAGCGTATCGGAAACACGATTTACACCGTACAAGGGAAAAAGTTCATCCACAGAAGACACGTAAATCAACTACAAAAACGTATGACAGATGAACCAACAGAAACCCCACAAATTGAAGAGGATAATCTACAAGATCTTTACGATACATTCGACCTACAGATGCCTCAAGCTGAACAAGAAGCTAGAGTGAAAAGAAAGCGGAAAGCCCCTCCACAATTCATAATTGACCCAAAAAGAAAAAAATACTAAAAATTCACAAAGAAAAGCTGGTCAAGAATATTAAAAAAATAATCTTGGGTTGGGGGTATCACCTACCTTTTCAGCATAATGAGCTGTTCCATCTGCCATATATGGCAGTAGCGATGATCAGTCTGGGAAAAAAGCCTACGAGTCAGACCAAAAGAGTCGTTCCTATTGTTGAAGTATATTATTACTCTATCACTAATCCTATGTTCTTATTACTAACAGTCTCTCTTGTAAATACTCTTTCCTGTAAATATAACTATTTTTCCTCTCATATCGTGGTTTGTCTTATTATTATTACTACTTGTGTTCACTAACCAGAACACAACAAAACCTGAAAGAAAAATAAGGTGTAAAAAAGAGAAAGAAAAACTAAGAAAAAAATAAAAGAAAAAAAGAACTGAAGACGATTCGAAAATACCTAAACATCAGTGTTTATAGATTTAAAAAAACAAAACAAAAAAAAACGAAATAGTTGTAAAACGTCGTACCTACCACAAGAAAGAACTGTGAGAAATAAATCCATGTCATACGAATATTTTTCATCCCAAGGCCGAAACCAGAGTAGCCTCGTTATCGACCTGACATTCTCGCAGGGCATAATGGGAATGCAGTATCGACAAAACTGAGCATTCTCACTGGGGGAGGCATGTCGTCTGCTTTTATCCCATTTCCTGATGCCCGACACGAAAAGGAGCTAATAATGATCATCGGTCAATATATGACATGGTCATGTGACCAGAGTCTGGAGATCACACGAAAATCTACGTATAAAAAATATTCAAGATTTTTGTGCCATCATGTTTTCTCTCGTTTTTATCATCACCTTTTCTCTATGAAGACTTTTTTATACATCTATTCACGCGGTACCCAGTGGCTACAAAAGTCGCGAGTTTAACTTTTAGCTCTGGTGGCAAGAGAAGTATAAATAATTGCAATGATTTAGATGATGCTGACAGCTATTGTTTATAAAGACAGAACGCCTCCATTCAGATGAGTATCACGTGACGAATATATACCGTTCAAATTTCTGTAGATAATCAATCTATATATTACTAGTATATAACAAAAGTTAACGATGTTTTGTTCATATCTGTCTATCTGCACGTTCACATATTTCCATTAATCTCTATTTACAGATCGCGCTATAAATTATACAATATATCTGTCAGTCTGATCATATCTATCTATCTATCTATCTATCTATCTATCTATCTATCTAGGTAGGTAGGTAGCTAGCGAGTTAACTTCGCATGTTCAAATCTGTATATCTATCGATTGATTGATTTATTAGTATGTACGTAATTATCAATTTTCTCACTGACGTTCGATTAATCTGTCAGTCTGATCATATCTATCTATCTATCTATCTATCTATCTATCTATCAATGTTTAACTCCATATATCTCTTAAGTTATTTATCAACCATGTAATATATATTGATCAGTCTAGTCTTTAGATATCTACCAATCTTCATCAGTTCAAATCTATCTCTATGTCGACCAATCGATCGATCGTTCAATCAATCAGTCTACTCACACACACACACACACACACACACACACACACACACACACACACATATATATATATATATATAAATATATATATATATATATATATATATATATATATATATATATATATATATATATATATTTGCAAGTCTCTTCGTATTTGAATTGAGATCTCGGCGGCCGTTTGAACGGATGTATGTAAACAATATTAATTGTGATTCATAACCGTTTAAAAATGTACTTCGTAGCTAATTTCTCCTTGTAGCTAAATGGTTAGAAGCTTGGCTTGGTGTTTCAGTCAACCGGGTTTCGATTCCAGCTACGGGGAGATACTGTCTAGCCACACTGATGAGTTCTGATAGAACGAAACAGATCTGTCTGTGGATGACAATAGATATATATATATATATATATATATCTGTTATACGGTCGGTATGTTCATATCTACATCTGTCTGTTCAAATCTTTCTATCTGTCGATTGGTTGATTATTCAACAATTTGTTAGACATTTTATATCGATCTATCTATCGGTTGATTAATCTATCACTCAGTTCATATCGATCGATCTGTTTTTATATCTATCTTCTGTTTAAATTTCTTCATCGATGAATTATTCAGAATAACAGTCTTTTCATATCTATCTACCTTCATCTGTTTAATTCTATCTATCAGTAGGTCGATAAATCTATCCCTCTTGTCATGTAGATCTATCTTTCAATATATTTCCTGTTCAAATGTCTTCATCTTTCCATTAAACAATATACCGGTCATTTCATATCTATCTACTTTCGTCTGTTCACATCTATCTATCTGTCTGTCAATCGATCGATTAATCGATCATTATATCTATCAATATGTTCATATTTATCGATAAATATCTGTCGATCCATTAATTTATCAATCTGATCGTATTTGTTTCGTTATTTAATCTTAAATCCATCTATCAGTCAATCAATCAAGCTATTTATCAATAATACAATATATCTATCAGTCGGCTCGTAATTAACTTTCTCCGTCGATTCAAATATATCTACTTATCAATGTGGGGACAGATCAGTCGATCATTCAATCTATCATTATATTAATATTTATCGATTTATCTCTCTATCAATAGATTAATAGCTCAGTTTATCACATTTGTCTGTCGTTCTATCTTCTAATTCATCTATCAGTCAATATATCGATTAGAAATAAGATATATCTGTCAGTCTGCTCAAACCTATCCATCTATCTATCTATCTATCTTCGTTTGTTTGAATCTATCTATCTACATATCCACCACTCGATCTCTCTATATATATATATATATTTCAATCGGTTCAAATCTATCTAGCTACATGTCAATCGATTGATCACTCATTCAGTTATCTATCAGTTTAATCATATCTATCTATCTATCTATCTATCTATCAATCTATATATATATATATATATATATATTAATATCTCTATATATACATATATATATATATATATATAATAGCACTATGTGACGAATGCAGAATGCATGAAACCCAGGATCACTGCGTAGTATGATATATATATATATATATATATATATATATATATATATATATATATATATATATATATATGCACCAGATGGATGCTGATTAAGCGTATTGAGAAAAAGCGTGACGGTAATTGCACAAGGATGCTACGAGCTGTGTTTGAACAAATCCTGGAGGCAACACCCTACAAAGCAGCAGCTGTACAGCCACATATCACCTATACACCAGAGTTGATTGTCCAAAGGGTTAGGGTTAGGATTACTATATTGAGGTTTTAAGCGAGATCAGTCAGAGATTCCTTGGGAAGAGACCAGCACTCTTCAAATCTGATCAGTGGCATTTCCACCAGGACAATGCACCAGTCCACAACTCCATCCTTGTCACAGACTATTTGACCAAGATGGGCATCAAGACAGTTCGTCACCCTCCCTATAGTCCAGACCTTGCTCCCTGTATCTTTTGCTTATTCCCTAAGCTCAGAGGCTGTCGTTATGAGACAATTGAGGAGATGAAAGAGGCTGTGACGAAGGTCATTGACACGCTCACACAAGAGGACTTCCATGGGACCTTCCAGAAGTTGTTGGAACGGTAGAACAAGTGCATTGCAGCCGGAGGAGATTACTTCGAAGGAGACTAGAGTTTCATGTGTGTACTATCAATAAAAGTAACCGGACGAAAAAAGTCTGAAAACTTACTGAAGGATCCTCGTATATATATATATATATATGTATATATATATTAATTTATGAAGACAATGGCCAAAACGTTTTTATTGCTTCTAAACTATGTTCAAAGCAAGAAAAGTTTACGAACTATTATAACAGTGGACTTTATACTCCCAACAACTCCGACGATAATACAGGACTAAAAGAAAAAGAATACATAAAATCGACGATAAAATAAGATTTCTAAGAATCCGCTACAGAAACTGATAAGAAATCAAAGGAATGCAGGATTTTATGTCTGGTAAAGAAGTGAAAGAGAGAGAATGAGTGAGAGAGAGGAGAGTAAGTCAGTTTTTAATGCTAGTAACTTCCGCCAGAAATCTCTTAAAATCTATGAAAAGTATTTCATCACTGCATGTAAGCTTTTACTAAGATGAAAATGCGAGATAATTCGTTGAATTTCCTAAAGGAATGCCATCCCATTCTAATAAATAATGGAGACGTGAATAGTATAATCATTGAAAAAAGCGGATAGGCGGGTCATGTTAAAATCAAAGAAAACCACTATAAGCTCTTCACTTACTTCTTAAGGCTCTTGTAATAAGAAATGAATCTTCTACGTCAAGCTATATGTATTTTAGTCCAAAAGACTTAAAAAATAATTATCCTTATTAAATGATGGCAGGCATAGAAGGCTCATCGTATGAAGGCTATCATATAAAGGTCATTGTATATGGGTTATCGTATAATTAATATCGCATATGAGTTATCGAATAATGGTTATCGTATAATAAATATCAAATAATCAATATCTTATAATGGTTATCATATAATGGTTTTCGTTGATTGTTTATCGTATAAGGATAATCAAGAAATGGTTATCAAAAAATATTATAAGGGTTATTATATAATGGTTTTCGTAGATTATCATATAAGGGTAATCAAATAATGCTTATCAAATAATTGTTATCGTATACGGGTTATCAAAAGTTATCTCAGAAGGCTTATTGAATAATGATTATCGAATAACGATTATCAACTAACAGTGATCATATAATGCTTATCGTATAATGATTATTGTATGAAGGGTTATTGAATAACAGTTATCGTATAAGAATAATCGAAAAATGGTTATCATATAATGGTTATTTTATTTGGTTATCGAATAAAAGTTATCGTATAATTATAATTGTAGTATGTTTATCTTATTAGGGCATTTGAATATTAATTTTCGTATAAGGATTATCGAATAAGACTTATCGTCAAAAAAGATGATATCTGATAGTTACAAATATGTTCCAAAATACCGTGCTACGACAGTGGCAGACTCTGCTGAATGCTGAGAATGTTTTACGATACATCATAACATTGTTCGTCAACAAATATTTTTTCCTCTTTGATTTGGTTTGGTTTGGTTTGGTTTGGTTTGGTTATATGACATATCAACCATTGTAGGACATCTAATATGAAATCCGATTAATTCATATGTAATTAGATATATGATTTCTAAACACATTTTGAAGATAATATATTTACACAAGCCTAAGCTCTTTTTTTTTTGGCACACAGTTAAATAGTTTCATTCAATTTCAAACAATTCCTTTTAGCGTGAGTTCACAGTTTTTTTGTTTTCACACGGTTAAAAGTGAAAACAATTCTATTCCTAACAATTCAACTTAGCATAAGTACAGTTTATATGTCAACAGTTTTATTTCAAGCAATTCAGGTTAGCATAAGTACAGAGTTTTTGTTTACACACTGTTAAACAATCTAACTGTTCTATTTCAAACAATTCAGTTTAGCATGTCAACGAAATTAAACAGTTCCAAGTATTCCTATGTATCACTAACAATTCAATTAAACCTTAGTCATTTGTTTACACACAGTTAAATGATCAAACTGTTCTATTTCATACAATTTATTTTAGCATGTCAACGCAAATAAGTAGTTCCAAGTATCGCTATGTATCACTAACAATTTAATTAAACATTAATCTTTGTTTACTAACATAGTTAAATAATCAAACAATTCTAATTCTAACAATTCAGTTTAGCATAAATACATTTTTTGTTTACACACAGTTAAATGTAAAAACAGTTAATTTCAAACAATTTGTTTAGCATAAGTACACAGTTTATTTCTATTTGACCCATAGATAGGACCCTATCAGTTGCTACCACTACGGGCCAGAGTAAACCTGGAAGCAATGGCAATGAAGGGGTACTCCGCATTCCCCAAGCATTCAGCATACTGGAGCCTCACCATCAGATTGTTTAGATACTCATTGGGTGAGTCTTAGCTCACTGCTGAGATTCAGTCGGTGTTTTCAACAGCCCCAGCCGAGTGGTCCCTTTTTCTTTTTGTTAAGGGTGGATTCCATATTGTCCTTTTTCAAGGTTGACTTTGGCATTAAATAAACCACGAAGGCTAATGTGCCATGAGATAATGAAATCTAACTAAATCTTCGACTTAGTTTTTAATAAGTAACTAGCATTTTGAGTAACATGCTTTTACAAGGTTGATATATTTTTACTTATCCTGCGTAGCTTATCACATAGTGGGGATAGAAACGTATTTTATCATTGTTGTAATAAAATATCCTACATTCCCACTTTCCATTGTGGACTTACTATTAATGAGAACTATATATAGTGCGCACCGCATTCACCGGTGTCTTGCTTTGGAGATTAGAGTGAAAGATTCATTTTTGGATTACGTGTACTTTTTGCAAAGTAAGTTTTGCTGAAATTATTTGTTAAATTTAATTGTTATCGTTCTGGTTATTGTTTCTCTTGTGTCCCACCCCAAACAACTGTTATTGTTTTATCTTTGAGGAGGGTGAAAGCAAAGACTTTTTTCATTGTACTATTAAAAAAAACGAACGATTCCTTTCACTTTTTTTCTCATCGATTCAATAGCCACACATATGCATTTTCCGCAAAACATTCGTCTTTACTCCTCCAAGTTACCTCAAGCAACTATGGAGTAGCCATCATCGCAGCCAGAATCGCCAAAGGATTTATTCGATGGCCTAAGCCTCCCTCCCCATTAAAGAAACCAGAAGAAAAATGGCCCTCGTTACCATCTTTACCGGTACCATCCACGCTATCCTAACTTCCGACCAGTTCAGTAGAGGCAGGACAAAAAGTCCCAGAAATGCCAGTCTCTTGGTCGGCCCAACAACAAAATAAAAAGTCCGCAGAAGACTATGCAAAGGACAGAGTGGGCAAATATGCCCAATATTTTCAAGGCAACAAAATATTGCCGATACCTAAACTGGTTAAAGAAGTGGAACCCAAGACTCTGTCCTTTGTAGTAACTGACTTAAAAACCAAGAGATTGGCTAGCATTAAGAAGAACACGTTTGCAAAATTGCTAAAAGCAACAGGAATCCCAGCTAGGTATTTCTGCAGACGTAGCTTTGCTGCCTGTAATGTCCTGCTGCCATCAGAAGAACTAGCAATAAAGCTGGTCGGAAACAACATATCCTCGAATTTTTTCCGGCTTTAGCCTGAATACAGAGGCAAACGCAGAATTATTGTCACCGCGTGTAACGACCCAATTCAATTGAACGGGGACGTTCTTGCCACCTACCTGAGTGAATACAGCGGCATGGAGGATATTGCTACTTCAAAATCTTCAAGTGGGATGGCACACGGTGACAATTTTGTAACCATGGTTTTAGATAGAGGGAGTTTCCGGCTATTCCCCATACCATTGAATATGAGGACCAAGTCATGATAGTGGTCGTTGAGGGCAGGAGGCTGGATATGCAAAAAAATGGGTTACTCCTCCAGATCCTGCCCTCAAAAGACCACCAAACCAACATCACCACCACTGCCAACAACAAAAACGACAACAGCAGCAGCAACCACATTAACCATCCTGCCAACTAGCAAAGGCCCGAAACCGGAAACTGGGTACCACCCCAAAAAAGAAGAAAAGAGGTGGACCCAGTAAAAACATCATCAGCTACAACAGTAACAACAACGTCGGAAAAAAGAAATCACCTACCAAAACTGCTGCGACATTTCATTCCATCACCATCATCATCATCATCAGTAACTCCATCAGAAAGGGAAATAATAACAATTCAAAAAAAAAAAAAAAAAGAAAAAAAAACACATCCTCCGGTAGAACAGCCTGGGGATATGGACACATCGATCCTATTTACCCAACCCCTCTGCTGGGGCAGGATATGACACAAGGTCAATTTTTAAGCGGAGTTTAACAGGTTTCAATTCAGAGTTGTCCTTCTCCTAGACTAGTTGCCTCTCCATGGCTGAAGAACCTAGTCTGTCCTACTATTTACCCATAGCTGGAGGGAGAGTAATTGGATTCATACCTTTCCCAAGGGTATTAGTGCTATGTGAAATGCATTAAGTCTGGTCCAGGATTTGAACTCGTGTCACCGTGTTCATTTCCTACGACGATAACCATTACACCACGGGCACCTCCATATATGGACACTTCGATAAACTTGAAAAGCAGGAGTGACAATGGGGAGTCAACAACAGAGGGGAGAAAAAATATTGTTCACCCCTGCCACAAAACAAAATACAATCCCAGCCACAACCAAAAACACCTTCCCAGCCACAACCAAAACTACCTTCCCAGCCACAGCCTGTCTTAACAAAAAAACAAACCCCCCAACGACCACCTCAAAGCATGCCACCCTCACATTCAAATAATACCCCAAACCGAACATATTGTCGTAATAAGAATGAGAATATATTAAATACTTTTATGAATTAAAAACCCTGACGAGGCTGTTTGCATTTCACTTCGTGCTAATGCCCTTGAGAAAGGCATGAATCCATACGTTCTCTCCTGAGCATTGGATAAATAGTAGGTTAGATTGGGTTAGCCCTTTGTTCAGCAATGTGTCAATGAGAAAGAAAACTCTGATTTCAAACCAGCTGTACTCCTCTCAAAATTTGACCTTGGACCACAACCTCCCCATGGAAGAAGGGTCGGGTAAATACATTTATGAAATAATTATGAGAGAAATACCAACAACGTATATAAAAAATACCAACAATATATCTATAAAACAATTCTAAATATATGTAACTGTGTTTTATATTTATATACATGCAGATATAAGCAGAAACATAATGACGACTTCAATGAACGAACGAACACACTTCTTTAGAAAAATATACCTCACACTTTATTCTCGAAAGGGTTACGAAAGGGTTGATGTTCTTGTGTGTGAGAGGTGAGTTGGAGACGGGGACAGACTGCTACATATTGACCTTAAGTTCTTCTTGCGACCATAGCAGCACTTCTTCCTCATTCTGGCTGGCCTGCTCAACCGTGGATTACTGAGGGCCCAAGCCCTCTGTGTAGCACTGGATCTCACTCCGGCATTTTGTCTCCAACTGGAACTGGAACTGGAACTGCCTCGAACTGACTCAAGCCGTCAGTGGCACCTGGTTATATAATTGTTTGACATCCACCTGCTTCATGTGGGCGTACACATCAGCACCGAATTCAACCACGTCCACGGATCAAGGTGATAATCCGATATCATCGACCGGATGCTCCTGTTTCGCTGTTTTTTCGCTTATTTGCACATCTTGATTGACGGCTCGGTCGATGGTCAATATGTTACAACTGATTAAAAAAAGTATTTATTTTGTTATTTCTTTTGTTATTTATTTTCTTAACTCAATTCTTTATCTATTAAATTGATCCCTAATATTCTGTATATTCCCAAAAGAGGAACCCACCGGTACACACGCACTTTTCTCTGAACAGTTATTTCGTGAACAGATTGTTTAGATTTTAATACGGTTTCCTTAATTAAATAAAAAGAAAGAGACCTTTGAAGTACTTTATGCCATCCCAAAGGAATATCCGTAATCAAGGAATCCTTTACGCTATTTAAGATAGGGTTTTTGTAATGATGTCTTTTTTTTTTCACATTTCCAATGATCAAACAACAACTAAAATCACTCACACAGACTTAGGTTGGTTTTATTGATTCGCGAAATTCGAGCGGACGGCTTGTTACTTGATTCTATTGTTAATTATGAGTTATCAAAACGTTGTGTCAATCAATGTGCGTGGCTCAGATATAAAATAAAAATACAAGTTCTAACCCTCACCTAGAAAAAAAAAAGCTTTGACTGAACATTTTAATTGTGGCAAAAAGTAAAAGTAAAAAAAAGTAATTCAGATTTCTGTCTTATTTTCTGTGCTGGTGAGGCTCATACAAAAGTTCAAAGTGTATTCCAAATTTAAAAATTGACAAACCAGATATATTCACAGGTTGACATATATATATATATATATATATATATATATATATATATACAGTGTATCACAAAAGTTCCAAGTGTATGCCAAATCTAAAAATTGGCAAACCAGATATATTCACAGGTTGATATATATATATATATATATATATATATATATATATATATATATGACGCCGACTACGCTGATGACTTGGCGTTACTAGCGAATACGCCTAATCAAGCAGAGACACTACTACATAGTCTGGAACGAGCTGCAGCTGGCATTGGCCTACATGTCAATGCAAACAAAACCGAATATATGTGTTACAACCAAACAGGCAACATTGCCACACTAGACGGAGCCTCTCTGAAACTAGTCGACAAATTCACCTACCTAGGAAGTAGCGTCTCATCAACCGAGAAGGACATCGACACACGACTGACGAAGGCATGGACAGCTATCGATAGGCTCTCGATCATATGGAAGTCGGACCTAACAGATAAAATGAAACGCAGTTTCTTCCAGGCAGCGGTTGTGTCGATACTGCTATATGGATGCACCACATGGACGCTTACGAAGCGGCTGGAGAGGAGGCTGGACGGAAATTACACAAGAATGCTGAGAGCAGTATTAAACAAGTCCTGGCGACAACACCCCACGAGACTCCAACTATACGGACACTTGCCCCCCATCACAAAAACTATACAAGTTCGACGAACCAGACACGCAGGACACTGCTGGAGAAGCAAGGACGAGCTCATAAGCGATGTACTCCTGTGGACCCCCGCTCATGGTTGTGCAAGAGTGGGACGACCAGCACGAACTTACATACAGCAGCTATGTGAGGACGCGGGTTGTGATCCTGAAGACCTGCCGGAGGCGATGAATGATAGGGAGAAATGGCGAGAGACGGTCAGGGATATCCGCGCAGGCGGCGCGACATGATGATGATGATGATATATATATATATATGCAGTATATCACAAAAGTGAGTACACCCCTCACATTTCTGTAGATATTTAAGTATATCTCTTCATGGGACAACACTGACAAAATGACACTTTGACACAATGAAAAGCAGTCTGTATGCAGCTATAAAAAAAGTTATTTTCCCCTCAAAATAACTCAAAATATAGCCATTAAAAGCTAAACCCCTACTAACAAAAGTGAGTACACCTCTAAGAAACTACAGCTGTAAATGTCCAAAATGAGTTCTGCTTGTCATTTCCCTCCAAAATGTCATGTGACTCTTTAGTGTTACTAGGCTCATGTGTTACTTGGCCCATGTGCATAGTGAGCAGATGTGTTTAAATTTGTAGTGCAACTGTCACTATCTCATACTGGTCACTAAAAGTTCCAACATGGCACCACATGGCAAAGAACTCTCTGAGGATCTTAAAAGACATATTGTTGTACTACATGAAGATGGCCAAGGCTACAAGAAGATTGCCAACACCCTGAAAATGAGTTGCAGCACAGTGGCTAAGATCATCCAGCGTTTATCACTTTTGTGATACACTGTATATAGTGTCATCCTCAGACAGACTGTTTCGTTGTATCACAACTCTTCAGTGTGGCTAGACACGTAGGATGCTTGAAGCGGGGACCAAAACCTGTCCAAATTTACGTTAGAATTAGTATCATCCCGCTCAGCCAACAAGCGTACCACGTCAGCTCGGGAATTATAAGGTATTAAGTAGTAGCTTACGTTTGTTTACATTTTATAGTATACCAGAGTGCTCAATTCGGTCGATGAGCTTTGCATTGTTCGAGTGGCAGCCATGTATTCCTTCGCTAGTGAGCTCAATTTAATGGTAAGGCTTCAGTCCTGGAGCTTCGGAAAGTGAGGAGTACCCTCTCATTGTTATTACTCATAGATTAACTCTGACCTGGATTGGTAGTATCACTTAGGGTCACATCTATGAATCAAATAGAACTATTCTATTATTTGCTCTAATTAAACTAATTTACTGTGTGCAAACAAATAATTAATATTGAATAAAATTATTGAGAATTGAAAGCGTTAAATAGCAATAAATATTACATAGTATACAAATAAATGATTAATATTAAATAGAATAATTAGTATCACCTCGGAATACTTGAGACGATTTAGTGCTCTGAGTATGGCATTATATTTTGCCTAAAAGTAAGACTCCATCTTTATTGTCATTTCCACAACGTTTCGGCCGATATGTCCTCCGGCCTTTGCAGGTGTTTTTCGAACTCGGGAACCTTCACGGAAGTTCGAACGACGTCCTTTATTGAAACCACTGGAGTCGCCTGTTCTGATTCCGTTAGACATAACCGGGTATAAGTGTTAAGTATTGCTGTATTGTTATTCGCCTGTAGTGAGGACTGAACCTGCAACCTCCAGATGATTGCCTCCTTAGAAGCTTAGGGAACCAACGCCTATAACCGTTACACCATGTGTCCTGCAGGACAATACGGAGTGAATTTAGGGGACTTATAAACTTAATGTTCTTATTTGACTAGAATTACTACTATTAGAAGTTCTGTGAAGGTTCCCGAGTCCGACAAACACCTGAAGAAGACCGGAGGACATATCGGCCGAAACGTTGTGGAAATAACAATAAAGATGAAGACAATAGTCCGAAAACACTTAATGATAAAATCAACAAGCTTCGTCTCAGAAATTTAGTTTTAGAGTTTGGGGAATGTGGAGTAACCCTTCTCTACCATTACTCTCAAGTCCACTCTGTTAAAGTCCCATCTATTGATTGTTGAATCTTTTGACAGGGATTATTATTATTAGTGATTTAAAACTATACAACTGTGTATAAATAGTTTATATTTGATCCTATTTACCAACCCCTCCGCTCAGGCAGGATATGACACAAGGTCAATTTTTAAGCGGAGTTTAACAGGTTTGAATTCAGAGTTTTCCTTCTCCTAGACTAGTTGCCTCACCAAGGCTGAAGAACCCAGTCTTTCCTACTATTTACCCTTAGCTGGAGGGAAAATAATTGGATTCATACCTTTCCCAAGGGTATTAGTGCTATGTGAAATGCAATCAGTATCGTCCAGGATTTGAACTCGAGTCACTGAGTCCATTTCCTACGACGATAACCATTACACCACGGGCACCAGCTATACAGCCACCTGCCTCCCATCACGAAAACTATCCAAGTTAGACGAACCAGACATGCAGGACACTGTTGGAGAGTCAGGGACGAGCTCATAAGTGATGTACTCCTAGTTTATACTTGATAATAATACTTGATAAATTGATTAAGTTTAGTTTGGTTTGTTTGTTTGGGTTTTACGGCATATCAACCTTTGTAGGTTATTTAACGTCAAATCCATTTTTATTTGAATAGTTCTACTTCAAAAAATCCCGTTTAGTATAAGTACACAGTTTACATGTCAAAAACATTTCTATTTAAAGTTATTCAGTTTGTTCATCATCATCATCATCATCATGTCGTGCCGCTAGCACGGATATCCCTGACACTCTCGCCACTTTTCCCTGTCGTTCATCGCCTCTGGCAGGTCTTCAGGGCTACATCCTGTATCCTCACATAGCTGCTGTATGTATGTTCGAGCTGGGCGTCCTGCTTTTGATCTGCCATATGCGGGGGTCCATAGGAGTACATCACTTATGAGCTCGTCCCTGCTTCTCCAGCAGTGTCCGGCATGTCTGTTTCGTCTAACTTGGATAGTTTTCGTGATGGGAGGCAGGTGGCCGTATAGTTGGTGCCTTTTGGGTGTTCCTGCCATGACTTGTTCAATATTGCTCGCAACATTCTTGTGTAATTGCCGTCTAGCTTCTTCTCTAGCCGTTTAGTTAACGTCCAAGTGGTGCAACCATATAGCACTATCGATACGACCGCTGCCTGGAAGAAACTGCATTTTATTTTATCGGTCAGGTCTGATTTCCATATGATCGAAAGACTATCGATAGCTGTCCATGCCTTCGTTAGCCGTGTGTCGTTCAGTTTATTCAAACAGATCTAATTCAGCTAATTCAGTTTAGTATAAGTACAGATTTTGTTTACATACAGTTAAATGTCAAAGCATTCTATATAAAACAATTCAGTTTAGTGTAAGTAGAGTTTCAATGTCAAAAACAGTTCCATTTCAAACAATTCAGTTTAACATTATTAGCACGCAATTTAAAAGTAATTACAGTTTATTTGTCAAAAACATTTTAATTTCAATCTATTCAGTTTAGTCGAACAGTTCTCATTCAAAAAATTTAGTTTAGCATATGTATGCAGATAGCTCTATCTAACCCATAGATAGAGCCCTATTAGGTACTACCATTCCGGGCCAGAGTGGACCTGGGAGTAATGGCAATGAAGGGGCGCTCTGCGTTCCCCAAACTCCAGCATCACTGGAACTTCACCATTAGATCGTTTAGTACCATATCCAAGACTCTCATTGGCGGGGGACTTACCCTTCTATAGAGGTGAAGTCGGTGCATTCTACAGCCCCAGCCAACAGGGCAAAAATTGAATAACTAATGTTAAATAGCAATACTTGAAACTATTAAACTCTGTAAACAAATGATTAATATCACATAGAATTATTAATGTTAAATAGGAGTACTCTGAATCATTTTTATCCTTCCAGCTATGGGTAATATAATACCACTACTGTTCTTCTAGGAGAATAGCTTTGGCATTAAGTAACTTACAAGGGTTGATATGCCATTAAACAAAGAAACCAAACCAAACCTTGAAATCATTTGAATGCAAACAAATAACTACAATTATAATTGTTAGCAAAACTTGAAACTATTTAATGGTTGGCAAATAACTGATTGATATTAAATTGAATTGTTCATATTAGACAGCAATACTTGAAACCATTTAACTGTGTGCAAACAAATCATTTATATTAAACACAATTATTAGTTTGGTGTAACAATACTTGAAGCCATTTGACTCATTTCAAAATTTTACCGACAAACTATTCACTGATAAATCTCATATATACATATATATATGTGTGTGTGTCTGTGTGCAAAATGATTTAGCATTAAATAACGCATGATAATTGATATGTCATAAAACACAAACGAACTAATCAAAGCCTCGGCGAATGTGCATATTGTGGAATTAAACTTTTTTTTCTAAATGTATATACTTACTCGTGAAAAAGAGGACGTGCAACAGTAGAGCCAGTTGTGTGAGCTTCAAACATCAAGGTATAAAGAAAGGGCAGAAGGTTGTAACGAATCATCAGGACATTTTTTATCATTGATGTTGTCGATGGGCTCCACGATGCTGGATCCTGGTCCTAAAAAAAAAACATATATCTATATATATATATATATATATATAACGGAAAAAAGTGTAAATGATTGAATAAGACTTCCGATCAGTGCTGTCAGCTGGTGCTGTAGAATACACCGACTGCATCTCTGCAAAGGGGTAAGACTCCCCCCCCAACGAGTGTCCTGGATATGACACTAGACTATCTGATAGTGAGGCTCTACCAATGCTGGAGCTTTGGGAATGCAGAGTACCCTTTATTTCCAATGCTCCGTGGTCTACTCTGGCCCGGAGTGGTAGTACCTGAATGGATTATATCTATGGGTCAAATAGAACTGTTTAGTTGAAATTAAGTACCAATAAATGACTAAATTGAATTGTTAGAAATAGAACTGTTTAATCTTTTAAAAGTGCGTATCTATTAAATGCATTTACACATCATATATTTAATATATATATATATTACAGGATTTGGCAATAAATAACCTACCAGAATTGATATGCCATAAATTAACCAAACCAAATTATATATGTTTAATATAAATGTATAAAGTGAATGTGGCATTAAATAACCTACGATTGTTGATATACTATAAAACCCGACCAAACAAAATCATATATATTCAATATGTATAAAGAAGATTCAGCTTTAAATAAACAACCATGGTTGATATACCATAAAACCTGATCAAACCAAATCATATATATTCAGTATGTATAAAGAAGATTCAGCTTTAAATAACCAGCAATGGTTGATATACCATAAAACCCGATCAAACCAAATCATATATATTCAGTATGTATAAAGAAGATTCAGCTTTAAATAACCAGCAATGGTTAATATACTATGAAACCCAACCAAACCAAATCCTATATATTCAATATGTATAAAGAAGATCCAGCTTTAAATAACTAGCAATGGTTGATATGCCATAAAAGCCAACCAAACCAAACGATAAGCGCCAAAACATTATCGAATTCAAATTTTGATATATCTTGAAAATCTTGGTGGACATTTTTTCTAAGAATTGCTCCATTAAGATATAATACATTTTTAGAGATGAGACGGCAAATATAAGCATTTCTGGTTGAATAACAAAACCACGGGCACAAATAATTTGACATTAAAATTACATTTCATATCAGCTTCATATTTTTTACTACGCTACTGTGGACTTCTTGCGGAATTGTTTTGGTCGTAACTACATATTTTCTACCATCTTCAGAAGACTTTTCTCGAAGACGGTAACATTCAGGAAATTTCCGAAAGAAAAAAACTTTCATTTATTTTCCATCGATGTGATTTCCCCGTGACGTGGTGGCTGACATACTGAACTCTAACGTTGTGGTAAACGATTTCGAACCCTAGCCACACTCCTCCGTTCACGAATACTTTTAGGAAAAGTGTGAACCTCCTTATCCCCCACTCCCAGCTTTTGGTTCAATTGCACCACTACAGTTCTTCTGCAAGGAGGAATTTGGTTGGTTTGATTTGGTTTTTTTGTTTAATGGCATATCAGCCTTTGCTGGTTATTTAATGCCAGAGCTATTCTCCTAGAAGAACAGTAGTGGTACTATTTAACCCATAGCTGGGAGGATAAGAGGGTTCATACCTTTCCCAAGGGTATTTGTCCGAAAGTGAACGTAATAGCGCGACTGGAGTACGAACTCGCGTACTACGATTCCGCAGTCCATCGCTTTAACCATTACACCACGAGGACACCGCCCCCGAGGAATTTGGAATTAAATAAACCGTGAAGGTTGATATACCTTTAAGCAAAGAAACTGAAGCTAATCGACACCAGATACAGTGTTGTGGCTTATCAAGGACATTTCCTTTTTTTTTTTTTTTGGTGGATGGGTTACTTATCCCTTTTGCAGCGGAGGAATTCGGTGTTTTCTAGGACAAGGGATTTTATTAAGGTGAGGATTTTGCTTCTTTTTTTACCTTTCTCTTTTTGAAGTTTTATGTAGCTGTATATTTATTACTGTTTCTTGTCTGATTTATAACTGTTGGTTGTCGGAAATATTGCCTAAGGTATCTATCTTATCTTCTAACCACTGAGATAAGCTCGAGAATGCTTCACCTAATGGCACTTTTTGGGGGTCTTCATATAAGGTTTTTTTGTGTGTTAACATTTTTTCTTTCTTTTTTTTCTTTTTCATCACTTATCGTTTCAATATTTTACTCATTTTTTTTTAAAAGACTACCTCTCCAGCGTTTAATTCACTGTGAAGATATTTATTTCTCATGCTACTAGATCGTGATTTATGGTCAAGATATTTTTTATATCGATTACACATCGCTGACTTCTCTCTATCGGAAAGAATTCCTGCCACAGACCAGACATCATCCTCCCTTGCTTCCTTCATTTTTTAAATTTTTTTTTTTGTTTATTTAGTTATATTCCTTCTTTTTTCTTTTTTTCTTTTTTACAATATGGTTTTTTCTTTGTTGCAATATGGTTTTACTCTTTCCTTTCTTTTTACAGACTATTTTTCGATTCACAAGTCGTTCTTTCCTTTTTGTCATTTTTATATACTATTGGTTATCGATTGGCGTGTGGCTTTAATTGAACCCCCACCCACCCAACCATTCGGGGCTATTTTTACCGAATAATCAGATTAACGAGTATTTATCTACTGGGTGACAAAATTCCTTGTATACAAGTTCCCACCGATTGGGATGTAGAAGACAGAGTTTGAAGTTCCCAAGTTACCGTATCCAACAAACACCTGAAAAAACCTGGAGTATACATTTATAGAAAGGCTGTAATTATAATAACAACCTGATGAGATCGAAGGTGTCCTCGTGGTGTAATGGTTAAAACGATGGACAGTAGAATCGTACTAAGTGAGTTCGTCCTCCAGTCGCGCTATTACGGTCACTCTCCGACAAATCCCCTTATCTTCCCAGCTATGGGTTAAATAGTACCACTACTGTTCTTCTTGAAGAATGGCTTTGACATTAAATAACCTACAAAGTTTGATATGCCATTAAAAAAAGAAACTAAACCAGATGAGGTCACTCGTTCGAGTACATCATTTTCGAGTACATCATATTTGAGATCACTCATTCGAGTACATCATTTTCGAGTACATCATATTTGAGATCACTCATTCAAGTACATCAATGAATATTGTTCGTTTATTGTTGCTCGCTTTCCATTCGGTGTTTTCTTTTTATTTTTGTAAACAAGTGATTATTTTATAAATGCCGTTTTTATCTATACCAGATGGACAATTTTTAAATCAACCAGTTTGCGACTAGTTTGTCACATAGTGGGCGTCTCGGAGATTGTCGAAGAAAGTTTTATTTCGTTTTATTACGTTTAATTTCGTTGGTTACTCCGTCAAACCGACAGAAAGAGATATGTGGAGTGTTTTTTTATAATTGATGGAGAAAAGAAGTACTCTTCTTTATAGATCATCTGCCTCAATACCCTTGCTCTAGCCCTTAAATGATAGTTTGGAGAATTGAATATTTGACCTCTAGCAGTCAATCACGTCCGACATAGTCGGGCGCTGAAAGTGTTTTTGGTGGTATTCTGCTACATTAAAGAAAACTTGTTTTTTTACGTTTTTAAAATAGTTTTTAAGCGAGTTGATAAGCTAGAAAAAAGCGAAGATTAATGAACACGTAACGTAGCATATTCATCCACTGAAAAAAAATATTGTCGGCATTTAAGTATCTTTAACAAGACATTATGAAATCTCTGCTAATCAATTCACCTGGCGCTGAGTATTTCATTTCGAAAGTAGTTGTTTAGGAGAATGTTTCAAATTAGTCGTAACTGTTTTCGTCAAATATTTATTTTAGGCATTTTTTTACGTAAGATTTTATTTGTCAGTCCATATTGTTACATGATGAATAGGTTGTTTATTAAATTTGTAAAGTAAATTTAGTATTCAAAATATTTGAATTCAAAAGTTAACTGATAATTCGTTAGAAGAAGAGTCGTGGAAAACAACCAGTGATATGATAGACAAGACTTGACCTCTGGCTGACCTTTTCAGCTGTTCTCTGGAGAACAGGTTAGTTTATTAAAGTTAATTACAGAAATCCAGCTGCCACAACGAACGGACATCTAAAATGGTGATTCTCCAGCCGTCCGGTTGACTTGGAAATTTGGGTGAATAAAGACGTCGAAAATTAGTCTTTGTGTCCATTTATAAGAACAAAAAAAGACACGGAGACCAAGATAAGTCCAAGAATACTCGAATAAGTCCCTGATAGAAGATTTGATTAATAAGTATAAGAAAAAGAATAAAGCGTATACAAGATTATCTATCCATCCCATTTCAAAATGGTATTTTTGGTTTGTTTTAGATTGGTGTTAAAGCCATTTGGGATAAGTGATTAGAGATGTCTTATCCTGTGTTTTTCTTATTATCGGGATATTGTTCAATGTTTTTTGTTAATTCTTTCTATGATGGTGAACTTTGCATAATTGTAAAAATCGTGACCGTTTGAGTGGAAATATTGTTCCACATGTATTAGATTGTTGTAATCTGTAGATTTGATTCTGTATCCTTAGATTTCTAGTTAGCTGTAACATGACAAATCTGTCTTTTTATGTATTCGTTCTAGAAGTGTGTGTAGTCCAGTAAATATATTTAATTTTCATCTTCTGCTGTTAGATTTGTGGTAAACTTTAAATGTTTTTTAGTTATGAAACTAGTGAATGAATTGGTTGACTTAAGTGTTTGCTACATAGGTTTCACAAACACACACACACACAAATATATGGGAGGGTGTACCTATTTAAACAACTGTTATTTTTTCATCTAGATTTAAATTGATTTCATTAACAAAATCATATCACCCAAGACTAAATGCAAAATCAATATATATTATGCAATAGTGAACACGAGTAAAAAAAATATGATATAAGAAATAATCTACCTGTAGTGTATTTGCTGCTATGCCCTGGAATTAAAAATGCATTTTCTGAATTGGTTTGGTTTTATGGCATATCAACCATTTTAGGTTATTTAATGCCAAATTCTCTTTATAAATATATATTAAATATATAGGATTTGTAAATATATTTTGGTGATAACGTTTTTAAACATTCTTTTGCACACAGATAAGTGGTTCCAAGTATTGCTAAGTATCACTAACAATTCACTTAAACATCAGCCATTTGTTATAAATTGAATTACCATAACCACAAAATCCGGCACACGACATACGGAACAACTGGGCAGCTTTTTCAATCTTATTAGGTCTCATCAGCAGTGTATACCAAGATCTCCCCTACTGGAGATCGAACGAGCGACCACAGAATGCAGAGCCGAAACTCTACCATTGAGATACTAGTCCACGTCCTACACAAGCGATGCCAAATTAACTAGCCACGATAGATGCGTGCCTATTAACCTGAGGTGTCTTATAAGTTACACCCGTACTCTTACAAAGGACACGTAGCTCTGGGAGTGACCGTATCCTTGGCATGTATAGGTATGAAATTGACTTCCCTCGTGCAGCCAAAATGTGACACAATAGGTACACCTATTATCGTGCTGCAACGGTTATTGCTGTCGGAAATGAACCCCTGAGGTCAAATCATGAACAAGTCTGCTTGTATTTCACGAAGCGCTAATACCTTTGGGAAATGTATGAATGTAAGGAATATAGTCCCATAACGGATAGCTGATTTCTTTTTAGTATTCCATTAAAATTAAGTTATAAACATTTAAACGGTGGTAAGATACCGGTGTCATTTATTTGAGTGACAGACACTGCACCCTCAGTCAGTTTGAATCCATGTCGATGATTAGGTTAGACATCACGTGATCAGTTGTCACTGGGAAATATCTTTCTGAATTTTTGAGATGAGGCTTCATGTGTTTTATCATGGTTATGATTTTTCGGACTGCTGTCCTCATCTTTATTGTAGTAAGTTGAAACCCAACGTTTTGGCCGCTGTATCCTCCGGATTTCCACAGGTATCCCTCGTTTATATGTGCATTGAAATGATTCAACGTGGTACTTAAAAATTATTTCCCAGGTTGATTCGTCACTACAACTGTTTATCGGTTTGAGAAACACCCCTTTCCTTAACCTATAAGTCTAGGGAAACGTGTGTTTGTGTTTATCGGTCTGAGAAACACCTCTTTCCTTAACCTATAAGTCTAGGGAAACGAGTGTTTGTGTTTATCGGTCTGAGAAACACACCTTTCCTTAACCTATAAGTCTAGAGAAACGAGTGTTTGTGTTTATCGGTCTGAGAAACACCCCTTTCCCTAGCCTTATAGGCTGAGGAAACGGATGTTTCTCAAACAGATAAACCGTGGTAATGTCCGCTTGTGACGAATGTTCAAAACATAATATGTCAGTCTTTTCTCCCGAAGGGCAATAATTCAAGTTAATTAAATATAAACTGTTTAAAAACAGTATATTAAGTGAAATTATATCAACTATCGTATGGCATCAATAGTTTTAGAAAAGAGACAACAGCACCGGATCTGGCTATGTGTGTATCGGTCTAAAGTTAACTTTGGCAACTTAGTGTAATACTTGTGTCATTCAATCATTAATGGGTACGTTAGTGATTTTTGCTTGTTTGGGTTTTATGGCATATAAAAATTTGTAGGTTATTTAATGTTTCTATTTCAAGCTATTCAGTTTATTAAAACAGTTTTATTTCGAACAATTCAGTTTAGTATAAGTATTGTTTTGTTTTTTGTTGTTGTTTTTTTTTTTCACATACATTCAAATTTTAGAACTGTTCTATTTTAAACAATTCAGTTTAGCGTAATTACAGTTTCGCAGTCAACAACAGTTCTATTTTAAACGATTCAGTTTGGCATACGAAAACGTTCCATTTAAAACAATTCAATTTGAAGTAAGTACCCCGCTTAAATGTCAAAACAGCTCAATTTTAAACAATTCAGTACGCAGTTTAAGTGAAATACCGGTTTAAATGTCAAAACAGTTCTATTACAAGCAGCTCAGTTTAGCATAAGTACACAGTTTAGTTCTATTTGACCCATAGATATGACCCTGTCAGGTGCTACCAGAGTGGACCTGGGAGCAATGGCAATGAAGGGGTACTCCATATTCCCCAAAGGTCCAGTATTACTGAAACCTAACCATCAAATTGTTTAGTGTCATATCTAGGACACTCATTGTGGGAGGTGGGGGCTTACTCCTTTGCAGAGATACAGTCGGCGTATTCTACAGCCCCAGTCGACTGGGTAACGTCTGTTGCTGAGTTGACTAGCTGGCGCTTAAACGCTTATCTTCTCAGCCGATAGCAATCAAAATTGCGTGAGTGCTCTATCTCTCACAATATGAGTCGATCTATTCTCTTCACAACCATAGGAACCAACCAACCTGATTCATTAAACCCAGTAATTATATGCATATCTCTTCATGACCCAAATCTATTCCCACGCTCAAAATACATCTCAAATCAGTTGTTGATCAAGTCAAATTCAATAGTCATTTCATTTGCACTTACCAGCCCCAAAAAGAATATTCCAGTATTAGCAGCCCACAGCTGGCTGTTACATTAGTCAATTTCGAAATCTACCACACAGTGTGACCTCTCGCTAGATTGGGTCACAGATGGTCTTCTCAACAATCACCCTATTCTTTGAAAAAACTACAAGAATCTGACAGCTGGGAAGAAAATTACAACTACATTATTCTAAAAAGATGTTAACCCTGTTATCTTACAAACTGTCAACTTCGTCACGAATACATGCTTAGAATTTAGAAGATTTTATTATTGTAGGTAAAATTCACTAAAATGCCCAAAAATGTTTTATGATACAATTGCTTTACTTAATGACATGGTTTAGTTTGGAGTTTGGTTTCTTTGTTTAATGGCATATCAACCGTTTTAGGTTATTTAATACCAAAGTCATCCTTCTCGAACAGAAGTGATACAATTTAACCCATAGCGAGGAGGATAAGGGAGGTTCATACCTATCCAAAGGGTATTTGTTCGAAAGTGAACGTAATAGCGCGACTGGAGTTCGAACTCACTTACTACAACTCCGCAATCCATCGCTTTAAACGTTACACCACAAGTACACATCCTTTAATGGCATGTCAACTTTTCTAGTGTTATTTTAAAGCAATATTCTTGTGAATCTCTTGCGTAGTTGTTTGCAAAGAGGGTTTTTTTTGTACACTGACGTATCACACATGAATCATTTTTAAACAGATCTATTTGACCCAGAGATTGAACCCAAATAGGTTTTACCTCTTCGGGTCAGAGCGGACCAGGAAGTAATGTCCATAAAGGTGTTCTTTACACACATCAGATCTCTAGAACTGGGGCCTCGGTATCAAATGCAGTTTAGCCTCGTGACCAGAACAACCCTTCTTGGAGGTTTTACCCATCTGCAGAGGATACAGTCAGCGTATTTTAAATGCCATCGCAGAGCTGAAGACTTCCAAGTGGATTTTGTTCCAGCAATCACTTGTTGAAGAAACCCAAAATGATACAAGGCAAAATGATTCTAACTAACAAGAGTTAGCCATAGTTGCGCCCTGCAAAAGTATAAGAAGGTGTGGATTCTTTCGGCAGTAGCGTTCGGTGTATGCGTCACCGTGTATTAGTCCATGAGTTACCACTTTTCTTACGTGTGCATCGCGTGAGGATTTAGGCTTTAATTTGCATAAATTATCAGAATACGTTTGTAACCAAGCAATCCTTAACTTCTGTGGCTTTAAAATAATTTAGTCTTTAACAAGGATTCACTTTCATCTCTAATGAACTGAGAAAGAATGTGACACATACACACATTGCATTCAAATGATAGATAGATAGATAGATAGATAGAAACAGAAGTAGATAGATAGATAGATAGATAGATAGATAGATAGATAGAAACAGATGTACATAAATAAAAAGAGAATTATATAGATATAAAAAAGTACATTGATATATAGAAACAGAATTAGATAGATAGATAGATAGATAGATAGATAGATAGATGTGAAAGAAAGAGACAGAGAAAAATAAAGAAGGAACGCAAGAAACGAAAAAAGAAAGAAAATTGGAATCAAAATCGGAAAAAAGAAAGAAAAGGTGGAATAGAAAAATATGAATACTGGTAAAGAACTGTACATTGGCATACATTCTATAGAAGAGGCAGATAGATAGATAGATAGATATATAGATAGATAGATAGAAAAACAGAGAAAAATAAAGAAAACAATTTTTAAAAAGAAATAAACGTACAAGGAACGCAATGAAAAACGAAAAGAGAAAGAAAACTGAAAACAAAATCAGAAAAAAAAGGAAAAGGTGGAATGGAAAAAATATGAATACTGGTAAAGAACTGAACATAGGCACACATTAGATAGATAGATAGATAGATAGATAGATAGATAGATAGATACAGAAGAAAGAAAGAAAGAAAGAAAGAAAGGAAGAAAGAAAGAAAGAAAGAAAGAAATATTTTGATATCGAAAATGAAAACATGACATAGAAAAATATGGAAAAAAAAACTAGAAAGAAAGAAAGAAAGAAAGAAAGAAAGAAAGAAATATTTTGATATCGAATCTGAAAACATGAAATAGAAAGATATGAAAAGAAAACTAGAAAGAAAGAAAGAAAGAAAGAAAGAAAGAAAGAAAGAAATATTTTGATATCGAATCTGAAAACATGAAATAGAAAGATATGAAAAGGAGACTAGAAAGAAAGAAAGAAAGAAATATGTTGATATCGAAAATGAAAACATGAAATAGAAAAATATGAAAAGAAAACTCGAAAGAAAGAAAGAAAAAAAGAAAGAAAGAAAACGGACACCGATGTAAGGAATCATATCTATCAATATAATAAACTAATTAGGATTTCAACTATGGCTTTTAGGGCTTCTGTAAAATTGACTCCGAATTTGATATTAATGTGTACGGTTTGATCTGATATCCAAGAGTTTAAAGACGATTGCGTATGAATAACACAGAAACGAGAACATCTGTTTAAAGTAATCAAAGCACTTGAAAGGAAATGTTTTTTTTTTAAATACTAAAAAAGAAGAAAGTAGAAAAACGGAAACGAATACTGACATACATGAAAGACTGTATTCGCACAGAAAACATACGATTTTCCCAGATATTACAACTACATTCTGATGCAATCATTTCCAGCATCTTCGATATTCTCGATGTTGGATATGTCGAAGTTTTCCGGGGGTGGGGTGATTGACAAGTGATCAAAATTCTTTCCACCTAAAGCAAGCCAAGGATCAGTGAGAATTCCAGAGAGGCGAATTCTTGTCATTTGGGTCTCAGACTTGAAAGAACAACTGCCAGGTTTACAATATGTTGATTGTGTCTGTATTCTTCCTCTGCTCTCCAGGACTCGACAAAGTATTCTATTTGATCTCAGGAGAGAATTATTCAGCACTTTTGAGAGTTTTTCACACCAGCGTTAGCTGATAGTTTCTCACTGAAGTCTTAGTGACAGCACCTCTCCTCAAGCCTACAGGACTCTTCTTAGTATTCAATGCTGTAGTTTAGATGGTCTCCAATCGTTCTCTTATTTCACAGTCTTCCTATCCCTTTACCAATATTTGGTGACTTTACCGAGCGCACTAATTACAATTGGTATCACCATCACTTTAAAGTTCTATAGTTTTTTCTAAGTTCTCAAGCAAGGTCCTGGTACTTATTTCTCTTTTCGCTCTCTTTCAGTCTTACCCTGTGGTCAGCTGGAACAGCCATGTCGACTATTCGGCAGGTTCACTTTTTTTTTTGTTGACTATCACTTATTATAATTCGAGTCTTTCACACCAGCGGGTGTCTGAGTGACAGAACGTCTCCTCAGATATCAAGGACTTTCCTGTGCATTCTAATAATATCCATCCTTCCTCTGATCCCTTGTTTCTTCAGTCTCTTTTCTACTCAACTTCAATTGGTATCACCACCACTTTCATGTCTCACAACTTTTTCAATTTTCTGGCAACATCCAAGTCATAATAGTTCCTATCACTCTCGTCACTCAGAATGGTGGATATGTCGGAAATTTGTAAGGGCATAATTTACAGGTGGTTGTTGTTTCGTTGACAAGAAATAATAACGTTAGTTGGTAACGAGATTCAAAAAAGAAAAGATGAGCAGTTTGGGACTTCAGTGAAACCACTCCCGCTTTTGGTATTTCACTTAAACTGCGTACTGAATTGTTTAAAATTGAGCTGTTTTGACATTTAAGCTGCGTACTTACTTTAAATTGAATTGTTTTAAATGGAACGTTTTCGTATGCCAAACTGAATCGTTTAAAATAGAACTGTTGTTGACTGCGAAACTGTAATTACGCTAAACTGAATTGTTTAAAATAGAACAGTTCTAAAATTTGAATATATGTGAAAAAAAAAACAAAAACAAAAACAAAACAATACTTATACTAAACTGAATTGTTCGAAATAAAACTGTTTTAATAAACTGAATAGCTTGAAATAGAAACATTAAATAACCTACAAATTTGTATATGCCATAAAACCCAAACAAGCAAAAATCACCAACGTACTCATTAATGATTGAATGACACAAGTATTACACTAAGTTGCCAAAGTTAACTTTAGACCGATACACACATATCCAGATCCGGTGCTGTTGTCTCTTTTCTAAAACTATTGATGCCATACGATAGTTGATATAATTTCACTTAATATACTGTTTTTAAACAGTTTATATTTAATTAACTTGAATTATTGTCCTTCGGGAGAAAAGACTGACATATTATGTTTTGAACATTCGTCACAAGCGGACATTACCACGGTTTATCTGTTTTTGGGACTGCGTGGGGGCAACAGCGTATTGTTGTATAGCCGAGTACATATACATATACAAATATAAGCGGAAACATAGTCAACAATAAAGACGAACTTCAATGAACGAACGAAAACACTTCTTTATAAAAAATATATCTCCCACACTTTATTCTCGAAAGGGTTGATGTTGGTTGTGTGTGAGAGGTGAGCTGGAGACGGGGACAGACTGCCACATATGGACCCAAAGTTCTTCTGGCCATAGCAGCACTATTTCGCATTCTGGCTGCGCTGCTCAAACGTGAGTCACTGAGGGCCTAAACCCTCTGTCTGGAGCTGGTTCTCACTCCACGGGGAACCTATCTCCAACTGACTCAAGCCGTCTGTGTCCTGGTTATATTTTTGTTTGACACCCACCTGCTTCCGCTTATTTTCACAGGTGCATCGCTTGATTGACGGCTCGGTCGAGGGTCAGTATGTAACACTATCAATGAAGGGGCGTCTTCTTTCCGCCATCGACTGCACGAAGTCACCCTACGTCTTTTTTTTTTAGACAGGTCGGAAGAAGAAATGTATTATAGGGGTAAAACATGAGTGGCTTTTGCGACCAACATTTCTGTCTTTTTTATTTGTTTCATCAAAATCAATTCGTTCTTTATTCCTTCTTTTTTCGTCTTTTCTTTCTTTACATTTCGAGACTTTTTCTTTCTTTTTTTCTTTTTTATCAATATCATAACAGACTGGGTTCTTCAGCCTCGATGAAGCAACGTGTCTAGGAGAAGGAAAACTCTGAATTCAAACCTGTTAAACTCCGCTTAAAAGTTGACCTTGTGTCATATCCTGCCCGAGCGGAGGGGTTGGTAAATATAAATACTATACCATTCTTTCTTTCTTTCTTTCTTTCTTTCTTTTACTTTTTATGATCTGTCTTTTTTCATTTGCAATTTTTCTCATAGACATTTCTTTCTTTGTATTTCTCTTTATTTTTTCTTTCTTCCATTTTATTTTCTGAGCGATAAAATGAAACGCAGTTTCTTCAAAGCAGCGGTCGTGTCGATACTGCAATATGGATGCGCTACATGGACGCTAACTAAATGTATGGAGAAAAAGCTTGACGGCATCTACACAAGAATGCTGCGAGCAATTTTGAACAAGTTCTGGGGGCAACACCCCACTAAGCCCCATCTGTACGGCTACCTATCACCCATCACGAAAACTATCAAAGGTAGACGAACCAGACTTACAGGACACTGCTGGAGAAGCAGAGACGAGCTCATAAGTGATGTTCTCCTATGGACCCCCTCGTATGGCCGAGCAAAATCAGGACGACCAGCTCGAACCAACATTCAGCGGCTCTGTGAGGATACGGGATGTAGCCTTGAGAACCTACCAGAAGCAATGAACGATAGGGAGGAGCGACTTTCTTTCTTTTTTTTTCTTTCTTTCATTTCTCTCTCTTTCTTTCTTTTCTTTCTTTCTTCCTTTCATTCTTTCTTTCTTTCTTACTTTTCTTTTCTTTTCTGTCTTTCCTTCTTTATTTCTTCTCTTTTCTTCCTTTTCTTTCTTTTTTTCTTTTCTTTTCTTTTTTCTTTTCTTTTCTTCCTTTTCTTTCTTTCTTTTTTCTTTTCTATTCTTTTTTCTTTTCCTTCTTTATTTCTTTCTTTCTTTCTCTCTTTTGTTCCTTTCTTTCTTTCTTTCTTTTCTTTTCTTTCTTTTTCTTATATCTTTTCTTTCCTTTTCTTCCTTCCTTTCTTCCTTTTCTTTTCTTTTCTTTTTTTTTCTTTCCGTCTTTCTTTATATACTTTTCTTTCTTTCTTTCTTTCTTCATATTTCCGAACTTTATCGATCTATTTTTCTTTGTGACTTTTCTCTCTATTCTTTCCTTGGACCAATAAGCCTTTGAACAACTAACAATACGGAAAGTGTAGAAATATATGTACTTTTGAAATAATAATCAAGTCGATAAAACAAAGACCAGAACAAGAATATGACGATTGATTGTTCAACAAATTTGACTTATGACTGAACTTGTGTTTTTTGGTTGTGTTTTATCAGAAACTATCAAAATTGCTACGTAGCATTAAATGTTTATAGTGAGGCTAATTTTTTTTTTTTTTTTCTTAAGAAGGATTAGGGAGAATTCTACTCGATGAGCATCTCCTGCTTTTGACGAATACATTTTCTGCTTTCTTTCAATTCTCTCTTTTTTTAATGGCCTTCTTTAAATTCTATACATAAAAACTTAGCAAGAAATTTAAGAGTTTTCCATATATAATGTATTACGCTTTAGCAATCCATCAATTTCTATAAGAAATTTTCTCAACATTGAAAATCAGGTTATAATATTTGCTTTTAACTGGGCGCGATTACGGACTACTTATGAGAGAGGCAAATCTATCTGAATTTGTGCCACACACTGAAATATTAATTCATAGATGAACTGTGAAATTAAGAGTCCATGTTGAACGTTTGAAAATAATGAAAGGGAAAGAAAATAAAGAAAAATGAGTCCAAATGGAGAGAATTAAAACAGGCGAAATAAAAATAATAAAAAAGGTAAATACATAGAAAGAAACCAACAAACTGAAGACTGAAGTAAACAAACTATAAGAAACAAAGAAAGAAAGAAAGACATGACACAACAATGACAAAGAAAGAAAGAAAGAAAGAAAGAAAGAAAGAAAGAAAGAAAGAAAGAGGGAGGGAAAGAGAATAACATTAACAAAAGAAAAGAAGAAAAAAGAAAGAAAATAAGAACGAACAAAGGTAAAAAAATAAAAGAAAAGAAATAATAAAAATAAATAAGAAATAAATCTAAAAAACGAAATAATTGGAGACGAAATTACCAATGAAAGATAGAAAGAAAAAATCAAAGAAAGAAAGAAAGAAAGAAAGAAAGAACAAAAAATAAAAGGAAGGAAGAAAGAGGATGAAGAAAAAATGGAATAAGAAAATCAGATTTACGAAAGAAAGTAAAAATAAGATAATAACAATAATGAAAGGAAGAAAGAGAATGAGATAAAAGAAGGAAATAATGAATTAAAGAATGATAATACGACAGAGAATGAGAAGAAAGAAAGAAAGAAAGAAAGAAAGAAAGAAAGAAAGAAAGACAGAAAGAAAGATTTATGTAAGAAAAAGGTAATTAGACAAAGTAAAAAAGAAAGAAAGAAAGAAAGAAAGAGATTAATCAAAGAAAAAGGGAATTAGACAAATTAAAAAGAAAGAAAGAGAATAAGATTGAAGAAAGAAAGAAAGAAAGAAAGAAAGAAAGAAAGAAAGAAAGAAAGAAAGAGATTAATCCAAGAGAAAGGGAATGAGACAAATTAAAATGGAATGAAAGTGAATAAGATTTACGAAAAAAGGGAAAAAGTCGTCTGAGACGATGAAATAAATAGAATAAGAATAGTTCTAAAAAAGTTTGTTACATGTTCCTCGGAGGAGGAGAATAGGAATGTGGTGGGTGATTATAGAGGGGATTTGAATTTGGTCAACAGATTTCGAGGTCGTACATAACTGTGCTAATCACAGAAAGTATCACAATCTCTCAAAGCCAGATATATTCAGGTATCACAATCTCTCAAAGTCAGATATATTCAGGTATCACAATCTCTCAAAGTCAGATATATTCAGGTATCATAATCTCTCAAAGTCAGATATATTCAGGTATCACAATCTCTCAAAGCCAGATATATTCAGGTATCACAATCTCTCAAAGCCAGATATATTCAGGTATCACAATCTCTCAAAGTCAGATATATTCAGGTATCACAATCTCTTAAAGTCAGATATACTGTTTGCTTTTAGATACAAAAGTATATACTAACTGAAGGTCCTGATAAACTTATATATATATATATATGTGTGTGTGTGTGTGTGTGTGTGTGTGTGTGTGTGTGTGTGTGTGTGTTACAAGTGTCTTGGTTGTCACTAAATCATTTTGTGGGTATGTATCGAACCAAGTGCAATATAATATGAAGAGTGCTCAATATCTAGGATAGAGCTATTATATAATAATAATAAATAAATATGTATTAGATATATATATATATATATATATATATATATATATTTAATTAATGGAATATAGACTGCGACCCTGGGTTTCATGGCATTTCTTGCAAACCAACAATTATCAGGCAGTTATGAAAATGGAATGAATCCATCTTCTTAACTGCCTGATAATTGTTGTTTTGCAAAAAACTCTATGAAACCCAGGGTCGCAGTCTATAGTCCATGAATTAAATATATATATGTATCTAATATATACTTATATATATGTATATATATGTACAAGAGATGAAGTCGGTGTATTCTGTAGCTCCAGCCGACTGGGCCAGGTAGGTTGGCGAAGGAAGCTAATGCATAATCATCATCATTATCATCATCGTCGTGTCATCAGCACGGATATCCCTGACCCTCTCTCGCCACCCCTCCCTATCGTTCATCGCTTCCGGCAGGTCCTCAGGACTACACCCCGTATCCACACAGAGGTGGTGTATGAAGGTTCGAGCCGGTCACCCTACTTTTGCTCGGCCACGTGAAGGGGTCCATAGCAGTACATCACTTATGAGCTCGTAATGCATAATAATTGTGGTAAATGAAGGGTGTTTTGTATATTCATTTGTTTTACTTATTTACATATTTTTGTTCGTGATCAGATAAATCTTTAATATCCGTAAGCATTTATGTAAATATTTTTATTGCTTACAGTTTTTAATATGAAAAATATTTTCAAACGTTAATTCAATATTTTAAATATAAATTTTACGAGGATCATTAAATAAGTTTCCAGACTTTTTCGTATGGGCACTTTTATTGATAGTACACACATGAAACGCTAGTCCCCTTCAAAGTAAACTTCTTAGGCTGCAATGCACTTCTTGTACCGTTTCAACAACTTCTAGAAGGCCCCATGGGAGTCCTCTTGTGTGAGCATGTCAGTGACCTTCGTCACAGCCTCTTTATATCTTCTCAATTGTCTCATAACGACTGCCTCTGAGCTTAGAGATTAACCAAAAGTCGCAGGGAGCAAGATCCGGACTATAGGGAGGATTGAGAACTGTCTTGATGCCCATCTTTGTCAAATAGTCTGTGACAAGGATGGAGTTGTAGACTGGTGCACTGTCCTGGTGGAATTGCCACTGACCGGATCTGAAGAGTGCTTACTCTTCCGACGGAATCTCTTCCTGGACTCCCTTAAAACCTCGATATAGTAAACCTGACCCTAGCCCTAACCCTTTGGCCAATCAACTCTGGTGTATTGACTTCCTTACTCCTCCCAGACCTCTCATCATCCCTCGCTGACCCCCTGCCTCCAAGGAAGGCAGGGAGTCTGTGCCACTCAAAAACTGATGCTCGATTCATGCAAGATGGTCGAAAAGCAGTCTGAAGCATTCCGTACGTTTCTGTGGCATTTCTTCCAAGTTTAAAACAGAATTTTATTGCCTATCGTTCTTCTAAAGTATCCTCACGTCCAGATTGCATTTTTTGGAATTCACCAGCTGTGACAACCAGGCTTTAGTAGGGTGTATTCTAATTGCTACTGTAGCTGTTCATTTCAACTTGAAATCATAAAAAGGGGTCAGTCATCTCATAAGATGAATAGCAAAAACATAATGAATTTTCAAGAGTCTACGACAATTTTAAATGCCTATACAAAAAGTCTGGAAACTTATTGAATGCACCACATACTTTGTTTTAAGATGCTTTCAACATGAAAGTTTTAATTCAGTTCAATAAACGTCTTAAACACGAAGTTTTACGTTAGTACAATATTTTTTTTAAACACAAAAGTCTTACTTTAATAGAATAAATATTTTGAACATAAAAATTTTACTTCAATATAACAAATGCTTGATTCAAATACGAAGAAGTAAAACCTTGGTTAGCAATCCCACAGAGGTGCATTCTCTATTTTGTATTTCTGAAATGTCTAAGGAGCGATAATAACAAGTATGTATTTAATCGACCTCTTCCCTAAAGGTAAGGTTTGACCAAAATCAATTATTAAGCCTGTAAAACTAGTTTGAATTCAGAGTTTTCCTTCTCAGTCACCGAACAAGAAGGTTGAAGCTGAATGAGAGCATTTTTTATTATTTGCAGCAAGAATAAACCCGACCCCTAATTAATAACAAAAACTATAATGCCCGCAAGTACACGTTTATCCTTGTAAAATCTATGATCTTGATTGTGCTCGGAAAACAACAACACAAATCTGGCGATTTGTGTAACTCGCACAACTAGTAACCTGTAGTCCCTGTTTGTCGTTTGCGTGTGTCTTGTCGAGTCAAAGAAAAAAAACGTAAGGTTTAGAGAAATAAAAACAAAAGTCGGGAAAGACACGCAAATGTGTACACTGGTGGCTGTCGGCTAAGCTGAGAAAGAGAGACAGACAGACAGAGAGAAAGAAATAGTTGTGAACATAAGATGGTTGGAAGAAAGGCGACAGAATGTTTGATGGCCGATAATGGCGGAAGAGGTGTGTAGGGTGGAGGTAAAAAGCTTCAAAGCCGGACAAGATCAAGAGCGAAAGCTCCGAGATCAATCACAAATCGTTCCGATGAAAAGGGTGGAGGCAGAAAATGAGATGGAAATATGAATGAAAACTGCTGTTAACGACGAAAGAGGGGTTAGAAGGAGAAAAAAGAAAGAAAAATCATGAACAAAAAAAAAGAATATGAAAAAGAAATGGAAGAAAATCTCAGAAAAAAAGAGGAAACGAATAAAAAAAAGATTTATGAGAAAGAAAGAAAGCAGATAAATAGAATAATCCGGAGAGAAAGAAAGAAAGAAAGAAAGAAAGAAGTAAAATAAAATAATCCAGAGAAAAAGATAAATAAAATAATCTGGAGAAAAAGATAAATAAAATAATCTGGAGAAAAAGAAAAAAAGAAAAAAGAAAGAAAGAAAGAAAGAAAGAAGATAAATAAAATAATCCGGAGAAAAAGAAAGAAAGAAAGAAAGAAGATAAATAAAATAATCCAGAGAAAAAAAAAGAAAGAAAGAAAGAAAGAAAGAAAGTAGATAAATAAAATAATCCGGAAAGAAAGAAAGAAGATAAATAAAATAATCCGATGAAAAAAAGAAAGAAAGAAAGAAAGAAGGCAGATAAATAAAATAATCTGGAGAAAAAGAAAGAAAGAGAGAAAGAAAGAAAGAAAGAAGATAAATAAAATAATCCTGAGAAAAAGAAAGAAAGAAAGAAAGAAAGAAAGAAGATATATAAAATAATCCGGCGAAAAATAAAGAAAGGAAGAAAAAAACGAACAAACAATTTAAGATGTGACAAGACTTAGATAAGCGGAGCAGTTAGAAAGAAAGAAAAAAAGTAAGAAAGAAAATAAAGCGGAGAAAAAGAAAGAAAGAAAGAAAGAAAGAAAAAAAAAACGGGACCATAAGGAAGAAAGAAACAAAAAAGACAATGAAAGGCATAGCAAGATTGAAATATTTGAGCAAGAACAAAGAAAGAAAGAAAGAAAAAAAAGAAAGATTTGACTTGACAACGGGGAAAAAACAAACAAATAAACAATGAATGGAATAACGAGACTGAAATATGCAAGCAAGAAAGAAAGAAAGAAAGAAAGAAAATGTGACCAGACTGATATAAAAATGAAAAAGAAAATAAGAAAAAAGAATGATGTGACATGACAGTAATAAACGTTCAATTAGGAAGAAAAATACTAATTATGACTTATCCCAAATTCTTTTGTGTCGTCTACTCTCAAAAGACCCCTAAGTCATCGCTCATTTCTCAAACTAAATGACCCAGTGTTTTTTCCATACCGTTATAAACTAACTTACACTTCATGTCCGACAATCTATCATTTAACAGAAACAGCCAGAAAGTATTCCAACAGTCCTCTTTGAAGTCACAAGACGCCTATTCAAGGGTAACAACTTAGATCGAATACTTCGTAGGGGCAAATGTGTTACCAGGTCTTCCATAACCACATTCATTTTCCCTACCCCTTAACGAAATAAGAATGTTTATAACAACTCATCTATGAGATGATAATATAAAAGACACAAAACACCTTGCCTACTGCGTCAAGCATCCTGTCGACTACAGTTGTAGAATACGTCAACTGCATCCCTGCATCGGGATAAGACCTGCAACCAGGGTAGGACATTAAACTGCATCTGATAATGAGGCACCAGTTGTCCAGTTTTAGGAGATATAGAGTAACAACTCACATTGCTATTATTCCAGGGTCTAGTATGACCCGGATTGGTTGTACCTGTTAGGATCCTGTCTATGGGTTAAATAGAACTGTTAAATAATTTACTAAGGAAATTAGTTGTAATTTGAACCCATACAGCTGTAAATAAATTATTCATATTACATATGAATATTTCATTAATAGAATTACTTATATTGTATACCAATAGTTGAATTAATCTAACTTTGCGAACGAATGGTTAATATTAAAAAGAATTATTAATGTTTGGTAAGATTGTTACGTAATTTAACGAACGACTCATAGAAAATTTAAATTGAAAAAATAGATTAATAAATGAATAAAAAACAGTCTTGTTGTAGAAAAATTGACTCGGGAAAACTAGATGTCCCAAAAATTCTTGTAGGCCTATGCGGAACCGGCGGATGCGGATATTCCTCCGGCCGACACTAGCTGGAAGGGAGGAGACGACATGTGTCTTTTGGAGAGTGACGACTAGACGTGACGAAGTAAAGACAGTTGAACACGAGCCGCGAAGATATGAGGCGGGAAAGTTTACGATCCCCATTTTGGGGGTGGGGGTGCACTTCAAAGGAGGCCTTAGACTAGACCCAGCCGACAAGCATATTAGAAATACAACAGAAAACCAGGAAAAAAAATTCAAGGTCTGCCTGCTCTCTTTTTCTCACCAGGATATGTTATTTTTCTTTGCCTAGCTGACGTGGCCGTCTTAGTTTTCATACTCTCTTTTTTTCTCCTGGTGACTATCTACAAATGGCAATAGTAAATAAACCTTTGAGTTGTTAAACAGAGTTTCTTGCGTTCGTCAACTTTTACCTCGGCAGGGTCACAACAGAGTCCTAGAAGTACGAATGTCTAGACGGTGCCGTTATGATACATACTGTCTCGTTGGTAACGTTTTGTCACAGGAGTTCTAGAAACCATTTACATGTATGCATGTAAATGAGCTCAAACAACTCGTTCAATCATGTTATTAAGTTATGTTCAAAGACATATATATATATATTTATATATATATATTGTTGGGTTCTGGTTAGTGAACGCTTGTAATATTAAATAAAGGACAAACCACGATATGAGAGGAAATAGAGATATATTCTCAGAAAAAAGTAAGTATATACAATAGAGAGACTATTAGTAGACAAGAACATAGGATCAGTGAATACAGAATAAAGATATAGTCCAACGATAGTATTGGCTTCCGTTATTACGGTAGCAAGAAAGGTGATCTAGTGCGATCTCCAGTCTCCAACGCTCTAATACTATTCCTATAAGAAGCTGCTCTTCACCTTCTAGTCTGCTTTATTTCTATGTATAGTACATAGAAGGCACAAGGCCTTGAAGTTTTTGGGGAGGGGAAGGGAGCGGTCATACTTTTCTATATAAACTAAGGAGACCTAGCTAGCCACATTCGCCGACCCATTCAACAATACAATAAATATCCATTCATCCATCGCCTTTTGCGCTGCAATCACCAAAATACCACATTTGCTCTATGAAGAAGTCCTACTTAAAATCCCGAGATTCTTGAATGATTTTATGATTTATTTACAATGAATGTGATGGGAATGGGAGAAAAACCCCGAAATATATATAAAAACAAGGAAAAATCCCCCGTTTGGTTGCCCTCCCATCCCCCCGTCTATAAAATTGGAGGCCGACTGTTTTCCGGGGCGAAAGAACCGGAAACAAGTCGGACCTACCCTAGGTGGGGCAGGGATCCTAATCTACAGGGGTGAAAAGAATTTAGGGGTCGGGCGCGGTATGGGTTAATACAAGTAGGTGATATGATTTTTATACATATGAATGTTCAAGATCTTCAGTAGACGTGGACTGGGATACGGATTGAGGTACAAAAATAATGGGGATGGGGAAGATCTTGAGAACTAACAACTAGATGACGGGGACAATGACTCACAAACATACTGCTAACTAGGTACCTGGGTACCAAAAGAAAAAGGGAACAGTTTTACTTACCAGGGGTGGGGTCCCTAAGGACCCGTACCGTAGACGCCATGAGCCGGCAGAGGAGGGAAGGATGACTCCAACGTTGCTCCCTTTCGCACGACCAGGCTCGCTGCATTCACCCACCTTTTGCTGAATGTTATGCGATCCAAGCGTTTTCTATCGCATCTGATTTTGACCCTCAGCTGATGCCGAAAATACAAAATCATATCACGATGAGAAAAGTTTGCATCGTCATACAATCCCTTGTTTCGCGTCGTCCAAATCACCATTCTAGCTACAGCTAGGATCGCGAGAAACACCACACGCTTCTCACCCTGATACGGAGGAAGAACGTTGTCCACGACGTAACCAACGTCGAGCAGCACGAGCTGTTTGGGTTCGATGCGAGCCGTCCACTCGCCGACGTGATCCCAAAACGGGCGCACTCGCTCGCAGTAGTAGAAGGCGTGCTCAGCCGTTTCTTCCAAGCCACTGCCGCAGCGAGCGCAATCGGGCATGTCTGCCAGGCCCGCTTTGTAGTTCAAGCCGACAAGGGGTAACGCATTTCGCACAAGTCGCCAGGTGAGCGAGAACTCGGAGTTGTTCAAGAAGCTCGATCCTGGCGCCCAATTCCAATGAGAGCGAATCTCCTCCGTCGTCCAGCCGTGCCGCTCGCTGAGAGGATCAGAAGCGGAACCCACCACTAGCTCCCGATATAGTTCTTTTCGAGGCCGTGAAAGGTCACTGGACCCAAGAAGGTTACGAAGGGCCGTTCGGCACTCGCGGACAAACAGTGTTTCGCCCAAAGGCCTACGTCGACCTTCAGCCTTTGGGTCTGACTTTAGGCGAGGAAAAGTCCGACTCGCCTTCAGTCTCCACACTGCGTCCCCCGTCAAGGCTCTGCCCAAGTATGCAAGTCTTTCAGCAAGCCAGTGGCTCTCCAGATCAGGCATACCTAGACCCCCATTGCGTGTACGTTGGATACAGACCTGCCTACGGACCATCGGCCTTGCACCTCCCCAGAGCAATCTGGAAAGGGATCGTTGCAGCGCCAACCGATTTACCTTAGGCAGAGGAAGTACAGCCAATCGGTAAAGGATCAAGGGGAAGACGTACACGGCGCACGCCTCCGCCCTGCCCTTTAAGGACAACCTCCTTGAAAGCCAGATTCCCACCTGAGCATTCACCTTGGCTTGTACTTCCGACCAATTTCGCTCCAGTTGGAGGCCGGGCCCGAACCACACCCCGAGGATGCGGACGGGTCCGTCACTCCAGCGGAACGGCCCCGGAAGAGTATTGCTACCCCTCCAAGCACCGAGCCGCAAACCTTCGCTTTTGTCAAAATTGACCTTGGCTCCTGCAATCCGCTCGTACTCGCTAACCGCCTTCTTCACAGCCTTTATATCCAGACGGCGGGATACAAACACTGTGATATCATCGGCGAACGCGGAAACCCTTGCCGTAAGAGGGCCAGCAAAAGGGACACCGCGCAGGGCCGGATTTGCCGTCCTATCCCTAAGCCTACGGAGCAGGGGCTCCAAAGCTAGGACATAGAGAAGAGGAGACAACGGGCAGCCCTGCCGGACCGACCGCTCGACCGCGAACACCGTCGAACGCCTTCCGTTCACCTGCACCACTGCCTGAGGGTTGTGGTACATCATGCTAATCCATCTGCGGAACTCCGGTTTGAATCCGGCAGTCTCCAAAACAGTCGCCAAAAACCGATGGTCAACCCTATCGAAGGCCTTGGACTGATCTAAACTGATCAGCGCGGCCTCGGTGCCGTCTTCTATACCCTCTAGGACCTCGCGAATCAAGTGCAGGTTGTCCTGGATCGATCTTCCCTTCACAGCAAAGGTCTGCTCAGAGCCGATCAGATCGCTAATGACAAGCTGTAAACGATTCGCTAAGACCCGGGCCAAAATCTTTAACTCTGTGTTAAGCAGAGTTATGGGCCTGTAATCGTCTAAACCCTCCCAAACATGCCTGCCACCTTTCTTCAGCAATGTGATCACGCCCTTGGTAACGCTACCAGGGATGGCTCCCTGGGCGAACCAATGGTTGAACATATCCGTCAGAATAGGCACAAACATGTGCGACATCCTCAAGTACACTTCGTAGGGCAAACCATCTAGTCCCGGCGACTTGTTCAGGCCGACCTGCTTCAACGCGTCACGGACTTCGCATTCAGTAACCACACCCTCGCAGCTAGCCGCTTCAGCCACCCCAAGGCGGGGAAAGTCGGCAAGATAGCTACGAAACTCCCGGAGCGGGAGATCAGTACAGCGGGCAAAGCGATCCCGAAAGTGCGCCCGAAAGGCGTCACGAATCTCGCGAGCCGATCGCAGCAGTCGCCCATCCGGGGCCTTGACAGAACCGATATACCGATCGGGGAACCTTCGCACTTCTTCTTCACGCGCAGTCGCGTTCGTTTTCACAGCTTCGTTGAGAACTCTCTTTAACCTAGATCTAACTACGTATCCCTTGTAGCGCTCGCTACTCTCGCGCTCAAGGTCCCCCCTAGCTAGCTCTACGTTTAGGGAGTCCCCCCCAGCCACCGCCCGGGAAAGTCTATCGTCTATAGATTTCGCTTCCGCGGTCCTATCTAGGTTGAGCTGTTGACCGTACTTGGTAGCGAAATCTCTAATCCTATGTTTAAGAGATCCCCACCACCTATTCCCGGTAACCGCCCCCACTAACGCCCGCTGAATTAGGGATTCCAGCCGGTCCCGGAAGTCCCGTATCTCCAGTAAGGAGGTATTGAACTTCCAGTAGCCGGCCAGACTAGGCCTATTTGCTAACCGTAGACTGACTCTAACAAGTTTATGGTCAGTCCACGCTATCAAGTGGAACGTGGGACAACTAACAAAATCAATGTCAGCTCGTCTCACTAACACTCTGTCCAAGTAGGAGCCTACTTTGGCAGAGGGCGAACTATCTAGCCACGTCCACATCTCCCGCCCTGGGTGATCCAGACGAAACCTGTCGACGAGGTCATGACGAGTCATGAGGCCGGCAAGGCTGCTTTCACACCTTCCCACACGCCTAGCTCCCCGCCCGACCTTATCTATCTTGGGATCAAGGATCGCATTCCAATCACCCATTAAAACTAGCCGCTTCGTATCGTCCAGGAACGGCGCCAACCGACGAAAAAAGGAAACCCTCTCCACAACGATATTGGGCGCATAAACCGCAACCAGACGAAACTTGAAACTTTTCACGGCAACATCGGCCACAACCAGTCGGCCCCCGTCACCTGCAAAAACAACGTCAACATCAGCATCAAGGCTGCGTCCAACTAGCAAAGAAACCCCAACGCTGGTACGGCTGCCGTATGCTGAGAAAACGTTAAAATCGCTTTCCAGCACACGACAGTCGGCACCGCAAGTGAAGTGGGTTTCCTGCACTGCAGCAACATCTACGCCGAGAGTTTTAAGTTCACCAAGCAAGCGCGTACACTTGCCCGGATCCCTCAATCCCCTCACATTCAAAGTAGCAAGGTTTAGAGCCATCAATCCCACTTACCTTACTCAGTGTCGACTACGGGCCGGAAATCCTTGGGAGTAAGGATGCCGACGGCCTGACGCAGGGATCCGGTGCCGAGCTCAGTACTTACTCGGTCGTCCCTGGTAATTCCACCGACATCCATAGGGTACCGCAACTTTAGGGACCTATAGAATGATGGGTGAACCAAAATCGGGACCCTGCCCGCACAGAAGGGTAGCATTTTTTTCAGCATTGGATTTTTCGTATCGACCAGCATTACATCCGCCCGGCTGGCTTCGTCAATAAAGTTCCAGAGTTCCTTGGTCCGATTGCCAGCCAAGCGGACGAATGTGGTCAATTTTGGTGCGTCCTTGAATAGATGTGGTTTTGTGATGTCTTTAGTGTCAATTTTTTGGAGTGAGCGTAATGGTTTTAATGATTGTTTTAAAGTGTGGTCTATGTGTGGATTGTCCATGATATCTTCGCAGAAGTAAAAAGAGTTTATGGCACGTCGGGCTTCCGTAGAGCGTGCTCTTGGTTTTTGAACAGTTGCTGCTGATGTTGACGGTGTTTGGGGAGAGGGTGTAAGTCTGGTTGCTGAATAGGATCGAGTAAGCATTTTGGGGGTTTTAATTGGTGAAAGAGAGGGGGGTAATGGTGTTTCTGTTGGGATGATAGGGGTGGTTTTTGTTTTTTGTGGGAGAGGAATCAATTGTGCTGGTCTTTGTTTATTTTGGACTGGCGATTTTTCTGTTGTTTTTTCCCCCTTATGCTGAGGTATGGTGGTTGTTTGTGTGGGTTTTTTTGGATGTTTTTTCTCCCCCTCTTTAGTTGGTGAGTCCTCGCTGTCTCTCCTTCTTTTTAAATTCATGGACATATCCATCGGTTCAATGTTTTGATTGTCTTCTTTTGTTGATTGTTTTGCAGTTGATTGTTTCGTATTTGTGGTTGTTAGTTTCGTAGTTGTAGTCAAAAGAGTTGTTGTATCTGTTGTTGCTGGTTTTTTAGGGGGAGTTTTTTTCCCCTCCCTTTTTTTTGGTGACTTGCGTCCACCCTTCTTCATTTTCTTTAGGGGTTTCTTGTTTGTTTTCTGAGGTTTCTGTTGGTATTATTGCTGCTATGACAGGTGAAGGAGTAGCAGTAGTAGTAGTAGTATTCGTTGTTGTGGTGGTGATTGTTGATTTTTGAGGGCAGTTTTTTGAAAAGTGGCCGATGTTATTGCAAAACCAACATAGCGGTTTCCTGCCCTCAACTATGACTGTCATGGTTTGTTCGCGGTATCGTATTTTATGGGGAATTTTGTTAAACCCTCCCCTATCGAGGCACATAACGAATACGTAGTCACCGTACGCGGTTCCCCGTGTTGACGTTACTTGTGTGACTTGTTCCACGCCGCCGTATATACTTAGATAGGCGGCGAGGACGTCACCACTCAATTGCATAGATACATTGCATACGGTGACTCGTATTCTTCTTTTGCCTCGATATTCCGGTTGTAGCCGGAAGAAGCGTGTGGTGATGTTACCACCGGCGAGGCTTTTCGCTACTTCCTCTGAGGGTAATAAGACATCCCAGGTCGCGAAACTTCTGCGGCAGAAGTATTTCCCTGGGATGTTTGCTGTTTTCAAAAGGTCCTCAAATGTCTCCTTTTTTACCCCCGCTAGTCTCTTGGTCTTAATGTCTGTGACTACGAAGGACAGGGTCTTCGGTTCGACCGCCTCGACCAATTCGGGTATTGGGAGAATTTCCCCGTCCTTGAAATATTTTTCATATTTTTCGACCCTGTCTCTTGCGTAGTCACAAGGGGATTTTTTATTCACGCAATGTGAAGACCAAGAGACAGCCGTTTGTTTTTGTTTTTGTGCCGGTGGTATTGTACTTGCCGATGAAGAGAGGTCGAATGGAGCTTCTTCCGGCATTGGGGAGGGTTGCGTTTGGAATATGTCGGTCGGTGATTGCGATTTCATGTTGTTGGGCTCCCCCATAGTTGTGAAAACACAACCAGAGGGAGATGAAACGCGTATGGTGTTACAAAAAATTCAGGCGAGACGAATAAATGTAGAACGATGAATGTTGATAAAAATGGCGGTCGTTTTTTAAAAAAGTTCAACAAAAAAAATCGAGTCGCGTTTGACCCTCCTCACAAACAAAGAACAATAGTTTGAGGGGGGTCACAAAACTTTAACAACAATAACAATATTCAATAACAATAATTTTAACAAAATTTTTAACAATAAAGAACTTACTTTTTCGTGGTGAAAAAGAACTCAGACAAAAAATTTACCTTCTAGTCTGCTTTATTTCTGTGTAGTGTACACAGAAGGCACAAGGCCTTGAAGTTTTTGGGGAGGGGAAGGGAGCGGTCATACTTTTCTATATAAACTAAGGAGACCTAGCTAGCCACATTCGCCGACCCATTCAACAATACAATAAATATCCATTCATCCATCGCCTTTTGCGCTACAATCACCACAATACCACATTTGCTCTATGAAGAAGTCCTACTTAAAATCCCGAGATTCGTGAATGATTTTATTTACAAGTATGATTTATTTACAATGAATGTGATGGGAATGGGAGAAAAACCCCGAAATATATATAAAAACAAGGAAAAATCCCCCGTTTGGTTGCCCTCCCATCCCCCCGTCTATAAAATTGGAGGCCGACTGTTTTCCGGGGCGAAAGAACCGGAAACAAGTCGGACCTACCCTAGGTGGGGCAGGGATCCTAATCTACAGGGGTGAAAAGAATTTAGGGGTCGGGCGTGGTATGGGTTAATACAAGTAGGTGATATGATTTTTATACATATGAATGTTCAAGATCTTCAGTAAACGTGGACTGGGATACGGATTGAGGTACAAAAATAATGGGGATGGGGAAGATCTTGAGAACTACCAACTAGATGACGGGGACAATGACTCACAAACATACTGCTAACTAGGTACCTGGGTACCAAAAGAAAAAGGGAACAGTTTTACTCACCAGGGGTGGGGTCCCTAAGGACCCGTACCGTAGACGCCATGAGCCGGCAGAGGAGGGAAGGATGACTCCAACGTTGCTCCCTTTCGCACGACCAGGCTCGCTGCATTCACCCACCTTTTGCTGAATGTTATGCGATCCAAGCGTTTTCTATCGCATCTGATTTTGACCCTCAGCTGATGCCGAAAATACAAAATCAGATCACGATGAGAAAAGTTTGCATCGTCATACAATCCCTTGTTTCGCGTCGTCCAAATCACCATTCTAGCTACAGCTAGGATCGCGAGAAACACCACACGCTTCTCACCCTGATACGGAGGAAGAACGTTGTCCACGACGTAACCAACGTCGAGCAGCACGAGCTGTTTGGGTTCGATGCGAGCCGTCCACTCGCCGACGTGATCCCAAAACGGGCGAACTCGCTCGCAGTAGTAGAAGGCGTGCTCAGCCGTTTCTTCCAAGCCACTGCCGCAGCGAGCGCAATCGGGCATGTCTGCCAGGCCCGCTTTGTAGCTCAAGCCGACAAGGGGTAACGCATTTCGCACAAGTCGCCAGGTGAGCGAGAACTCGGAGTTGTTCAAGAAGCTCGATCCTGGCGCCCAATTCCAATGAGAGCGAATCTCCTCCGTCGTCCAGCCGTGCCGCTCGCTGAGAGGATCAGAAGCGGAACCCACCACTAGCTCCCGATATAGTTCTTTTCGAGGCCGTGAAAGGTCACTGGACCCAAGAAGGTTACGAAGGGCCGTTCGGCACTCGCGGACAAACAGTGTTTCGCCCAAAGGCCTACGTCGACCTTCAGCCTTTGGGTCTGACTTTAGGCGAGGAAAAGTCCGACTCGCCTTCAGTCTCCACACTGCGTCCCCCGTCAAAGCTCTGCCCAGGTATGCAAGTCTTTCAGCAAGCCAGTGGCTCTCCAGATCAGGCATACCTAGACCCCCGTTGCGTGTACGTTGGATACAGACCTGCCTACGGACCATCGGCCTTGCACCTCCCCAGAGCAATCTGGAAAGGGATCGTTGCAGCGCCAACCGATTTACCTTAGGCAGAGGAAGTACAGCCAATCGGTAAAGGATCAAGGGGAAGACGTACACGGCGCACGCCTCCGCCCTGCCCTTTAAGGACAACCTCCTTGAAAGCCAGATTCCCACCTGAGCATTCACCTTGGCTTGTATTTCCGACCAATTTCGCTCCAGTTGGAGGCCGGGCCCGAACCACACCCCGAGGATGCGGACGGGTCCGTCACTCCAGCGGAACGGCCCCGGAAGAGTATTGCTACCCCTCCAAGCACCGAGCCGCAAACCTTCGCTTTTGTCAAAATTGACCTTGGCTCCTGCAATCCGCTCGTACTCGCTAACCGCCTTCTTCACAGCCTTTATATCCAGACGGCGGGATACAAACACTGTGATATCATCGGCGAACGCGGAAACCCTTGCCGTAAGAGGGCCAGCAAAAGGGACACCGCGCAGGGCCGGATTTGCCGTCCTATCCCTAAGCCTACGGAGCAGGGGCTCCAAAGCTAGGACATAGAGAAGAGGAGACAACGGGCAGCCCTGCCGGACCGACCGCTCGACCGCGAACACCCTCGAACGCCTTCCGTTCACCTGCACCACTGCCTGAGGGTTGTGGTACATCATGCTAATCCATCTGCGGAACTCCGGTTTGAATCCGGCAGTCTCCAAAACAGTCGCCAAAAACCGATGGTCAACCCTATCGAAGGCCTTGGACTGATCTAAACTGATCAGCGCGGCCTCGGTGCCGTCTTCTATACCCTCTAGGACCTCGCGAATCAAGTGCAGGTTGTCCTGGATCGATCTTCCCTTCACAGCAAAGGTCTGCTCAGAGCCGATCAGATCGCTAATGACAAGCTGTAAACGATTCGCTAAGACCCGGGCCAAAATCTTTAACTCTGTGTTAAGCAGAGTTATGGGCCTGTAATCGTCTAAACCCTCCCAAACATGCCTGCCACCTTTCTTCAGCAATGTGATCACGCCCTTGGTAACGCTACCAGGGATGGCTCCCTGGGCGAACCAATGGTTGAACATATCCGTCAGAATAGGCACAAACATGTGCGACATCCTCAAGTACACTTCGTAGGGCAAACCATCTAGTCCCGGCGACTTGTTCAGGCCGACCTGCTTCAACGCGTCACGGACTTCACATTCAGTAACCACACCCTCGCAGCTAGCCGCTTCAGCCACCCCAAGGCGGGGAAAGTCGGCAAGATAGCTACGAAACTCCCGGAGCGGGAGATCAGTACAGCGGGCAAAGCGATCCCGAAAGTGCGCCCGAAAGGCGTCACGAATCTCGCGAGCCGATCGCAGCAGTCGCCCATCCGGGGCCTTGACAGAACCGATATACCGATCGGGGAACCTTCGCACTTCTTCTTCACGCGCAGTCGCGTTCGTTTTCACAGCTTCGTTGAGAACTCTCTTTAACCTAGATCTAACTACGTATCCCTTGTAGCGCTCGCTACTCTCGCGCTCAAGGTCCCCCCTAGCTAGCTCTACGTTTAGGGAGTCCCCCCCAGCCACCGCCCGGGAAAGTCTATCGTCTATAGATTTCGCTTCCGCGGTCCTATCTAGGTTGAGCTGTCGACCGTACTTGGTAGCGAAATCTCTAATCCTATGTTTAAGAGATCCCCACCACCTATTCCCGGTAACCGCCCCCACTAACGCCCGCTGAATTAGGGATTCCAACCGGTCCCGGAAGTCCCGTATCTCCAGTAAGGAGGTATTGAACTTCCAGTAGCCGGCCAGACTAGGCCTATTTGCTAACCGTAGACTGACTCTAACAAGTTTATGGTCAGTCCACGCTATCAAGTGGAACGTGGGACAACTAACAAAGTTAATGTCAGCTCGTCTCACTAACACTCTGTCCAAGTAGGAACCTACTTTGGCAGAGGGCGAACTATCTAGCCACGTCCACATCTCCCGCCCTGGGTGATCCAGACGAAACCTGTCGACGAGGTCATGACGAGTCATGAGGCCGGCAAGGCTGCTTTCACACCTTCCCACACGCCTAGCTCCCCGCCCGACCTTATCTATCTTGGGATCAAGGATCGCATTCCAATCACCCATTAAAACTAGCCGCTTCGTATCGTCCAGGAACGGCGCCAACCGACGAAAAAAGGAAACCCTCTCCACAACGATATTGGGCGCATAAACCGCAACCAGACGAAACTTGAAACTTTTCACGGCAACATCGGCCACAACCAGTCGGCCCCCGTCACCTGCAAAAACAACGTCAACATCAGCATCAAGGCTGCGTCCAACTAGCAAAGAAACCCCAACGCTGGTACGGCTGCCGTATGCTGAGAAAACGTTAAAATCGCTTTCCAGCACACGACAGTCGGCACCGCAAGTGAAGTGGGTTTCCTGCACTGCAGCAACATCTACGCCGAGAGTTTTAAGTTCACCAAGCAAGCGCGTACACTTGCCCGGATCCCTCAATCCCCTCACATTCAAAGTAGCAAGGTTTAGAGCCATCAATCCCACTTACCTTACTCAGTGTCGACTACGGGCCGGAAATCCTTCGGGGTGAGGATGCCGACGGCCTGACGCAGGGATCCGGTGCCGAGCTCAGTACTTACTCGGTCGTCCCTGGTTATTCCACCGACATCCATAGGGTACCGCAACTTTAGGGACCTATAGAATGATGGGTGAACCAAAATCGGGACCCTGCCCGCACAGAAGGGAAGCATTTTTTTCAGCATTGGATTTTTCGTATCGACCAGCATTACATCCGCCCGGCTGGCTTCGTCAATAAAGTTCCAGAGTTCTTTGGTCCGATTGCCAGCCAAGCGGACGAATGTGGTCAATTTTGGTGCGTCCTTGAATAGATGTGGTTTTGTGATGTCTTTAGTGTCAATTTTTTGGAGTGAGCGTAATGGTTTTAATGATTGTTTTAAAGTGTGGTCTATGTGTGGATTGTCCATGATATCTTCGCAGAAGTAAAAGGAGTTTATGGCACGTCGGGCTTCCGTAGAGCGTGCTCTTGGTTTTTGAACAGTTGCTGCTGATGTTGACGGTGTTTGGGGAGAGGGTGTAAGTCTGGTTGCTGAATAGGATCGAGTAAGCATTTTGGGGGTTTTAATTGGTGAAAGAGAGGGGGGTAATGGTGTTTCTGTTGGGATGATAGGGGTGGTTTTTGTTTTTTGTGGGAGAGGAATCAATTGTGCTGGTCTTTGTTTATTTTGGACTGGCGATTTTTCTGTTGTTTTTTCCCCCTTATGCTGAGGTATGGTGGTTGTTTGTGTGGGTTTTTTTGGATGTTTTTTCTCCCCCTCTTTAGTTGGTGAGTCCTCGCTGTCTCTCCTTCTTTTTAAATTCATGGACATATCCATCGGTTCAATGTTTTGATTGTCTTCTTTTGTTGATTGTTTTGCAGTTGATTGTTTCGTATTTGTTGTCGTTGGTTTCGTAGTTGTAGTCAAAAGAGTTGTTGTATCTGTTGTTGCTGGGTTTTTTGGGGGAGTTTTTTTCCCTCCCTTTTTTCTGGTGACTTGCGTCCACCCTTTCTCATTTTCTTTAGGGGTTTCTTGTTTGTTTTCTGAGGTTTCTGTTGGTATTATTGCTGCTATGACAGGTGAAGGAGTATCAGTAGTAGTAGCAGTAGTAGTAGTCGTTGTTGTGGTGGTGATTGTTGATTTTTGAGGGCAGTTTTTTGAAAAGTGGCCGATGTTATTGCAGGACCAACATAGCGGTTTCCTGCCCTCAACTATGACTGTCATGGTTTGTTCGCGGTATCGTATTTTATGGGGAATTTTGTTAAACCCTCCCCTATCGAGGCACATAACGAATACGTAGTCACCGTACGCGGTTCCCCGTGTTGACGTTACTTGTGTGACTTGTTCCACGCCGCCGTATATACTTAGATAGGCGGCGAGGACGTCACCACTCAATTGCATAGATACATTGCATACGGTGACTCGTATTCTTCTTTTGCCTCGATATTCCGGTTGTAGCCGGAAGAAGCGTGTGGTGATGTTACCACCGGCGAGGCTTTTCGCTACTTCCTCTGAGGGTAATAAGACATCCCAGGTCGCGAAACTTCTGCGGCAGAAGTATTTCCCTGGGATGTTTGCTGTTTTCAAAAGGTCCTCAAATGTCTCCTTTTTTACCCCCGCTAGTCTCTTGGTCTTAATGTCTGTGACTACGAAGGACAGGGTCTTCGGTTCGACCGCCTCGACCAATTCGGGTATTGGGAGAATTTCCCCGTCCTTGAAATATTTTTCATATTTTTCGACCCTGTCTCTTGCGTAGTCACAAGGGGATTTTTTATTCACGCAATGTGAAGACCAAGAGACAGCCGTTTGTTTTTGTTTTTGTGCCGGTGGTATTGTACTTGCCGATGAAGAGAGGTCGAATGGAGCTTCTTCCGGCATTGGGGAGGGTTGCGTTTGGAATATGTCGGTCGGTGATTGCGATTTCATGTTGTTGGGCTCCCCCATAGTTGTGAAAACACAACCAGAGGGAGATGAAACGCGTATGGTGTTACAAAAAATTCAGGCGAGACGAATAAATGTAGAACGATGAATGTTGATAAAAATGGCGGTCGTTTTTTAAAAAAGTTCAACAAAAAAAATCGAGTCGCGTTTGACCCTCCTCACAAACAAAGAACAATAGTTTGAGGGGGGTCACAAAACTTTAACAACAATAACAATATTCAATAACAATAATTTTAACAAAATTTTTAACAATAAAGAACTTACTTTTTCGTGGTGAAAAAGAACTCAGACAAAAAATTTACCTTCTAGTCTGCTTTATTTCTGTGTAGTGTACACAGAAGGCACAAGGCCTTGAAGTTTTTGGGGAGGGGAAGGGAGCGGTCATACTTTTCTATATAAACTAAGGAGACCTAGCTAGCCACATTCGCCGACCCATTCAACAATACAATAAATATCCATTCATCCATCGCCTTTTGCGCTACAATCACCACAATACCACATTTGCTCTATGAAGAAGTCCTACTTAAAATCCCGAGATTCGTGAATGATTTTATTTACAAGTATGATTTATTTACAATGAATGTGATGGGAATGGGAGAAAAACCCCGAAATATATATAAAAACAAGGAAAAATCCCCCGTTTGGTTGCCCTCCCATCCCCCCGTCTATAAAATTGGAGGCCGACTGTTTTCCGGGGCGAAAGAACCGGAAACAAGTCGGACCTACCCTAGGTGGGGCAGGGATCCTAATCTACAGGGGTGAAAAGAATTTAGGGGTCGGGCGTGGTATGGGTTAATACAAGTAGGTGATATGATTTTTATACATATGAATGTTCAAGATCTTCAGTAAACGTGGACTGGGATACGGATTGAGGTACAAAAATAATGGGGATGGGGAAGATCTTGAGAACTACCAACTAGATGACGGGGACAATGACTCACAAACATACTGCTAACTAGGTACCTGGGTACCAAAAGAAAAAGGGAACAGTTTTACTCACCAGGGGTGGGGTCCCTAAGGACCCGTACCGTAGACGCCATGAGCCGGCAGAGGAGGGAAGGATGACTCCAACGTTGCTCCCTTTCGCACGACCAGGCTCGCTGCATTCACCCACCTTTTGCTGAATGTTATGCGATCCAAGCGTTTTCTATCGCATCTGATTTTGACCCTCAGCTGATGCCGAAAATACAAAATCAGATCACGATGAGAAAAGTTTGCATCGTCATACAATCCCTTGTTTCGCGTCGTCCAAATCACCATTCTAGCTACAGCTAGGATCGCGAGAAACACCACACGCTTCTCACCCTGATACGGAGGAAGAACGTTGTCCACGACGTAACCAACGTCGAGCAGCACGAGCTGTTTGGGTTCGATGCGAGCCGTCCACTCGCCGACGTGATCCCAAAACGGGCGAACTCGCTCGCAGTAGTAGAAGGCGTGCTCAGCCGTTTCTTCCAAGCCACTGCCGCAGCGAGCGCAATCGGGCATGTCTGCCAGGCCCGCTTTGTAGTTCAAGCCGACAAGGGGTAACGCATTTCGCACAAGTCGCCAGGTGAGCGAGAACTCGGAGTTGTTCAAGAAGCTCGATCCTGGCGCCCAATTCCAATGAGAGCGAATCTCCTCCGTCGTCCAGCCGTGCCGCTCGCTGAGAGGATCAGAAGCGGAACCCACCACTAGCTCCCGATATAGTTCTTTTCGAGGCCGTGAAAGGTCACTGGACCCAAGAAGGTTACGAAGGGCCGTTCGGCACTCGCGGACAAACAGTGTTTCGCCCAAAGGCCTACGTCGACCTTCAGCCTTTGGGTCTGACTTTAGGCGAGGAAAAGTCCGACTCGCCTTCAGTCTCCACACTGCGTCCCCCGTCAAAGCTCTGCCCAGGTATGCAAGTCTTTCAGCAAGCCAGTGGCTCTCCAGATCAGGCATACCTAGACCCCCGTTGCGTGTACGTTGGATACAGACCTGCCTACGGACCATCGGCCTTGCACCTCCCCAGAGCAATCTGGAAAGGGATCGTTGCAGCGCCAACCGATTTACCTTAGGCAGAGGAAGTACAGCCAATCGGTAAAGGATCAAGGGGAAGACGTACACGGCGCACGCCTCCGCCCTGCCCTTTAAGGACAACCTCCTTGAAAGCCAGATTCCCACCTGAGCATTCACCTTGGCTTGTATTTCCGACCAATTTCGCTCCAGTTGGAGGCCGGGCCCGAACCACACCCCGAGGATGCGGACGGGTCCGTCACTCCAGCGGAACGGCCCCGGAAGAGTATTGCTACCCCTCCAAGCACCGAGCCGCAAACCTTCGCTTTTGTCAAAATTGACCTTGGCTCCTGCAATCCGCTCGTACTCGCTAACCGCCTTCTTCACAGCCTTTATATCCAGACGGCGGGATACAAACACTGTGATATCATCGGCGAACGCGGAAACCCTTGCCGTAAGAGGGCCAGCAAAAGGGACACCGCGCAGGGCCGGATTTGCCGTCCTATCCCTAAGCCTACGGAGCAGGGGCTCCAAAGCTAGGACATAGAGAAGAGGAGACAACGGGCAGCCCTGCCGGACCGACCGCTCGACCGCGAACACCGTCGAACGCCTTCCGTTCACCTGCACCACTGCCTGAGGGTTGTGGTACATCATGCTAATCCATCTGCGGAACTCCGGTTTGAATCCGGCAGTCTCCAAAACAGTCAACCCTATCGAAGGCCTTGGACTGATCTAAACTGATCAGCGCGGCCTCGGTGCCGTCTTCTATACCCTCTAGGACCTCGCGAATCAAGTGCAGGTTGTCCTGGATCGATCTTCCCTTCACAGCAAAGGTCTGCTCAGAGCCGATCAGATCGCTAATGACAAGCTGTAAACGATTCGCTAAGACCCGGGCCAAAATCTTTAACTCTGTGTTAAGCAGAGTTATGGGCCTGTAATCGTCTAAACCCTCCCAAACATGCCTGCCACCTTTCTTCAGCAATGTGATCACGCCCTTGGTAACGCTACCAGGGATGGCTCCCTGGGCGAACCAATGGTTGAACATATCCGTCAGAATAGGCACAAACATGTGCGACATCCTCAAGTACACTTCGTAGGGCAAACCATCTAGTCCCGGCGACTTGTTCAGGCCGACCTGCTTCAACGCGTCACGGACTTCACATTCAGTAACCACACCCTCGCAGCTAGCCGCTTCAGCCACCCCAAGGCGGGGAAAGTCGGCAAGATAGCTACGAAACTCCCGGAGCGGGAGATCAGTACAGCGGGCAAAGCGATCCCGAAAGTGCGCCCGAAAGGCGTCACGAATCTCGCGAGCCGATCGCAGCAGTCGCCCATCCGGGGCCTTGACAGAACCGATATACCGATCGGGGAACCTTCGCACTTCTTCTTCACGCGCAGTCGCGTTCGTTTTCACAGCTTCGTTGAGAACTCTCTTTAACCTAGATCTAACTACGTATCCCTTGTAGCGCTCGCTACTCTCGCGCTCAAGGTCCCCCCTAGCTAGCTCTACGTTTAGGGAGTCCCCCCCAGCCACCGCCCGGGAAAGTCTATCGTCTATAGATTTCGCTTCCGCGGTCCTATCTAGGTTGAGCTGTCGACCGTACTTGGTAGCGAAATCTCTAATCCTATGTTTAAGAGATCCCCACCACCTATTCCCGGTAACCGCCCCCACTAACGCCCGCTGAATTAGGGATTCCAACCGGTCCCGGAAGTCCCGTATCTCCAGTAAGGAGGTATTGAACTTCCAGTAGCCGGCCAGACTAGGCCTATTTGCTAACCGTAGACTGACTCTAACAAGTTTATGGTCAGTCCACGCTATCAAGTGGAACGTGGGACAACTAACAAAGTTAATGTCAGCTCGTCTCACTAACACTCTGTCCAAGTAGGAACCTACTTTGGCAGAGGGCGAACTATCTAGCCACGTCCACATCTCCCGCCCTGGGTGATCCAGACGAAACCTGTCGACGAGGTCATGACGAGTCATGAGGCCGGCAAGGCTGCTTTCACACCTTCCCACACGCCTAGCTCCCCGCCCGACCTTATCTATCTTGGGATCAAGGATCGCATTCCAATCACCCATTAAAACTAGCCGCTTCGTATCGTCCAGGAACGGCGCCAACCGACGAAAAAAGGAAACCCTCTCCACAACGATATTGGGCGCATAAACCGCAACCAGACGAAACTTGAAACTTTTCACGGCAACATCGGCCACAACCAGTCGGCCCCCGTCACCTGCAAAAACAACGTCAACATCAGCATCAAGGCTGCGTCCAACTAGCAAAGAAACCCCAACGCTGGTACGGCTGCCGTATGCTGAGAAAACGTTAAAATCGCTTTCCAGCACACGACAGTCGGCACCGCAAGTGAAGTGGGTTTCCTGCACTGCAGCAACATCTACGCCGAGAGTTTTAAGTTCACCAAGCAAGCGCGTACACTTGCCCGGATCCCTCAATCCCCTCACATTCAAAGTAGCAAGGTTTAGAGCCATCAATCCCACTTACCTTACTCAGTGTCGACTACGGGCCGGAAATCCTTCGGGGTGAGGATGCCGACGGCCTGACGCAGGGATCCGGTGCCGAGCTCAGTACTTACTCGGTTGTCCCTGGTTATTCCACCGACATCCATAGGGTACCGCAACTTTAGGGACCTATAGAATGATGGGTGAACCAAAATCGGGACCCTGCCCGCACAGAAGGGAAGCATTTTTTTCAGCATTGGATTTTTCGTATCGACCAGCATTACATCCGCCCGGCTGGCTTCGTCAATAAAGTTCCAGAGTTCTTTGGTCCGATTGCCAGCCAAGCGGACGAATGTGGTCAATTTTGGTGCGTCCTTGAATAGATGTGGTTTTGTGATGTCTTTAGTGTCAATTTTTTGGAGTGAGCGTAATGGTTTTAATGATTGTTTTAAAGTGTGGTCTATGTGTGGATTGTCCATGATATCTTCGCAGAAGTAAAAGGAGTTTATGGCACGTCGGGCTTCCGTAGAGCGTGCTCTTGGTTTTTGAACAGTTGCTGCTGATGTTGACGGTGTTTGGGGAGAGGGTGTAAGTCTGGTTGCTGAATAGGATCGAGTAAGCATTTTGGGGGTTTTAATTGGTGAAAGAGAGGGGGGTAATGGTGTTTCTGTTGGGATGATAGGGGTGGTTTTTGTTTTTTGTGGGAGAGGAATCAATTGTGCTGGTCTTTGTTTATTTTGGACTGGCGATTTTTCTGTTGTTTTTTCCCCCTTATGCTGAGGTATGGTGGTTGTTTGTGTGGGTTTTTTTGGATGTTTTTTCTCCCCCTCTTTAGTTGGTGAGTCCTCGCTGTCTCTCCTTCTTTTTAAATTCATGGACATATCCATCGGTTCAATGTTTTGATTGTCTTCTTTTGTTGATTGTTTTGCAGTTGATTGTTTCGTATTTGTTGTCGTTGGTTTCGTAGTTGTAGTCAAAAGAGTTGTTGTATCTGTTGTTGCTGGGTTTTTTGGGGGAGTTTTTTTCCCTCCCTTTTTTCTGGTGACTTGCGTCCACCCTTTCTCATTTTCTTTAGGGGTTTCTTGTTTGTTTTCTGAGGTTTCTGTTGGTATTATTGCTGCTATGACAGGTGAAGGAGTATCAGTAGTAGTAGCAGTAGTAGTAGTCGTTGTTGTGGTGGTGATTGTTGATTTTTGAGGGCAGTTTTTTGAAAAGTGGCCGATGTTATTGCAGGACCAACATAGCGGTTTCCTGCCCTCAACTATGACTGTCATGGTTTGTTCGCGGTATCGTATTTTATGGGGAATTTTGTTAAACCCTCCCCTATCGAGGCACATAACGAATACGTAGTCACCGTACGCGGTTCCCCGTGTTGACGTTACTTGTGTGACTTGTTCCACGCCGCCGTATATACTTAGATAGGCGGCGAGGACGTCACCACTCAATTGCATAGATACATTGCATACGGTGACTCGTATTCTTCTTTTGCCTCGATATTCCGGTTGTAGCCGGAAGAAGCGTGTGGTGATGTTACCACCGGCGAGGCTTTTCGCTACTTCCTCTGAGGGTAATAAGACATCCCAGGTCGCGAAACTTCTGCGGCAGAAGTATTTCCCTGGGATGTTTGCTGTTTTCAAAAGGTCCTCAAATGTCTCCTTTTTTACCCCCGCTAGTCTCTTGGTCTTAATGTCTGTGACTACGAAGGACAGGGTCTTCGGTTCGACCGCCTCGACCAATTCGGGTATTGGGAGAATTTCCCCGTCCTTGAAATATTTTTCATATTTTTCGACCCTGTCTCTTGCGTAGTCACAAGGGGATTTTTTATTCACGCAATGTGAAGACCAAGAGACAGCCGTTTGTTTTTGTTTTTGTGCCGGTGGTATTGTACTTGCCGATGAAGAGAGGTCGAATGGAGCTTCTTCCGGCATTGGGGAGGGTTGCGTTTGGAATATGTCGGTCGGTGATTGCGATTTCATGTTGTTGGGCTCCCCCATAGTTGTGAAAACACAACCAGAGGGAGATGAAACGCGTATGGTGTTACAAAAAATTCAGGCGAGACGAATAAATGTAGAACGATGAATGTTGATAAAAATGGCGGTCGTTTTTTAAAAAAGTTCAACAAAAAAAATCGAGTCGCGTTTGACCCTCCTCACAAACAAAGAACAATAGTTTGAGGGGGGTCACAAAACTTTAACAACAATAACAATATTCAATAACAATAATTTTAACAAAATTTTTAACAATAAAGAACTTACTTTTTCGTGGTGAAAAAGAACTCAGACAAAAAATTTACCTTCTAGTCTGCTTTATTTCTGTGTAGTGTACACAGAAGGCACAAGGCCTTGAAGTTTTTGGGGAGGGGAAGGGAGCGGTCATACTTTTCTATATAAACTAAGGAGACCTAGCTAGCCACATTCGCCGACCCATTCAACAATACAATAAATATCCATTCATCAATCGCCTTTTGCGCTACAATCACCACAATACCACATTTGCTCTATGAAGAAGTCCTACTTAAAATCCCGAGATTCATGAATGATTTTATGATTTATTTACAATGAATGTGATGGGAATGGGAGAAAAAACCCCGAAATATATACAAAAACAAGGAAAAATCCCCCGTTTGGTTGCCCTCCCATCCCCCCGTCTATAAAATTGGAGGCCGACTGTTTTCCGGGGCGAAAGAACCGGAAACAAGTCGGACCTACCCTAGGTGGGGCAGGGATCCTAATCTACAGGAGTGAAAAGAAATAAGGGGTCGGGCATGGTATGGGTTGATACAAGCAGGTGATATGATTTTTATACATATGAAAGTTCAAGATCTTCAGTAAACGTGGACTGGGATACGGATTGAGGTACAAAAATAATGGGGATGGGGAAGATCTTGAGAACTAACAACTAGATGACGGGGACAATGACTCACAAACATACTGCTAACTAGGTACCTGGGTACCAAGGAAAAAGGGAACCTTTTTACTCACCAGGGGTGGGGTCCCTAAGGACCCGTACCGTAGACGCCATGAGCCGGCAGAGGAGGGAAGGATGACTCCAACGTTGCTCCCTTTCGCACGACCAGGCTCGCTGCATTCACCCACCTTTTGCTGAATGTTATGCGATCCAAGCGTTTTCTATCGCATCTGATTTTGACCCTCAGCTGATGCCGAAAATACAAAATCAGATCACGATGAGAAAAGTTTGCATCGTCATACAATCCCTTGTTTCGCGTCGTCCAAATCACCATTCTAGCTACAGCTAGGATCGCGAGAAACACCACACGCTTCTCACCCTGATACGGAGGAAGAACGTTGTCCACGACGTAACCAACGTCGAGCAGCACGAGCTGTTTGGGTTCGATGCGAGCCGTCCACTCGCCGACGTGATCCCAAAACGGGCGAACTCGCTCGCAGTAGTAGAAGGCGTGCTCAGCCGTTTCTTCCAAGCCACTGCCGCAGCGAGCGCAATCGGGCATGTCTGCCAGGCCCGCTTTGTAGCTCAAGCCGACAAGGGGTAACGCATTTCGCACAAGTCGCCAGGTGAGCGAGAACTCGGAGTTGTTCAAGAAGCTCGATCCTGGCGCCCAATTCCAATGAGAGCGAATCTCCTCCGTCGTCCAGCCGCGCCGCTCGCTGAGAGGATCAGAAGCGGAACCCACCACTAGCTCCCGATATAGTTCTTTTCGAGGCCGTGAAAGGTCACTGGACCCAAGAAGGTTACGAAGGGCCGTTCGGCACTCGCGGACAAACAGTGTTTCGCCCAAAGGCCTACGTCGACCTTCAGCCTTTGGGTCTGACTTTAGGCGAGGAAAAGTCCGACTCGCCTTCAGTCTCCACACTGCGTCCCCCGTCAAGGCTCTGCCCAAGTATGCAAGTCTTTCAGCAAGCCAGTGGCTCTCCAGATCAGGCATACCTAGACCCCCGTTGCGTGTACGTTGGATACAGACCTGCCTACGGACCATCGGCCTTGCACCTCCCCAGAGCAATCTGGAAAGGGATCGTTGCAGCGCCAACCGATTTACCTTAGGCAGAGGAAGTACAGCCAATCGGTAAAGGATCAAGGGGAAGACGTACACGGCGCACGCCTCCGCCCTGCCCTTTAAGGACAACCTCCTTGAAAGCCAGATTCCCACCTGAGCATTCACCTTGGCTTGTACTTCCGACCAATTTCGCTCCAGTTGGAGGCCGGGCCCGAACCACACCCCGAGGATGCGGACGGGTCCGTCACTCCAGCGGAACGGCCCCGGAAGAGTATTGCTACCCCTCCAAGCACCGAGCCGCAAACCTTCGCTTTTGTCAAAATTGACCTTGGCTCCTGCAATCCGCTCGTACTCACTAACCGCCTTCTTCACAGCCTTTATATCCAGACGGCGGGATACAAACACTGTGATATCATCGGCGAACGCGGAAACCCTTGCCGTAAGAGGGCCAGCAAAAGGGACACCGCGCAGGGCCGGATTTGCCGTCCTATCCCTAAGCCTACGGAGCAGGGGCTCCAAAGCTAGGACATAGAGAAGAGGAGACAACGGGCAGCCCTGCCGGACCGACCGCTCGACCGCGAACACCCTCGAACGCCTTCCGTTCACCTGCACCACTGCCTGAGGGTTGTGGTACATCATGCTAATCCATCTGCGGAACTCCGGTTTGAATCCGGCAGTCTCCAAAACAGTCGCCAAAAACCGATGGTCAACCCTATCGAAGGCCTTGGACTGATCTAAACTGATCAGCGCGGCCTCGGTGTCGTCTTCTATACCCTCTAGGACCTCGCGAATCAAGTGCAGGTTGTCCTGGATCGATCTTCCCTTCACAGCAAAGGTCTGCTCAGAGCCGATCAGATCGCTAATGACAAGCTGTAAACGATTCGCTAAGACCCGGGCCAAAATCTTTAACTCTGTGTTAAGCAGAGTTATGGGCCTGTAATCGTCTAAACCCTCCCAAACATGCCTGCCACCTTTCTTCAGCAATGTGATCACGCCCTTGGTAACGCTACCAGGGATGGCTCCCTGGGCGAACCAATGGTTGAACATATCCGTCAGAATAGGCACAAACATGTGCGACATCCTCAAGTACACTTCGTAGGGTAAACCATCTAGTCCCGGCGACTTGTTCAGGCTGACCTGCTTCAACGCGTCACGGACTTCGCATTCAGTAACCACACCCTCGCAGCTAGCCGCTTCAGCCACCCCAAGGCGGGGGAAGTCGGCAAGATAGCTACGAAACTCCCGGAGCGGGAGATCAGTACAGCGGGCAAAGCGATCCCGAAAGTGCGCCCGAAAGGCGTCACGAATCTCACGAGTCGATCGCAGCAGTCGCCCATCCGGGGCCTTGACAGAACCGATATACCGATCGGGGAACCCTCGCACTTCTTCTTCACGCGCAGTCGCGTTCGTTTTCACAGCTTCGTTGAGAACTCTCTTTAACCTAGATCTAACTACGTATCCCTTGTAGCGCTCGCTACTCTCGCGCTCAAGGTCCCCCCTAGCTAGCTCTACGTTTAGGGAGTCCCCCCCAGCCACCGCCCGGGAAAGTCTATCGTCTATAGATTTCGCTTCCTTGGTCCTATCTAGGTTGAGCTGTCGACCGTACTTGGTAGCGAAATCTCTAATCCTATGTTTAAGAGATCCCCACCACCTATTCCCGGTAACCGCCCCCACTAACGCCCGCTGAATTAGGGATTCCAGCCGGTCCCGGAAGTCCCGTATCTCCAGTAAGGAGGTATTGAACTTCCAGTAGCCGGCCAGACTAGGCCTATTTGCTAACCGTAGACTGACTCTAACAAGTTTATGGTCAGTCCACGCTATCAAGTGGAACGTGGGACAACTAACAAAATCAATGTCAGCTCGTCTCACTAACACTCTGTCCAAGTAGGAGCCTACTTTGGCAGAGGGCGAACTATCTAGCCACGTCCACATCTCCCGCCCTGGGTGATCCAGACGAAACCTGTCGACGAGGTCATGACGAGTCATGAGGCCGGCAAGGCTGCTTTCACACCTTCCCACACGCCTAGCTCCCCGCCCGACCTTATCTATCTTGGGATCAAGGATCGCATTCCAATCACCCATTAAAACTAGCCGCTTCGTATCGTCCAGGAACGGCGCCAACCGACGAAAAAAGGAAACCCTCTCCACAACGATATTGGGCGCATAAACCGCAACCAGACGAAACTTGAAACTTTTCACGGCAACATCGGCCACAACCAGTCGGCCCCCGTCACCTGCAAAAACAACGTCAACATCAGCATCAAGGCTGCGTCCAACTAGCAAAGAAACCCCAACGCTGGTACGGCTGCCGTATGCTGAGAAAACGTTAAAATCGCTTTCCAGCACACGACAGTCGGCACCGCAAGTGAAGTGGGTTTCCTGCACTGCAGCAACATCTACGCCGAGAGTTTTAAGTTCACCAAGCAAGCGCGTACACTTGCCCGGATCCCTCAATCCCCTCACATTCAAAGTAGCAAGGTTTAGAGCCATCAATCCCACTTACCTTACTCAGTGTCGACTACGGGCCGGAAATCCTTCGGGGTGAGGATGCCGACGGCCTGACGCAGGGATCCGGTGCCGAGCTCAGTACTTACTCGGTCGTCCCTGGTTATTCCACCGACATCCATAGGGTACCGCAACTTTAGGGACCTATAGAATGATGGGTGAACCAAAATCGGGACCCTGCCCGCACAGAAGGGAAGCATTTTTTTCAGCATTGGATTTTTCGTATCGACCAGCATTACATCCGCCCGGCTGGCTTCGTCAATAAAGTTCCAGAGTTCTTTGGTCCGATTGCCAGCCAAGCGGACGAATGTGGTCAATTTTGGTGCGTCCTTGAATAGATGTGGTTTTGTGATGTCTTTAGTGTCAATTTTTTGGAGTGAGCGTAATGGTTTTAATGATTGTTTTAAAGTGTGGTCTATGTGTGGATTGTCCATGATATCTTCGCAGAAGTAAAAGGAGTTTATGGCACGTCGGGCTTCCGTAGAGCGTGCTCTTGGTTTTTGAACAGTTGCTGCTGATGTTGACGGTGTTTGGGGAGAGGGTGTAAGTCTGGTTGCTGAATAGGATCGAGTAAGCATTTTGGGGGTTTTAATTGGTGAAAGAGAGGGGGGTAATGGTGTTTCTGTTGGGATGATAGGGGTGGTTTTTGTTTTTTGTGGGAGAGGAATCAATTGTGCTGGTCTTTGTTTATTTTGGACTGGCGATTTTTCTGTTGTTTTTTCCCCCTTATGCTGAGGTATGGTGGTTGTTTGTGTGGGTTTTTTTGGATGTTTTTTCTCCCCCTCTTTAGTTGGTGAGTCCTCGCTGTCTCTCCTTCTTTTTAAATTCATGGACATATCCATCGGTTCAATGTTTTGATTGTCTTCTTTTGTTGATTGTTTTGCAGTTGATTGTTTCGTATTTGTTGTCGTTGGTTTCGTAGTTGTAGTCAAAAGAGTTGTTGTATCTGTTGTTGCTGGGTTTTTTGGGGGAGTTTTTTTCCCTCCCTTTTTTCTGGTGACTTGCGTCCACCCTTTCTCATTTTCTTTAGGGGTTTCTTGTTTGTTTTCTGAGGTTTCTGTTGGTATTATTGCTGCTATGACAGGTGAAGGAGTATCAGTAGTAGTAGCAGTAGTAGTAGTCGTTGTTGTGGTGGTGATTGTTGATTTTTGAGGGCAGTTTTTTGAAAAGTGGCCGATGTTATTGCAGGACCAACATAGCGGTTTCCTGCCCTCAACTATGACTGTCATGGTTTGTTCGCGGTATCGTATTTTATGGGGAATTTTGTTAAACCCTCCCCTATCGAGGCACATAACGAATACGTAGTCACCGTACGCGGTTCCCCGTGTTGACGTTACTTGTGTGACTTGTTCCACGCCGCCGTATATACTTAGATAGGCGGCGAGGACGTCACCACTCAATTGCATAGATACATTGCATACGGTGACTCGTATTCTTCTTTTGCCTCGATATTCCGGTTGTAGCCGGAAGAAGCGTGTGGTGATGTTACCACCGGCGAGGCTTTTCGCTACTTCCTCTGAGGGTAATAAGACATCCCAGGTCGCGAAACTTCTGCGGCAGAAGTATTTCCCTGGGATGTTTGCTGTTTTCAAAAGGTCCTCAAATGTCTCCTTTTTTACCCCCGCTAGTCTCTTGGTCTTAATGTCTGTGACTACGAAGGACAGGGTCTTCGGTTCGACCGCCTCGACCAATTCGGGTATTGGGAGAATTTCCCCGTCCTTGAAATATTTTTCATATTTTTCGACCCTGTCTCTTGCGTAGTCACAAGGGGATTTTTTATTCACGCAATGTGAAGACCAAGAGACAGCCGTTTGTTTTTGTTTTTGTGCCGGTGGTATTGTACTTGCCGATGAAGAGAGGTCGAATGGAGCTTCTTCCGGCATTGGGGAGGGTTGCGTTTGGAATATGTCGGTCGGTGATTGCGATTTCATGTTGTTGGGCTCCCCCATAGTTGTGAAAACACAACCAGAGGGAGATGAAACGCGTATGGTGTTACAAAAAATTCAGGCGAGACGAATAAATGTAGAACGATGAATGTTGATAAAAATGGCGGTCGTTTTTTAAAAAAGTTCAACAAAAAAAATCGAGTCGCGTTTGACCCTCCTCACAAACAAAGAACAATAGTTTGAGGGGGGTCACAAAACTTTAACAACAATAACAATATTCAATAACAATAATTTTAACAAAATTTTTAACAATAAAGAACTTACTTTTTCGTGGTGAAAAAGAACTCAGACAAAAAATTTACCTTCTAGTCTGCTTTATTTCTGTGTAGTGTACACAGAAGGCACAAGGCCTTGAAGTTTTTGGGGAGGGGAAGGGAGCGGTCATACTTTTCTATATAAACTAAGGAGACCTAGCTAGCCACATTCGCCGACCCATTCAACAATACAATAAATATCCATTCATCAATCGCCTTTTGCGCTACAATCACCACAATACCACATTTGCTCTATGAAGAAGTCCTACTTAAAATCCCGAGATTCATGAATGATTTTATGATTTATTTACAATGAATGTGATGGGAATGGGAGAAAAAACCCCGAAATATATACAAAAACAAGGAAAAATCCCCCGTTTGGTTGCCCTCCCATCCCCCCGTCTATAAAATTGGAGGCCGACTGTTTTCCGGGGCGAAAGAACCGGAAACAAGTCGGACCTACCCTAGGTGGGGCAGGGATCCTAATCTACAGGAGTGAAAAGAAATAAGGGGTCGGGCATGGTATGGGTTGATACAAGCAGGTGATATGATTTTTATACATATGAAAGTTCAAGATCTTCAGTAAACGTGGACTGGGATACGGATTGAGGTACAAAAATAATGGGGATGGGGAAGATCTTGAGAACTAACAACTAGATGACGGGGACAATGACTCACAAACATACTGCTAACTAGGTACCTGGGTACCAAGGAAAAAGGGAACCTTTTTACTCACCAGGGGTGGGGTCCCTAAGGACCCGTACCGTAGACGCCATGAGCCGGCAGAGGAGGGAAGGATGACTCCAACGTTGCTCCCTTTCGCACGACCAGGCTCGCTGCATTCACCCACCTTTTGCTGAATGTTATGCGATCCAAGCGTTTTCTATCGCATCTGATTTTGACCCTCAGCTGATGCCGAAAATACAAAATCAGATCACGATGAGAAAAGTTTGCATCGTCATACAATCCCTTGTTTCGCGTCGTCCAAATCACCATTCTAGCTACAGCTAGGATCGCGAGAAACACCACACGCTTCTCACCCTGATACGGAGGAAGAACGTTGTCCACGACGTAACCAACGTCGAGCAGCACGAGCTGTTTGGGTTCGATGCGAGCCGTCCACTCGCCGACGTGATCCCAAAACGGGCGAACTCGCTCGCAGTAGTAGAAGGCGTGCTCAGCCGTTTCTTCCAAGCCACTGCCGCAGCGAGCGCAATCGGGCATGTCTGCCAGGCCCGCTTTGTAGCTCAAGCCGACAAGGGGTAACGCATTTCGCACAAGTCGCCAGGTGAGCGAGAACTCGGAGTTGTTCAAGAAGCTCGATCCTGGCGCCCAATTCCAATGAGAGCGAATCTCCTCCGTCGTCCAGCCGCGCCGCTCGCTGAGAGGATCAGAAGCGGAACCCACCACTAGCTCCCGATATAGTTCTTTTCGAGGCCGTGAAAGGTCACTGGACCCAAGAAGGTTACGAAGGGCCGTTCGGCACTCGCGGACAAACAGTGTTTCGCCCAAAGGCCTACGTCGACCTTCAGCCTTTGGGTCTGACTTTAGGCGAGGAAAAGTCCGACTCGCCTTCAGTCTCCACACTGCGTCCCCCGTCAAGGCTCTGCCCAAGTATGCAAGTCTTTCAGCAAGCCAGTGGCTCTCCAGATCAGGCATACCTAGACCCCCGTTGCGTGTACGTTGGATACAGACCTGCCTACGGACCATCGGCCTTGCACCTCCCCAGAGCAATCTGGAAAGGGATCGTTGCAGCGCCAACCGATTTACCTTAGGCAGAGGAAGTACAGCCAATCGGTAAAGGATCAAGGGGAAGACGTACACGGCGCACGCCTCCGCCCTGCCCTTTAAGGACAACCTCCTTGAAAGCCAGATTCCCACCTGAGCATTCACCTTGGCTTGTACTTCCGACCAATTTCGCTCCAGTTGGAGGCCGGGCCCGAACCACACCCCGAGGATGCGGACGGGTCCGTCACTCCAGCGGAACGGCCCCGGAAGAGTATTGCTACCCCTCCAAGCACCGAGCCGCAAACCTTCGCTTTTGTCAAAATTGACCTTGGCTCCTGCAATCCGCTCGTACTCACTAACCGCCTTCTTCACAGCCTTTATATCCAGACGGCGGGATACAAACACTGTGATATCATCGGCGAACGCGGAAACCCTTGCCGTAAGAGGGCCAGCAAAAGGGACACCGCGCAGGGCCGGATTTGCCGTCCTATCCCTAAGCCTACGGAGCAGGGGCTCCAAAGCTAGGACATAGAGAAGAGGAGACAACGGGCAGCCCTGCCGGACCGACCGCTCGACCGCGAACACCCTCGAACGCCTTCCGTTCACCTGCACCACTGCCTGAGGGTTGTGGTACATCATGCTAATCCATCTGCGGAACTCCGGTTTGAATCCGGCAGTCTCCAAAACAGTCGCCAAAAACCGATGGTCAACCCTATCGAAGGCCTTGGACTGATCTAAACTGATCAGTGCGGCCTCGGTGTCGTCTTCTATACCCTCTAGGACCTCGCGAATCAAGTGCAGGTTGTCCTGGATCGATCTTCCCTTCACAGCAAAGGTCTGCTCAGAGCCGATCAGATCGCTAATGACAAGCTGTAAACGATTCGCTAAGACCCGGGCCAAAATCTTTAACTCTGTGTTAAGCAGAGTTATGGGCCTGTAATCGTCTAAACCCTCCCAAACATGCCTGCCACCTTTCTTCAGCAATGTGATCACGCCCTTGGTAACGCTACCAGGGATGGCTCCCTGGGCGAACCAATGGTTGAACATATCCGTCAGAATAGGCACAAACATGTGCGACATCCTCAAGTACACTTCGTAGGGTAAACCATCTAGTCCCGGCGACTTGTTCAGGCTGACCTGCTTCAACGCGTCACGGACTTCGCATTCAGTAACCACACCCTCGCAGCTAGCCGCTTCAGCCACCCCAAGGCGGGGGAAGTCGGCAAGATAGCTACGAAACTCCCGGAGCGGGAGATCAGTACAGCGGGCAAAGCGATCCCGAAAGTGCGCCCGAAAGGCGTCACGAATCTCACGAGTCGATCGCAGCAGTCGCCCATCCGGGGCCTTGACAGAACCGATATACCGATCGGGGAACCCTCGCACTTCTTCTTCACGCGCAGTCGCGTTCGTTTTCACAGCTTCGTTGAGAACTCTCTTTAACCTAGATCTAACTACGTATCCCTTGTAGCGCTCGCTACTCTCGCGCTCAAGGTCCCCCCTAGCTAGCTCTACGTTTAGGGAGTCCCCCCCAGCCACCGCCCGGGAAAGTCTATCGTCTATAGATTTCGCTTCCTTGGTCCTATCTAGGTTGAGCTGTCGACCGTACTTGGTAGCGAAATCTCTAATCCTATGTTTAAGAGATCCCCACCACCTATTCCCGGTAACCGCCCCCACTAACGCCCGCTGAATTAGGGATTCCAGCCGGTCCCGGAAGTCCCGTATCTCCAGTAAGGAGGTATTGAACTTCCAGTAGCCGGCCAGACTAGGCCTATTTGCTAACCGTAGACTGACTCTAACAAGTTTATGGTCAGTCCACGCTATCAAGTGGAACGTGGGACAACTAACAAAATCAATGTCAGCTCGTCTCACTAACACTCTGTCCAAGTAGGAGCCTACTTTGGCAGAGGGCGAACTATCTAGCCACGTCCACATCTCCCGCCCTGGGTGATCCAGACGAAACCTGTCGACGAGGTCATGACGAGTCATGAGGCCGGCAAGGCTGCTTTCACACCTTCCCACACGCCTAGCTCCCCGCCCGACCTTATCTATCTTGGGATCAAGGATCGCATTCCAATCACCCATTAAAACTAGCCGCTTCGTATCGTCCAGGAACGGCGCCAACCGACGAAAAAAGGAAACCCTCTCCACAACGATATTGGGCGCATAAACCGCAACCAGACGAAACTTGAAACTTTTCACGGCAACATCGGCCACAACCAGTCGGCCCCCGTCACCTGCAAAAACAACGTCAACATCAGCATCAAGGCTGCGTCCAACTAGCAAAGAAACCCCAACGCTGGTACGGCTGCCGTATGCTGAGAAAACGTTAAAATCGCTTTCCAGCACACGACAGTCGGCACCGCAAGTGAAGTGGGTTTCCTGCACTGCAGCAACATCTACGCCGAGAGTTTTAAGTTCACCAAGCAAGCGCGTACACTTGCCCGGATCCCTCAATCCCCTCACATTCAAAGTAGCAAGGTTTAGAGCCATCAATCCCACTTACCTTACTCAGTGTCGACTACGGGCCGGAAATCCTTCGGGGTGAGGATGCCGACGGCCTGACGCAGGGATCCGGTGCCGAGCTCAGTACTTACTCGGTCGTCCCTGGTTATTCCACCGACATCCATAGGGTACCGCAACTTTAGGGACCTATAGAATGATGGGTGAACCAAAATCGGGACCCTGCCCGCACAGAAGGGAAGCATTTTTTTCAGCATTGGATTTTTCGTATCGACCAGCATTACATCCGCCCGGCTGGCTTCGTCAATAAAGTTCCAGAGTTCTTTGGTCCGATTGCCAGCCAAGCGGACGAATGTGGTCAATTTTGGTGCGTCCTTGAATAGATGTGGTTTTGTGATGTCTTTAGTGTCAATTTTTTGGAGTGAGCGTAATGGTTTTAATGATTGTTTTAAAGTGTGGTCTATGTGTGGATTGTCCATGATATCTTCGCAGAAGTAAAAGGAGTTTATGGCACGTCGGGCTTCCGTAGAGCGTGCTCTTGGTTTTTGAACAGTTGCTGCTGATGTTGACGGTGTTTGGGGAGAGGGTGTAAGTCTGGTTGCTGAATAGGATCGAGTAAGCATTTTGGGGGTTTTAATTGGTGAAAGAGAGGGGGGTAATGGTGTTTCTGTTGGGATGATAGGGGTGGTTTTTGTTTTTTGTGGGAGAGGAATCAATTGTGCTGGTCTTTGTTTATTTTGGACTGGCGATTTTTCTGTTGTTTTTTCCCCCTTATGCTGAGGTATGGTGGTTGTTTGTGTGGGTTTTTTTGGATGTTTTTTCTCCCCCTCTTTAGTTGGTGAGTCCTCGCTGTCTCTCCTTCTTTTTAAATTCATGGACATATCCATCGGTTCAATGTTTTGATTGTCTTCTTTTGTTGATTGTTTTGCAGTTGATTGTTTCGTATTTGTTGTCGTTGGTTTCGTAGTTGTAGTCAAAAGAGTTGTTGTATCTGTTGTTGCTGGGTTTTTTGGGGGAGTTTTTTTCCCTCCCTTTTTTCTGGTGACTTGCGTCCACCCTTTCTCATTTTCTTTAGGGGTTTCTTGTTTGTTTTCTGAGGTTTCTGTTGGTATTATTGCTGCTATGACAGGTGAAGGAGTATCAGTAGTAGTAGCAGTAGTAGTAGTCGTTGTTGTGGTGGTGATTGTTGATTTTTGAGGGCAGTTTTTTGAAAAGTGGCCGATGTTATTGCAGGACCAACATAGCGGTTTCCTGCCCTCAACTATGACTGTCATGGTTTGTTCGCGGTATCGTATTTTATGGGGAATTTTGTTAAACCCTCCCCTATCGAGGCACATAACGAATACGTAGTCACCGTACGCGGTTCCCCGTGTTGACGTTACTTGTGTGACTTGTTCCACGCCGCCGTATATACTTAGATAGGCGGCGAGGACGTCACCACTCAATTGCATAGATACATTGCATACGGTGACTCGTATTCTTCTTTTGCCTCGATATTCCGGTTGTAGCCGGAAGAAGCGTGTGGTGATGTTACCACCGGCGAGGCTTTTCGCTACTTCCTCTGAGGGTAATAAGACATCCCAGGTCGCGAAACTTCTGCGGCAGAAGTATTTCCCTGGGATGTTTGCTGTTTTCAAAAGGTCCTCAAATGTCTCCTTTTTTACCCCCGCTAGTCTCTTGGTCTTAATGTCTGTGACTACGAAGGACAGGGTCTTCGGTTCGACCGCCTCGACCAATTCGGGTATTGGGAGAATTTCCCCGTCCTTGAAATATTTTTCATATTTTTCGACCCTGTCTCTTGCGTAGTCACAAGGGGATTTTTTATTCACGCAATGTGAAGACCAAGAGACAGCCGTTTGTTTTTGTTTTTGTGCCGGTGGTATTGTACTTGCCGATGAAGAGAGGTCGAATGGAGCTTCTTCCGGCATTGGGGAGGGTTGCGTTTGGAATATGTCGGTCGGTGATTGCGATTTCATGTTGTTGGGCTCCCCCATAGTTGTGAAAACACAACCAGAGGGAGATGAAACGCGTATGGTGTTACAAAAAATTCAGGCGAGACGAATAAATGTAGAACGATGAATGTTGATAAAAATGGCGGTCGTTTTTTAAAAAAGTTCAACAAAAAAAATCGAGTCGCGTTTGACCCTCCTCACAAACAAAGAACAATAGTTTGAGGGGGGTCACAAAACTTTAACAACAATAACAATATTCAATAACAATAATTTTAACAAAATTTTTAACAATAAAGAACTTACTTTTTCGTGGTGAAAAAGAACTCAGACAAAAAATTTACCTTCTAGTCTGCTTTATTTCTGTGTAGTGTACACAGAAGGCACAAGGCCTTGAAGTTTTTGGGGAGGGGAAGGGAGCGGTCATACTTTTCTATATAAACTAAGGAGACCTAGCTAGCCACATTCGCCGACCCATTCAACAATACAATAAATATCCATTCATCCATCGCCTTTTGCGCTACAATCACCACAATACCACATTTGCTCTATGAAGAAGTCCTACTTAAAATCCCGAGATTCGTGAATGATTTTATTTACAAGTATGATTTATTTACAATGAATGTGATGGGAATGGGAGAAAAACCCCGAAATATATATAAAAACAAGGAAAAATCCCCCGTTTGGTTGCCCTCCCATCCCCCCGTCTATAAAATTGGAGGCCGACTGTTTTCCGGGGCGAAAGAACCGGAAACAAGTCGGACCTACCCTAGGTGGGGCAGGGATCCTAATCTACAGGGGTGAAAAGAATTTAGGGGTCGGGCGTGGTATGGGTTAATACAAGTAGGTGATATGATTTTTATACATATGAATGTTCAAGATCTTCAGTAAACGTGGACTGGGATACGGATTGAGGTACAAAAATAATGGGGATGGGGAAGATCTTGAGAACTAACAACTAGATGACGGGGACAATGACTCACAAACATACTGCTAACTAGGTACCTGGGTACCAAAAGAAAAAGGGAACAGTTTTACTCACCAGGGGTGGGGTCCCTAAGGACCCGTACCGTAGACGCCATGAGCCGGCAGAGGAGGGAAGGATGACTCCAACGTTGCTCCCTTTCGCACGACCAGGCTCGCTGCATTCACCCACCTTTTGCTGAATGTTATGCGATCCAAGCGTTTTCTATCGCATCTGATTTTGACCCTCAGCTGATGCCGAAAATACAAAATCAGATCACGATGAGAAAAGTTTGCATCGTCATACAATCCCTTGTTTCGCGTCGTCCAAATCACCATTCTAGCTACAGCTAGGATCGCGAGAAACACCACACGCTTCTCACCCTGATACGGAGGAAGAACGTTGTCCACGACGTAACCAACGTCGAGCAGCACGAGCTGTTTGGGTTCGATGCGAGCCGTCCACTCGCCGACGTGATCCCAAAACGGGCGAACTCGCTCGCAGTAGTAGAAGGCGTGCTCAGCCGTTTCTTCCAAGCCACTGCCGCAGCGAGCGCAATCGGGCATGTCTGCCAGGCCCGCTTTGTAGTTCAAGCCGACAAGGGGTAACGCATTTCGCACAAGTCGCCAGGTGAGCGAGAACTCGGAGTTGTTCAAGAAGCTCGATCCTGGCGCCCAATTCCAATGAGAGCGAATCTCCTCCGTCGTCCAGCCGTGCCGCTCGCTGAGAGGATCAGAAGCGGAACCCACCACTAGCTCCCGATATAGTTCTTTTCGAGGCCGTGAAAGGTCACTGGACCCAAGAAGGTTACGAAGGGCCGTTCGGCACTCGCGGACAAACAGTGTTTCGCCCAAAGGCCTACGTCGACCTTCAGCCTTTGGGTCTGACTTTAGGCGAGGAAAAGTCCGACTCGCCTTCAGTCTCCACACTGCGTCCCCCGTCAAAGCTCTGCCCAGGTATGCAAGTCTTTCAGCAAGCCAGTGGCTCTCCAGATCAGGCATACCTAGACCCCCGTTGCGTGTACGTTGGATACAGACCTGCCTACGGACCATCGGCCTTGCACCTCCCCAGAGCAATCTGGAAAGGGATCGTTGCAGCGCCAACCGATTTACCTTAGGCAGAGGAAGTACAGCCAATCGGTAAAGGATCAAGGGGAAGACGTACACGGCGCACGCCTCCGCCCTGCCCTTTAAGGACAACCTCCTTGAAAGCCAGATTCCCACCTGAGCATTCACCTTGGCTTGTATTTCCGACCAATTTCGCTCCAGTTGGAGGCCGGGCCCGAACCACACCCCGAGGATGCGGACGGGTCCGTCACTCCAGCGGAACGGCCCCGGAAGAGTATTGCTACCCCTCCAAGCACCGAGCCGCAAACCTTCGCTTTTGTCAAAATTGACCTTGGCTCCTGCAATCCGCTCGTACTCGCTAACCGCCTTCTTCACAGCCTTTATATCCAGACGGCGGGATACAAACACTGTGATATCATCGGCGAACGCGGAAACCCTTGCCGTAAGAGGGCCAGCAAAAGGGACACCGCGCAGGGCCGGATTTGCCGTCCTATCCCTAAGCCTACGGAGCAGGGGCTCCAAAGCTAGGACATAGAGAAGAGGAGACAACGGGCAGCCCTGCCGGACCGACCGCTCGACCGCGAACACCGTCGAACGCCTTCCGTTCACCTGCACCACTGCCTGAGGGTTGTGGTACATCATGCTAATCCATCTGCGGAACTCCGGTTTGAATCCGGCAGTCTCCAAAACAGTCGCCAAAAACCGATGGTCAACCCTATCGAAGGCCTTGGACTGATCTAAACTGATCAGCGCGGCCTCGGTGCCGTCTTCTATACCCTCTAGGACCTCGCGAATCAAGTGCAGGTTGTCCTGGATCGATCTTCCCTTCACAGCAAAGGTCTGCTCAGAGCCGATCAGATCGCTAATGACAAGCTGTAAACGATTCGCTAAGACCCGGGCCAAAATCTTTAACTCTGTGTTAAGCAGAGTTATGGGCCTGTAATCGTCTAAACCCTCCCAAACATGCCTGCCACCTTTCTTCAGCAATGTGATCACGCCCTTGGTAACGCTACCAGGGATGGCTCCCTGGGCGAACCAATGGTTGAACATATCCGTCAGAATAGGCACAAACATGTGCGACATCCTCAAGTACACTTCGTAGGGCAAACCATCTAGTCCCGGCGACTTGTTGAGGCCGACCTGCTTCAACGCGTCACGGACTTCACATTCAGTAACCACACCCTCGCAGCTAGCCGCTTCAGCCACCCCAAGGCGGGGAAAGTCGGCAAGATAGCTACGAAACTCCCGGAGCGGGAGATCAGTACAGCGGGCAAAGCGATCCCGAAAGTGCGCCCGAAAGGCGTCACGAATCTCGCGAGCCGATCGCAGCAGTCGCCCATCCGGGGCCTTGACAGAACCGATATACCGATCGGGGAACCTTCGCACTTCTTCTTCACGCGCAGTCGCGTTCGTTTTCACAGCTTCGTTGAGAACTCTCTTTAACCTAGATCTAACTACGTATCCCTTGTAGCGCTCGCTACTCTCGCGCTCAAGGTCCCCCCTAGCTAGCTCTACGTTTAGGGAGTCCCCCCCAGCCACCGCCCGGGAAAGTCTATCGTCTATAGATTTCGCTTCCGCGGTCCTATCTAGGTTGAGCTGTCGACCGTACTTGGTAGCGAAATCTCTAATCCTATGTTTAAGAGATCCCCACCACCTATTCCCGGTAACCGCCCCCACTAACGCCCGCTGAATTAGGGATTCCAACCGGTCCCGGAAGTCCCGTATCTCCAGTAAGGAGGTATTGAACTTCCAGTAGCCGGCCAGACTAGGCCTATTTGCTAACCGTAGACTGACTCTAACAAGTTTATGGTCAGTCCACGCTATCAAGTGGAACGTGGGACAACTAACAAAGTTAATGTCAGCTCGTCTCACTAACACTCTGTCCAAGTAGGAACCTACTTTGGCAGAGGGCGAACTATCTAGCCACGTCCACATCTCCCGCCCTGGGTGATCCAGACGAAACCTGTCGACGAGGTCATGACGAGTCATGAGGCCGGCAAGGCTGCTTTCACACCTTCCCACACGCCTAGCTCCCCGCCCGACCTTATCTATCTTGGGATCAAGGATCGCATTCCAATCACCCATTAAAACTAGCCACTTCGTATCGTCCAGGAACGGCGCCAACCGACGAAAAAAGGAAACCCTCTCCACAACGATATTGGGCGCATAAACCGCAACCAGACGAAACTTGAAACTTTTCACGGCAACATCGGCCACAACCAGTCGGCCCCCGTCACCTGCAAAAACAACGTCAACATCAGCATCAAGGCTGCGTCCAACTAGCAAAGAAACCCCAACGCTGGTACGGCTGCCGTATGCTGAGAAAACGTTAAAATCGCTTTCCAGCACACGACAGTCGGCACCGCAAGTGAAGTGGGTTTCCTGCACTGCAGCAACATCTACGCCGAGAGTTTTAAGTTCACCAAGCAAGCGCGTACACTTGCCCGGATCCCTCAATCCCCTCACATTCAAAGTAGCAAGGTTTAGAGCCATCAATCCCACTTACCTTACTCAGTGTCGACTACGGGCCGGAAATCCTTCGGGGTGAGGATGCCGACGGCCTGACGCAGGGATCCGGTGCCGAGCTCAGTACTTACTCGGTCGTCCCTGGTTATTCCACCGACATCCATAGGGTACCGCAACTTTAGGGACCTATAGAATGATGGGTGAACCAAAATCGGGACCCTGCCCGCACAGAAGGGAAGCATTTTTTTCAGCATTGGATTTTTCGTATCGACCAGCATTACATCCGCCCGGCTGGCTTCGTCAATAAAGTTCCAGAGTTCTTTGGTCCGATTGCCAGCCAAGCGGACGAATGTGGTCAATTTTGGTGCGTCCTTGAATAGATGTGGTTTTGTGATGTCTTTAGTGTCAATTTTTTGGAGTGAGCGTAATGGTTTTAATGATTGTTTTAAAGTGTGGTCTATGTGTGGATTGTCCATGATATCTTCGCAGAAGTAAAAGGAGTTTATGGCACGTCGGGCTTCCGTAGAGCGTGCTCTTGGTTTTTGAACAGTTGCTGCTGATGTTGACGGTGTTTGGGGAGAGGGTGTAAGTCTGGTTGCTGAATAGGATCGAGTAAGCATTTTGGGGGTTTTAATTGGTGAAAGAGAGGGGGGTAATGGTGTTTCTGTTGGGATGATAGGGGTGGTTTTTGTTTTTTGTGGGAGAGGAATCAATTGTGCTGGTCTTTGTTTATTTTGGACTGGCGATTTTTCTGTTGTTTTTTCCCCCTTATGCTGAGGTATGGTGGTTGTTTGTGTGGGTTTTTTTGGATGTTTTTTCTCCCCCTCTTTAGTTGGTGAGTCCTCGCTGTCTCTCCTTCTTTTTAAATTCATGGACATATCCATCGGTTCAATGTTTTGATTGTCTTCTTTTGTTGATTGTTTTGCAGTTGATTGTTTCGTATTTGTTGTCGTTGGTTTCGTAGTTGTAGTCAAAAGAGTTGTTGTATCTGTTGTTGCTGGGTTTTTTGGGGGAGTTTTTTTCCCTCCCTTTTTTCTGGTGACTTGCGTCCACCCTTTCTCATTTTCTTTAGGGGTTTCTTGTTTGTTTTCTGAGGTTTCTGTTGGTATTATTGCTGCTATGACAGGTGAAGGAGTATCAGTAGTAGTAGCAGTAGTAGTAGTCGTTGTTGTGGTGGTGATTGTTGATTTTTGAGGGCAGTTTTTTGAAAAGTGGCCGATGTTATTGCAGGACCAACATAGCGGTTTCCTGCCCTCAACTATGACTGTCATGGTTTGTTCGCGGTATCGTATTTTATGGGGAATTTTGTTAAACCCTCCCCTATCGAGGCACATAACGAATACGTAGTCACCGTACGCGGTTCCCCGTGTTGACGTTACTTGTGTGACTTGTTCCACGCCGCCGTATATACTTAGATAGGCGGCGAGGACGTCACCACTCAATTGCATAGATACATTGCATACGGTGACTCGTATTCTTCTTTTGCCTCGATATTCCGGTTGTAGCCGGAAGAAGCGTGTGGTGATGTTACCACCGGCGAGGCTTTTCGCTACTTCCTCTGAGGGTAATAAGACATCCCAGGTCGCGAAACTTCTGCGGCAGAAGTATTTCCCTGGGATGTTTGCTGTTTTCAAAAGGTCCTCAAATGTCTCCTTTTTTACCCCCGCTAGTCTCTTGGTCTTAATGTCTGTGACTACGAAGGACAGGGTCTTCGGTTCGACCGCCTCGACCAATTCGGGTATTGGGAGAATTTCCCCGTCCTTGAAATATTTTTCATATTTTTCGACCCTGTCTCTTGCGTAGTCACAAGGGGATTTTTTATTCACGCAATGTGAAGACCAAGAGACAGCCGTTTGTTTTTGTTTTTGTGCCGGTGGTATTGTACTTGCCGATGAAGAGAGGTCGAATGGAGCTTCTTCCGGCATTGGGGAGGGTTGCGTTTGGAATATGTCGGTCGGTGATTGCGATTTCATGTTGTTGGGCTCCCCCATAGTTGTGAAAACACAACCAGAGGGAGATGAAACGCGTATGGTGTTACAAAAAATTCAGGCGAGACGAATAAATGTAGAACGATGAATGTTGATAAAAATGGCGGTCGTTTTTTAAAAAAGTTCAACAAAAAAAATCGAGTCGCGTTTGACCCTCCTCACAAACAAAGAACAATAGTTTGAGGGGGGTCACAAAACTTTAACAACAATAACAATATTCAATAACAATAATTTTAACAAAATTTTTAACAATAAAGAACTTACTTTTTCGTGGTGAAAAAGAACTCAGACAAAAAATTTACCTTCTAGTCTGCTTTATTTCTGTGTAGTGTACACAGAAGGCACAAGGCCTTGAAGTTTTTGGGGAGGGGAAGGGAGCGGTCATACTTTTCTATATAAACTAAGGAGACCTAGCTAGCCACATTCGCCGACCCATTCAACAATACAATAAATATCCATTCATCCATCGCCTTTTGCGCTACAATCACCACAATACCACATTTGCTCTATGAAGAAGTCCTACTTAAAATCCCGAGATTCGTGAATGATTTTATTTACAAGTATGATTTATTTACAATGAATGTGATGGGAATGGGAGAAAAACCCCGAAATATATATAAAAACAAGGAAAAATCCCCCGTTTGGTTGCCCTCCCATCCCCCCGTCTATAAAATTGGAGGCCGACTGTTTTCCGGGGCGAAAGAACCGGAAACAAGTCGGACCTACCCTAGGTGGGGCAGGGATCCTAATCTACAGGGGTGAAAAGAATTTAGGGGTCGGGCGTGGTATGGGTTAATACAAGTAGGTGATATGATTTTTATACATATGAATGTTCAAGATCTTCAGTAAACGTGGACTGGGATACGGATTGAGGTACAAAAATAATGGGGATGGGGAAGATCTTGAGAACTACCAACTAGATGACGGGGACAATGACTCACAAACATACTGCTAACTAGGTACCTGGGTACCAAAAGAAAAAGGGAACAGTTTTACTCACCAGGGGTGGGGTCCCTAAGGACCCGTACCGTAGACGCCATGAGCCGGCAGAGGAGGGAAGGATGACTCCAACGTTGCTCCCTTTCGCACGACCAGGCTCGCTGCATTCACCCACCTTTTGCTGAATGTTATGCGATCCAAGCGTTTTCTATCGCATCTGATTTTGACCCTCAGCTGATGCCGAAAATACAAAATCAGATCACGATGAGAAAAGTTTGCATCGTCATACAATCCCTTGTTTCGCGTCGTCCAAATCACCATTCTAGCTACAGCTAGGATCGCGAGAAACACCACACGCTTCTCACCCTGATACGGAGGAAGAACGTTGTCCACGACGTAACCAACGTCGAGCAGCACGAGCTGTTTGGGTTCGATGCGAGCCGTCCACTCGCCGACGTGATCCCAAAACGGGCGAACTCGCTCGCAGTAGTAGAAGGCGTGCTCAGCCGTTTCTTCCAAGCCACTGCCGCAGCGAGCGCAATCGGGCATGTCTGCCAGGCCCGCTTTGTAGTTCAAGCCGACAAGGGGTAACGCATTTCGCACAAGTCGCCAGGTGAGCGAGAACTCGGAGTTGTTCAAGAAGCTCGATCCTGGCGCCCAATTCCAATGAGAGCGAATCTCCTCCGTCGTCCAGCCGTGCCGCTCGCTGAGAGGATCAGAAGCGGAACCCACCACTAGCTCCCGATATAGTTCTTTTCGAGGCCGTGAAAGGTCACTGGACCCAAGAAGGTTACGAAGGGCCGTTCGGCACTCGCGGACAAACAGTGTTTCGCCCAAAGGCCTACGTCGACCTTCAGCCTTTGGGTCTGACTTTAGGCGAGGAAAAGTCCGACTCGCCTTCAGTCTCCACACTGCGTCCCCCGTCAAAGCTCTGCCCAGGTATGCAAGTCTTTCAGCAAGCCAGTGGCTCTCCAGATCAGGCATACCTAGACCCCCGTTGCGTGTACGTTGGATACAGACCTGCCTACGGACCATCGGCCTTGCACCTCCCCAGAGCAATCTGGAAAGGGATCGTTGCAGCGCCAACCGATTTACCTTAGGCAGAGGAAGTACAGCCAATCGGTAAAGGATCAAGGGGAAGACGTACACGGCGCACGCCTCCGCCCTGCCCTTTAAGGACAACCTCCTTGAAAGCCAGATTCCCACCTGAGCATTCACCTTGGCTTGTATTTCCGACCAATTTCGCTCCAGTTGGAGGCCGGGCCCGAACCACACCCCGAGGATGCGGACGGGTCCGTCACTCCAGCGGAACGGCCCCGGAAGAGTATTGCTACCCCTCCAAGCACCGAGCCGCAAACCTTCGCTTTTGTCAAAATTGACCTTGGCTCCTGCAATCCGCTCGTACTCGCTAACCGCCTTCTTCACAGCCTTTATATCCAGACGGCGGGATACAAACACTGTGATATCATCGGCGAACGCGGAAACCCTTGCCGTAAGAGGGCCAGCAAAAGGGACACCGCGCAGGGCCGGATTTGCCGTCCTATCCCTAAGCCTACGGAGCAGGGGCTCCAAAGCTAGGACATAGAGAAGAGGAGACAACGGGCAGCCCTGCCGGACCGACCGCTCGACCGCGAACACCGTCGAACGCCTTCCGTTCACCTGCACCACTGCCTGAGGGTTGTGGTACATCATGCTAATCCATCTGCGGAACTCCGGTTTGAATCCGGCAGTCTCCAAAACAGTCGCCAAAAACCGATGGTCAACCCTATCGAAGGCCTTGGACTGATCTAAACTGATCAGCGCGGCCTCGGTGCCGTCTTCTATACCCTCTAGGACCTCGCGAATCAAGTGCAGGTTGTCCTGGATCGATCTTCCCTTCACAGCAAAGGTCTGCTCAGAGCCGATCAGATCGCTAATGACAAGCTGTAAACGATTCGCTAAGACCCGGGCCAAAATCTTTAACTCTGTGTTAAGCAGAGTTATGGGCCTGTAATCGTCTAAACCCTCCCAAACATGCCTGCCACCTTTCTTCAGCAATGTGATCACGCCCTTGGTAACGCTACCAGGGATGGCTCCCTGGGCGAACCAATGGTTGAACATATCCGTCAGAATAGGCACAAACATGTGCGACATCCTCAAGTACACTTCGTAGGGCAAACCATCTAGTCCCGGCGACTTGTTGAGGCCGACCTGCTTCAACGCGTCACGGACTTCACATTCAGTAACCACACCCTCGCAGCTAGCCGCTTCAGCCACCCCAAGGCGGGGAAAGTCGGCAAGATAGCTACGAAACTCCCGGAGCGGGAGATCAGTACAGCGGGCAAAGCGATCCCGAAAGTGCGCCCGAAAGGCGTCACGAATCTCGCGAGCCGATCGCAGCAGTCGCCCATCCGGGGCCTTGACAGAACCGATATACCGATCGGGGAACCTTCGCACTTCTTCTTCACGCGCAGTCGCGTTCGTTTTCACAGCTTCGTTGAGAACTCTCTTTAACCTAGATCTAACTACGTATCCCTTGTAGCGCTCGCTACTCTCGCGCTCAAGGTCCCCCCTAGCTAGCTCTACGTTTAGGGAGTCCCCCCCAGCCACCGCCCGGGAAAGTCTATCGTCTATAGATTTCGCTTCCGCGGTCCTATCTAGGTTGAGCTGTCGACCGTACTTGGTAGCGAAATCTCTAATCCTATGTTTAAGAGATCCCCACCACCTATTCCCGGTAACCGCCCCCACTAACGCCCGCTGAATTAGGGATTCCAACCGGTCCCGGAAGTCCCGTATCTCCAGTAAGGAGGTATTGAACTTCCAGTAGCCGGCCAGACTAGGCCTATTTGCTAACCGTAGACTGACTCTAACAAGTTTATGGTCAGTCCACGCTATCAAGTGGAACGTGGGACAACTAACAAAGTTAATGTCAGCTCGTCACACTAACACTCTGTCCAAGTAGGAACCTACTTTGGCAGAGGGCGAACTATCTAGCCACGTCCACATCTCCCGCCCTGGGTGATCCAGACGAAACCTGTCGACGAGGTCATGACGAGTCATGAGGCCGGCAAGGCTGCTTTCACACCTTCCCACACGCCTAGCTCCCCGCCCGACCTTATCTATCTTGGGATCAAGGATCGCATTCCAATCACCCATTAAAACTAGCCGCTTCGTATCGTCCAGGAACGGCGCCAACCGACGAAAAAAGGAAACCCTCTCCACAACGATATTGGGCGCATAAACCGCAACCAGACGAAACTTGAAACTTTTCACGGCAACATCGGCCACAACCAGTCGGCCCCCGTCACCTGCAAAAACAACGTCAACATCAGCATCAAGGCTGCGTCCAACTAGCAAAGAAACCCCAACGCTGGTACGGCTGCCGTATGCTGAGAAAACGTTAAAATCGCTTTCCAGCACACGACAGTCGGCACCGCAAGTGAAGTGGGTTTCCTGCACTGCAGCAACATCTACGCCGAGAGTTTTAAGTTCACCAAGCAAGCGCGTACACTTGCCCGGATCCCTCAATCCCCTCACATTCAAAGTAGCAAGGTTTAGAGCCATCAATCCCACTTACCTTACTCAGTGTCGACTACGGGCCGGAAATCCTTCGGGGTGAGGATGCCGACGGCCTGACGCAGGGATCCGGTGCCGAGCTCAGTACTTACTCGGTTGTCCCTGGTTATTCCACCGACATCCATAGGGTACCGCAACTTTAGGGACCTATAGAATGATGGGTGAACCAAAATCGGGACCCTGCCCGCACAGAAGGGAAGCATTTTTTTCAGCATTGGATTTTTCGTATCGACCAGCATTACATCCGCCCGGCTGGCTTCGTCAATAAAGTTCCAGAGTTCTTTGGTCCGATTGCCAGCCAAGCGGACGAATGTGGTCAATTTTGGTGCGTCCTTGAATAGATGTGGTTTTGTGATGTCTTTAGTGTCAATTTTTTGGAGTGAGCGTAATGGTTTTAATGATTGTTTTAAAGTGTGGTCTATGTGTGGATTGTCCATGATATCTTCGCAGAAGTAAAAGGAGTTTATGGCACGTCGGGCTTCCGTAGAGCGTGCTCTTGGTTTTTGAACAGTTGCTGCTGATGTTGACGGTGTTTGGGGAGAGGGTGTAAGTCTGGTTGCTGAATAGGATCGAGTAAGCATTTTGGGGGTTTTAATTGGTGAAAGAGAGGGGGGTAATGGTGTTTCTGTTGGGATGATAGGGGTGGTTTTTGTTTTTTGTGGGAGAGGAATCAATTGTGCTGGTCTTTGTTTATTTTGGACTGGCGATTTTTCTGTTGTTTTTTCCCCCTTATGCTGAGGTATGGTGGTTGTTTGTGTGGGTTTTTTTGGATGTTTTTTCTCCCCCTCTTTAGTTGGTGAGTCCTCGCTGTCTCTCCTTCTTTTTAAATTCATGGACATATCCATCGGTTCAATGTTTTGATTGTCTTCTTTTGTTGATTGTTTTGCAGTTGATTGTTTCGTATTTGTTGTCGTTGGTTTCGTAGTTGTAGTCAAAAGAGTTGTTGTATCTGTTGTTGCTGGGTTTTTTGGGGGAGTTTTTTTCCCTCCCTTTTTTCTGGTGACTTGCGTCCACCCTTTCTCATTTTCTTTAGGGGTTTCTTGTTTGTTTTCTGAGGTTTCTGTTGGTATTATTGCTGCTATGACAGGTGAAGGAGTATCAGTAGTAGTAGCAGTAGTAGTAGTCGTTGTTGTGGTGGTGATTGTTGATTTTTGAGGGCAGTTTTTTGAAAAGTGGCCGATGTTATTGCAGGACCAACATAGCGGTTTCCTGCCCTCAACTATGACTGTCATGGTTTGTTCGCGGTATCGTATTTTATGGGGAATTTTGTTAAACCCTCCCCTATCGAGGCACATAACGAATACGTAGTCACCGTACGCGGTTCCCCGTGTTGACGTTACTTGTGTGACTTGTTCCACGCCGCCGTATATACTTAGATAGGCGGCGAGGACGTCACCACTCAATTGCATAGATACATTGCATACGGTGACTCGTATTCTTCTTTTGCCTCGATATTCCGGTTGTAGCCGGAAGAAGCGTGTGGTGATGTTACCACCGGCGAGGCTTTTCGCTACTTCCTCTGAGGGTAATAAGACATCCCAGGTCGCGAAACTTCTGCGGCAGAAGTATTTCCCTGGGATGTTTGCTGTTTTCAAAAGGTCCTCAAATGTCTCCTTTTTTACCCCCGCTAGTCTCTTGGTCTTAATGTCTGTGACTACGAAGGACAGGGTCTTCGGTTCGACCGCCTCGACCAATTCGGGTATTGGGAGAATTTCCCCGTCCTTGAAATATTTTTCATATTTTTCGACCCTGTCTCTTGCGTAGTCACAAGGGGATTTTTTATTCACGCAATGTGAAGACCAAGAGACAGCCGTTTGTTTTTGTTTTTGTGCCGGTGGTATTGTACTTGCCGATGAAGAGAGGTCGAATGGAGCTTCTTCCGGCATTGGGGAGGGTTGCGTTTGGAATATGTCGGTCGGTGATTGCGATTTCATGTTGTTGGGCTCCCCCATAGTTGTGAAAACACAACCAGAGGGAGATGAAACGCGTATGGTGTTACAAAAAATTCAGGCGAGACGAATAAATGTAGAACGATGAATGTTGATAAAAATGGCGGTCGTTTTTTAAAAAAGTTCAACAAAAAAAATCGAGTCGCGTTTGACCCTCCTCACAAACAAAGAACAATAGTTTGAGGGGGGTCACAAAACTTTAACAACAATAACAATATTCAATAACAATAATTTTAACAAAATTTTTAACAATAAAGAACTTACTTTTTCGTGGTGAAAAAGAACTCAGACAAAAAATTTACCTTCTAGTCTGCTTTATTTCTGTGTAGTGTACACAGAAGGCACAAGGCCTTGAAGTTTTTGGGGAGGGGAAGGGAGCGGTCATACTTTTCTATATAAACTAAGGAGACCTAGCTAGCCACATTCGCCGACCCATTCAACAATACAATAAATATCCATTCATCAATCGCCTTTTGCGCTACAATCACCACAATACCACATTTGCTCTATGAAGAAGTCCTACTTAAAATCCCGAGATTCATGAATGATTTTATGATTTATTTACAATGAATGTGATGGGAATGGGAGAAAAAACCCCGAAATATATACAAAAACAAGGAAAAATCCCCCGTTTGGTTGCCCTCCCATCCCCCCGTCTATAAAATTGGAGGCCGACTGTTTTCCGGGGCGAAAGAACCGGAAACAAGTCGGACCTACCCTAGGTGGGGCAGGGATCCTAATCTACAGGAGTGAAAAGAAATAAGGGGTCGGGCATGGTATGGGTTGATACAAGCAGGTGATATGATTTTTATACATATGAAAGTTCAAGATCTTCAGTAAACGTGGACTGGGATACGGATTGAGGTACAAAAATAATGGGGATGGGGAAGATCTTGAGAACTAACAACTAGATGACGGGGACAATGACTCACAAACATACTGCTAACTAGGTACCTGGGTACCAAGGAAAAAGGGAACCTTTTTACTCACCAGGGGTGGGGTCCCTAAGGACCCGTACCGTAGACGCCATGAGCCGGCAGAGGAGGGAAGGATGACTCCAACGTTGCTCCCTTTCGCACGACCAGGCTCGCTGCATTCACCCACCTTTTGCTGAATGTTATGCGATCCAAGCGTTTTCTATCGCATCTGATTTTGACCCTCAGCTGATGCCGAAAATACAAAATCAGATCACGATGAGAAAAGTTTGCATCGTCATACAATCCCTTGTTTCGCGTCGTCCAAATCACCATTCTAGCTACAGCTAGGATCGCGAGAAACACCACACGCTTCTCACCCTGATACGGAGGAAGAACGTTGTCCACGACGTAACCAACGTCGAGCAGCACGAGCTGTTTGGGTTCGATGCGAGCCGTCCACTCGCCGACGTGATCCCAAAACGGGCGAACTCGCTCGCAGTAGTAGAAGGCGTGCTCAGCCGTTTCTTCCAAGCCACTGCCGCAGCGAGCGCAATCGGGCATGTCTGCCAGGCCCGCTTTGTAGCTCAAGCCGACAAGGGGTAACGCATTTCGCACAAGTCGCCAGGTGAGCGAGAACTCGGAGTTGTTCAAGAAGCTCGATCCTGGCGCCCAATTCCAATGAGAGCGAATCTCCTCCGTCGTCCAGCCGCGCCGCTCGCTGAGAGGATCAGAAGCGGAACCCACCACTAGCTCCCGATATAGTTCTTTTCGAGGCCGTGAAAGGTCACTGGACCCAAGAAGGTTACGAAGGGCCGTTCGGCACTCGCGGACAAACAGTGTTTCGCCCAAAGGCCTACGTCGACCTTCAGCCTTTGGGTCTGACTTTAGGCGAGGAAAAGTCCGACTCGCCTTCAGTCTCCACACTGCGTCCCCCGTCAAGGCTCTGCCCAAGTATGCAAGTCTTTCAGCAAGCCAGTGGCTCTCCAGATCAGGCATACCTAGACCCCCGTTGCGTGTACGTTGGATACAGACCTGCCTACGGACCATCGGCCTTGCACCTCCCCAGAGCAATCTGGAAAGGGATCGTTGCAGCGCCAACCGATTTACCTTAGGCAGAGGAAGTACAGCCAATCGGTAAAGGATCAAGGGGAAGACGTACACGGCGCACGCCTCCGCCCTGCCCTTTAAGGACAACCTCCTTGAAAGCCAGATTCCCACCTGAGCATTCACCTTGGCTTGTACTTCCGACCAATTTCGCTACAGTTGGAGGCCGGGCCCGAACCACACCCCGAGGATGCGGACGGGTCCGTCACTCCAGCGGAACGGCCCCGGAAGAGTATTGCTACCCCTCCAAGCACCGAGCCGCAAACCTTCGCTTTTGTCAAAATTGACCTTGGCTCCTGCAATCCGCTCGTACTCACTAACCGCCTTCTTCACAGCCTTTATATCCAGACGGCGGGATACAAACACTGTGATATCATCGGCGAACGCGGAAACCCTTGCCGTAAGAGGGCCAGCAAAAGGGACACCGCGCAGGGCCGGATTTGCCGTCCTATCCCTAAGCCTACGGAGCAGGGGCTCCAAAGCTAGGACATAGAGAAGAGGAGACAACGGGCAGCCCTGCCGGACCGACCGCTCGACCGCGAACACCGTCGAACGCCTTCCGTTCACCTGCACCACTGCCTGAGGGTTGTGGTACATCATGCTAATCCATCTGCGGAACTCCGGTTTGAATCCGGCAGTCTCCAAAACAGTCGCCAAAAACCGATGGTCAACCCTATCGAAGGCCTTGGACTGATCTAAACTGATCAGCGCGGCCTCGGTGTCGTCTTCTATACCCTCTAGGACCTCGCGAATCAAGTGCAGGTTGTCCTGGATCGATCTTCCCTTCACAGCAAAGGTCTGCTCAGAGCCGATCAGATCGCTAATGACAAGCTGTAAACGATTCGCTAAGACCCGGGCCAAAATCTTTAACTCTGTGTTAAGCAGAGTTATGGGCCTGTAATCGTCTAAACCCTCCCAAACATGCCTGCCACCTTTCTTCAGCAATGTGATCACGCCCTTGGTAACGCTACCAGGGATGGCTCCCTGGGCGAACCAATGGTTGAACATATCCGTCAGAATAGGCACAAACATGTGCGACATCCTCAAGTACACTTCGTAGGGTAAACCATCTAGTCCCGGCGACTTGTTCAGGCTGACCTGCTTCAACGCGTCACGGACTTCGCATTCAGTAACCACACCCTCGCAGCTAGCCGCTTCAGCCACCCCAAGGCGGGGGAAGTCGGCAAGATAGCTACGAAACTCCCGGAGCGGGAGATCAGTACAGCGGGCAAAGCGATCCCGAAAGTGCGCCCGAAAGGCGTCACGAATCTCACGAGTCGATCGCAGCAGTCGCCCATCCGGGGCCTTGACAGAACCGATATACCGATCGGGGAACCCTCGCACTTCTTCTTCACGCGCAGTCGCGTTCGTTTTCACAGCTTCGTTGAGAACTCTCTTTAACCTAGATCTAACTACGTATCCCTTGTAGCGCTCGCTACTCTCGCGCTCAAGGTCCCCCCTAGCTAGCTCTACGTTTAGGGAGTCCCCCCCAGCCACCGCCCGGGAAAGTCTATCGTCTATAGATTTCGCTTCCTTGGTCCTATCTAGGTTGAGCTGTCGACCGTACTTGGTAGCGAAATCTCTAATCCTATGTTTAAGAGATCCCCACCACCTATTCCCGGTAACCGCCCCCACTAACGCCCGCTGAATTAGGGATTCCAGCCGGTCCCGGAAGTCCCGTATCTCCAGTAAGGAGGTATTGAACTTCCAGTAGCCGGCCAGACTAGGCCTATTTGCTAACCGTAGACTGACTCTAACAAGTTTATGGTCAGTCCACGCTATCAAGTGGAACGTGGGACAACTAACAAAATCAATGTCAGCTCGTCTCACTAACACTCTGTCCAAGTAGGAGCCTACTTTGGCAGAGGGCGAACTATCTAGCCACGTCCACATCTCCCGCCCTGGGTGATCCAGACGAAACCTGTCGACGAGGTCATGACGAGTCATGAGGCCGGCAAGGCTGCTTTCACACCTTCCCACACGCCTAGCTCCCCGCCCGACCTTATCTATCTTGGGATCAAGGATCGCATTCCAATCACCCATTAAAACTAGCCGCTTCGTATCGTCCAGGAACGGCGCCAACCGACGAAAAAAGGAAACCCTCTCCACAACGATATTGGGCGCATAAACCGCAACCAGACGAAACTTGAAACTTTTCACGGCAACATCGGCCACAACCAGTCGGCCCCCGTCACCTGCAAAAACAACGTCAACATCAGCATCAAGGCTGCGTCCAACTAGCAAAGAAACCCCAACGCTGGTACGGCTGCCGTATGCTGAGAAAACGTTAAAATCGCTTTCCAGCACACGACAGTCGGCACCGCAAGTGAAGTGGGTTTCCTGCACTGCAGCAACATCTACGCCGAGAGTTTTAAGTTCACCAAGCAAGCGCGTACACTTGCCCGGATCCCTCAATCCCCTCACATTCAAAGTAGCAAGGTTTAGAGCCATCAATCCCACTTACCTTACTCAGTGTCGACTACGGGCCGGAAATCCTTCGGGGTGAGGATGCCGACGGCCTGACGCAGGGATCCGGTGCCGAGCTCAGTACTTACTCGGTCGTCCCTGGTTATTCCACCGACATCCATAGGGTACCGCAACTTTAGGGACCTATAGAATGATGGGTGAACCAAAATCGGGACCCTGCCCGCACAGAAGGGAAGCATTTTTTTCAGCATTGGATTTTTCGTATCGACCAGCATTACATCCGCCCGGCTGGCTTCGTCAATAAAGTTCCAGAGTTCTTTGGTCCGATTGCCAGCCAAGCGGACGAATGTGGTCAATTTTGGTGCGTCCTTGAATAGATGTGGTTTTGTGATGTCTTTAGTGTCAATTTTTTGGAGTGAGCGTAATGGTTTTAATGATTGTTTTAAAGTGTGGTCTATGTGTGGATTGTCCATGATATCTTCGCAGAAGTAAAAGGAGTTTATGGCACGTCGGGCTTCCGTAGAGCGTGCTCTTGGTTTTTGAACAGTTGCTGCTGATGTTGACGGTGTTTGGGGAGAGGGTGTAAGTCTGGTTGCTGAATAGGATCGAGTAAGCATTTTGGGGGTTTTAATTGGTGAAAGAGAGGGGGGTAATGGTGTTTCTGTTGGGATGATAGGGGTGGTTTTTGTTTTTTGTGGGAGAGGAATCAATTGTGCTGGTCTTTGTTTATTTTGGACTGGCGATTTTTCTGTTGTTTTTTCCCCCTTATGCTGAGGTATGGTGGTTGTTTGTGTGGGTTTTTTTGGATGTTTTTTCTCCCCCTCTTTAGTTGGTGAGTCCTCGCTGTCTCTCCTTCTTTTTAAATTCATGGACATATCCATCGGTTCAATGTTTTGATTGTCTTCTTTTGTTGATTGTTTTGCAGTTGATTGTTTCGTATTTGTTGTCGTTGGTTTCGTAGTTGTAGTCAAAAGAGTTGTTGTATCTGTTGTTGCTGGGTTTTTTGGGGGAGTTTTTTTCCCTCCCTTTTTTCTGGTGACTTGCGTCCACCCTTTCTCATTTTCTTTAGGGGTTTCTTGTTTGTTTTCTGAGGTTTCTGTTGGTATTATTGCTGCTATGACAGGTGAAGGAGTATCAGTAGTAGTAGCAGTAGTAGTAGTCGTTGTTGTGGTGGTGATTGTTGATTTTTGAGGGCAGTTTTTTGAAAAGTGGCCGATGTTATTGCAGGACCAACATAGCGGTTTCCTGCCCTCAACTATGACTGTCATGGTTTGTTCGCGGTATCGTATTTTATGGGGAATTTTGTTAAACCCTCCCCTATCGAGGCACATAACGAATACGTAGTCACCGTACGCGGTTCCCCGTGTTGACGTTACTTGTGTGACTTGTTCCACGCCGCCGTATATACTTAGATAGGCGGCGAGGACGTCACCACTCAATTGCATAGATACATTGCATACGGTGACTCGTATTCTTCTTTTGCCTCGATATTCCGGTTGTAGCCGGAAGAAGCGTGTGGTGATGTTACCACCGGCGAGGCTTTTCGCTACTTCCTCTGAGGGTAATAAGACATCCCAGGTCGCGAAACTTCTGCGGCAGAAGTATTTCCCTGGGATGTTTGCTGTTTTCAAAAGGTCCTCAAATGTCTCCTTTTTTACCCCCGCTAGTCTCTTGGTCTTAATGTCTGTGACTACGAAGGACAGGGTCTTCGGTTCGACCGCCTCGACCAATTCGGGTATTGGGAGAATTTCCCCGTCCTTGAAATATTTTTCATATTTTTCGACCCTGTCTCTTGCGTAGTCACAAGGGGATTTTTTATTCACGCAATGTGAAGACCAAGAGACAGCCGTTTGTTTTTGTTTTTGTGCCGGTGGTATTGTACTTGCCGATGAAGAGAGGTCGAATGGAGCTTCTTCCGGCATTGGGGAGGGTTGCGTTTGGAATATGTCGGTCGGTGATTGCGATTTCATGTTGTTGGGCTCCCCCATAGTTGTGAAAACACAACCAGAGGGAGATGAAACGCGTATGGTGTTACAAAAAATTCAGGCGAGACGAATAAATGTAGAACGATGAATGTTGATAAAAATGGCGGTCGTTTTTTAAAAAAGTTCAACAAAAAAAATCGAGTCGCGTTTGACCCTCCTCACAAACAAAGAACAATAGTTTGAGGGGGGTCACAAAACTTTAACAACAATAACAATATTCAATAACAATAATTTTAACAAAATTTTTAACAATAAAGAACTTACTTTTTCGTGGTGAAAAAGAACTCAGACAAAAAATTTACCTTCTAGTCTGCTTTATTTCTGTGTAGTGTACACAGAAGGCACAAGGCCTTGAAGTTTTTGGGGAGGGGAAGGGAGCGGTCATACTTTTCTATATAAACTAAGGAGACCTAGCTAGCCACATTCGCCGACCCATTCAACAATACAATAAATATCCATTCATCAATCGCCTTTTGCGCTACAATCACCACAATACCACATTTGCTCTATGAAGAAGTCCTACTTAAAATCCCGAGATTCATGAATGATTTTATGATTTATTTACAATGAATGTGATGGGAATGGGAGAAAAAACCCCGAAATATATACAAAAACAAGGAAAAATCCCCCGTTTGGTTGCCCTCCCATCCCCCCGTCTATAAAATTGGAGGCCGACTGTTTTCCGGGGCGAAAGAACCGGAAACAAGTCGGACCTACCCTAGGTGGGGCAGGGATCCTAATCTACAGGAGTGAAAAGAAATAAGGGGTCGGGCATGGTATGGGTTGATACAAGCAGGTGATATGATTTTTATACATATGAAAGTTCAAGATCTTCAGTAAACGTGGACTGGGATACGGATTGAGGTACAAAAATAATGGGGATGGGGAAGATCTTGAGAACTAACAACTAGATGACGGGGACAATGACTCACAAACATACTGCTAACTAGGTACCTGGGTACCAAGGAAAAAGGGAACCTTTTTACTCACCAGGGGTGGGGTCCCTAAGGACCCGTACCGTAGACGCCATGAGCCGGCAGAGGAGGGAAGGATGACTCCAACGTTGCTCCCTTTCGCACGACCAGGCTCGCTGCATTCACCCACCTTTTGCTGAATGTTATGCGATCCAAGCGTTTTCTATCGCATCTGATTTTGACCCTCAGCTGATGCCGAAAATACAAAATCAGATCACGATGAGAAAAGTTTGCATCGTCATACAATCCCTTGTTTCGCGTCGTCCAAATCACCATTCTAGCTACAGCTAGGATCGCGAGAAACACCACACGCTTCTCACCCTGATACGGAGGAAGAACGTTGTCCACGACGTAACCAACGTCGAGCAGCACGAGCTGTTTGGGTTCGATGCGAGCCGTCCACTCGCCGACGTGATCCCAAAACGGGCGAACTCGCTCGCAGTAGTAGAAGGCGTGCTCAGCCGTTTCTTCCAAGCCACTGCCGCAGCGAGCGCAATCGGGCATGTCTGCCAGGCCCGCTTTGTAGCTCAAGCCGACAAGGGGTAACGCATTTCGCACAAGTCGCCAGGTGAGCGAGAACTCGGAGTTGTTCAAGAAGCTCGATCCTGGCGCCCAATTCCAATGAGAGCGAATCTCCTCCGTCGTCCAGCCGCGCCGCTCGCTGAGAGGATCAGAAGCGGAACCCACCACTAGCTCCCGATATAGTTCTTTTCGAGGCCGTGAAAGGTCACTGGACCCAAGAAGGTTACGAAGGGCCGTTCGGCACTCGCGGACAAACAGTGTTTCGCCCAAAGGCCTACGTCGACCTTCAGCCTTTGGGTCTGACTTTAGGCGAGGAAAAGTCCGACTCGCCTTCAGTCTCCACACTGCGTCCCCCGTCAAGGCTCTGCCCAAGTATGCAAGTCTTTCAGCAAGCCAGTGGCTCTCCAGATCAGGCATACCTAGACCCCCGTTGCGTGTACGTTGGATACAGACCTGCCTACGGACCATCGGCCTTGCACCTCCCCAGAGCAATCTGGAAAGGGATCGTTGCAGCGCCAACCGATTTACCTTAGGCAGAGGAAGTACAGCCAATCGGTAAAGGATCAAGGGGAAGACGTACACGGCGCACGCCTCCGCCCTGCCCTTTAAGGACAACCTCCTTGAAAGCCAGATTCCCACCTGAGCATTCACCTTGGCTTGTACTTCCGACCAATTTCGCTCCAGTTGGAGGCCGGGCCCGAACCACACCCCGAGGATGCGGACGGGTCCGTCACTCCAGCGGAACGGCCCCGGAAGAGTATTGCTACCCCTCCAAGCACCGAGCCGCAAACCTTCGCTTTTGTCAAAATTGACCTTGGCTCCTGCAATCCGCTCGTACTCACTAACCGCCTTCTTCACAGCCTTTATATCCAGACGGCGGGATACAAACACTGTGATATCATCGGCGAACGCGGAAACCCTTGCCGTAAGAGGGCCAGCAAAAGGGACACCGCGCAGGGCCGGATTTGCCGTCCTATCCCTAAGCCTACGGAGCAGGGGCTCCAAAGCTAGGACATAGAGAAGAGGAGACAACGGGCAGCCCTGCCGGACCGACCGCTCGACCGCGAACACCGTCGAACGCCTTCCGTTCACCTGCACCACTGCCTGAGGGTTGTGGTACATCATGCTAATCCATCTGCGGAACTCCGGTTTGAATCCGGCAGTCTCCAAAACAGTCGCCAAAAACCGATGGTCAACCCTATCGAAGGCCTTGGACTGATCTAAACTGATCAGCGCGGCCTCGGTGTCGTCTTCTATACCCTCTAGGACCTCGCGAATCAAGTGCAGGTTGTCCTGGATCGATCTTCCCTTCACAGCAAAGGTCTGCTCAGAGCCGATCAGATCGCTAATGACAAGCTGTAAACGATTCGCTAAGACCCGGGCCAAAATCTTTAACTCTGTGTTAAGCAGAGTTATGGGCCTGTAATCGTCTAAACCCTCCCAAACATGCCTGCCACCTTTCTTCAGCAATGTGATCACGCCCTTGGTAACGCTACCAGGGATGGCTCCCTGGGCGAACCAATGGTTGAACATATCCGTCAGAATAGGCACAAACATGTGCGACATCCTCAAGTACACTTCGTAGGGTAAACCATCTAGTCCCGGCGACTTGTTCAGGCTGACCTGCTTCAACGCGTCACGGACTTCGCATTCAGTAACCACACCCTCGCAGCTAGCCGCTTCAGCCACCCCAAGGCGGGGGAAGTCGGCAAGATAGCTACGAAACTCCCGGAGCGGGAGATCAGTACAGCGGGCAAAGCGATCCCGAAAGTGCGCCCGAAAGGCGTCACGAATCTCACGAGTCGATCGCAGCAGTCGCCCATCCGGGGCCTTGACAGAACCGATATACCGATCGGGGAACCCTCGCACTTCTTCTTCACGCGCAGTCGCGTTCGTTTTCACAGCTTCGTTGAGAACTCTCTTTAACCTAGATCTAACTACGTATCCCTTGTAGCGCTCGCTACTCTCGCGCTCAAGGTCCCCCCTAGCTAGCTCTACGTTTAGGGAGTCCCCCCCAGCCACCGCCCGGGAAAGTCTATCGTCTATAGATTTCGCTTCCTTGGTCCTATCTAGGTTGAGCTGTCGACCGTACTTGGTAGCGAAATCTCTAATCCTATGTTTAAGAGATCCCCACCACCTATTCCCGGTAACCGCCCCCACTAACGCCCGCTGAATTAGGGATTCCAGCCGGTCCCGGAAGTCCCGTATCTCCAGTAAGGAGGTATTGAACTTCCAGTAGCCGGCCAGACTAGGCCTATTTGCTAACCGTAGACTGACTCTAACAAGTTTATGGTCAGTCCACGCTATCAAGTGGAACGTGGGACAACTAACAAAATCAATGTCAGCTCGTCTCACTAACACTCTGTCCAAGTAGGAGCCTACTTTGGCAGAGGGCGAACTATCTAGCCACGTCCACATCTCCCGCCCTGGGTGATCCAGACGAAACCTGTCGACGAGGTCATGACGAGTCATGAGGCCGGCAAGGCTGCTTTCACACCTTCCCACACGCCTAGCTCCCCGCCCGACCTTATCTATCTTGGGATCAAGGATCGCATTCCAATCACCCATTAAAACTAGCCGCTTCGTATCGTCCAGGAACGGCGCCAACCGACGAAAAAAGGAAACCCTCTCCACAACGATATTGGGCGCATAAACCGCAACCAGACGAAACTTGAAACTTTTCACGGCAACATCGGCCACAACCAGTCGGCCCCCGTCACCTGCAAAAACAACGTCAACATCAGCATCAAGGCTGCGTCCAACTAGCAAAGAAACCCCAACGCTGGTACGGCTGCCGTATGCTGAGAAAACGTTAAAATCGCTTTCCAGCACACGACAGTCGGCACCGCAAGTGAAGTGGGTTTCCTGCACTGCAGCAACATCTACGCCGAGAGTTTTAAGTTCACCAAGCAAGCGCGTACACTTGCCCGGATCCCTCAATCCCCTCACATTCAAAGTAGCAAGGTTTAGAGCCATCAATCCCACTTACCTTACTCAGTGTCGACTACGGGCCGGAAATCCTTCGGGGTGAGGATGCCGACGGCCTGACGCAGGGATCCGGTGCCGAGCTCAGTACTTACTCGGTCGTCCCTGGTTATTCCACCGACATCCATAGGGTACCGCAACTTTAGGGACCTATAGAATGATGGGTGAACCAAAATCGGGACCCTGCCCGCACAGAAGGGAAGCATTTTTTTCAGCATTGGATTTTTCGTATCGACCAGCATTACATCCGCCCGGCTGGCTTCGTCAATAAAGTTCCAGAGTTCTTTGGTCCGATTGCCAGCCAAGCGGACGAATGTGGTCAATTTTGGTGCGTCCTTGAATAGATGTGGTTTTGTGATGTCTTTAGTGTCAATTTTTTGGAGTGAGCGTAATGGTTTTAATGATTGTTTTAAAGTGTGGTCTATGTGTGGATTGTCCATGATATCTTCGCAGAAGTAAAAGGAGTTTATGGCACGTCGGGCTTCCGTAGAGCGTGCTCTTGGTTTTTGAACAGTTGCTGCTGATGTTGACGGTGTTTGGGGAGAGGGTGTAAGTCTGGTTGCTGAATAGGATCGAGTAAGCATTTTGGGGGTTTTAATTGGTGAAAGAGAGGGGGGTAATGGTGTTTCTGTTGGGATGATAGGGGTGGTTTTTGTTTTTTGTGGGAGAGGAATCAATTGTGCTGGTCTTTGTTTATTTTGGACTGGCGATTTTTCTGTTGTTTTTTCCCCCTTATGCTGAGGTATGGTGGTTGTTTGTGTGGGTTTTTTTGGATGTTTTTTCTCCCCCTCTTTAGTTGGTGAGTCCTCGCTGTCTCTCCTTCTTTTTAAATTCATGGACATATCCATCGGTTCAATGTTTTGATTGTCTTCTTTTGTTGATTGTTTTGCAGTTGATTGTTTCGTATTTGTTGTCGTTGGTTTCGTAGTTGTAGTCAAAAGAGTTGTTGTATCTGTTGTTGCTGGGTTTTTTGGGGGAGTTTTTTTCCCTCCCTTTTTTCTGGTGACTTGCGTCCACCCTTTCTCATTTTCTTTAGGGGTTTCTTGTTTGTTTTCTGAGGTTTCTGTTGGTATTATTGCTGCTATGACAGGTGAAGGAGTATCAGTAGTAGTAGCAGTAGTAGTAGTCGTTGTTGTGGTGGTGATTGTTGATTTTTGAGGGCAGTTTTTTGAAAAGTGGCCGATGTTATTGCAGGACCAACATAGCGGTTTCCTGCCCTCAACTATGACTGTCATGGTTTGTTCGCGGTATCGTATTTTATGGGGAATTTTGTTAAACCCTCCCCTATCGAGGCACATAACGAATACGTAGTCACCGTACGCGGTTCCCCGTGTTGACGTTACTTGTGTGACTTGTTCCACGCCGCCGTATATACTTAGATAGGCGGCGAGGACGTCACCACTCAATTGCATAGATACATTGCATACGGTGACTCGTATTCTTCTTTTGCCTCGATATTCCGGTTGTAGCCGGAAGAAGCGTGTGGTGATGTTACCACCGGCGAGGCTTTTCGCTACTTCCTCTGAGGGTAATAAGACATCCCAGGTCGCGAAACTTCTGCGGCAGAAGTATTTCCCTGGGATGTTTGCTGTTTTCAAAAGGTCCTCAAATGTCTCCTTTTTTACCCCCGCTAGTCTCTTGGTCTTAATGTCTGTGACTACGAAGGACAGGGTCTTCGGTTCGACCGCCTCGACCAATTCGGGTATTGGGAGAATTTCCCCGTCCTTGAAATATTTTTCATATTTTTCGACCCTGTCTCTTGCGTAGTCACAAGGGGATTTTTTATTCACGCAATGTGAAGACCAAGAGACAGCCGTTTGTTTTTGTTTTTGTGCCGGTGGTATTGTACTTGCCGATGAAGAGAGGTCGAATGGAGCTTCTTCCGGCATTGGGGAGGGTTGCGTTTGGAATATGTCGGTCGGTGATTGCGATTTCATGTTGTTGGGCTCCCCCATAGTTGTGAAAACACAACCAGAGGGAGATGAAACGCGTATGGTGTTACAAAAAATTCAGGCGAGACGAATAAATGTAGAACGATGAATGTTGATAAAAATGGCGGTCGTTTTTTAAAAAAGTTCAACAAAAAAAATCGAGTCGCGTTTGACCCTCCTCACAAACAAAGAACAATAGTTTGAGGGGGGTCACAAAACTTTAACAACAATAACAATATTCAATAACAATAATTTTAACAAAATTTTTAACAATAAAGAACTTACTTTTTCGTGGTGAAAAAGAACTCAGACAAAAAATTTACCTTCTAGTCTGCTTTATTTCTGTGTAGTGTACACAGAAGGCACAAGGCCTTGAAGTTTTTGGGGAGGGGAAGGGAGCGGTCATACTTTTCTATATAAACTAAGGAGACCTAGCTAGCCACATTCGCCGACCCATTCAACAATACAATAAATATCCATTCATCCATCGCCTTTTGCGCTACAATCACCACAATACCACATTTGCTCTATGAAGAAGTCCTACTTAAAATCCCGAGATTCGTGAATGATTTTATTTACAAGTATGATTTATTTACAATGAATGTGATGGGAATGGGAGAAAAACCCCGAAATATATATAAAAACAAGGAAAAATCCCCCGTTTGGTTGCCCTCCCATCCCCCCGTCTATAAAATTGGAGGCCGACTGTTTTCCGGGGCGAAAGAACCGGAAACAAGTCGGACCTACCCTAGGTGGGGCAGGGATCCTAATCTACAGGGGTGAAAAGAATTTAGGGGTCGGGCGTGGTATGGGTTAATACAAGTAGGTGATATGATTTTTATACATATGAATGTTCAAGATCTTCAGTAAACGTGGACTGGGATACGGATTGAGGTACAAAAATAATGGGGATGGGGAAGATCTTGAGAACTAACAACTAGATGACGGGGACAATGACTCACAAACATACTGCTAACTAGGTACCTGGGTACCAAAAGAAAAAGGGAACAGTTTTACTCACCAGGGGTGGGGTCCCTAAGGACCCGTACCGTAGACGCCATGAGCCGGCAGAGGAGGGAAGGATGACTCCAACGTTGCTCCCTTTCGCACGACCAGGCTCGCTGCATTCACCCACCTTTTGCTGAATGTTATGCGATCCAAGCGTTTTCTATCGCATCTGATTTTGACCCTCAGCTGATGCCGAAAATACAAAATCAGATCACGATGAGAAAAGTTTGCATCGTCATACAATCCCTTGTTTCGCGTCGTCCAAATCACCATTCTAGCTACAGCTAGGATCGCGAGAAACACCACACGCTTCTCACCCTGATACGGAGGAAGAACGTTGTCCACGACGTAACCAACGTCGAGCAGCACGAGCTGTTTGGGTTCGATGCGAGCCGTCCACTCGCCGACGTGATCCCAAAACGGGCGAACTCGCTCGCAGTAGTAGAAGGCGTGCTCAGCCGTTTCTTCCAAGCCACTGCCGCAGCGAGCGCAATCGGGCATGTCTGCCAGGCCCGCTTTGTAGTTCAAGCCGACAAGGGGTAACGCATTTCGCACAAGTCGCCAGGTGAGCGAGAACTCGGAGTTGTTCAAGAAGCTCGATCCTGGCGCCCAATTCCAATGAGAGCGAATCTCCTCCGTCGTCCAGCCGTGCCGCTCGCTGAGAGGATCAGAAGCGGAACCCACCACTAGCTCCCGATATAGTTCTTTTCGAGGCCGTGAAAGGTCACTGGACCCAAGAAGGTTACGAAGGGCCGTTCGGCACTCGCGGACAAACAGTGTTTCGCCCAAAGGCCTACGTCGACCTTCAGCCTTTGGGTCTGACTTTAGGCGAGGAAAAGTCCGACTCGCCTTCAGTCTCCACACTGCGTCCCCCGTCAAAGCTCTGCCCAGGTATGCAAGTCTTTCAGCAAGCCAGTGGCTCTCCAGATCAGGCATACCTAGACCCCCGTTGCGTGTACGTTGGATACAGACCTGCCTACGGACCATCGGCCTTGCACCTCCCCAGAGCAATCTGGAAAGGGATCGTTGCAGCGCCAACCGATTTACCTTAGGCAGAGGAAGTACAGCCAATCGGTAAAGGATCAAGGGGAAGACGTACACGGCGCACGCCTCCGCCCTGCCCTTTAAGGACAACCTCCTTGAAAGCCAGATTCCCACCTGAGCATTCACCTTGGCTTGTATTTCCGACCAATTTCGCTCCAGTTGGAGGCCGGGCCCGAACCACACCCCGAGGATGCGGACGGGTCCGTCACTCCAGCGGAACGGCCCCGGAAGAGTATTGCTACCCCTCCAAGCACCGAGCCGCAAACCTTCGCTTTTGTCAAAATTGACCTTGGCTCCTGCAATCCGCTCGTACTCGCTAACCGCCTTCTTCACAGCCTTTATATCCAGACGGCGGGATACAAACACTGTGATATCATCGGCGAACGCGGAAACCCTTGCCGTAAGAGGGCCAGCAAAAGGGACACCGCGCAGGGCCGGATTTGCCGTCCTATCCCTAAGCCTACGGAGCAGGGGCTCCAAAGCTAGGACATAGAGAAGAGGAGACAACGGGCAGCCCTGCCGGACCGACCGCTCGACCGCGAACACCGTCGAACGCCTTCCGTTCACCTGCACCACTGCCTGAGGGTTGTGGTACATCATGCTAATCCATCTGCGGAACTCCGGTTTGAATCCGGCAGTCTCCAAAACAGTCGCCAAAAACCGATGGTCAACCCTATCGAAGGCCTTGGACTGATCTAAACTGATCAGCGCGGCCTCGGTGCCGTCTTCTATACCCTCTAGGACCTCGCGAATCAAGTGCAGGTTGTCCTGGATCGATCTTCCCTTCACAGCAAAGGTCTGCTCAGAGCCGATCAGATCGCTAATGACAAGCTGTAAACGATTCGCTAAGACCCGGGCCAAAATCTTTAACTCTGTGTTAAGCAGAGTTATGGGCCTGTAATCGTCTAAACCCTCCCAAACATGCCTGCCACTTTTCTTCAGCAATGTGATCACGCCCTTGGTAACGCTACCAGGGATGGCTCCCTGGGCGAACCAATGGTTGAACATATCCGTCAGAATAGGCACAAACATGTGCGACATCCTCAAGTACACTTCGTAGGGCAAACCATCTAGTCCCGGCGACTTGTTGAGGCCGACCTGCTTCAACGCGTCACGGACTTCACATTCAGTAACCACACCCTCGCAGCTAGCCGCTTCAGCCACCCCAAGGCGGGGAAAGTCGGCAAGATAGCTACGAAACTCCCGGAGCGGGAGATCAGTACAGCGGGCAAAGCGATCCCGAAAGTGCGCCCGAAAGGCGTCACGAATCTCGCGAGCCGATCGCAGCAGTCGCCCATCCGGGGCCTTGACAGAACCGATATACCGATCGGGGAACCTTCGCACTTCTTCTTCACGCGCAGTCGCGTTCGTTTTCACAGCTTCGTTGAGAACTCTCTTTAACCTAGATCTAACTACGTATCCCTTGTAGCGCTCGCTACTCTCGCGCTCAAGGTCCCCCCTAGCTAGCTCTACGTTTAGGGAGTCCCCCCCAGCCACCGCCCGGGAAAGTCTATCGTCTATAGATTTCGCTTCCGCGGTCCTATCTAGGTTGAGCTGTCGACCGTACTTGGTAGCGAAATCTCTAATCCTATGTTTAAGAGATCCCCACCACCTATTCCCGGTAACCGCCCCCACTAACGCCCGCTGAATTAGGGATTCCAACCGGTCCCGGAAGTCCCGTATCTCCAGTAAGGAGGTATTGAACTTCCAGTAGCCGGCCAGACTAGGCCTATTTGCTAACCGTAGACTGACTCTAACAAGTTTATGGTCAGTCCACGCTATCAAGTGGAACGTGGGACAACTAACAAAGTTAATGTCAGCTCGTCTCACTAACACTCTGTCCAAGTAGGAGCCTACTTTGGCAGAGGGCGAACTATCTAGCCACGTCCACATCTCCCGCCCTGGGTGATCCAGACGAAACCTGTCGACGAGGTCATGACGAGTCATGAGGCCGGCAAGGCTGCTTTCACACCTTCCCACACGCCTAGCTCCCCGCCCGACCTTATCTATCTTGGGATCAAGGATCGCATTCCAATCACCCATTAAAACTAGCCGCTTCGTATCGTCCAGGAACGGCGCCAACCGACGAAAAAAGGAAACCCTCTCCACAACGATATTGGGCGCATAAACCGCAACCAGACGAAACTTGAAACTTTTCACGGCAACATCGGCCACAACCAGTCGGCCCCCGTCACCTGCAAAAACAACGTCAACATCAGCATCAAGGCTGCGTCCAACTAGCAAAGAAACCCCAACGCTGGTACGGCTGCCGTATGCTGAGAAAACGTTAAAATCGCTTTCCAGCACACGACAGTCGGCACCGCAAGTGAAGTGGGTTTCCTGCACTGCAGCAACATCTACGCCGAGAGTTTTAAGTTCACCAAGCAAGCGCGTACACTTGCCCGGATCCCTCAATCCCCTCACATTCAAAGTAGCAAGGTTTAGAGCCATCAATCCCACTTACCTTACTCAGTGTCGACTACGGGCCGGAAATCCTTCGGGGTGAGGATGCCGACGGCCTGACGCAGGGATCCGGTGCCGAGCTCAGTACTTACTCGGTCGTCCCTGGTTATTCCACCGACATCCATAGGGTACCGCAACTTTAGGGACCTATAGAATGATGGGTGAACCAAAATCGGGACCCTGCCCGCACAGAAGGGAAGCATTTTTTTCAGCATTGGATTTTTCGTATCGACCAGCATTACATCCGCCCGGCTGGCTTCGTCAATAAAGTTCCAGAGTTCTTTGGTCCGATTGCCAGCCAAGCGGACGAATGTGGTCAATTTTGGTGCGTCCTTGAATAGATGTGGTTTTGTGATGTCTTTAGTGTCAATTTTTTGGAGTGAGCGTAATGGTTTTAATGATTGTTTTAAAGTGTGGTCTATGTGTGGATTGTCCATGATATCTTCGCAGAAGTAAAAGGAGTTTATGGCACGTCGGGCTTCCGTAGAGCGTGCTCTTGGTTTTTGAACAGTTGCTGCTGATGTTGACGGTGTTTGGGGAGAGGGTGTAAGTCTGGTTGCTGAATAGGATCGAGTAAGCATTTTGGGGGTTTTAATTGGTGAAAGAGAGGGGGGTAATGGTGTTTCTGTTGGGATGATAGGGGTGGTTTTTGTTTTTTGTGGGAGAGGAATCAATTGTGCTGGTCTTTGTTTATTTTGGACTGGCGATTTTTCTGTTGTTTTTTCCCCCTTATGCTGAGGTATGGTGGTTGTTTGTGTGGGTTTTTTTGGATGTTTTTTCTCCCCCTCTTTAGTTGGTGAGTCCTCGCTGTCTCTCCTTCTTTTTAAATTCATGGACATATCCATCGGTTCAATGTTTTGATTGTCTTCTTTTGTTGATTGTTTTGCAGTTGATTGTTTCGTATTTGTTGTCGTTGGTTTCGTAGTTGTAGTCAAAAGAGTTGTTGTATCTGTTGTTGCTGGGTTTTTTGGGGGAGTTTTTTTCCCTCCCTTTTTTCTGGTGACTTGCGTCCACCCTTTCTCATTTTCTTTAGGGGTTTCTTGTTTGTTTTCTGAGGTTTCTGTTGGTATTATTGCTGCTATGACAGGTGAAGGAGTATCAGTAGTAGTAGCAGTAGTAGTAGTCGTTGTTGTGGTGGTGATTGTTGATTTTTGAGGGCAGTTTTTTGAAAAGTGGCCGATGTTATTGCAGGACCAACATAGCGGTTTCCTGCCCTCAACTATGACTGTCATGGTTTGTTCGCGGTATCGTATTTTATGGGGAATTTTGTTAAACCCTCCCCTATCGAGGCACATAACGAATACGTAGTCACCGTACGCGGTTCCCCGTGTTGACGTTACTTGTGTGACTTGTTCCACGCCGCCGTATATACTTAGATAGGCGGCGAGGACGTCACCACTCAATTGCATAGATACATTGCATACGGTGACTCGTATTCTTCTTTTGCCTCGATATTCCGGTTGTAGCCGGAAGAAGCGTGTGGTGATGTTACCACCGGCGAGGCTTTTCGCTACTTCCTCTGAGGGTAATAAGACATCCCAGGTCGCGAAACTTCTGCGGCAGAAGTATTTCCCTGGGATGTTTGCTGTTTTCAAAAGGTCCTCAAATGTCTCCTTTTTTACCCCCGCTAGTCTCTTGGTCTTAATGTCTGTGACTACGAAGGACAGGGTCTTCGGTTCGACCGCCTCGACCAATTCGGGTATTGGGAGAATTTCCCCGTCCTTGAAATATTTTTCATATTTTTCGACCCTGTCTCTTGCGTAGTCACAAGGGGATTTTTTATTCACGCAATGTGAAGACCAAGAGACAGCCGTTTGTTTTTGTTTTTGTGCCGGTGGTATTGTACTTGCCGATGAAGAGAGGTCGAATGGAGCTTCTTCCGGCATTGGGGAGGGTTGCGTTTGGAATATGTCGGTCGGTGATTGCGATTTCATGTTGTTGGGCTCCCCCATAGTTGTGAAAACACAACCAGAGGGAGATGAAACGCGTATGGTGTTACAAAAAATTCAGGCGAGACGAATAAATGTAGAACGATGAATGTTGATAAAAATGGCGGTCGTTTTTTAAAAAAGTTCAACAAAAAAAATCGAGTCGCGTTTGACCCTCCTCACAAACAAAGAACAATAGTTTGAGGGGGGTCACAAAACTTTAACAACAATAACAATATTCAATAACAATAATTTTAACAAAATTTTTAACAATAAAGAACTTACTTTTTCGTGGTGAAAAAGAACTCAGACAAAAAATTTACCTTCTAGTCTGCTTTATTTCTGTGTAGTGTACACAGAAGGCACAAGGCCTTGAAGTTTTTGGGGAGGGGAAGGGAGCGGTCATACTTTTCTATATAAACTAAGGAGACCTAGCTAGCCACATTCGCCGACCCATTCAACAATACAATAAATATCCATTCATCAATCGCCTTTTGCGCTACAATCACCACAATACCACATTTGCTCTATGAAGAAGTCCTACTTAAAATCCCGAGATTCATGAATGATTTTATGATTTATTTACAATGAATGTGATGGGAATGGGAGAAAAAACCCCGAAATATATACAAAAACAAGGAAAAATCCCCCGTTTGGTTGCCCTCCCATCCCCCCGTCTATAAAATTGGAGGCCGACTGTTTTCCGGGGCGAAAGAACCGGAAACAAGTCGGACCTACCCTAGGTGGGGCAGGGATCCTAATCTACAGGAGTGAAAAGAAATAAGGGGTCGGGCATGGTATGGGTTGATACAAGCAGGTGATATGATTTTTATACATATGAAAGTTCAAGATCTTCAGTAAACGTGGACTGGGATACGGATTGAGGTACAAAAATAATGGGGATGGGGAAGATCTTGAGAACTAACAACTAGATGACGGGGACAATGACTCACAAACATACTGCTAACTAGGTACCTGGGTACCAAGGAAAAAGGGAACCTTTTTACTCACCAGGGGTGGGGTCCCTAAGGACCCGTACCGTAGACGCCATGAGCCGGCAGAGGAGGGAAGGATGACTCCAACGTTGCTCCCTTTCGCACGACCAGGCTCGCTGCATTCACCCACCTTTTGCTGAATGTTATGCGATCCAAGCGTTTTCTATCGCATCTGATTTTGACCCTCAGCTGATGCCGAAAATACAAAATCAGATCACGATGAGAAAAGTTTGCATCGTCATACAATCCCTTGTTTCGCGTCGTCCAAATCACCATTCTAGCTACAGCTAGGATCGCGAGAAACACCACACGCTTCTCACCCTGATACGGAGGAAGAACGTTGTCCACGACGTAACCAACGTCGAGCAGCACGAGCTGTTTGGGTTCGATGCGAGCCGTCCACTCGCCGACGTGATCCCAAAACGGGCGAACTCGCTCGCAGTAGTAGAAGGCGTGCTCAGCCGTTTCTTCCAAGCCACTGCCGCAGCGAGCGCAATCGGGCATGTCTGCCAGGCCCGCTTTGTAGCTCAAGCCGACAAGGGGTAACGCATTTCGCACAAGTCGCCAGGTGAGCGAGAACTCGGAGTTGTTCAAGAAGCTCGATCCTGGCGCCCAATTCCAATGAGAGCGAATCTCCTCCGTCGTCCAGCCGCGCCGCTCGCTGAGAGGATCAGAAGCGGAACCCACCACTAGCTCCCGATATAGTTCTTTTCGAGGCCGTGAAAGGTCACTGGACCCAAGAAGGTTACGAAGGGCCGTTCGGCACTCGCGGACAAACAGTGTTTCGCCCAAAGGCCTACGTCGACCTTCAGCCTTTGGGTCTGACTTTAGGCGAGGAAAAGTCCGACTCGCCTTCAGTCTCCACACTGCGTCCCCCGTCAAGGCTCTGCCCAAGTATGCAAGTCTTTCAGCAAGCCAGTGGCTCTCCAGATCAGGCATACCTAGACCCCCGTTGCGTGTACGTTGGATACAGACCTGCCTACGGACCATCGGCCTTGCACCTCCCCAGAGCAATCTGGAAAGGGATCGTTGCAGCGCCAACCGATTTACCTTAGGCAGAGGAAGTACAGCCAATCGGTAAAGGATCAAGGGGAAGACGTACACGGCGCACGCCTCCGCCCTGCCCTTTAAGGACAACCTCCTTGAAAGCCAGATTCCCACCTGAGCATTCACCTTGGCTTGTACTTCCGACCAATTTCGCTACAGTTGGAGGCCGGGCCCGAACCACACCCCGAGGATGCGGACGGGTCCGTCACTCCAGCGGAACGGCCCCGGAAGAGTATTGCTACCCCTCCAAGCACCGAGCCGCAAACCTTCGCTTTTGTCAAAATTGACCTTGGCTCCTGCAATCCGCTCGTACTCACTAACCGCCTTCTTCACAGCCTTTATATCCAGACGGCGGGATACAAACACTGTGATATCATCGGCGAACGCGGAAACCCTTGCCGTAAGAGGGCCAGCAAAAGGGACACCGCGCAGGGCCGGATTTGCCGTCCTATCCCTAAGCCTACGGAGCAGGGGCTCCAAAGCTAGGACATAGAGAAGAGGAGACAACGGGCAGCCCTGCCGGACCGACCGCTCGACCGCGAACACCCTCGAACGCCTTCCGTTCACCTGCACCACTGCCTGAGGGTTGTGGTACATCATGCTAATCCATCTGCGGAACTCCGGTTTGAATCCGGCAGTCTCCAAAACAGTCGCCAAAAACCGATGGTCAACCCTATCGAAGGCCTTGGACTGATCTAAACTGATCAGCGCGGCCTCGGTGTCGTCTTCTATACCCTCTAGGACCTCGCGAATCAAGTGCAGGTTGTCCTGGATCGATCTTCCCTTCACAGCAAAGGTCTGCTCAGAGCCGATCAGATCGCTAATGACAAGCTGTAAACGATTCGCTAAGACCCGGGCCAAAATCTTTAACTCTGTGTTAAGCAGAGTTATGGGCCTGTAATCGTCTAAACCCTCCCAAACATGCCTGCCACCTTTCTTCAGCAATGTGATCACGCCCTTGGTAACGCTACCAGGGATGGCTCCCTGGGCGAACCAATGGTTGAACATATCCGTCAGAATAGGCACAAACATGTGCGACATCCTCAAGTACACTTCGTAGGGTAAACCATCTAGTCCCGGCGACTTGTTCAGGCCGACCTGCTTCAACGCGTCACGGACTTCGCATTCAGTAACCACACCCTCGCAGCTAGCCGCTTCAGCCACCCCAAGGCGGGGGAAGTCGGCAAGATAGCTACGAAACTCCCGGAGCGGGAGATCAGTACAGCGGGCAAAGCGATCCCGAAAGTGCGCCCGAAAGGCGTCACGAATCTCACGAGTCGATCGCAGCAGTCGCCCATCCGGGGCCTTGACAGAACCGATATACCGATCGGGGAACCCTCGCACTTCTTCTTCACGCGCAGTCGCGTTCGTTTTCACAGCTTCGTTGAGAACTCTCTTTAACCTAGATCTAACTACGTATCCCTTGTAGCGCTCGCTACTCTCGCGCTCAAGGTCCCCCCTAGCTAGCTCTACGTTTAGGGAGTCCCCCCCAGCCACCGCCCGGGAAAGTCTATCGTCTATAGATTTCGCTTCCTTGGTCCTATCTAGGTTGAGCTGTTGACCGTACTTGGTAGCGAAATCTCTAATCCTATGTTTAAGAGATCCCCACCACCTATTCCCGGTAACCGCCCCCACTAACGCCCGCTGAATTAGGGATTCCAGCCGGTCCCGGAAGTCCCGTATCTCCAGTAAGGAGGTATTGAACTTCCAGTAGCCGGCCAGACTAGGCCTATTTGCTAACCGTAGACTGACTCTAACAAGTTTATGGTCAGTCCACGCTATCAAGTGGAACGTGGGACAACTAACAAAATCAATGTCAGCTCGTCTCACTAACACTCTGTCCAAGTAGGAGCCTACTTTGGCAGAGGGCGAACTATCTAGCCACGTCCACATCTCCCGCCCTGGGTGATCCAGACGAAACCTGTCGACGAGGTCATGACGAGTCATGAGGCCGGCAAGGCTGCTTTCACACCTTCCCACACGCCTAGCTCCCCGCCCGACCTTATCTATCTTGGGATCAAGGATCGCATTCCAATCACCCATTAAAACTAGCCGCTTCGTATCGTCCAGGAACGGCGCCAACCGACGAAAAAAGGAAACCCTCTCCACAACGATATTGGGCGCATAAACCGCAACCAGACGAAACTTGAAACTTTTCACGGCAACATCGGCCACAACCAGTCGGCCCCCGTCACCTGCAAAAACAACGTCAACATCAGCATCAAGGCTGCGTCCAACTAGCAAAGAAACCCCAACGCTGGTACGGCTGCCGTATGCTGAGAAAACGTTAAAATCGCTTTCCAGCACACGACAGTCGGCACCGCAAGTGAAGTGGGTTTCCTGCACTGCAGCAACATCTACGCCGAGAGTTTTAAGTTCACCAAGCAAGCGCGTACACTTGCCCGGATCCCTCAATCCCCTCACATTCAAAGTAGCAAGGTTTAGAGCCATCAATCCCACTTACCTTACTCAGTGTCGACTACGGGCCGGAAATCCTTCGGGGTGAGGATGCCGACGGCCTGACGCAGGGATCCGGTGCCGAGCTCAGTACTTACTCGGTCGTCCCTGGTTATTCCACCGACATCCATAGGGTACCGCAACTTTAGGGACCTATAGAATGATGGGTGAACCAAAATCGGGACCCTGCCCGCACAGAAGGGAAGCATTTTTTTCAGCATTGGATTTTTCGTATCGACCAGCATTACATCCGCCCGGCTGGCTTCGTCAATAAAGTTCCAGAGTTCTTTGGTCCGATTGCCAGCCAAGCGGACGAATGTGGTCAATTTTGGTGCGTCCTTGAATAGATGTGGTTTTGTGATGTCTTTAGTGTCAATTTTTTGGAGTGAGCGTAATGGTTTTAATGATTGTTTTAAAGTGTGGTCTATGTGTGGATTGTCCATGATATCTTCGCAGAAGTAAAAGGAGTTTATGGCACGTCGGGCTTCCGTAGAGCGTGCTCTTGGTTTTTGAACAGTTGCTGCTGATGTTGACGGTGTTTGGGGAGAGGGTGTAAGTCTGGTTGCTGAATAGGATCGAGTAAGCATTTTGGGGGTTTTAATTGGTGAAAGAGAGGGGGGTAATGGTGTTTCTGTTGGGATGATAGGGGTGGTTTTTGTTTTTTGTGGGAGAGGAATCAATTGTGCTGGTCTTTGTTTATTTTGGACTGGCGATTTTTCTGTTGTTTTTTCCCCCTTATGCTGAGGTATGGTGGTTGTTTGTGTGGGTTTTTTTGGATGTTTTTTCTCCCCCTCTTTAGTTGGTGAGTCCTCGCTGTCTCTCCTTCTTTTTAAATTCATGGACATATCCATCGGTTCAATGTTTTGATTGTCTTCTTTTGTTGATTGTTTTGCAGTTGATTGTTTCGTATTTGTTGTCGTTGGTTTCGTAGTTGTAGTCAAAAGAGTTGTTGTATCTGTTGTTGCTGGGTTTTTTGGGGGAGTTTTTTTCCCTCCCTTTTTTCTGGTGACTTGCGTCCACCCTTTCTCATTTTCTTTAGGGGTTTCTTGTTTGTTTTCTGAGGTTTCTGTTGGTATTATTGCTGCTATGACAGGTGAAGGAGTATCAGTAGTAGTAGCAGTAGTAGTAGTCGTTGTTGTGGTGGTGATTGTTGATTTTTGAGGGCAGTTTTTTGAAAAGTGGCCGATGTTATTGCAGGACCAACATAGCGGTTTCCTGCCCTCAACTATGACTGTCATGGTTTGTTCGCGGTATCGTATTTTATGGGGAATTTTGTTAAACCCTCCCCTATCGAGGCACATAACGAATACGTAGTCACCGTACGCGGTTCCCCGTGTTGACGTTACTTGTGTGACTTGTTCCACGCCGCCGTATATACTTAGATAGGCGGCGAGGACGTCACCACTCAATTGCATAGATACATTGCATACGGTGACTCGTATTCTTCTTTTGCCTCGATATTCCGGTTGTAGCCGGAAGAAGCGTGTGGTGATGTTACCACCGGCGAGGCTTTTCGCTACTTCCTCTGAGGGTAATAAGACATCCCAGGTCGCGAAACTTCTGCGGCAGAAGTATTTCCCTGGGATGTTTGCTGTTTTCAAAAGGTCCTCAAATGTCTCCTTTTTTACCCCCGCTAGTCTCTTGGTCTTAATGTCTGTGACTACGAAGGACAGGGTCTTCGGTTCGACCGCCTCGACCAATTCGGGTATTGGGAGAATTTCCCCGTCCTTGAAATATTTTTCATATTTTTCGACCCTGTCTCTTGCGTAGTCACAAGGGGATTTTTTATTCACGCAATGTGAAGACCAAGAGACAGCCGTTTGTTTTTGTTTTTGTGCCGGTGGTATTGTACTTGCCGATGAAGAGAGGTCGAATGGAGCTTCTTCCGGCATTGGGGAGGGTTGCGTTTGGAATATGTCGGTCGGTGATTGCGATTTCATGTTGTTGGGCTCCCCCATAGTTGTGAAAACACAACCAGAGGGAGATGAAACGCGTATGGTGTTGCAAAAAATTCAGGCGGGACGAATAAATGTAGAACGATGAATGTTGATAAAAATGGCGGTCGTTTTTTAAAAAAGTTCAACAAAAAAAATCGAGTCGCGTTTGACCCTCCTCACAAACAAAGAACAATAGTTTGAGGGGGGTCACAAAACTTTAACAACAATAACAATATTCAATAACAATAATTTTAACAAAATTTTTAACAATAAAGAACTTACTTTTTCGTGGTGAAAAAGAACTCAGACAAAAAATTTACCTTCTAGTCTGCTTTATTTCTATGTATAGTACATAGAAGGCACAAGGCCTTGAAGTTTTTGGGGAGGGGAAGGGAGCGGTCATACTTTTCTATATAAACTAAGGAGACCTAGCTAGCCACATTCGCCGACCCATTCAACAATACAATAAATATCCATTCATCCATCGCCTTTTGCGCTGCAATCACCAAAATACCACATTTGCTCTATGAAGAAGTCCTACTTAAAATCCCGAGATTCTTGAATGATTTTATGATTTATTTACAATGAATGTGATGGGAATGGGAGAAAAACCCCGAAATATATATAAAAACAAGGAAAAATCCCCCGTTTGGTTGCCCTCCCATCCCCCCGTCTATAAAATTGGAGGCCGACTGTTTTCCGGGGCGAAAGAACCGGAAACAAGTCGGACCTACCCTAGGTGGGGCAGGGATCCTAATCTACAGGGGTGAAAAGAATTTAGGGGTCGGGCGCGGTATGGGTTAATACAAGTAGGTGATATGATTTTTATACATATGAATGTTCAAGATCTTCAGTAAACGTGGACTGGGATACGGATTGAGGTACAAAAATAATGGGGATGGGGAAGATCTTGAGAACTAACAACTAGATGACGGGGACAATGACTCACAAACATACTGCTAACTAGGTACCTGGGTACCAAAAGAAAAAGGGAACAGTTTTACTTACCAGGGGTGGGGTCCCTAAGGACCCGTACCGTAGACGCCATGAGCCGGCAGAGGAGGGAAGGATGACTCCAACGTTGCTCCCTTTCGCACGACCAGGCTCGCTGCATTCACCCACCTTTTGCTGAATGTTATGCGATCCAAGCGTTTTCTATCGCATCTGATTTTGACCCTCAGCTGATGCCGAAAATACAAAATCAGATCACGATGAGAAAAGTTTGCATCGTCATACAATCCCTTGTTTCGCGTCGTCCAAATCACCATTCTAGCTACAGCTAGGATCGCGAGAAACACCACACGCTTCTCACCCTGATACGGAGGAAGAACGTTGTCCACGACGTAACCAACGTCGAGCAGCACGAGCTGTTTGGGTTCGATGCGAGCCGTCCACTCGCCGACGTGATCCCAAAACGGGCGAACTCGCTCGCAGTAGTAGAAGGCGTGCTCAGCCGTTTCTTCCAAGCCACTGCCGCAGCGAGCGCAATCGGGCATGTCTGCCAGGCCCGCCCTGTAGTTCAAGCCGACAAGGGGTAACGCATTTCGCACAAGTCGCCAGGTGAGCGAGAACTCGGAGTTGTTCAAGAAGCTCGATCCTGGCGCCCAATTCCAATGAGAGCGAATCTCCTCCGTCGTCCAGCCGTGCCGCTCGCTGAGAGGATCAGAAGCGGAACCCTCCACTAGCTCCCGATATAGTTCTTTTCGAGGCCGTGAAAGGTCACTGGACCCAAGAAGGTTACGAAGGGCCGTTCGGCACTCGCGGACAAACAGTGTTTCGCCCAAAGGCCTACGTCGACCTTCAGCCTTTGGGTCTGACTTTAGGCGAGGAAAAGTCCGACTCGCCTTCAGTCTCCACACTGCGTCCCCCGTCAAAGCTCTGCCCAAGTATGCAAGTCTTTCAGCAAGCCAGTGGCTCTCCAGATCAGGCATACCTAGACCCCCGTTGCGTGTACGTTGGATACAGACCTGCCTACGGACCATCGGCCTTGCACCTCCCCAGAGCAATCTGGAAAGGGATCGTTGCAGCGCCAACCGATTTACCTTAGGCAGAGGAAGTACAGCCAATCGGTAAAGGATCAAGGGGAAGACGTACACGGCGCACGCCTCCGCCCTGCCCTTTAAGGACAACCTCCTTGAAAGCCAGATTCCCACCTGAGCATTCACCTTGGCTTGTATTTCCGACCAATTTCGCTCCAGTTGGAGGCCGGGCCCGAACCACACCCCGAGGATGCGGACGGGTCCGTCACTCCAGCGGAACGGCCCCGGAAGAGTATTGCTACCCCTCCAAGCACCGAGCCGCAAACCTTCGCTTTTGTCAAAATTGACCTTGGCTCCTGCAATCCGCTCGTACTCGCTAACCGCCTTCTTCACAGCCTTTATATCCAGACGGCGGGATACAAACACTGTGATATCATCGGCGAACGCGGAAACCCTTGCCGTAAGAGGGCCAGCAAAAGGGACACCGCGCAGGGCCGGATTTGCCGTCCTATCCCTAAGCCTACGGAGCAGGGGCTCCAAAGCTAGGACATAGAGAAGAGGAGACAACGGGCAGCCCTGCCGGACCGACCGCTCGACCGCGAACACCCTCGAACGCCTTCCGTTCACCTGCACCACTGCCTGAGGGTTGTGGTACATCATGCTAATCCATCTGCGGAACTCCGGTTTGAATCCGGCAGTCTCCAAAACAGTCGCCAAAAACCGATGGTCAACCCTATCGAAGGCCTTGGACTGATCTAAACTGATCAGCGCGGCCTCGGTGTCGTCTTCTATACCCTCTAGGACCTCGCGAATCAAGTGCAGGTTGTCCTGGATCGATCTTCCCTTCACAGCAAAGGTCTGCTCAGAGCCGATCAGATCGCTAATGACAAGCTGTAAACGATTCGCTAAGACCCGGGCCAAAATCTTTAACTCTGTGTTAAGCAGAGTTATGGGCCTGTAATCGTCTAAACCCTCCCAAACATGCCTGCCACCTTTCTTCAGCAATGTGATCACGCCCTTGGTAACGCTACCAGGGATGGCTCCCTGGGCGAACCAATGGTTGAACATATCCGTCAGAATAGGCACAAACATGTGCGACATCCTCAAGTACACTTCGTAGGGCAAACCATCTAGTCCCGGCGACTTGTTGAGGCCGACCTGCTTCAACGCGTCACGGACTTCGCATTCAGTAACCACACCCTCGCAGCTAGCCGCTTCAGCCACCCCAAGGCGGGGAAAGTCGGCAAGATAGCTACGAAACTCCCGGAGCGGGAGATCAGTACAGCGGGCAAAGCGATCCCGAAAGTGCGCCCGAAAGGCGTCACGAATCTCGCGAGCCGATCGCAGCAGTCGCCCATCCGGGGCCTTGACAGAACCGATATACCGATCGGGGAACCTTCGCACTTCTTCTTCACGCGCAGTCGCGTTCGTTTTCACAGCTTCGTTGAGAACTCTCTTTAACCTAGATCTAACTACGTATCCCTTGTAGCGCTCGCTACTCTCGCGCTCAAGGTCCCCCCTAGCTAGCTCTACGTTTAGGGAGTCCCCCCCAGCCACCGCCCGGGAAAGTCTATCGTCTATAGATTTCGCTTCCTTGGTCCTATCTAGGTTGAGCTGTTGACCGTACTTGGTAGCGAAATCTCTAATCCTATGTTTAAGAGATCCCCACCACCTATTCCCGGTAACCGCCCCCACTAACGCCCGCTGAATTAGGGATTCCAGCCGGTCCCGGAAGTCCCGTATCTCCAGTAAGGAGGTATTGAACTTCCAGTAGCCGGCCAGACTAGGCCTATTTGCTAACCGTAGACTGACTCTAACAAGTTTATGGTCAGTCCACGCTATCAAGTGGAACGTGGGACAACTAACAAAATCAATGTCAGCTCGTCTCACTAACACTCTGTCCAAGTAGGAGCCTACTTTGGCAGAGGGCGAACTATCTAGCCACGTCCACATCTCCCGCCCTGGGTGATCCAGACGAAACCTGTCGACGAGGTCATGACGAGTCATGAGGCCGGCAAGGCTGCTTTCACACCTTCCCACACGCCTAGCTCCCCGCCCGACCTTATCTATCTTGGGATCAAGGATCGCATTCCAATCACCCATTAAAACTAGCCGCTTCGTATCGTCCAGGAACGGCGCCAACCGACGAAAAAAGGAAACCCTCTCCACAACGATATTGGGCGCATAAACCGCAACCAGACGAAACTTGAAACTTTTCACGGCAACATCGGCCACAACCAGTCGGCCCCCGTCACCTGCAAAAACAACGTCAACATCAGCATCAAGGCTGCGTCCAACTAGCAAAGAAACCCCAACGCTGGTACGGCTGCCGTATGCTGAGAAAACGTTAAAATCGCTTTCCAGCACACGACAGTCGGCACCGCAAGTGAAGTGGGTTTCCTGCACTGCAGCAACATCTACGCCGAGAGTTTTAAGTTCACCAAGCAAGCGCGTACACTTGCCCGGATCCCTCAATCCCCTCACATTCAAAGTAGCAAGGTTTAGAGCCATCAATCCCACTTACCTTACTCAGTGTCGACTACGGGCCGGAAATCCTTCGGGGTGAGGATGCCGACGGCCTGACGCAGGGATCCGGTGCCGAGCTCAGTACTTACTCGGTCGTCCCTGGTAATTCCACCGACATCCATAGGGTACCGCAACTTTAGGGACCTATAGAATGATGGGTGAACCAAAATCGGGACCCTGCCCGCACAGAAGGGGAGCATTTTTTTCAGCATTGGATTTTTCGTATCGACCAGCATTACATCCGCCCGGCTGGCTTCGTCAATAAAGTTCCAAAGTTCTTTGGTCCGATTGCCAGCCAAGCGGACGAATGTGGTCAATTTTGGTGCGTCCTTGAATAGATGTGGTTTTGTGATGTCTTTAGTGTCAATTTTTTGGAGTGAGCGTAATGGTTTTAATGATTGTTTTAAAGTGTGGTCTATGTGTGGATTGTCCATGATATCTTCGCAGAAGTAAAAAGAGTTTATGGCACGTCGGGCTTCCGTAGAGCGTGCTCTTGGTTTTTGAACAGTTGCTGCTGATGTTGACGGTGTTTGGGGAGAGGGTGTAAGTCTGGTTGCTGAATAGGATCTAGTAAGCATTTTGGGGGTTTTAATTGGTGAAAGAGAGGGGGGTAATGGTGTTTCTGTTGGGATGATAGGGGTGGTTTTTGTTTTTTGTGGGAGAGGAATCAATTGTGCTGGTCTTTGTTTATTTTGGACTGGCGATTTTTCTGTTGTTTTTTCCCCCTTATGCTGAGGTATGGTGGTTGTTTGTGTGGGTTTTTTTGGATGTTTTTTCTCCCCCTCTTTAGTTGGTGAGTCCTCGCTGTCTCTCCTTCTTTTTAAATTCATGGACATATCCATCGGTTCAATGTTTTGATTGTCTTCTTTTGTTGATTGTTTTGCAGTTGATTGTTTCGTATTTGTGGTTGTTGGTTTCGTAGTTGTAGTCAAAAGAGTTGTTGTATCTGTTGTTGCTGGTTTTTTAGGGGGAGTTTTTTTCCCTCCCTTTTTTTTGGTGACTTGCGTCCACCCTTCTTCATTTTCTTTAGGGGTTTCTTGTTTGTTTTCTGAGGTTTCTGTTGGTATTATTGCTGCTATGACAGGTGAAGGAGTATCAGTAGTAGTAGCAGTAGTAGTAGTCGTTGTTGTGGTGGTGATTGTTGGTTTTTGAGGGCAGTTCTTCGAAAAGTGGCCGATTTTATTGCAGGACCAACATAGCGGTTTCCTGCCCTCAACGATGACTGTCATGGTTTGATCGCGGTAACGTATTTTATGGGGAATTTTGTTAAACCCTCCCCTATCGAGGCACATAACGAATACGTAGTCACCGTACGCGGTTCCCCGTGTTGACGTTACTTGTGTGACTTGTTCCACGCCGCCGTATATACTTAGATAGGCGGCGAGGACGTCACCACTCAATTGCATAGATACATTGCATACGGTGACTCGTATTCTTCTTTTGCCTCGATATTCCGGTTGTAGCCGGAAGAAGCGTGTGGTGATGTTACCACCGGCGAGGCTTTTCGCTACTTCCTCTGAGGGTAATAATACATCCCATGTAGCGAAACTTCTGCGGCAGAAATATTTTCCTGGGATGTTTGCCGTTTTCAGAAGGTCTTCAAAAGTTTCTTTCTTAATCCCCGCTAGTCTCTTGGTCTTAATGTCTGTGACTACGAAGGACAGGGTCTTCGGTTCGACCGCCTCGACCAATTCGGGTATTGGGAGAATTTCCCCGTCCTTGAAATATTTTTCATATTTTTCGACCCTGTCTCTTGCGTAGTCACAAGGGGATTTTTTATTCACGCAATGTGAAGACCAAGAGACAGCCGTTTGTTTTTGTTTTTGTGCCGGTGGTATTGTACTTGCCGATGAAGAGAGGTCGAATGGAGCTTCTTCCGGCATTGGGGAGGGTTGCGTTTGGAATATGTCGGTCGGTGATTGCGATTTCATGTTGTTGGGCTCCCCCATAGTTGTGAAAACACAACCAGAGGGAGATGAAACGCGTATGGTGTTGCAAAAAATTCAGGCGAGACGAATAAATGTAGAACGATGAATGTTGATAAAAATGGCGGTCGTTTTTTAAAAAAGTTCAACAAAAAAAATCGAGTCGCGTTTGACCCTCCTCACAAACAAAGAACAATAGTTTGAGGGGGGTCACAAAACTTTAACAACAATAACAATATTCAATAACAATAATTTTAACAAAATTTTTAACAATAAAGAACTTACTTTTTCGTGGTGAAAAAGAACTCAGACAAAAAATTTACCTTCTAGTCTGCTTTATTTCTGTGTAGTGTACACAGAAGGCACAAGGCCTTGAAGTTTTTGGGGAGGGGAAGGGAGCGGTCATACTTTTCTATATAAACTAAGGAGACCTAGCTAGCCACATTCGCCGACCCATTCAACAATACAATAAATATCCATTCTTCCATCGTCTTTTGCGCTACAATCACCAAAATACCACATTTGCTCTATGAAGAAGTCCTACTTAAAATCCCGAGATTCGTGAATGATTTTATTTACAAGTATGATTTATTTACAATGAATGTGATGGGAATGGGAGAAAAACCCCGAAATATATACAAAAACAAGGAAAAAATCCCCCGTTTGGTTGCCCTCCCATCCCCCCGTCTATAAAATTGGAGGCCGACTGTTTTCCGGGGCGAAAGAACCGGAAACAAGTCGGACCTACCCTAGGTGGGGCAGGGATCCTAATCTACAGGGGTGAAAAGAATTTAGGGGTCGGGCGCGGTATGGGTTAGTACAAGTAGGTGATATGATTTTTATACATATGAATGTTCAAGATCTTCAGTAAACGTGGACTGGGATACGGATTGAGGTACAAAAATAATGGGGATGGGGAAGATCTTGAGAACTAACAACTAGATGACGGGGACAATGACTCACAAACATACTGCTAACTAGGTACCTGGGTACCAAAAGAAAAAGGGAACAGTTTTACTCACCAGGGGTGGGGTCCCTAAGGACCCGTACCGTAGACGCCATGAGCCGGCAGAGGAGGGAAGGATGACTCCAACGTTGCTCCCTTTCGCACGACCAGGCTCGCTGCATTCACCCACCTTTTGCTGAATGTTATGCGATCCAAGCGTTTTCTATCGCATCTGATTTTGACCCTCAGCTGATGCCGAAAATACAAAATCAGATCACGATGAGAAAAGTTTGCATCGTCATACAATCCCTTGTTTCGCGTCGTCCAAATCACCATTCTAGCTACAGCTAGGATCGCGAGAAACACCACACGCTTCTCACCCTGATACGGAGGAAGAACGTTGTCCACGACGTAACCAACGTCGAGCAGCACGAGCTGTTTGGGTTCGATGCGAGCCGTCCACTCGCCGACGTGATCCCAAAACGGGCGAACTCGCTCGCAGTAGTAGAAGGCGTGCTCAGCCGTTTCTTCCAAGCCACTGCCGCAGCGAGCGCAATCGGGCATGTCTGCCAGGCCCGCTTTGTAGTTCAAGCCGACAAGGGGTAACGCATTTCGCACAAGTCGCCAGGTGAGCGAGAACTCGGAGTTGTTCAAGAAGCTCGATCCTGGCGCCCAATTCCAATGAGAGCGAATCTCCTCCGTCGTCCAGCCGTGCCGCTCGCTGAGAGGATCAGAAGCGGAACCCACCACTAGCTCCCGATATAGTTCTTTTCGAGGCCGTGAAAGGTCACTGGACCCAAGAAGGTTACGAAGGGCCGTTCGGCACTCGCGGACAAACAGTGTTTCGCCCAAAGGCCTACGTCGACCTTCAGCCTTTGGGTCTGACTTTAGGCGAGGAAAAGTCCGACTCGCCTTCAGTCTCCACACTGCGTCCCCCGTCAAAGCTCTGCCCAGGTATGCAAGTCTTTCAGCAAGCCAGTGGCTCTCCAGATCAGGCATACCTAGACCCCCGTTGCGTGTACGTTGGATACAGACCTGCCTACGGACCATCGGCCTTGCACCTCCCCAGAGCAATCTGGAAAGGGATCGTTGCAGCGCCAACCGATTTACCTTAGGCAGAGGAAGTACAGCCAATCGGTAAAGGATCAAGGGGAAGACGTACACGGCGCACGCCTCCGCCCTGCCCTTTAAGGACAACCTCCTTGAAAGCCAGATTCCCACCTGAGCATTCACCTTGGCTTGTATTTCCGACCAATTTCGCTCCAGTTGGAGGCCGGGCCCGAACCACACCCCGAGGATGCGGACGGGTCCGTCACTCCAGCGGAACGGCCCCGGAAGAGTATTGCTACCCCTCCAAGCACCGAGCCGCAAACCTTCGCTTTTGTCAAAATTGACCTTGGCTCCTGCAATCCGCTCGTACTCGCTAACCGCCTTCTTCACAGCCTTTATATCCAGACGGCGGGATACAAACACTGTGATATCATCGGCGAACGCGGAAACCCTTGCCGTAAGAGGGCCAGCAAAAGGGACACCGCGCAGGGCCGGATTTGCCGTCCTATCCCTAAGCCTACGGAGCAGGGGCTCCAAAGCTAGGACATAGAGAAGAGGAGACAACGGGCAGCCCTGCCGGACCGACCGCTCGACCGCGAACACCGTCGAACGCCTTCCGTTCACCTGCACCACTGCCTGAGGGTTGTGGTACATCATGCTAATCCATCTGCGGAACTCCGGTTTGAATCCGGCAGTCTCCAAAACAGTCGCCAAAAACCGATGGTCAACCCTATCGAAGGCCTTGGACTGATCTAAACTGATCAGCGCGGCCTCGGTGTCGTCTTCTATACCCTCTAGGACCTCGCGAATCAAGTGCAGGTTGTCCTGGATCGATCTTCCCTTCACAGCAAAGGTCTGCTCAGAGCCGATCAGATCGCTAATGACAAGCTGTAAACGATTCGCTAAGACCCGGGCCAAAATCTTTAACTCTGTGTTAAGCAGAGTTATGGGCCTGTAATCGTCTAAACCCTCCCAAACATGCCTGCCACCTTTCTTCAGCAATGTGATCACGCCCTTGGTAACGCTACCAGGGATGGCTCCCTGGGCGAACCAATGGTTGAACATATCCGTCAGAATAGGCACAAACATGTGCGACATCCTCAAGTACACTTCGTAGGGCAAACCATCTAGTCCCGGCGACTTGTTGAGGCCGACCTGCTTCAACGCGTCACGGACTTCGCATTCAGTAACCACACCCTCGCAGCTAGCCGCTTCAGCCACCCCAAGGCGGGGAAAGTCGGCAAGATAGCTACGAAACTCCCGGAGCGGGAGATCAGTACAGCGGGCAAAGCGATCCCGAAAGTGCGCCCGAAAGGCGTCACGAATCTCGCGAGCCGATCGCAGCAGTCGCCCATCCGGGGCCTTGACAGAACCGATATACCGATCGGGGAACCTTCGCACTTCTTCTTCACGCGCAGTCGCGTTCGTTTTCACAGCTTCGTTGAGAAATCTCTTTAACCTAGATCTAACTACGTATCCCTTGTAGCGCTCGCTACTCTCGCGCTCAAGGTCCCCCCTAGCTAGCTCTACGTTTAGGGAGTCCCCCCCAGCCACCGCCCGGGAAAGTCTATCGTCTATAGATTTCGCTTCCGCGGTCCTATCTAGGTTGAGCTGTCGACCGTACTTGGTAGCGAAATCTCTAATCCTATGTTTAAGAGATCCCCACCACCTATTCCCGGTAACCGCCCCCACTAACGCCCGCTGAATTAGGGATTCCAACCGGTCCCGGAAGTCCCGTATCTCCAGTAAGGAGGTATTGAACTTCCAGTAGCCGGCCAGACTAGGCCTATTTGCTAATCGTAGACTGACTCTAACAAGTTTATGGTCAGTCCACGCTATCAAGTGGAACGTGGGACAACTAACAAAATCAATGTCAGCTCGTCTCACTAACACTCTGTCCAAGTAGGAGCCTACTTTGGCAGAGGGCGAACTATCTAGCCACGTCCACATCTCCCGCCCTGGGTGATCCAGACGAAACCTTTCGACGAGGTCATGACGAGTCATGAGGCCGGCAAGGCTGCTTTCACACCTTCCCACACGCCTAGCTCCCCGCCCGACCTTATCTATCTTGGGATCAAGTATCGCATTCCAATCACCCATTAAAACTAGCCGCTTCGTATCGTCCAGGAACGGCGCCAACCGACGAAAAAAGGAAACCCTCTCCACAACGATATTGGGCGCATAAACCGCAACCAGACGAAACTTGAAACTTTTCACGGCAACATCGGCCACAACCAGTCGGCCCCCGTCACCTGCAAAAACAACGTCAACATCAGCATCAAGGCTGCGTCCAACTAGCAAAGAAACCCCAACGCTGGTACGGCTGCCGTATGCTGAGAAAACGTTAAAATCGCTTTCCAGCACACGACAGTCGGCACCGCAAGTGAAGTGGGTTTCCTGCACTGCAGCAACATCTACGCCGAGAGTTTTAAGTTCACCAAGCAAGCGCGTACACTTGCCCGGATCCCTCAATCCCCTCACATTCAAAGTAGCAAGGTTTAGAGCCATCAATCCCACTTACCTTACTCAGTGTCGACTACGGGCCGGAAATCCTTGGGAGTAAGGATGCCGACGGCCTGACGCAGGGATCCGGTGCCGAGCTCAGTACTTACTCGGTCGTCCCTGGTAATTCCACCGACATCCATAGGGTACCGCAACTTTAGGGACCTATAGAATGATGGGTGAACCAAAATCGGGACCCTGCCCGCACAGAAGGGTAGCATTTTTTTCAGCATTGGATTTTTCGTATCGACCAGCATTACATCCGCCCGGCTGGCTTCGTCAATAAAGTTCCAGAGTTCTTTGGTACGATTGCCAGCCAAGCGGACGAATGTGGTCAATTTTGGTGCGTCCTTGAATAGATGTGGTTTTGTGATGTCTTTAGTGTCAATTTTTTGGAGTGAGCGTAATGGTTTTAATGATTGTTTTAAAGTGTGGTCTATGTGTGGACTGTCCATGATATCTTCGCAGAAGTAAAAAGAGTTTATGGCACGTCGGGCTTCCGTAGAGCGTGCTCTTGGTTTTTGAACAGTTGCTGCTGATGTTGACGGTGTTTGGGGAGAGGGTGTAAGTCTGGTTGCTGAATAGGATCGAGTAAGCATTTTGGGGGTTTTAATTGGTGAAAGAGAGGGGGGTAATGGTGTTTCTGTTGGGATGATAGGGGTGGTTTTTGTTTTTTGTGGGAGAGGAATCAATTGTGCTGGTCTTTGTTTATTTTGGACTGGCGATTTTTCTGTTGTTTTTTCCCCCTTATGCTGAGGTATGGTGGTTGTTTGTGTGGGTTTTTTTGGATGTTTTTTCTCCCCCTCTTTAGTTGGTGAGTCCTCGCTGTCTCTCCTTCTTTTTAAATTCATGGACATATCCATCGGTTCAATGTTTTGATTGTCTTCTTTTGTTGATTGTTTTGCAGTTGATTGTTTCGTATTTGTTGTCGTTGGTTTCGTAGTTGTAGTCAAAAGAGTTGTTGTATCTGTTGTTGCTGGGTTTTTTGGGGGAGTTTTTTTCCCTCCCTTTTTTCTGGTGACTTGCGTCCACCCTTCCTCATTTTCTTTAGGGGTTTCTTGTTTGTTTTCTGAGGTTTCTGTTGGTATTATTGCTGCTATGACAGGTGAAGGAGTATCAGTAGTAGTAGTAGTATTCGTTGTTGTGGTGGTGATTGTTGATTTTTGAGGGCAGTTTTTTGAAAAGTGGCCGATGTTATTGCAAAACCAACATAGCGGTTTCCTGCCCTCAACGATGACTGTCATGGTTTGATCGCGGTAACGTATTTTATGGGGAATTTTGTTAAACCCTCCCCTATCGAGGCACATAACGAATACGTAGTCACCGTACGCGGTTCCCCGTGTTGACGTTACTTGTGTGACTTGTTCCACGCCGCCGTATATACTTAGATAGGCGGCGAGGACGTCACCACTCAATTGCATAGATACATTGCATACGGTGACTCGTATTCTTCTTTTGCCTCGATATTCCGGTTGTAGCCGGAAGAAGCGTGTGGTGATGTTACCACCGGCGAGGCTTTTCGCTACTTCCTCTGAGGGTAATAAGACATCCCAGGTCGCGAAACTTCTGCGGCAGAAGTATTTCCCTGGGATGTTTGCTGTTTTCAAAAGGTCCTCAAATGTCTCCTTTTTTACCCCCGCTAGTCTCTTGGTCTTAATGTCTGTGACTACGAAGGACAGGGTCTTCGGTTCGACCGCCTCGACCAATTCGGGTATTGGGAGAATTTCCCCGTCCTTGAAATATTTTTCATATTTTTCGACCCTGTCTCTTGCGTAGTCACAAGGGGATTTTTTATTCACGCAATGTGAAGACCAAGAGACAGCCGTTTGTTTTTGTTTTTGTGCCGGTGGTATTGTACTTGCCGATGAAGAGAGGTCGAATGGAGCTTCTTCCGGCATTGGGGAGGGTTGCGTTTGGAATATGTCGGTCGGTGATTGCGATTTCATGTTGTTGGGCTCCCCCATAGTTGTGAAAACACAACCAGAGGGAGATGAAACGCGTATGGTGTTGCAAAAAATTCAGGCGAGACGAATAAATGTAGAACGATGAATGTTGATAAAAATGGCGGTCGTTTTTTAAAAAAGTTCAACAAAAAAAATCGAGTCGCGTTTGACCCTCCTCACAAACAAAGAACAATAGTTTGAGGGGGGTCACAAAACTTTAACAACAATAACAATATTCAATAACAATAATTTTAACAAAATTTTTAACAATAAAGAACTTACTTTTTCGTGGTGAAAAAGAACTCAGACAAAAAATTTACCTTCTAGTCTGCTTTATTTCTGTGTAGTGTACACAGAAGGCACAAGGCCTTGAAGTTTTTGGGGAGGGGAAGGGAGCGGTCATACTTTTCTATATAAACTAAGGAGACCTAGCTAGCCACATTCGCCGACCCATTCAACAATACAATAAATATCCATTCATCCATCGCCTTTTGCGCTACAATCACCACAATACCACATTTGCTCTATGAAGAAGTCCTACTTAAAATCCCGAGATTCGTGAATGATTTTATTTACAAGTATGATTTATTTACAATGAATGTGATGGGAATGGGAGAAAAACCCCGAAATATATATAAAAACAAGGAAAAATCCCCCGTTTGGTTGCCCTCCCATCCCCCCGTCTATAAAATTGGAGGCCGACTGTTTTCCGGGGCGAAAGAACCGGAAACAAGTCGGACCTACCCTAGGTGGGGCAGGGATCCTAATCTACAGGGGTGAAAAGAATTTAGGGGTCGGGCGCGGTATGGGTTAATACAAGTAGGTGATATGATTTTTATACATATGAATGTTCAAGATCTTCAGTAAACGTGGACTGGGATACGGATTGAGGTACAAAAATAATGGGGATGGGGAAGATCTTGAGAACTAACAACTAGATGACGGGGACAATGACTCACAAACATACTGCTAACTAGGTACCTGGGTACCAAAAGAAAAAGGGAACAGTTTTACTCACCAGGGGTGGGGTCCCTAAGGACCCGTACCGTAGACGCCATGAGCCGGCAGAGGAGGGAAGGATGACTCCAACGTTGCTCCCTTTCGCACGACCAGGCTCGCTGCATTCACCCACCTTTTGCTGAATGTTATGCGATCCAAGCGTTTTCTATCGCATCTGATTTTGACCCTCAGCTGATGCCGAAAATACAAAATCAGATCACGATGAGAAAAGTTTGCATCGTCATACAATCCCTTGTTTCGCGTCGTCCAAATCACCATTCTAGCTACAGCTAGGATCGCGAGAAACACCACACGCTTCTCACCCTGATACGGAGGAAGAACGTTGTCCACGACGTAACCAACGTCGAGCAGCACGAGCTGTTTGGGTTCGATGCGAGCCGTCCACTCGCCGACGTGATCCCAAAACGGGCGAACTCGCTCGCAGTAGTAGAAGGCGTGCTCAGCCGTTTCTTCCAAGCCACTGCCGCAGCGAGCGCAATCGGGCATGTCTGCCAGGCCCGCTTTGTAGTTCAAGCCGACAAGGGGTAACGCATTTCGCACAAGTCGCCAGGTGAGCGAGAACTCGGAGTTGTTCAAGAAGCTCGATCCTGGCGCCCAATTCCAATGAGAGCGAATCTCCTCCGTCGTCCAGCCGTGCCGCTCGCTGAGAGGATCAGAAGCGGAACCCACCACTAGCTCCCGATATAGTTCTTTTCGAGGCCGTGAAAGGTCACTGGACCCAAGAAGGTTACGAAGGGCCGTTCGGCACTCGCGGACAAACAGTGTTTCGCCCAAAGGCCTACGTCGACCTTCAGCCTTTGGGTCTGACTTTAGGCGAGGAAAAGTCCGACTCGCCTTCAGTCTCCACACTGCGTCCCCCGTCAAGGCTCTGCCCAAGTATGCAAGTCTTTCAGCAAGCCAGTGGCTCTCCAGATCAGGCATACCTAGACCCCCGTTGCGTGTACGTTGGATACAGACCTGCCTACGGACCATCGGCCTTGCACCTCCCCAGAGCAATCTGGAAAGGGATCGTTGCAGCGCCAACCGATTTACCTTAGGCAGAGGAAGTACAGCCAATCGGTAAAGGATCAAGGGGAAGACGTACACGGCGCACGCCTCCGCCCTGCCCTTTAAGGACAACCTCCTTGAAAGCCAGATTCCCACCTGAGCATTCACCTTGGCTTGTATTTCCGACCAATTTCGCTCCAGTTGGAGGCCGGGCCCGAACCACACCCCGAGGATGCGGACGGGTCCGTCACTCCAGCGGAACGGCCCCGGAAGAGTATTGCTACCCCTCCAAGCACCGAGCCGCAAACCTTCGCTTTTGTCAAAATTGACCTTGGCTCCTGCAATCCGCTCGTACTCGCTAACCGCCTTCTTCACAGCCTTTATATCCAGACGGCGGGATACAAACACTGTGATATCATCGGCGAACGCGGAAACCCTTGCCGTAAGAGGGCCAGCAAAAGGGACACCGCGCAGGGCCGGATTTGCCGTCCTATCCCTAAGCCTACGGAGCAGGGGCTCCAAAGCTAGGACATAGAGAAGAGGAGACAACGGGCAGCCCTGCCGGACCGACCGCTCGACCGCGAACACCGTCGAACGCCTTCCGTTCACCTGCACCACTGCCTGAGGGTTGTGGTACATCATGCTAATCCATCTGCGGAACTCCGGTTTGAATCCGGCAGTCTCCAAAACAGTCGCCAAAAACCGATGGTCAACCCTATCGAAGGCCTTGGACTGATCTAAACTGATCAGCGCGGCCTCGGTGTCGTCTTCTATACCCTCTAGGACCTCGCGAATCAAGTGCAGGTTGTCCTGGATCGATCTTCCCTTCACAGCAAAGGTCTGCTCAGAGCCGATCAGATCGCTAATGACAAGCTGTAAACGATTCGCTAAGACCCGGGCCAAAATCTTTAACTCTGTGTTAAGCAGAGTTATGGGCCTGTAATCGTCTAAACCCTCCCAAACATGCCTGCCACCTTTCTTCAGCAATGTGATCACGCCCTTGGTAACGCTACCAGGGATGGCTCCCTGGGCGAACCAATGGTTGAACATATCCGTCAGAATAGGCACAAACATGTGCGACATCCTCAAGTACACTTCGTAGGGCAAACCATCTAGTCCCGGCGACTTGTTCAGGCCGACCTGCTTCAACGCGTCACGGACTTCGCATTCAGTAACCACACCCTCGCAGCTAGCCGCTTCAGCCACCCCAAGGCGGGGAAAGTCGGCAAGATAGCTACGAAACTCCCGGAGCGGGAGATCAGTACAGCGGGCAAAGCGATCCCGAAAGTGCGCCCGAAAGGCGTCACGAATCTCACGAGTCGATCGCAGCAGTCGCCCATCCGGGGCCTTGACAGAACCGATATACCGATCGGGGAACCTTCGCACTTCTTCTTCACGCGCAGTCGCGTTCGTTTTCACAGCTTCGTTGAGAACTCTCTTTAACCTAGATCTAACTACGTATCCCTTGTAGCGCTCGCTACTCTCGCGCTCAAGGTCCCCCCTAGCTAGCTCTACGTTTAGGGAGTCCCCCCCAGCCACCGCCCGGGAAAGTCTATCGTCTATAGATTTCGCTTCCGCGGTCCTATCTAGGTTGAGCTGTTGACCGTACTTGGTAGCGAAATCTCTAATCCTATGTTTAAGAGATCCCCACCACCTATTCCCGGTAACCGCCCCCACTAACGCCCGCTGAATTAGGGATTCCAACCGGTCCCGGAAGTCCCGTATCTCCAGTAAGGAGGTATTGAACTTCCAGTAGCCGGCCAGACTAGGCCTATTTGCTAACCGTAGACTGACTCTAACAAGTTTATGGTCAGTCCACGCTATCAAGTGGAACGTGGGACAACTAACAAAATCAATGTCAGCTCGTCTCACTAACACTCTGTCCAAGTAGGAGCCTACTTTGGCAGAGGGCGAACTATCTAGCCACGTCCACATCTCCCGCCCTGGGTGATCCAGACGAAACCTGTCGACGAGGTCATGACGAGTCATGAGGCCGGCAAGGCTGCTTTCACACCTTCCCACACGCCTAGCTCCCCGCCCGACCTTATCTATCTTGGGATCAAGGATCGCATTCCAATCACCCATTAAAACTAGCCGCTTCGTATCGTCCAGGAACGGCGCCAACCGACGAAAAAAGGAAACCCTCTCCACAACGATATTGGGCGCATAAACCGCAACCAGACGAAACTTGAAACTTTTCACGGCAACATCGGCCACAACCAGTCGGCCCCCGTCACCTGCAAAAACAACGTCAACATCAGCATCAAGGCTGCGTCCAACTAGCAAAGAAACCCCAACGCTGGTACGGCTGCCGTATGCTGAGAAAACGTTAAAATCGCTTTCCAGCACACGACAGTCGGCACCGCAAGTGAAGTGGGTTTCCTGCACTGCAGCAACATCTACGCCGAGAGTTTTAAGTTCACCAAGCAAGCGCGTACACTTGCCCGGATCCCTCAATCCCCTCACATTCAAAGTAGCAAGGTTTAGAGCCATCAATCCCACTTACCTTACTCAGTGTCGACTATGGGCCGGAAATCCTTGGGAGTAAGGATGCCGACGGCCTGACGCAGGGATCCGGTGCCGAGCTCAGTACTTACTCGGTCGTCCCTGGTAATTCCACCGACATCCACGGGGTACCGCAATTTTAGGGACCTATAGAAGGTAGGGTGAACTAAAATCGGGACCCTGCCCGAACAAAAAGGAAGCAATTTTTTTAAACTTTGGTGGCGCAAATCCGCCAACATTGCGTCCGCTCGACTGGCCCCCTCAAGAAAGTGCCAAAGCTCTTTGGTTCGGGGTCCAGCCGAACGGACGAATGTGGTCACCATTGCGGCACTCTTAAAAAGATACGGGTTGGTGATGTCCTTGCCGTCTATTTTTTTAAGTGATGATAAAGGTTTTAAAGTTTTTTTTAAAATGTGGTCCATGTTTTGGGGCTCGAGGATGTCCTCGCAGAAATGAAATGCGGTGAAGGCACGTCGGACTTCGTTTGAAGCCGACCGTGACCTTGGCTTGAGTTCTGTTGATGATGGTGATGCTGCTGCTGTTGGTGACTCCCTGGTCACCGATTGTGCCCGTGTAAGGAGCTTAGGGGTTCTGATTGGTGAGAGTGAAGGTGATTTTGGGGAAAGTGGGAAGTCAGAGAGGTGTGCTGGGGTATTTTGATGTTTTTGTGGGGGAGGAATAATTTGGGCTGGTCTTTCAGTTTTTTCGCCCTTTTGTTGAGGTTGGGAGGGTGTTTGGGACTGTGTTTGTGTTTCTTTTGCTGGTCCCTTAATGTGTTTTTTCTCCCCCTCCCCAGCTACCGAGTCATCACTATCCCTTCGCCGTTTTAGGTTAATTGAATAATCCATAGCTTCGTCTTCTTTTTCAATGTTATTTTCTTTGTTTTTCTTTTTTGTTAATGACGATGATGATGATGATCTTGCAGATGTCGATGATGATGATGGTTTGGCTGTGCTTGTGGTAGGAGTACTACTAGAATCAATTTTAGCAGTCGTGGTGATGTTTGGTTTTTTTGAAACTGTTGCTGTTGCTGGTTCTTTGATGGGGGTTTGTTTTGCTGGTTCTTTGATGGGAGTTTTTTTCTTTTTTCCCCCTTTCACTACTTGGGTCCAGCCCTCTTCTTTGTTGGGGCTGTCCCCGGTTTTAGTTTTAGGGGTTTCGTTTTTATTTACTTCAGCTGTTGTCGCTGTTGCTGCTATAGTTGTCGTTGTGTTCGTTGTGTTCGTTGTCGTTTCTGTTGTTGTTGTTGTTGTGGCCGGAGTTGTTTTGGTTGTTTTTTGAGGGCAGGATTTTGAAAAGTGCCCCAGCTGCTTGCAATTCCAGCACTGGGGCTTCCTGCCCTCAACAACGACTGTCATTATCTGGTGTTCGTACTCTATTATGTGAGGTATGGATGTGAACCCCCCTCTGTCCAGGCACATGGTGAAGATATAATCACCGTGCGCTGTCCCGTTAACTGACTTAGCTTTGGTAATATCTTCTATTTCTCCGTGTTTTACGAGGTAGGCAGCCAGGACCTCCTCATTCAGTTGTATCGGGACATTACACACGGTGATTCGTATTTTACGTCTTCCCATGTACTCTGGCTGAAGCCGGAAGTACTTGGAGATGACATTTTCGCCGGCCAGCTTGGCTGCAAGGTCTTCTGATGGTAACAGAACATCCCATGTTGCGAAGCTACGTCTACAGTAGTACTTCGCGGGGATGTCTGCTGCTTTTAGTAATCCTTCAAAAGTATCTTTTTTGATACCTGCCAGCCTCTTTGTTTTTAAATCTGTGACAACGAACGAGATTATTTTTGGCTGTACTTCCTGTACAAGTTCGGGAATAGGGAGGATCCTATTCCCTTGGAAGTACTTCTCGTATTTCTGTCTTATTTTGTTGTAGTCTTTTGGTGTTTTTTGAATTACTTTTGTTGTCCAAGAGGCTGGCAGTGAAGGTACCTTTTGCGCCGGTTGGATTGAACTGGCCGACGAAGATGGCTGCGAAAGTGCAGGCCATCTTTCTTCCGGCTTTGAGGGGGGACTTTGATCTTTAAAAATGTCGGGTGATAATGACCCTGGTGAATTTGGTGCCTCTGCCATAGCTGCTTATGAGGCAGCTAGGGGAGGATGACCGTCGAATGTTCTGTGTAGGTGAAAATACGTTGGATGATGATGATGTAGTAAGTCGTTATGTTTTTTCAAAAATGATCCGAGGATAACAAGCGTTGACCCCCCTCAACAAACAAAATAACAATTGTTTGGGGGAGGGGCAGTCAACAATAATAACAGTTCAAAAACAGTAACAAAAAATTCCAACAAATAACAATACTTTTCAAAGCAATAACAATTTTAACAATAAAACAACTTACTTTTTTCAAGTGAAAAAGAACTCAGACAAAAAAATTCACCTTCTAGTCTGCTTTATTTCTGTGTAGTGTACACAGAAGGCACAAGGCCTTGAAGTTTTTGGGGAGGGGAAGGGAGCGGTCATACTTTTCTATATAAACTAAGGAGACCTAGCTAGCCACATTCGCCGACCCATTCAACAATACAATAAATATCCATTCATCCATCGCCTTTTGCGCTACAATCACCACAATACCACATTTGCTCTATGAAGAAGTCCTACTTAAAATCCCGAGATTCATGAATGATTTTATGATTTATTTACAATGAATGTGATGGGAATGGGAGAAAAACCCCGAAATATATATAAAAACAAGGAAAAATCCCCCGTTTGGTTGCCCTCCCATCCCCCCGTCTATAAAATTGGAGGCCGACTGTTTTCCGGGGCGAAAGAACCGGAAACAAGTCGGACCTACCCTAGGTGGGGCAGGGATCCTAATCTACAGGGGTGAAAAGAATTTAGGGGTCGGGCGCGGTATGGGTTAATACAAGTAGGTGATATGATTTTTATACATATGAATGTTCAAGATCTTCAGTAAACGTGGACTGGGATGCGGGTTCAGGTACAAAAATAATGGGGATGGGGAAGATCTTGAGAACTAACAACTAGATGACGGGGACAATGACTCACAAACATACTGCTAACTAGGTACCTGGGTACCAAAGAAAAAGGGAACAGTTTTACTCACCAGGGGTGGGGTCCCTAAGGACCCGTACCGTAGACGCCATGAGCCGGCAGAGGAGGGAAGGATGACTCCAACGTTGCTCCCTTTCGCACGACCAGGCTCGCTGCATTCACCCACCTTTTGCTGAATGTTATGCGATCCAAGCGTTTTCTATCGCATCTGATTTTGACCCTCAGCTGATGCCGAAAATACAAAATCAGATCACGATGAGAAAAATTTGCATCGTCATACAATCCCTTGTTTCGCGTCGTCCAAATCACCATTCTAGCTACAGCTAGGATCGCGAGAAACACCACACGCTTCTCACCCTGATACGGAGGAAGAACGTTGTCCACGACGTAACCAACGTCGAGCAGCACGAGCTGTTTGGGTTCGATGCGAGCCGTCCACTCGCCGACGTGATCCCAAAACGGGCGAACTCGCCCGCAGTAGTAGAAGGCGTGCTCAGCCGTTTCTTCCAAGCCACTGCCGCAGCGAGCGCAATCGGGCATGTCTGCCAGGCCCGCTTTGTAGTTCAAGCCGACAAGGGGTAACGCATTTCGTACAAGTCGCCAGGTGAGCGAGAACTCGGAGTTGTTCAAGAAGCTCGATCCTGGCGCCCAATTCCAATGAGAGCGAATCTCCTCCGTCGTCCAGCCGTGCCGCTCGCTGAGAGGATCAGAAGCGGAACCCACCACTAGCTCCCGATATAGTTCTTTTCGAGGCCGTGAAAGGTCACTGGACCCAAGAAGGTTACGAAGGGCCGTTCGGCACTCGCGGACAAACAGTGTTTCGCCCAAAGGCCTACGTCGACCTTCAGCCTTTGGGTCTGACTTTAGGCGAGGAAAAGTCCGACTCGCCTTCAGTCTCCACACTGCGTCCCCCGTCAAAGCTCTGCCCAGGTATGCAAGTCTTTCAGCAAGCCAGTGGCTCTCCAGATCAGGCATACCTAGACCCCCGTTGCGTGTACGTTGGATACAGACCTGCCTACGGACCATCGGCCTTGCACCTCCCCAGAGCAATCTGGAAAGGGATCGTTGCAGCGCCAACCGATTTACCTTAGGCAGAGGAAGTACAGCCAATCGGTAAAGGATCAAGGGGAAGACGTACACGGCGCACGCCTCCGCCCTGCCCTTTAAGGACAACCTCCTTGAAAGCCAGATTCCCACCTGAGCATTCACCTTGGCTTGTATTTCCGACCAATTTCGCTCCAGTTGGAGGCCGGGCCCGAACCACACCCCGAGGATGCGGACGGGTCCGTCACTCCAGCGGAACGGCCCCGGAAGAGTATTGCTACCCCTCCAAGCACCGAGCCGCAAACCTTCGCTTTTGTCAAAGTTGACCTTGGCTCCTGCAATCCGCTCGTACTCGCTAACCGCCTTCTTCACAGCCTTTATATCCAGACGGCGGGATACAAACACTGTGATATCATCGGCGAACGCGGAAACCCTTGCCGTAAGAGGGCCAGCAAAAGGGACACCGCGCAGGGCCGGATTTGCCGTCCTATCCCTAAGCCTACGGAGCAGGGGCTCCAAAGCTAGGACATAGAGAAGAGGAGACAACGGGCAGCCCTGCCGGACCGACCGCTCGACCGCGAACACCGTCGAACGCCTTCCGTTCACCTGCACCACTGCCTGAGGGTTGTGGTACATCATGCTAATCCATCTGCGGAACTCCGGTTTGAATCCGGCAGTCTCCAAAACAGTCGCCAAAAACCGATGGTCAACCCTATCGAAGGCCTTGGACTGATCTAAACTGATCAGCGCGGCCTCGGTGTCGTCTTCTATACCCTCTAGGACCTCGCGAATCAAGTGCAGGTTGTCCTGGATCGATCTTCCCTTCACAGCAAAGGTCTGCTCAGAGCCGATCAGATCGCTAATGACAAGCTGTAAACGATTCGCTAAGACCCGGGCCAAAATCTTTAACTCTGTGTTAAGCAGAGTTATGGGCCTGTAATCGTCTAAACCCTCCCAAACATGCCTGCCACCTTTCTTCAGCAATGTGATCACGCCCTTGGTAACGCTACCAGGGATGGCTCCCTGGGCGAACCAATGGTTGAACACATCCGTCAGAATAGGCACAAACATGTGCGACATCCTCAAGTACACTTCGTAGGGCAAACCATCTAGTCCCGGCGACTTGTTCAGGCCGACCTGCTTCAACGCGTCACGGACTTCACATTCAGTAACCACACCCTCGCAGCTAGCCGCTTCAGCCACCCCAAGGCGGGGAAAGTCGGCAAGATAGCTACGAAACTCCCGGAGCGGGAGATCAGTACAGCGGGCAAAGCGATCCCGAAAGTGCGCCCGAAAGGCGTCACGAATCTCGCGAGCCGATCGCAGCAGTCGCCCATCCGGGGCCTTGACAGAACCGATATACCGATCGGGGAACCTTCGCACTTCTTCTTCACGCGCAGTCGCGTTCGTTTTCACAGCTTCGTTGAGAACTCTCTTTAACCTAGATCTAACTACGTATCCCTTGTAGCGCTCGCTACTCTCGCGCTCAAGGTCCCCCCTAGCTAGCTCTACGTTTAGGGAGTCCCCCCCAGCCACCGCCCGGGAAAGTCTATCGTCTATAGATTTCGCTTCCTTGGTCCTATCTAGGTTGAGCTGTTGACCGTACTTGGTAGCGAAATCTCTAATCCTATGTTTAAGAGATCCCCACCACCTATTCCCGGTAACCGCCCCCACTAACGCCCGCTGAATTAGGGATTCCAACCGGTCCCGGAAGTCCCGTATCTCCAGTAAGGAGGTATTGAACTTCCAGTAGCCGGCCAGACTAGGCCTATTTGCTAACCGTAGACTGACTCTAACAAGTTTATGGTCAGTCCACGCTATCAAGTGGAACGTGGGACAACTAACAAAATCAATGTCAGCTCGTCTCACTAACACTCTGTCCAAGTAGGAGCCTACTTTGGCAGAGGGCGAACTATCTAGCCACGTCCACATCTCCCGCCCTGGGTGATCCAGACGAAACCTGTCGACGAGGTCATGACGAGTCATGAGGCCGGCAAGGCTGCTTTCACACCTTCCCACACGCCTAGCTCCCCGCCCGACCTTATCTATCTTGGGATCAAGGATCGCATTCCAATCACCCATTAAAACTAGCCGCTTCGTATCGTCCAGGAACGGTGCCAACCGACGAAAAAAGGAAACCCTCTCCACAACGATATTGGGCGCATAAACCGCAACCAGACGAAACTTGAAACTTTTCACGGCAACATCGGCCACAACCAGTCGGCCCCCGTCACCTGCAAAAACAACGTCAACATCAGCATCAAGGCTGCGTCCAACTAGCAAAGAAACCCCAACGCTGGTACGGCTGCCGTATGCTGAGAAAACGTTAAAATCGCTTTCCAGCACACGACAGTCGGCACCGCAAGTGAAGTGGGTTTCCTGCACTGCAGCAACATCTACGCCGAGAGTTTTAAGTTCACCAAGCAAGCGCGTACACTTGCCCGGATCCCTCAATCCCCTCACATTCAAAGTAGCAAGGTTTAGAGCCATCAATCCCACTTACCTTACTCAGTGTCGACTACGGGCCGGAAATCCTTCGGAGTAAGGATGCCGACGGCCTGACGCAGGGATCCGGTGCCGAGCTCAGTACTTACTCGGTCGTCCCTGGTAATTCCACCGACATCCACGGGGTACCGCAATTTTAGGGATCTATAGAAGGTAGGGTGAACTAAAATCGGGACCCTGCCCGAACAAAAAGGAAGCAATTTTTTTAAACTTTGGTGGCGCAAATCCGCCAACATTGCGTCCGCTCGACTGGCCCCCTCAAGAAAGTGCCAAAGCTCTTTGGTTCGGGGTCCAGCCGAACGGACGAATGTGGTCACCATTGCGGCCCTCTTAAAAAGATACGGGTTGGTGATGTCCTTGCCGTCTATTTTTTTAAGTGATGATAGGGGTTTTAAAGTTTTTTTTAAAATGTGGTCCATGTTTTGGGGCTCGAGGATGTCCTCGCAGAAATGAAAAGCGGTGAAGGCACGTCGGACTTCGTTTGAAGCCGACCGTGACCTTGGCTTGAGTTCTGTTGATGATGGTGATGCTGCTGCTGTTGGTGACTCCCTGGTCACCGATTGTGCCCGTGTAAGGAGCTTAGGGGTTCTGATTGGTGAGAGTGAAGGTGATTTTGGGGAAAGTGGGAAGTCAGAGAGGTGTGCTGGGGTATTTGGATGTTTTTGTGGGGGAGGAATAATTTGGGCTGGTCTTTCAATTTTTTTCTTTTCGCCCTTTTCTTGAGGTTGGGAGGGTGTTTGGGACTGTGTTGGTGTTTCTTGGTGTGGTCCCTTAATGTGTTTTTTCTCCCCCTCCCCAGCTACCGAGTCATCACTATCCCTTCTCCGTTTTAGGTTAATTGAATAATCCATGGCTTCGTCTTCTTTTTCAATGTGTTTTTCTTTGTTTTTCTTTTTTGTTAATGACGATGATGATGATGATCTTGCAGATGTCGATGATGATGATGATTTGGCTGTGCTTGTGGTAGGAGTACTATTAGAGTCAATTTTAGCAGTCGTGGTGATGTTTGGTTTGTTTGAAACTGTTGCTGTTGCTGGTTCTTTGATGGGGGTTTGTTTTGCTGGTTCTTTGATGGGAGTTTTTCTCTTTTTTCCCCCTTTTACTACTTGGGTCCAGCCCTCTTCTTTGTTGGGGCTGTCCCCGGTTTTAGTTTTAGGGGTTTCGCTTTTGTTTTCTTCGGTCGCTGCTGTTGTCGCTGTTGCTGCTATCGTTGTCGTTGTGTTCGTTGTCGTTTCTGTTGCTGTTGTTGTTGTGGCCGGAGTTGTTTTGGTTGTTTTTTGAGGGCAGGATTTCGAAAAGTGGCCGACGTTATTGCAAAACCAACATAGCGGTTTCCTGCCCTGAACTATGACTGTCATGGTTTGTTCGCGGTATCGTATTTTATGGGGAATTTTGTTAAACCCTCCCCTATCGAGGCACATAACGAATACGTAGTCACCGTACGCGGTTCCCCGTGTTGACGTTACTTGTGTGACTTGTTCCACGCCGCCGTATATACTTAGATAGGCGGCGAGGACGTCACCACTCAATTGCATAGATACATTGCATACGGTGACTCGTATTCTTCTTTTGCCTCGATATTCCGGTTGTAGCCGGAAGAAGCGTGTGGTGATGTTACCACCGGCGAGGCTTTTCGCTACTTCCTCTGAGGGTAATAAGACATCCCAGGTCGCGAAACTTCTGCGGCAGAAGTACTTCCCTGGGATGTTTGCTGTTTTGAGAAGGTCCTCAAAAGTTTCCTTCTTAATACCCGCTAGTCTCTTGGTCTTAATGTCTGTGACTACGAAGGACAGGGTCTTCGGTTCGACCGCCTCGACCAATTCGGGTATTGGGAGAATTTCCCCGTCCTTGAAATACTTTTCATACTTTTCGACCCTGTCTCTTGCGTAGTCACAAGGGGATTTTTTATTCACGCAATGTGAAGACCAAGAGACAGCTGTTTGTTTTGGTTTTTGTGCCGGTGGTATTGTACTTGCCGATGAAGAGAGGTCGAATGGAGCTTCTTCCGGCATTGGGGAGGGTTGCGTTTTGAATATGTCGGTCGGTGATTGCGATTTCATGTTGTTGGGCTCCCCCATAGTTGTGAAAACACAACCAGAGGGAGATGAAACGCGTATGGTGTTACAAAAAATTCAGGCGAGACGATTAAAATAAATGTAGAACGATGAAAAAATGGCGGTCGTTTTTTTTAAAAAAGTTCAACAAAAAATCGAGTCGCGTTTGACCCTCCTCACAAACAAAGAACAATAGTTTGAGGGGGGTCACAAAACTTTAACAATGATAACAATATTCAATAACAATAATTTTAACAATTTTTTAACAATAAAGAACTTACTTTTTTTCGTGGTGAAAAAAGAACTCAGACAAAAAATTCACCTTCTAGTCTGCTTTATTTCTATGTATAGTACATAGAAGGCACAAGGCCTTGAAGTTTTTGGGGAGGGGAAGGGAGCGGTCATACTTTTCTATATAAACTAAGGAGACCTAGCTAGCCACATTCGCCGACCCATTCAACAATACAATAAATATCCATTCATCCATCGCCTTTTGCGCTGCAATCACCAAAATACCACATTTGCTCTATGAAGAAGTCCTACTTAAAATCCCGAGATTCTTGAATGATTTTATGATTTATTTACAATGAATGTGATGGGAATGGGAGAAAAACCCCGAAATATATATAAAAACAAGGAAAAATCCCCCGTTTGGTTGCCCTCCCATCCCCCCGTCTATAAAATTGGAGGCCGACTGTTTTCCGGGGCGAAAGAACCGGAAACAAGTCGGACCTACCCTAGGTGGGGCAGGGATCCTAATCTACAGGGGTGAAAAGAATTTAGGGGTCGGGCGCGGTATGGGTTAATACAAGTAGGTGATATGATTTTTATACATATGAATGTTCAAGATCTTCAGTAAACGTGGACTGGGATACGGATTGAGGTACAAAAATAATGGGGATGGGGAAGATCTTGAGAACTAACAACTAGATGACGGGGACAATGACTCACAAACATACTGCTAACTAGGTACCTGGGTACCAAAAGAAAAAGGGAACAGTTTTACTTACCAGGGGTGGGGTCCCTAAGGACCCGTACCGTAGACGCCATGAGCCGGCAGAGGAGGGAAGGATGACTCCAACGTTGCTCCCTTTCGCACGACCAGGCTCGCTGCATTCACCCACCTTTTGCTGAATGTTATGCGATCCAAGCGTTTTCTATCGCATCTGATTTTGACCCTCAGCTGATGCCGAAAATACAAAATCAGATCACGATGAGAAAAGTTTGCATCGTCATACAATCCCTTGTTTCGCGTCGTCCAAATCACCATTCTAGCTACAGCTAGGATCGCGAGAAACACCACACGCTTCTCACCCTGATACGGAGGAAGAACGTTGTCCACGACGTAACCAACGTCGAGCAGCACGAGCTGTTTGGGTTCGATGCGAGCCGTCCACTCGCCGACGTGATCCCAAAACGGGCGAACTCGCTCGCAGTAGTAGAAGGCGTGCTCAGCCGTTTCTTCCAAGCCACTGCCGCAGCGAGCGCAATCGGGCATGTCTGCCAGGCCCGCTTTGTAGTTCAAGCCGACAAGGGGTAACGCATTTCGCACAAGTCGCCAGGTGAGCGAGAACTCGGAGTTGTTCAAGAAGCTCGATCCTGGCGCCCAATTCCAATGAGAGCGAATCTCCTCCGTCGTCCAGCCGTGCCGCTCGCTGAGAGGATCAGAAGCGGAACCCACCACTAGCTCCCGATATAGTTCTTTTCGAGGCCGTGAAAGGTCACTGGACCCAAGAAGGTTACGAAGGGCCGTTCGGCACTCGCGGACAAACAGTGTTTCGCCCAAAGGCCTACGTCGACCTTCAGCCTTTGGGTCTGACTTTAGGCGAGGAAAAGTCCGACTCGCCTTCAGTCTCCACACTGCGTCCCCCGTCAAAGCTCTGCCCAAGTATGCAAGTCTTTCAGCAAGCCAGTGGCTCTCCAGATCAGGCATACCTAGACCCCCGTTGCGTGTACGTTGGATACAGACCTGCCTACGGACCATCGGCCTTGCACCTCCCCAGAGCAATCTGGAAAGGGATCGTTGCAGCGCCAACCGATTTACCTTAGGCAGAGGAAGTACAGCCAATCGGTAAAGGATCAAGGGGAAGACGTACACGGCGCACGCCTCCGCCCTGCCCTTTAAGGACAACCTCCTTGAAAGCCAGATTCCCACCTGAGCATTCACCTTGGCTTGTATTTCCGACCAATTTCGCTCCAGTTGGAGGCCGGGCCCGAACCACACCCCGAGGATGCGGACGGGTCCGTCACTCCAGCGGAACGGCCCCGGAAGAGTATTGCTACCCCTCCAAGCACCGAGCCGCAAACCTTCGCTTTTGTCAAAATTGACCTTGGCTCCTGCAATCCGCTCGTACTCGCTAACCGCCTTCTTCACAGCCTTTATATCCAGACGGCGGGATACAAACACTGTGATATCATCGGCGAACGCGGAAACCCTTGCCGTAAGAGGGCCAGCAAAAGGGACACCGCGCAGGGCCGGATTTGCCGTCCTATCCCTAAGCCTACGGAGCAGGGGCTCCAAAGCTAGGACATAGAGAAGAGGAGACAACGGGCAGCCCTGCCGGACCGACCGCTCGACCGCGAACACCGTCGAACGCCTTCCGTTCACCTGCACCACTGCCTGAGGGTTGTGGTACATCATGCTAATCCATCTGCGGAACTCCGGTTTGAATCCGGCAGTCTCCAAAACAGTCGCCAAAAACCGATGGTCAACCCTATCGAAGGCCTTGGACTGATCTAAACTGATCAGCGCGGCCTCGGTGCCGTCTTCTATACCCTCTAGGACCTCGCGAATCAAGTGCAGGTTGTCCTGGATCGATCTTCCCTTCACAGCAAAGGTCTGCTCAGAGCCGATCAGATCGCTAATGACAAGCTGTAAACGATTCGCTAAGACCCGGGCCAAAATCTTTAACTCTGTGTTAAGCAGAGTTATGGGCCTGTAATCGTCTAAACCCTCCCAAACATGCCTGCCACCTTTCTTCAGCAATGTGATCACGCCCTTGGTAACGCTACCAGGGATGGCTCCCTGGGCGAACCAATGGTTGAACATATCCGTCAGAATAGGCACAAACATGTGCGACATCCTCAAGTACACTTCGTAGGGCAAACCATCTAGTCCCGGCGACTTGTTCAGGCCGACCTGCTTCAACGCGTCACGGACTTCGCATTCAGTAACCACACCCTCGCAGCTAGCCGCTTCAGCCACCCCAAGGCGGGGGAAGTCGGCAAGATAGCTACGAAACTCCCGGAGCGGGAGATCAGTACAGCGGGCAAAGCGATCCCGAAAGTGCGCCCGAAAGGCGTCACGAATCTCACGAGTCGATCGCAGCAGTCGCCCATCCGGGGCCTTGACAGAACCGATATACCGATCGGGGAACCTTCGCACTTCTTCTTCACGCGCAGTCGCGTTCGTTTTCACAGCTTCGTTGAGAACTCTCTTTAACCTAGATCTAACTACGTATCCCTTGTAGCGCTCGCTACTCTCGCGCTCAAGGTCCCCCCTAGCTAGCTCTACGTTTAGGGAGTCCCCCCCAGCCACCGCCCGGGAAAGTCTATCGTCTATAGATTTCGCTTCCTTGGTCCTATCTAGGTTGAGCTGTCGACCGTACTTGGTAGCGAAATCTCTAATCCTATGTTTAAGAGATCCCCACCACCTATTCCCGGTAACCGCCCCCACTAACGCCCGCTGAATTAGGGATTCCAGCCGGTCCCGGAAGTCCCGTATCTCCAGTAAGGAGGTATTGAACTTCCAGTAGCCGGCCAGACTAGGCCTATTTGCTAATCGTAGACTGACTCTAACAAGTTTATGGTCAGTCCACGCTATCAAGTGGAACGTGGGACAACTAACAAAATCAATGTCAGCTCGTCTCACTAACACTCTGTCCAAGTAGGAGCCTACTTTGGCAGAGGGCGAACTATCTAGCCACGTCCACATCTCCCGCCCTGGGTGATCCAGACGAAACCTGTCGACGAGGTCATGACGAGTCATGAGGCCGGCAAGGCTGCTTTCACACCTTCCCACACGCCTAGCTCCCCGCCCGACCTTATCTATCTTGGGATCAAGGATCGCATTCCAATCACCCATTAAAACTAGCCGCTTCGTATCGTCCAGGAACGGCGCCAACCGACGAAAAAAGGAAACCCTCTCCACAACGATATTGGGCGCATAAACCGCAACCAGACGAAACTTGAAACTTTTCACGGCAACATCGGCCACAACCAGTCGGCCCCCGTCACCTGCAAAAACAACGTCAACATCAGCATCAAGGCTGCGTCCAACTAGCAAAGAAACCCCAACGCTGGTACGGCTGCCGTATGCTGAGAAAACGTTAAAATCGCTTTCCAGCACCCGACAGTCGGCACCGCAAGTGAAGTGGGTTTCCTGCACTGCAGCAACATCTACGCCGAGAGTTTTAAGTTCACCAAGCAAGCGCGTACACTTGCCCGGATCCCTCAATCCCCTCACATTCAAAGTAGCAAGGTTTAGAGCCATCAATCCCACTTACCTTACTCAGTGTCGACTACGGGCCGGAAATCCTTGGGAGTAAGGATGCCGACGGCCTGACGCAGGGATCCGGTGCCGAGCTCAGTACTTACTCGGTCGTCCCTGGTAATTCCACCGACATCCATAGGGTACCGCAACTTTAGGGACCTATAGAATGATGGGTGAACCAAAATCGGGACCCTGCCCGCACAGAAGGGTAGCATTTTTTTTCAGCATTGGATTTTTCGTATCGACCAGCATTACATCCGCCCGGCTGGCTTCGTCAATAAAGTTCCAGAGTTCTTTGGTACGATTGCCAGCCAAGCGGACGAATGTGGTCAATTTTGGTGCGTCCTTGAATAGATGTGGTTTTGTGATGTCTTTAGTGTCAATTTTTTGGAGTGAGCGTAATGGTTTTAATGATTGTTTTAAAGTGTGGTCTATGTGTGGATTGTCCATGATATCTTCGCAGAAGTAAAAGGAGTTTATGGCACGTCGGGCTTCCGTAGAGCGTGCTCTTGGTTTTTGAACAGTTGCTGCTGATGTTGACGGTGTTTGGGGAGAGGGTGTAAGTCTGGTCGCTGAATAGGATCGAGTAAGCATTTTGGGGGTTTTAATTGGTGAAAGAGAGGGGGGTAATGGTGTTTCTGTTGGGATGATAGGGGTGGTTTTTGTTTTTTGTGGGAGAGGAATCAATTGTGCTGGTCTTTGTTTATTTTGGACTGGCGATTTTTCTGTTGTTTTTTCCCCCTTATGCTGAGGTATGGTGGTTGTTTGTGTGGGTTTTTTTGGATGTTTTTTCTCCCCCTCTTTAGTTGGTGAGTCCTCGCTGTCTCTCCTTCTTTTTAAATTCATGGACATATCCATCGGTTCAATGTTTTGATTGTCTTCTTTTGTTGATTGTTTTGCAGTTGATTGTTTCGTATTTGTTGTCGTTGGTTTCGTAGTTGTAGTCAAAAGAGTTGTTGTATCTGTTGTTGCTGGGTTTTTTGGGGGAGTTTTTTTCCCTCCCTTTTTTCTGGTGACTTGCGTCCACCCTTTCTCATTTTCTTTAGGGGTTTCTTGTTTGTTTTCTGAGGTTTCTGTTGGTATTATTGCTGCTATGACAGGTGAAGGAGTATCAGTAGTAGTAGCAGTAGTAGTAGTCGTTGTTGTGGTGGTGATTGTTGGTTTTTGAGGGCAGTTTTTTGAAAAGTGGCCGATGTTATTGCAGGACCAACATAGCGGTTTCCTGCCCTCAACGATGACTGTCATGGTTTGATCGCGGTATCGTATTTTATGGGGAATTTTGTTAAACCCTCCCCTATCGAGGCATATAACGAATACGTAGTCACCGTACGCAGTTCCCCGTGTTGACGTTACTTGTGTGACTTGTTCCACGCCGCCGTATATACTTAGATAGGCGGCGAGGACGTCACCACTCAATTGCATAGATACATTGCATACGGTGACTCGTATTCTTCTTTTGCCTCGATATTCCGGTTGTAGCCGGAAGAAGCGTGTGGTGATGTTACCACCGGCGAGGCTTTTCGCTACTTCCTCTGAGGGTAATAAGACATCCCAGGTCGCGAAACTTCTGCGGCAGAAGTACTTCCCTGGGATGTTTGCTGTTTTGAGAAGGTCCTCAAAAGTTTCCTTCTTAATCCCCGCTAGTCTCTTGGTCTTAATGTCTGTGACTACGAAGGACAGGGTCTTCGGTTCGACCGCCTCGACCAATTCGGGTATTGGGAGAATTTCCCCGTCCTTGAAATACTTTTCATACTTTTCGACCCTGTCTCTTGCGTAGTCACAAGGGGATTTTTTATTCACGCAATGTGAAGACCAAGAGACAGCTGTTTGTTTTGGTTTTTGTGCCGGTGGTATTGTACTTGCCGATGAAGAGAGGTCGAATGGAGCTTCTTCCGGCATTGGGGAGGGTTGCGTTTTGAATATGTCGGTCGGTGATTGCGATTTCATGTTGTTGGGCTCCCCCATAGTTGTGAAAACACAACCAGAGGGAGATGAAACGCGTATGGTGTTGCAAAAAATTCAGGCGAGACGAATAAATGTAGAACGATGAATGTTGATAAAAATGGCGGTCGTTTTTTAAAAAAGTTCAACAAAAAAAATCGAGTCGCGTTTGACCCTCCTCACAAACAAAGAACAATAGTTTGAGGGGGGTCACAAAACTTTAACAATGATAACAAAATTCAATAACAATAATTTAAACAAATTTTTAACAATAAAGAACTTACTTTTTTTCGTGGTGAAAAAAGAACTCAGACAAAAAATTCACATTCGAGTCTGCTTTATTTCTGTGTAGTGTACACAGAAGGCACAAGGCCTTGAAGTTTTTGGGGAGGGGAAGGGAGCGGTCATACTTTTCTATATAAACTAAGGAGACCTAGCTAGCCACATTCGCCGACCCATTCAACAATACAATAAATATCCATTCTTCCATCGTCTTTTGCGCTACAATCACCAAAATACCACATTTGCTCTATGAAGAAGTCCTACTTAAAATCCCGAGATTCGTGAATGATTTTATTTACAAGTATGATTTATTTACAATGAATGTGATGGGAATGGGAGAAAAACCCCGAAATATATACAAAAACAAGGAAAAAATCCCCCGTTTGGTTGCCCTCCCATCCCCCCGTCTATAAAATTGGAGGCCGACTGTTTTCCGGGGCGAAAGAACCGGAAACAAGTCGGACCTACCCTAGGTGGGGCAGGGATCCTAATCTACAGGGGTGAAAAGAATTTAGGGGTCGGGCGCGGTATGGGTTAGTACAAGTAGGTGATATGATTTTTATACATATGAATGTTCAAGATCTTCAGTAAACGTGGACTGGGATACGGATTGAGGTACAAAAATAATGGGGATGGGGAAGATCTTGAGAACTAACAACTAGATGACGGGGACAATGACTCACAAACATACTGCTAACTAGGTACCTGGGTACCAAAAGAAAAAGGGAACAGTTTTACTCACCAGGGGTGGGGTCCCTAAGGACCCGTACCGTAGACGCCATGAGCCGGCAGAGGAGGGAAGGATGACTCCAACGTTGCTCCCTTTCGCACGACCAGGCTCGCTGCATTCACCCACCTTTTGCTGAATGTTATGCGATCCAAGCGTTTTCTATCGCATCTGATTTTGACCCTCAGCTGATGCCGAAAATACAAAATCAGATCACGATGAGAAAAGTTTGCATCGTCATACAATCCCTTGTTTCGCGTCGTCCAAATCACCATTCTAGCTACAGCTAGGATCGCGAGAAACACCACACGCTTCTCACCCTGATACGGAGGAAGAACGTTGTCCACGACGTAACCAACGTCGAGCAGCACGAGCTGTTTGGGTTCGATGCGAGCCGTCCACTCGCCGACGTGATCCCAAAACGGGCGAACTCGCTCGCAGTAGTAGAAGGCGTGCTCAGCCGTTTCTTCCAAGCCACTGCCGCAGCGAGCGCAATCGGGCATGTCTGCCAGGCCCGCTTTGTAGTTCAAGCCGACAAGGGGTAACGCATTTCGCACAAGTCGCCAGGTGAGCGAGAACTCGGAGTTGTTCAAGAAGCTCGATCCTGGCGCCCAATTCCAATGAGAGCGAATCTCCTCCGTCGTCCAGCCGTGCCGCTCGCTGAGAGGATCAGAAGCGGAACCCACCACTAGCTCCCGATATAGTTCTTTTCGAGGCCGTGAAAGGTCACTGGACCCAAGAAGGTTACGAAGGGCCGTTCGGCACTCGCGGACAAACAGTGTTTCGCCCAAAGGCCTACGTCGACCTTCAGCCTTTGGGTCTGACTTTAGGCGAGGAAAAGTCCGACTCGCCTTCAGTCTCCACACTGCGTCCCCCGTCAAGGCTCTGCCCAAGTATGCAAGTCTTTCAGCAAGCCAGTGGCTCTCCAGATCAGGCATACCTAGACCCCCGTTGCGTGTACGTTGGATACAGACCTGCCTACGGACCATCGGCCTTGCACCTCCCCAGAGCAATCTGGAAAGGGATCGTTGCAGCGCCAACCGATTTACCTTAGGCAGAGGAAGTACAGCCAATCGGTAAAGGATCAAGGGGAAGACGTACACGGCGCACGCCTCCGCCCTGCCCTTTAAGGACAACCTCCTTGAAAGCCAGATTCCCACCTGAGCATTCACCTTGGCTTGTATTTCCGACCAATTTCGCTCCAGTTGGAGGCCGGGCCCGAACCACACCCCGAGGATGCGGACGGGTCCGTCACTCCAGCGGAACGGCCCCGGAAGAGTATTGCTACCCCTCCAAGCACCGAGCCGCAAACCTTCGCTTTTGTCAAAATTGACCTTGGCTCCTGCAATCCGCTCGTACTCGCTAACCGCCTTCTTCACAGCCTTTATATCCAGACGGCGGGATACAAACACTGTGATATCATCGGCGAACGCGGAAACCCTTGCCGTAAGAGGGCCAGCAAAAGGGACACCGCGCAGGGCCGGATTTGCCGTCCTATCCCTAAGCCTACGGAGCAGGGGCTCCAAAGCTAGGACATAGAGAAGAGGAGACAACGGGCAGCCCTGCCGGACCGACCGCTCGACCGCGAACACCGTCGAACGCCTTCCGTTCACCTGCACCACTGCCTGAGGGTTGTGGTACATCATGCTAATCCATCTGCGGAACTCCGGTTTGAATCCGGCAGTCTCCAAAACAGTCGCCAAAAACCGATGGTCAACCCTATCGAAGGCCTTGGACTGATCTAAACTGATCAGCGCGGCCTCGGTGCCGTCTTCTATACCCTCTAGGACCTCGCGAATCAAGTGCAGGTTGTCTTGGATCGATCTTCCCTTCACAGCAAAGGTCTGCTCAGAGCCGATCAGATCGCTAATGACAAGCTGTAAACGATTCGCTAAGACCCGGGCCAAAATCTTTAACTCTGTGTTAAGCAGAGTTATGGGCCTGTAATCGTCTAAACCCTCCCAAACATGCCTGCCACCTTTCTTCAGCAATGTGATCACGCCCTTGGTAACGCTACCAGGGATGGCTCCCTGGGCGAACCAATGGTTGAACATATCCGTCAGAATAGGCACAAACATGTGCGACATCCTCAAGTACACTTCGTAGGGCAAACCATCTAGTCCCGGCGACTTGTTCAGGCCGACCTGCTTCAACGCGTCACGGACTTCACATTCAGTAACCACACCCTCGCAGCTAGCCGCTTCAGCCACCCCAAGGCGGGGAAAGTCGGCAAGATAGCTACGAAACTCCCGGAGCGGGAGATCAGTACAGCGGGCAAAGCGATCCCGAAAGTGCGCCCGAAAGGCGTCACGAATCTCGCGAGCCGATCGCAGCAGTCGCCCATCCGGGGCCTTGACAGAACCGATATACCGATCGGGGAACCTTCGCACTTCTTCTTCACGCGCAGTCGCGTTCGTTTTCACAGCTTCGTTGAGAACTCTCTTTAACCTAGATCTAACTACGTATCCCTTGTAGCGCTCGCTACTCTCGCGCTCAAGGTCCCCCCTAGCTAGCTCTACGTTTAGGGAGTCCCCCCCAGCCACCGCCCGGGAAAGTCTATCGTCTATAGATTTCGCTTCCGCGGTCCTATCTAGGTTGAGCTGTCGACCGTACTTGGTAGCGAAATCTCTAATCCTATGTTTAAGAGATCCCCACCACCCATTCCCGGTAACCGCCCCCACTAACGCCCGCTGAATTAGGGATTCCAGCCGGTCCCGGAAGTCCCGTATCTCCAGTAAGGAGGTATTGAACTTCCAGTAGCCGGCCAGACTAGGCCTATTTGCTAACCGTAGACTGACTCTAACAAGTTTATGGTCAGTCCACGCTATCAAGTGGAACGTGGGACAACTAACAAAATCAATGTCAGCTCGTCTCACTAACACTCTGTCCAAGTAGGAGCCTACTTTGGCAGAGGGCGAACTATCTAGCCACGTCCACATCTCCCGCCCTGGGTGATCCAGACGAAACCTGTCGACGAGGTCATGACGAGTCATGAGGCCGGCAAGGCTGCTTTCACACCTTCCCACACGCCTAGCTCCCCGCCCGACCTTATCTATCTTGGGATCAAGGATCGCATTCCAATCACCCATTAACACTAGCCGCTTCGTATCGTCCAGGAACGGCGCCAACCGACGAAAAAAGGAAACCCTCTCCACAACGATATTGGGCGCATAAACCGCAACCAGACGAAACTTGAAACTTTTCACGGCAACATCGGCCACAACCAGTCGGCCCCCGTCACCTGCAAAAACAACGTCAACATCAGCATCAAGGCTGCGTCCAACTAGCAAAGAAACCCCAACGCTGGTACGGCTGCCGTATGCTGAGAAAACGTTAAAATCGCTTTCCAGCACACGACAGTCGGCACCGCAAGTGAAGTGGGTTTCCTGCACTGCAGCAACATCTACGCCGAGAGTTTTAAGTTCACCAAGCAAGCGCGTACACTTGCCCGGATCCCTCAATCCCCTCACATTCAAAGTAGCAAGGTTTAGAGCCATCAATCCCACTTACCTTACTCAGTGTCGACTACGGGCCGGAAATCCTTGGGAGTAAGGATGCCGACGGCCTGACGCAGGGATCCGGTGCCGAGCTCAGTACTTACTCGGTCGTCCCTGGTAATTCCACCGACATCCATAGGGTACCGCAACTTTAGGGACCTATAGAATGATGGGTGAACCAAAATCGGGACCCTGCCCGCACAGAAGGGTAGCATTTTTTTCAGCATTGGATTTTTTGTATCGACCAGCATTACATCCGCCCGGCTGGCTTCGTCAATAAAGTTCCAGAGTTCCTTGGTCCGATTGCCAGCCAAGCGGACGAATGTGGTCAATTTTGGTGCGTCCTTGAATAGATGTGGTTTTGTGATGTCTTTAGTGTCAATTTTTTGGAGTGAGCGTAATGGTTTTAATGATTGTTTTAAAGTGTGGTCTATGTGTGGATTGTCCATGATATCTTCGCAGAAGTAAAAAGAGTTTATGGCACGTCGGGCTTCCGTAGAGCGTGCTCTTGGTTTTTGAACAGTTGCTGCTGATGTTGACGGTGTTTGGGGAGAGGGTGTAAGTCTGGTTGCTGAATAGGATCGAGTAAGCATTTTGGGGGTTTTAATTGGTGAAAGAGAGGGGGGTAATGGTGTTTCTGTTGGGATGATAGGGGTGGTTTTTGTTTTTTGTGGGAGAGGAATCAATTGTGCTGGTCTTTGTTTATTTTGGACTGGCGATTTTTCTGTTGTTTTTTCCCCCTTATGCTGAGGTATGGTGGTTGTTTGTGTGGGTTTTTTTGGATGTTTTTTCTCCCCCTCTTTAGTTGGTGAGTCCTCGCTGTCTCTCCTTCTTTTTAAATTCATGGACATATCCATCGGTTCAATGTTTTGATTGTCTTCTTTTGTTGATTGTTTTGCAGTTGATTGTTTCGTATTTGTTGTCGTTGGTTTCGTAGTTGTAGTCAAAAGAGTTGTTGTATCTGTTGTTGCTGGGTTTTTTGGGGGAGTTTTTTTCCCTCCCTTTTTTCTGGTGACTTGCGTCCACCCTTCCTCATTTTCTTTAGGGGTTTCTTGTTTGTTTTCTGAGGTTTCTGTTGGTATTATTGCTGCTATGACAGGTGAAGGAGTATCAGTAGTAGTAGCAGTAGTAGTAGTCGTTGTTGTGGTGGTGATTGTTGATTTTTGAGGGCAGTTTTTTGAGAAGTGGCCGATTTTATTACAGGACCAACATAGCGGTTTCCTGCCCTCAACTATGACTGTCATGGTTTGATCGCGGTAACGTATTTTATGGGGAATTTTGTTAAACCCTCCCCTATCGAGGCATATAACGAATACGTAGTCACCGTACGCAGTTCCCCGTGTTGACGTTACTTGTGTGACTTGTTCCACGCCGCCGTATATACTTAGATAGGCGGCGAGGACGTCACCACTCAATTGCATAGATACATTGCATACGGTGACTCGTATTCTTCTTTTGCCTCGATATTCCGGTTGTAGCCGGAAGAAGCGTGTGGTGATGTTACCACCGGCGAGGCTTTTCGCTACTTCCTCTGAGGGTAATAAGACATCCCAGGTCGCGAAACTTCTGCGGCAGAAGTACTTCCCTGGGATGTTTGCTGTTTTGAGAAGGTCCTCAAAAGTTTCCTTCTTAATCCCCGCTAGTCTCTTGGTCTTAATGTCTGTGACTACGAAGGACAGGGTCTTCGGTTCGACCGCCTCGACCAATTCGGGTATTGGGAGAATTTCCCCGTCCTTGAAATACTTTTCATACTTTTCGACCCTGTCTCTTGCGTAGTCACAAGGGGATTTTTTATTCACGCAATGTGAAGACCAAGAGACAGCTGTTTGTTTTGGTTTTTGTGCCGGTGGTATTGTACTTGCCGATGAAGAGAGGTCGAATGGAGCTTCTTCCGGCATTGGGGAGGGTTGCGTTTTGAATATGTCGGTCGGTGATTGCGATTTCATGTTGTTGGGCTCCCCCATAGTTGTGAAAACACAACCAGAGGGAGATGAAACGCGTATGGTGTTGCAAAAAATTCAGGCGAGACGAATAAATGTAGAACGATGAATGTTGATAAAAATGGCGGTCGTTTTTTAAAAAAGTTCAACAAAAAAAATCGAGTCGCGTTTGACCCTCCTCACAAACAAAGAACAATAGTTTGAGGGGGGTCACAAAACTTTAACAATGATAACAAAATTCAATAACAATAATTTAAACAAATTTTTAACAATAAAGAACTTACTTTTTTTCGTGGTGAAAAAAGAACTCAGACAAAAAATTCACATTCGAGTCTGCTTTATTTCTGTGTAGTGTACACAGAAGGCACAAGGCCTTGAAGTTTTTGGGGAGGGGAAGGGAGCGGTCATACTTTTCTATATAAACTAAGGAGACCTAGCTAGCCACATTCGCCGACCCATTCAACAATACAATAAATATCCATTCATCCATCGCCTTTGGCGCTACAATCACCAAAATACGACATTTGCTCTATGAAGAAATCCTACTTAAAATCCCGGGATTCATGAATGATTTTATGATTTATTTACAATGAATGTGATGGGAATGGGAGAAAAACCCCGAAATATATATAAAAACAAGGAAAAATCCCCCGTTTGGTTGCCCTCCCATCCCCCCGTCTATAAAATTGGAGGCCGACTGTTTTCCGGGGCGAAAGAACCGGAAACAAGTCGGACCTACCCTAGGTGGGGCAGGGATCCTAATCTACAGGGGTGAAAAGAATTTAGGGGTCGGGCGTGGTATGGGTTAATACAAGTAGGTGATATGATTTTTATACATATGAATGTTCAAGATCTTCAGTAAACGTGGACTGGGATACGGATTGAGGTACAAAAATAATGGGGATGGGGAAGATCTTGAGAACTAACAACTAGATGACGGGGACAATGACTCACAAACATACTGCTAACTAGGTACCTGGGTACCAAAAGAAAAAGGGGAACAGTTTTACTTACCAGGGGTGGGGTCCCTAAGGACCCGTACCGTAGACGCCATGAGCCGGCAGAGGAGGGAAGGATGACTCCAACGTTGCTCCCTTTCGCACGACCAGGCTCGCTGCATTCACCCACCTTTTGCTGAATGTTATGCGATCCAAGCGTTTTCTATCGCATCTGATTTTGACCCTCAGCTGATGCCGAAAATACAAAATCAGATCACGATGAGAAAAGTTTGCATCGTCATACAATCCCTTGTTTCGCGTCGTCCAAATCACCATTCTAGCTACAGCTAGGATCGCGAGAAACACCACACGCTTCTCACCCTGATACGGAGGAAGAACGTTGTCCACGACGTAACCAACGTCGAGCAGCACGAGCTGTTTGGGTTCGATGCGAGCCGTCCACTCGCCGACGTGATCCCAAAACGGGCGAACTCGCCCGCAGTAGTAGAAGGCGTGCTCAGCCGTTTCTTCCAAGCCACTGCCGCAGCGAGCGCAATCGGGCATGTCTGCCAGGCCCGCTTTGTAGTTCAAGCCGACAAGGGGTAACGCATTTCGCACAAGTCGCCAGGTGAGCGAGAACTCGGAGTTGTTCAAGAAGCTCGATCCTGGCGCCCAATTCCAATGAGAGCGAATCTCCTCCGTCGTCCAGCCGTGCCGCTCGCTGAGAGGATCAGAAGCGGAACCCACCACTAGCTCCCGATATAGTTCTTTTCGAGGCCGTGAAAGGTCACTGGACCCAAGAAGGTTACGAAGGGCCGTTCGGCACTCGCGGACAAACAGTGTTTCGCCCAAAGGCCTACGTCGACCTTCAGCCTTTGGGTCTGACTTTAGGCGAGGAAAAGTCCGACTCGCCTTCAGTCTCCACACTGCGTCCCCCGTCAAAGCTCTGCCCAGGTATGCAAGTCTTTCAGCAAGCCAGTGGCTCTCCAGATCAGGCATACCTAGGCCCCCGTTGCGTGTACGTTGGATACAGACCTGCCTACGGACCATCGGCCTTGCACCTCCCCAGAGCAATCTGGAAAGGGATCGTTGCAGCGCCAACCGATTTACCTTAGGCAGAGGAAGTACAGCCAATCGGTAAAGGATCAAGGGGAAGACGTACACGGCGCACGCCTCCGCCCTGCCCTTTAAGGACAACCTCCTTGAAAGCCAGATTCCCACCTGAGCATTCACCTTGGCTTGTATTTCCGACCAATTTCGCTCCAGTTGGAGGCCGGGCCCGAACCACACCCCGAGGATGCGGACGGGTCCGTCACTCCAGCGGAACGGCCCCGGAAGAGTATTGCTACCCCTCCAAGCACCGAGCCGCAAACCTTCGCTTTTGTCAAAATTGACCTTGGCTCCTGCAATCCGCTCGTACTCGCTAACCGCCTTCTTCACAGCCTTTATATCCAGACGGCGGGATACAAACACTGTGATATCATCGGCGAACGCGGAAACCCTTGCCGTAAGAGGGCCAGCAAAAGGGACACCGCGCAGGGCCGGATTTGCCGTCCTATCCCTAAGCCTACGGAGCAGGGGCTCCAAAGCTAGGACATAGAGAAGAGGAGACAACGGGCAGCCCTGCCGGACCGACCGCTCGACCGCGAACACCGTCGAACGCCTTCCGTTCACCTGCACCACTGCCTGAGGGTTGTGGTACATCATGCTAATCCATCTGCGGAACTCCGGTTTGAATCCGGCAGTCTCCAAAACAGTCGCCAAAAACCGATGGTCAACCCTATCGAAGGCCTTGGACTGATCTAAACTGATCAGCGCGGCCTCGGTGTCGTCTTCTATACCCTCTAGGACCTCGCGAATCAAGTGCAGGTTGTCCTGGATCGATCTTCCCTTCACAGCAAAGGTCTGCTCAGAGCCGATCAGATCGCTAATGACAAGCTGTAAACGATTCGCTAAGACCCGGGCCAAAATCTTTAACTCTGTGTTAAGCAGAGTTATGGGCCTGTAATCGTCTAAACCCTCCCAAACATGCCTGCCACCTTTCTTCAGCAATGTGATCACGCCCTTGGTAACGCTACCAGGGATGGCTCCCTGGGCGAACCAATGGTTGAACATATCCGTCAGAATAGGCACAAACATGTGCGACATCCTCAAGTACACTTCGTAGGGCAAACCATCTAGTCCCGGCGACTTGTTCAGGCCGACCTGCTTCAACGCGTCACGGACTTCGCATTCAGTAACCACACCCTCGCAGCTAGCCGCTTCAGCCACCCCAAGGCGGGGGAAGTCGGCAAGATAGCTACGAAACTCCCGGAGCGGGAGATCAGTACAGCGGGCAAAGCGATCCCGAAAGTGCGCCCGAAAGGCGTCACGAATCTCGCGAGCCGATCGCAGCAGTCGCCCATCCGGGGCCTTGACAGAACCGATATACCGATCGGGGAACCTTCGCACTTCTTCTTCACGCGCAGTCGCGTTCGTTTTCACAGCTTCGTTGAGAACTCTCTTTAACCTAGATCTAACTACGTATCCCTTGTAGCGCTCGCTACTCTCGCGCTCAAGGTCCCCCCTAGCTAGCTCTACGTTTAGGGAGTCCCCCCCAGCCACCGCCCGGGAAAGTCTATCGTCTATAGATTTCGCTTCCTTGGTCCTATCTAGGTTGAGCTGTCGACCGTACTTGGTAGCGAAATCTCTAATCCTATGTTTAAGAGATCCCCACCACCTATTCCCGGTAACCGCCCCCACTAACGCCCGCTGAATTAGGGATTCCAACCGGTCCCGGAAGTCCCGTATCTCCAGTAAGGAGGTATTGAACTTCCAGTAGCCGGCCAGACTAGGCCTATTTGCTAATCGTAGACTGACTCTAACAAGTTTATGGTCAGTCCACGCTATCAAGTGGAACGTGGGACAACTAACAAAATCAATGTCAGCTCGTCTCACTAACACTCTGTCCAAGTAGGAGCCTACTTTGGCAGAGGGCGAACTATCTAGCCACGTCCACATCTCCCGCCCTGGGTGATCCAGACGAAACCTGTCGACGAGGTCATGACGAGTCATGAGGCCGGCAAGGCTGCTTTCACACCTTCCCACACGCCTAGCTCCCCGCCCGACCTTATCTATCTTGGGATCAAGGATCGCATTCCAATCACCCATTAAAACTAGCCGCTTCGTATCGTCCAGGAACGGCGCCAACCGACGAAAAAAGGAAACCCTCTCCACAACGATATTGGGCGCATAAACCGCAACCAGACGAAACTTGAAACTTTTCACGGCAACATCGGCCACAACCAGTCGGCCCCCGTCACCTGCAAAAACAACGTCAACATCAGCATCAAGGCTGCGTCCAACTAGCAAAGAAACCCCAACGCTGGTACGGCTGCCGTATGCTGAGAAAACGTTAAAATCGCTTTCCAGCACACGACAGTCGGCACCGCAAGTGAAGTGGGTTTCCTGCACTGCAGCAACATCTACGCCGAGAGTTTTAAGTTCACCAAGCAAGCGCGTACACTTGCCCGGATCCCTCAATCCCCTCACATTCAAAGTAGCAAGGTTTAGAGCCATCAATCCCACTTACCTTACTCAGTGTCGACTACGGGCCGGAAATCCTTGGGAGTAAGGATGCCGACGGCCTGACGCAGGGATCCGGTGCCGAGCTCAGTACTTACTCGGTCGTCCCTGGTAATTCCACCGACATCCATAGGGTACCGCAACTTTAGGGACCTATAGAATGATGGGTGAACCAAAATCGGGACCCTGCCCGCACAGAAGGGTAGCATTTTTTTCAGCATTGGATTTTTCGTATCGACCAGCATTACATCCGCCCGGCTGGCTTCGTCAATAAAGTTCCAGAGTTCTTTGGTACGATTGCCAGCCAAGCGGACGAATGTGGTCAATTTTGGTGCGTCCTTGAATAGATGTGGTTTTGTGATGTCTTTAGTGTCAATTTTTTGGAGTGAGCGTAATGGTTTTAATGATTGTTTTAAAGTGTGGTCTATGTGTGGATTGTCCATGATATCTTCGCAGAAGTAAAAAGAGTTTATGGCACGTCGGGCTTCCGTAGAGCGTGCTCTTGGTTTTTGAACAGTTGCTGCTGATGTTGACGGTGTTTGGGGAGAGGGTGTAAGTCTGGTCGCTGAATAGGATCGAGTAAGCATTTTGGGGGTTTTAATTGGTGAAAGAGAGGGGGGTAATGGTGTTTCTGTTGGGATGATAGGGGTGGTTTTTGTTTTTTGTGGGAGAGGAATCAATTGTGCTGGTCTTTGTTTATTTTGGACTGGCGATTTTTCTGTTGTTTTTTCCCCCTTATGCTGAGGTATGGTGGTTGTTTGTGTGGGTTTTTTTGGATGTTTTTTCTCCCCCTCTTTAGTTGGTGAGTCCTCGCTGTCTCTCCTTCTTTTTAAATTCATGGACATATCCATCGGTTCAATGTTTTGATTGTCTTCTTTTGTTGATTGTTTTGCAGTTGATTGTTTCGTATTTGTTGTCGTTGGTTTCGTAGTTGTAGTCAAAAGAGTTGTTGTATCTGTTGTTGCTGGGTTTTTTGGGGGAGTTTTTTTCCCTCCCTTTTTTCTGGTGACTTGCGTCCACCCTTTCTCATTTTCTTTAGGGGTTTCTTGTTTGTTTTCTGAGGTTTCTGTTGGTATTATTGCTGCTATGACAGGTGAAGGAGTATCAGTAGTAGTAGCAGTAGTAGTAGTCGTTGTTGTGGTGGTGATTGTTGATTTTTGAGGGCAGTTTTTTGAAAAGTGGCCGATGTTATTGCAGGACCAACATAGCGGTTTCCTGCCCTCAACGATGACTGTCATGGTTTGATCGCGGTATCGTATTTTATGGGGAATTTTGTTAAACCCTCCCCTATCGAGGCACATAACGAATACGTAGTCACCGTACGCGGTTCCCCGTGTTGACGTTACTTGTGTGACTTGTTCCACGCCGCCGTATATACTTAGATAGGCGGCGAGGACGTCACCACTCAATTGCATAGATACATTGCATACGGTGACTCGTATTCTTCTTTTGCCTCGATATTCCGGTTGTAGCCGGAAGAAGCGTGTGGTGATGTTACCACCGGCGAGGCTTTTCGCTACTTCCTCTGAGGGTAATAAGACATCCCAGGTCGCGAAACTTCTGCGGCAGAAGTACTTCCCTGGGATGTTTGCTGTTTTGAGAAGGTCCTCAAAAGTTTCCTTCTTAATCCCCGCTAGTCTCTTGGTCTTAATGTCTGTGACTACGAAGGACAGGGTCTTCGGTTCGACCGCCTCGACCAATTCGGGTATTGGGAGAATTTCCCCGTCCTTGAAATACTTTTCATACTTTTCGACCCTGTCTCTTGCGTAGTCACAAGGGGATTTTTTATTCACGCAATGTGAAGACCAAGAGACAGCTGTTTGTTTTGGTTTTTGTGCCGGTGGTATTGTACTTGCCGATGAAGAGAGGTCGAATGGAGCTTCTTCCGGCATTGGGGAGGGTTGCGTTTTGAATATGTCGGTCGGTGATTGCGATTTCATGTTGTTGGGCTCCCCCATAGTTGTGAAAACACAACCAGAGGGAGATGAAACGCGTATGGTGTTGCAAAAAATTCAGGCGAGACGAATAAATGTAGAACGATGAATGTTGATAAAAATGGCGGTCGTTTTTTAAAAAAGTTCAACAAAAAAAATCGAGTCGCGTTTGACCCTCCTCACAAACAAAGAACAATAGTTTGAGGGGGGTCACAAAACTTTAACAATGATAACAAAATTCAATAACAATAATTTAAACAAATTTTTAACAATAAAGAACTTACTTTTTTTCGTGGTGAAAAAAGAACTCAGACAAAAAATTCACATTCGAGTCTGCCTTGGTATTAGAAGCTACTGCTATATATGGCAGATGGACTAGTTCATTGTGTGGAAAAAGGTGGATAATACCCAACATATATATATATATATATATGTGTGTGTGTGTGTGTGTGTTTGCGGTTGTGTTGACAGGATTTGACATTAAATACTCCACAACGTTTGATATGGCATAAAACACCAACCAACTGAGTTCGAATTCGATATGAAGCTGCTTGCGTTTCACGTGGCTGTAATGCCCTTTGAAAAGGCATGAATCCATCTCATCCATAGGATAGAAAATCTGAATTCATACCAGCATTACTTCGTTTAAATTTTTTCTTTGTGGAACATGCCGCCCATAGCAGAAGTTATATCGGAAACTGTCCAAATCCGGTTTAAACGTTACTTGTTTAAAACAGAAAAAAGCCCTATAAAGAAAACTCTTCTCTTTCTTTTCCGGTTCGCCCACGCATGTGTAAACTTGGTGAAAGAAGTGCAAAACCTAAATCAGAAGCCTTATTTCTCATCGAGGAAGATTTATCTATCACGAAAATGTATCTCTGCGTTTATCTACAAGTTATGACAATAAATACGCAAAAAATACATTTGTCTTTTCATAACCCCTCTTCTTAATACCGGCCGTAGATTTTAACTGCATTAAACGTTCACACGAACTCGTTATTATGTAGGGTCCGGAAAAAACTAATCCTCACCTTACCAATGACACGGCGACACGAGTTCAAATCCTGTACGAGACTGATTGCATTTCACATAGCACTAATACCCTTGGGGAAGGTATGAATCCAATTATTCTCCCTCCAGCTATGGGTAAATAGTAGAACAGACTAGGTTCTTCAGCCTTGGTCAGGCAACTAGTCTGTGTGAAATACTATCAGTCCCGTCCAGGATTTGAACCCGTGTCGCCGTGTCCATTTCCTACGATGATAACCATTACACCACGGGCACCTCCATACCTTTATTCATATTTGGTGTTGTAACGTATCAATCTCTTCTTACATCTATCATGGTTAAATTGTAGAATTGATCGGGATTATGAGCTGTAGTAAGTCAATCGAATTAAATGAGACAAAATTCAGAAATTAAACCAGATGTACTCCGCTTAAAAATTTGCCTAGTGTCACATCCTGTTCGTGAGGGAGAGGGTTTAATTGAATACATCATCATCCTCACCAAGTCCTGCTGACAGCATTGGTTTCCCTGACACTCTCTCTCTCTCTCTCTCTCACTCTCTTTCTCTCTCTCTCTCTCTTGTTTTAGCTGTCTCACTTGACCATCGCTCCTGATAGGTCTTCTAGACTACGTCCAGTGCCCGCATAGAGTTGATGTATATAAGTTTTTACTTATCAGGCTACACTGGCGCCTCCATGTGTAGGAGTCCATAAAAGAACGTCACTTATATGTATTTACCCAACCCCTCCATACGCCTAGGATGTGACACATGGTCAGTTTCTCAGCAGAGTTTAGCAAGTTTGAAATCAGAGTTTTCCTTCTTTTAGACTAGTTGCCTAACCAAGGCTAAAAAACTCAGTCTGTCCTACAATTCAATTTAGCTGGAGACCGAATAATTGGATTCTTTCCTAAGGGTATTAGTGCTATGTGAAATGTAATAAGCCTCGTCTAGGATTTGAACTCATATCGCCGTGTCCATTTTCGTACGACTATAACCATTACATCTCAAACAATCCAATAAAAGAACGTCGCTTATGAGTTCGTCCTTCCTTCTCCAACAGTGTCCCACATGTCTTTTTCGTCTTACTTTGATGGTTTAAGAAATCGGAGGTAAGTAGCTTTGTTTGTTTGCATATCAACCTTCTTGGGTTATTTAATGCCAGATCTCTCATTTTTTAAGAAAAACAGTAGTGGTTCTATTTAAGCCATAGCTGGGAGGATAAGTGGGTTTATCCCAAGGGTATTTGTCCGAAAGTGAACGTAATAACGCGACTGGAGTTTGAACTCGCTTACTACTATTCCGCTGTCCAGTGCTTTTACCATTACGTCACGAGGACACCCCCAGGTAAGAAGCAAAACAATTGCTGTTTCGTAGGGTGCTACTTCCAGTATTTTTTCAAAATAGTACGTACCATTCTTGCATAGTTCCCATCTAGCTTTGCTCCATGCGTTTCTTTAGCGTCCAAATGGTGCAACTATATAATTGTATTGATTTATCCACCGTTTGGAAAAACCTCGTTTTATTTTATCAGAGATTTGCTTATGTTGGTCATGTCTGTTTCATTATTCGCATTGGTAAGACAGTAGCAAGAGCAGATTACTCTGCTTGGGTTGCTATTAAATATAGCACACATTATTCTTGCTTCAATTTTCCTAATGCTATTTCGCGGTATTAAGGAGCGATGATTGAGATGCATTTTTACGCTTCCTATTGTGGTATTGATGAAGTTTTTCCGCACAGATACCGATACGAATGTCCATTTATTATCAGTAATTTGGTATTTTAATTATTGTCCGTTATGGTAATATCTATGCTCGAGCACGAATTATGATGTTACTTTTACGCTCGACAGCAGATGATCTTTGTTCAGATAACTGATTAATTATGTTTAAAATACTCAAGTTAAATATGTTAACAATTATTTTGTATCTCAATAGGTTTCGTTTAGATTTTGGTTTGTGCTCTTTTTGGAACACTGGGGCCGAACCTTTAACCTTTGCTTAACACGTCGTCTATTGACCCGCGTGTAGAGAGATGCAGCTTGTACGCAGGTTTTGAATTTAAGTCATGGTAATCTCTCGATGGCCATTTTTTCTCATCAATAGACTCCACCCTTATACATGAGTATTGGTAGTTTCCAAACTGCGCTATTTACTTTTGGTCATTGAATTATAAGGGTCCCTCACCCATCATCTGGTGACACGCACCGTTCACCCACGTTTGGATTCATCCATTTTACTTCACATCCACGATGCTGCGTCCCATGGATTTCATTGCTATATTCTTGTGTGACTTGTATAATACTCTCTTTGCTTAGAGACTATTAACCTGTGACAAGCTGGAGCAGGATATCTGAGAATTTGTGGAGGCAACAAAGCTGAATATTGGGGAGCTTGACATATCTGAATTGATCGAATTTTTATTGTCAAAGAGATGTACACCTATGGTGTCATGCTTATCTGGTTTTAATAAAATGAGTTTTCCTTCTCAAAAAAAATTCCCACCTTTTTCCTCTAAAGTTTTAAATTCAGCGATTTTATATTCGCTTCATCAGATATATATAGGTCCATTCTATCATTTTTAGACAAGTAACTATGGTGGAATGGATTCGGAGTATTCTTGCCCGCTTTTCGATTCATCTGCCTTCCTTTATATCCAACATGCTACATTCTATGATTTCTATTGATATATTCTTCAGTATAATCCGATAAAGTTATTAAAGTCGTTGATAGTCTAAAATGAAATAAATGAATATATGGATATCCCAATCTTCCTTTACAGCAAATTGTCAAAAAATTAAACATTCCTCAGAAATAAATAACTTACCCCCAAAAAATCCAATCCCCCCACAAGGATGCAATAAGTAAGTAGAGTTAGCGACGTTAATCGAGGGTAACCCGAAGGCTCCCTTGTCAATAGCTACGACACCAAGGTATAGGGGGGACGTTAATCCATTCCTAGGATTTCTACACTTTACCCTTGATCCTTAACTTAAAATGCTGAGTGCTAAGCAAGGCGGCATCAAGTCCCTTTTTTTTTTTAGTCTTTGGTATGACTCGACCTGCGATTGAACCCCGGTCTCCCGGACCAATGGCGAACGCTCGAAGTAGGAATATCCATATATTTATTCATTCGTTTCATTATAAGATAGATAGATAGATATGAATGAAGTGAGATAGATAGATAGATAGATAGGAATGAAGTGAGATAGATAGATAGATAAATAGATAGATAGATAGATATGAATGAATGGGGATAGATAGATAGATAATGTGTTGCCTGCATATATTGCATGTGATAATACATATATTTTTGAGACTACATGGTCAGTTTTGTTTGCATTATAGCTATGTCTGTTAAATAATAGATGTACTTTATCGACTTTCTCGTGTCAGTTGAACATGTCCATTTATCTTTTCTGATAGCACTATTAAACGAAGGAGTTTTGCCATGATATTTTACAGATGATTTTTTTCTAACAAAACCATTATCATAGTTTGTATTTACTTCACCAGTGTTTGCTTTCGGCCAATAATATCGTATAAATATTTCATGGGTTCTCTTGTCTTAATACTGGTAATCTCAAATCTACAATTATTTATGCTATTTTATGTACATCTATTCTCATTTAGATAGATAGATAGATCGATAGATAGATAGATATGAACGAAGTGAGATAGATAGATAGATAGATAGATAGATATGAATGAAGTGAGATAGATATAAATGAAGTGAGATAGATAGGTAGATAGATAGATAGATAGATAGAGAGATAGATACAGACTGAGTGAGATAGATAGATAGATAGATAGATAGATATTAACTCGATAACACTAAAGATCGATCAGAGAGTAAGTTTGGTTGGTTGGTAGATACATAGATTAAGAAATATATAAACAGTGATAGATTGTTAGATAATGGCCGATAGATAGATAGATAGATAGATAGATAATGAGCAGACTGGGATAAATATGGCAGACTGAGATAAGCATTAACAGATGAATATATATATATATATATATATATATATATATATATATATATATATATATATATATATATATATATATATATATATATATAATTATCAACTGGATGACAAGATAGATAGATAGATAGATAGATAGATTGATAGATTGGGTGAGACAAAAGTCATTTATATATATCCTTTGTGGAGGTTGTCGTTGTAAGAAAAAGACACGGCGATTCGGGTTCAAATTCTAATTGAGACTGTTTGAATTTCCAGTAGCACTAATACACTAGCGAAATATATGAATCCAGCTATGTTTAAATAGTTGGTCAGACTAGTTCTGTAACCTTGGTATGGTAAACGGTTTAAGGTAGATAGGAAAACACAAATATTCAAGTAACAGATACAAGATACAAGTGAACTGGGATAGACAGTAGTTAGCTGAGAGTCCAGTCGGGTAGTGACTATTGTCCACTACGTAGGTGGTATTACACGTGATTGTGTCACGTGGTCTGCATCGACCCTGGATAACTCTGGTCAACACTTCGTTGACGAGTATTTAAGGAGGGTGAGTACATTATGTAGAGAATAGAACAGAAAGTGACCTTGAGTCATATCCTGGTCGTATAAAGGGAAAGGTTAAATACATGTATCATTTACACTATTTAATTTCCCTTTGTAGATTATATACCGCTAACTATATATTTATGCATAGCTTCTCACAATGTATATATATATATATATATATATATATCACAGATTTCTCTGTCTGTCTGTCTCTCTCTCTCTTTCTCTCTCTCTCTCTATCCTTATCATCCATCGCTCCCGGTAGGTTTTCCAAACTATATCCTGCGTCCTCACGGAGCTAGGATAGATAAGTTCTTCCTGGTTGCCCAACTCTGGAACGTCCATATTTTAAGGTCCATAAAAGAACATCACCTGAGTTTGTCGTTGCTTCTCGAGCAGTGTCCTGCATGTCATGTTCGTTTTATTTGGATAGTTTTAGAGGTGGGGGGTAAGTGTTCGGAAAGCTGCTATTTTGTGGGATGTTGCTTCCAGGATCTGTGCAGTATAGCTAGTAGCACATTTGTGCATTTCCTGTCAAGCTTTTGTCAGCGTCCATGTGGTGCATCTATACAGCAGAATTGACACGACTGTATTTTATTTCATCGGATAGATCTGACTTCCATATGTTCGATATCCAACTGATAGCTGTCCATTCTTTTGCTAGTCGCATAATGAAGTCATTTTCAGTTGATATGGCTCTGTTTCTGATGTTACATAGCCGTACATGAATATGTGAAATAGACATAGAATGTTCAAAACGCACATAGGAATCCCGAAAAACCCCAAAACACTTACGACTTCTTAGTTCAGGTACGAAGCGTCTCATCAACCGAAAAAGACATCGACACACGGCTAACGAAGGCATGGACAGCTATCGATAGGCTTTCGATCATATGGAAATCAAACCTGACCGATAAAATGAAACGCAGTTTCTTCCAGGTGGCGGTCGTGTCGATACTGCTGAATGGATGCACTACTTGTACGCTGACTAAATGGTTGGAGAAGAAGCTCGACGGCAATTATACAAGAATGTTGTGAGCAATATTGAACAGGTCCTGGTAGCAACACCCCACACGGCGCCAACTTTACGGCCACCTACCACCTATCACGAAAACTATACAAGCTAGACGAACCAGACATGCCGGACACTGCTGGAGAAGCAAAGACGAGATCGTAAGTGATGTGATCCTGTGGACCCCCGCATATAGCCAATCAAAAGCAGGACGACCAGCTCGAACATTCATACAGCAGCTATGTGATGATACGGGATGTAACCCCGAAGACCTGCCGAAGGCGATGAACGATAGGGAGACGTGGAGAGAGAGGTTCAGGGACATCCGTGCTAGCTTCACGTCATGATGATGATGAGGAAAATTGAGATTGATCACGTTTATCTTTAAATCGGACGAATCAGACTAAAAAAAAATTAAAAATTATTATTATGAAAGGTAATTCGACATAAGGAGAGTGATAAACAATCTTTCTATGCTGACTTTTCCATCACCACCCCCGCCTGACCACGCGCGTCACCCCGCCGCAAACTACTGTTCTAACCACGGCGAGCCCCGAAAGTCAACCGTCTTCTTCGGACACTAAAACTCAACTAACTGACTCTTCTCAAATCCCCCAAATCCTCCGCGCACGCTTCCGGTGCATGACGTCATTCACATCCCCCGGTTACAATTCTATCTGGGATTTTTATTTTGAAATCTCTGAATGACACATCCTCCCCGCACGCGCGTGAACACCTGCGCTCATGTTGCACCTAACTAACCCATGCGCTAAGCGAAAGGTTCTCACCCTAACTAAACCGAAAGGCAAGATATATAAAACGAAATCCCTAGGACATTAAATTACACTGAGGCAGGTGAACTTCTGAGGTAGGCCCTCTAATTTCAAAGAACCACCATGTAGCTTATATTCAATGCGTTTTGTCAACATTCGCGTGGTACAACCATGCACCTACCGAAGGCGTAAACTACTATCAATAGGCGATCGATCAAAAGAAAGTCTAATTTATACATTTAAATGAAACATATATATATATATATATATATATATATACGAGGTGCATAAGATAAGTTTCCAGACTTTTTTGTACAGCCATTTGAAATTGTCGTAGACACTTGAAAATTCACTTTCTTATTGCTATACATCTTATGAGGTGACTGACCAATTTTTAGGATTTCAGCTTCAAATGAACTGCTAAAGCAGCAATTGGAATACACCCTACTAAAGCCTGATTGTCATAGCTGGTCAATTTTAAAAATGCAATCTGGACGTGAGGAAGAACGATATGCAATAAAACTGTGTTTTAAACTTGGAAAAAATGCCACAGAAACGAATGGAATGCTTCAGGCTGCTTTTGGAGCATCTTGCATGAACTGAGCATCAGTTTTTGAGTGGCATAAGAGATTCAAGGAAGGCAGGAAGTCTATGAGGGATGATCAGAGGTGTGGGAGGGGTAAGGAAGTCAATACACCAGAGTTGATTGGCCAAAGGGTTAAGGGTTAGGGTTAGGGTTACTATGTTGAGGTTTTAAGGGAGTTCAGGAAGAGATTCCTTGGGAAGAGGCCAGCACTCTTCAAATTGGGTCAGTGGCAATTCCACCAGGACAATACACCGGTCGACAACTCCATCCTTGTCACAGACTATTTGACAGAGATGGGCATCAAGACAGTTCATCAGCCTTCCTATAGTCCAGACCTGGCTCCCTGTGACTTTTGCTTATTCCCTTTGCTTAGAGGCTGTCGTTATGAGACAATTGAGGAGATGAAAGAGGCTGTGACGAAGGTCATTGACATGCTCACTCATAAGGACTTCCATGGGTCTTCAAGAAGTTGTTGGAACGGTACAACAAGTGCATTGCAGCCGGAGGAGATTACTTCGAAGGGGACTAGAGTTTCATGTGTGTAGTATCAATAAAAGTGCCCATACGAAAAAAGTCTGGAAACTTATTGTATGCACCTCGTTTATATATATATATATATATATATATATATATATTGTATACTTGGGCAGCAAGTAATTATTTAAACACGTTTGATTGAATACCACGGATAGTTTCTTTTTTTAAATCTTCAAGTGAAGACATTTGAGTCTTCTTACTAGCCTTGTTATGTCTGGGTCAAGTTGGTAAAGAAAGTCCCGCACTCTCTCGTCGCCTTACCTACCACCTCACTGACATAAGCGCCATAAAATACCATCTTATGACAAAGCATAACAAAGATACTGACAAACTCAAATCCCTAGATATAAGAAAGATCCTTATAAACTATACAAAAAGTATATATAAGATTAACAATAAAAACTGTTTACAAATCTTCGAAGCAATAGCTATAAAAAAACTAAAAAAAAAACTTTTATAAATGAAATAGCATTTACCTCTAGTATAAAAAAAAGTAAAACAGAACGAGCCAACACCATTCATAATATTTAAAAAAAACACTCCGAATAAATATGAATAAAACTCAACATAACTCCGGAAGATGACCAGCGAAATGGTCGAAAGCGCTTGGGCTAATATACGGTTCTTCTTTCCCGAATTGACTCAGACATAAGAAGACTAGTAAGAAGACTTGAAAACCTTCACATGAGGATTTAAAAAAAAAATATGATATGGTATGATAGTCAAAATATTCGCCAATTGCCTGGGAGACCTGGGTTCAATCCCAGGTCCTCATACCAAAGACTCAAAAAATGGTACTTGATGCCTCCTTGCTTAACACCCAGCAACACAAGGTAGGGATCAAGGGTAAAGTGGAGCAATCCAGGAAAAAGAGTAGCGCCTTCCCCCTACTCCTCGGTGTAGTAGCTATCAAAAAAGGAGCCTTCGAATCACCCTAGCCTAAGTCTCCGACTTACTTTATATATATATATATATATATAATAAAACAAATTCCGAATAAAAAAGAATAAGAAAAAGTTTTATCCTGACTCAATTAAATTATTTTGAACTAATTAAGTAATATGATATTCGCAAAATTGCACACACACACGTATATATATATATATATATATGATTGAACATTATAGACATTTTTTGTCAACATTTTTTTTCTTAATCCTTTCGTGGTGGTGTATTGATCTTATGATATTCGGCGGGAATTGGCTTGGTTGATAAACTTTCCATACTTAGGTTATTTCCCAAATACTTTCTGCCCAACCTTGAGCCATCATCAGGTGCAGGGTATTTCTAAAGTGATGTAACTTTTGTATGAACATTACTACTTTGTAAGAATGAGCGTTTATACTGGTGTACTGTGTAGCGTTTACTTTTCAAATTTGTTTCTTTAAATAGCGTCAGTAGCTAAAGATATTTAAGTACATTAGTACAGGTTTCAAAATTAATTCTGTTAAGTTTAGGCTGTATATTCCGAATATGTAGTGCATCGAGAATCTGTAGTTTTTGATTGTTATTTTGTTGTCCTAATATTGTTGTGTTTTCGGTAAGAATTTTCCGAAATTCAGTTGTTGGGCATGAATGTTTTTTAGTGGTTGCGCTTTGGAACTATTTATCAGAAAGGTAGTCATGATGGACTGAAAGCACTTGGGAAATAACTAATTATGGAAGGTTTATCAATCAATTCCCGCCGAATATTATAGGATCGATACGGCAACTCGAAAGGATTAACAAAAAAATAGGTACACAAAAAATGTCTATAATGTTCAATCTAATATGGGCTGCCAAAATATACATATATAAATGTGTGTCTGTGTGTCTGTCTGTCTGTGTGCGCACGCGCGAATGTGGACGTGTCAGACGTATAGAATCGCTCGAGGAGGAACTAAATAACACTTCTGAGTCGTCAATTTTTATCTTGTTTTATTATTACAATTCTTATCCTATTTCATTTTTGAAAAACATTGTGGTATGACTTTTCCTTTTGTGCGCATAAAGCACGGTAAACATTTTGCTGATTCAAATGCCTTACATTTTAATCCTAATTTTAATTTTTGGAAAAAAGACGACTGAAAAAAATTGGTTTAAATATGTTTAAATACAAGAGACTATTTATATTTAAAGTAATCGCCGACTGTAACTATTACCACCTCTTTCCTAAGGATGAAGAGATCACAGCTGGTGCTTACAAATAAGATAATGAAAAATAATCACCAGCAACTCAAAGATCTGACTATTGTCTTTCTCATCGTGAAACTTAGAGTTACGCTAACAGACTTGTGAAAAACATTCGATTATAAATATTTTTAAATTTTGATTTTAAAGGATATCATAAAGCAATTTTAATTATCAGTCTGCGTTCGGATATATATATATATATATATATATATATATATGTATATTGCCACGTCGTCTGCCACTGAGAGGAGAGAGGTAAGATCAATTTCCCCTACCCCTCCGTGTTTGAATTAACAGGCCCCAAAGATTGACCGTTAAAAGAGGAATAAGGAATGTAGGTCAACTCCTCGGCCTGCCTGTTGAAGGAAGTAACGAATCCAGGTCAGAATGAAAGCCAAGAGAAGTCTACACTCTGTGACCGGGTGGATAGAGAAGGGGACATAGAGGTCAATATAGTATCCCGAATGAATAGCATGACAGGGGGAGGTTGAAGAAGAAGAAGAAAGAGGCCAAATGATTGGCCAGAACCCTAAAGCCTGAAGTATTAGCCTTTTCGTCAGAGGAAATAGGGATAAAGAATTCAGTTTTTAGGACGGAGGTCACAGTGAAAGGACGTGTTGATCTGGTGCCAAAACTCCGGGCGAAGAAACGGAGCCGAGTTTCAGGACAGCAGTTGGCGTGACAAGATATATTGGAACTGTTGCCGAAACTCCAGGGAAGAGCGGAAAGAATCATGGACAAGAAGATAACCGGTGCCTTCAAGCCAAGCCCCACAGAATCCCGCTAGCCTGTGAAAGAAAAGAAATCTCAGAAGAAACCCATCGAAAAAGCTAACTAAACCTTTAAACCGTTTTCTCCCTCCACCCTTCCTAAGTATTGCAATTGTATGCCCTCTCTCTCTCAATTTAAAGAAAGAAGAAAGAAAGGAAAAAGGAAGAAAGAAAGATATTTGTATTTGATATTGTCTGCTGGTAATATAGCCAGCATCTTAAATATTTATTTGGTCCGCAAGTATTAAAAACCTTGTTATATTTTAAAAGTCCCCTCGTGTCGAAATTTAATCGTTGTATTGTTTGCTTATCGAGTTGGCTTCTTCTGCATATTCCTTTTCAGCTTCATTTCGCCTCATTTTATTCTCGCTAAATGTCCTATTCGCCTTTAAAAATATTACATGGGAAATTGGAATGACCGACTACAAATAATAATATCTTATCTCAACCTAGCCCATATCTTCCGTTATCCTGGGGGTGGTAGGAAGACGAAGTGGCCTGGTGGGTGTCTGTGTAACGTGAAATTTGGAAACCCCTGGCCAGCGGTGATCAGTCTAGCCCCAAGTTAACCACCACATTATCTGCCAGTTCCCATGTGCCCGAAAAAGGAATCTTAACCTGGGCTTATTTTGCGAGAGATCAATTGCCAGACTGCCCCGACGTAACACGCGCGTAAAATAAACTCCTGTCCTGGGATAAATATTTTTGGCACCGTCACAATATGTATATATATATACATATGTGTGTGTGTGTGTATATATATATATATATATATGCTGGTTGCTTTCTTGGTTTAATGGCATATCAACCTTCATGGGTGGTTTAATGCCAACGCCTCTCTCTTCCCTTCTTCTGTCTCTGTCTCTGTCTGTCTTTATCTCTGTTTCTCCGCCCGCCCCAATTGGCCATCACACTTGGCAAGAACTCTATACGACATCAAGTGTCCACACAGAGCAGTTGAATGTAAGGTTTTGCTGGACGGCCACAACATGTGTCCCCATGTGCTGGAGTGTGTCCTTAATTCACCTTCGGGGCCCCCTATGTCTTGTTCGTCTCATGGCATAAGTAAAAACAGAAAGAATTCTAAAGATAATAAAAATCTGATTAGTCTGTAGTTGGAAAAACTTTTCAGATTAAGACATTTTAGACTAATTTTTTGTAGTAGGGGGAGGGGTGTTAGTTTATTTTTAATAGAAAAGATTATCTGAATTTGATATATTTTTTATCATTCATAAGATTACGTGCTTATCCAGAATAACACACAAATAAAAACTTCCTTTATTTCAGTGATAATTTATATATATATATATATATATATATATATATATATATATATATATGTAAATTATCACAGAAATAAAGGAAGTTCTTATTTGTGTGACTGACTGCATTTCACGTAGGACTGATATCCTTGGGAAATGTATGAATCCAATTATTCTTCCTCCTAATAATTCTATCTAATATTAATCATTCATTGGCACACAGTTAGATACTTTCAAGTATTGCTACTTAACTTTAATAATTCAGTTTAGTAAGTTTCCTTCCTAATTTAATATAAATCATTTCTTTGAAAACATTTAAGTGGTTTCAAGTACTGCTTTTTGACATCAGTAATTCTATTCATTAAAGGTAATGTGGTTTAATATCTGTTGTGATGCTGACCAAAGAACGACACGGGGAACACAAAAAGGTAAATAGAAGAACATACATATTCAAGTTAAAGAAACAAGATACAAGTGAACCAGGTAGTTAGTTATTAGGAAGCTGAGAGTGCAGCGGGGTAGCGACTATCCGTCCTCTGGCTGTATCACGTGGGTCTGGTCAACTCCTCTGATGGTCCGTTGACGTCCATTATGTAGGGAGTACAACAATATCATATAAACATTTGTGGCTTATTTTATTCCAAACCCAGTATATATATATATATATATATATATATATATATATATATATATATATGCAAATTTCATTAAACATAATAGATATTTTATGCCTACATATTTTCTTCTGGATCCGTTCAAATTCCCGTATTACTTTTATCGTATTCGGGGGGAATTGATTTAGGTATTGTCCATAGTTGTATGTATCCCTAGTACTTTCTTCCCGACTTTGGGCCATCATCAGGAGAGAATCTAAAGTCGGGCAGAAAGTACTAGGGATACATACAACTATGGACAATACCTAAATCAATTCCCCCCGAATACGATAAAAGTAATACGGGAATTCGAACGGATCCAGAAGAAAATATGTAGGCATAAAATGTCTATTATGTTTAATAAAATTTGCATTAACGAAGAAATGCTGCTTAAATATACATATATTGTCATCCACAGAAAGATCTGTTTCGTTCTATCAGAACTCATCAGTGTGGCTAGACAGGCTAGATTTCCGAAGCTGGGATCGAACCCGGTCGACTCAAACACCAATCCAAGATTCTACCACTCAGCCACGAGGAAACCAGCGCAAGGGAAAGAAATTTAAACGCTTATGAATCACAATTGTTATTGTTTACTTATATCCGCTTAACGGCTACCGAGAGCTCGATTCATATGAAGAGCCTTGCATATACGCTATCGGCAACACAATTACTTCATTCGCTAGAAAGCTCAACCCTACAGGGGTAGGGGAGTATATACATACATATATATATATATATATATATATATATATATATTAGAATTCGGGGGGTGCATTTGTCCTTCAGTTGAAGTATTCTTAATACAAAAGATACGTTTTGTCGGTAGAAAACGGCAGAACGCTAACAAGATGAGGATAATTTGCCCCTCCTCTTATATTGGTTCTAGGCACGGCTAATTAGCCAGTCTCCTCTTTCTCTTCCTCCAGCTGATGACGCGTGAATTTATAAATATGATGGCCTATTCTCTTAGTGTTTTGTACCCCTTACATGTCCTTTCCTAACAAGCTGTCTGTGGTATGATCGGATCGTATTTTGGTGGAACTTGGTCGGTCGAGTCTGCTTGACGCGACTGCCGGGAAAGCACAGCAAGTACGTCTCATGGGGAGTGGACTGACTCATTTCTCGAGCCTCAGGGGGCCGTCCCCGTAGGCTCTAACTCTCTCCCGGGAGGATAGGTTTATCGTCCTGGGGCTGAGGCGCCTTTTTTTTAGGGAAATGCTAACGAGGCCCGTAGTATTTTATGGAATGCCAGACATGTTTGGGCCACGGTCCTGCGCTCGGCCCCACCTTTAAAAAGGCCTTGTGTCATACTCGCCCATTTGGTGAGGCTCGCGACAAATACCTGTACCCCTAACACGTCTAACACTCTATGATATTATAACTTTGGTGGTGTGAACAAAAGTCAGATGATACAATTCGTAAATAAAAAATTTGTAAATAAAAAATTTGTAAATAAAAATCTATTACTCAAACAAATATCTGGGAAAAAATGTCAAAAAAAAAGAAAAGACTCAAATTCGTGCTGCTTGAAAATAATCAAACTGCACCGTAATGTCTAGTAAAAAAAAAAAACACCGACTTACCTTAGCTGATATATAAAAGTGCATGATATACTAAGTAAAGTGAAATTCGTATACCAATACAGCCAGAACCTATCTACCAAGGTTTCACCTGTCAGATCATCAGGATAAACCTGACTCCTGATATACGAGGGGCATACGATAAGTTTCTAGACTTTTTTCGGATGGGCATTTAAAATTGCTGTTGACTCTTGATAATTTTGTATATTATGGCTCTACATCTTATGAGATGACTGACCAATTTTTAGGATTTCAGGTTTAAATGAACAGCTACAGCAGGAATTGGAATACACCCTACTAAAGCCTGATTGTCACAACTGATGAATTTCAAAAATGCAATCTGACACTTTACAAGAACGATATGCAATAAAGTTCTGTTTTAAACTTGGATGAAATGCCACAGAAACGTATGGAATGCTTCAGATTGCTTTTGAACCATATAGCCTGAATCGAGCATCGGCTTTTGAGTGGCATAAGAGATTCAAGGAAGGCAGGGAGTCTGTGAGGGATGATGAGAGGTATGGGAGGAGTAAGAAAGTCAATAGACCAGAGTTGTTTGGCCAAAAGGTTAGGGTTAGGGTTAGGGTTACTATGTTGAGGTTTTAAGAGAGTTCAGGAAGAGATTCCTTGGGAAGAGGCCAACACTCTTCGAATCGGGTTAGTAGCATTTCGACCAGGACAATACACCAGTCGATAACTCCATCCTTGTCACAGACTATTTGACCAAGATGGGTATCAAGACAGTTCCTCACCCTCCCGACAGTCTATACCTTGCTACCTGTGACTTTTGGTTATTCTCTAAGCTCAGATGCTGTCGTTATGATACAATTGAGATGGAAGAGGCCGTGACGAAGGTCATAGACACGCTCACACAAGAGGACTTCCATGGAGCCTTGCAGAAATTGTTGGAACTGTACAACAAGTGCATTGCAGCCGGAGGAGGGTACTTTGAAGGGACTAAAGTTTCATGTGTGTACTATCAATGAAAGTGCCCATAAGAAAAAAGTCTGGAAACTTATCATATGCACCTCGTATCTATATATAATTCGTAAGCAAAAAGTTTGTATGTAAAATTTTTTTAAATGAGACTGGGCTCAAATGGTTTCAAGTATTGCTATCAAACACTAATAATTCTATTTAATATCAATCAATTATTTCCACTCTGTTAAAAATTTTCAAGTATAGTAAACGTTAGAATAATAAATAAACAAAAGCCACGACCTGATTTGGTGGAGGGTAAGTAAAAACGCCCCCTTACTACAGTCGGGGGTAAGTTACGATTTCTGAAAGAATAAATCTTTACTTGATTGACTGAACAAGAAACCACTTCAACATCCATTTTGAAATATATAGGAGTATAACTTCTATACTTCCTCCTGTTTATGAAAACGGTCTAAAAAAGTTATGATATCAAAAAAAAAGTGAATGGGATTTATTTCTTTGTATCCATATGTATGACAATTCCTGTTTTCGTATATTTACAACCTAACCTCGTTGTGATCTCTTCGTCTCGTCAATATTCTTTGAGACGTCTGCTACACGACAACAGTACGAAATTGGAAATCAATATTCAAATGAAAAACAACTCGAGGGTGAATTTGAGAGACAAATAGAAGATTATCAATCGGCATGACCTGGACAATTTATCTTATTTTATTTGATTCAATTTTATTTTGCGATAAGTACACTTGAAAATGGAATCAAAGTATTTTCTAATAGCGAATTATGCATAAAAAAAACATAAAAATCGGAGAAAAAAAACATAAAAATAATATCCCACGTTATCTGTGGAGCGATACGAGTTTATTGCGGAATGTATCTACCTATAATATAGCCATGTCTCGAAACAACCTTCTATCTATCCCGCAGCAATTCTATTTTTTATTCTCGACAACACGGTCATAGAGTTAACACAACGGTTCTGTTCATTGAAGAACATACAATGCATCTTAGTTTTATCAACCTAGCTCACGCATATATTATGACAGTAAGACTGTAGCTATTCCGAGTCTTGAGTTGCCATGGCTATCAACAGTAATTATGACTTTATTAGATTATTAAGGATATATCGACACACCCATTATTATAGTGGGGTGGCATAGCTCAAGAGCAGTTATTTGAAATTTAGTTTTTGATCATAATCTTGAAATAGTAGTTCCTTTCTGTGTAAAAAACGAACATTGTCATATCAGATTTGTAAAATATGGAGAGAAATCAATTGAAAATGAATTATTGAATTGAAGCAAAAACTCTATAACTTATCAAAATGTTTGTTTGTTTGTTCGTTTGTTTTTTGTTTGTTTAGGTTTTATGGCATATCAACATTTGAAGGTTATTTAATGCCAAATTCATTTTATACAAATAAACAGTTCTACTTCAAACAATTCAGTTTAGCATCAATACACAGTTTAACTGTCAAAACATTTTTATTTCAAGCTCTTCAGTAGAGTTAAGCAGTTCTAATTGAAACAATTTAGTTTAAGTATAGCTTTGGTTTATACACAGTTAAATGTCAAAACGGTTCTTTTTCGAACAATTCCGATTAGCATAGTACAGTTTCAATGTCAAAAACGGTTCTGTTTCAAACACTTCAGTTTAGTATACAAAAACAGTTTTATTTCAAACAATTCAGTAAAGCATAAGCACACAGTTTACTTCTGTTTGAACCATAGATAGGTGCTACCACCCCTGAACAGAGTGGAACTGGGAGCGATGGCAATGAAGGGGTACTCCACATCCTCCATAGTTCCATCATTACTCGAACCTCCCCATCAGATTGTTTAGTGTCATAATTAGGACACTCGTTGGAGGAGGGTCTTACCCCTCTGCAGAGAAGCAGTCTGCGTATTCTACAGCCTGGGAAATAATCCAAGTGGGCGTGAATGAAGACCCCCACCATACATTCTTATGGCGTTACCATTTCTTATTTTTGTGGTTGGTAATTTTTTTATCACATATCGACTTTTTGAGGGTTTTTAAAACTGAATTTACTTCATATATATATATATATATATATATATATATATATATATATATATGATTTTTAGGCATATAGTTTGTCGGTAACTTTATCATTTAACAAGTTGTTTGAAATCCTTTGTTTGCATATAGATAAATGGTTTAAAGTATTTCAATATAGCACTAACAATTCTGTTTAATATTAATCATTTGTTTGCGCACTGTTAAATGGTTTCATGTATTCCACTCTGACAGAAATAATTCAAGTTATCAAGTATTCCTGTATAATATAAATGATTTGAACACAGCTGTATAGGACTTTGACGTACAAACGATCACCTAATTCCGGTCAGAAGACAGGACCTTATAATAATCAACAAAAAAAAAGAGAACTTGCTATCACTCAAACTCCTGCGAAAAACCATCAGCTAAAACTGAGACGAAAAACTGTCAAGGAATAGACGCATCGATACAAAGACTCGAAGACAATATACAAAAACACGATGGAGGACTGATTATAGCCATCAGAAACGATAATAACACGATGGACAACAGAATGACAATAACTAGGAAACAAAAATGGGAAGTAAAGCAACGCTATGGACGTTTTAAACGACTAATAAACAATGGCTAAGAAAAGGAAACTTTGAGAGAGAAACAGAATCTCTCCTAATAGCAGCGCAAAACAGCGCCATAAGAATCAATCATATCAAAGTGAGAATAGATAAGACGCAACAAAATTGCAAATGTAGACTAGGCGGTGACAGAGATGAAACCAGCAATCAAATAATAAGCGAATGCAGCAAATTAGCACAGAAAAAATATAAGACTAGACATGATTGGGTCGGCAAGGTGATCTACTGGCAGATGTGCAAGTAATTTAAATTTGACCATACAAACAAATGGTATATGCACAACCCAGCACCTGTCCTACAAAATAACACACATAAACTCCTATGGGACTTTGACATACACACGGATCACCTAATCTCGGTCAGAAGACCAGACCTAATAATAATCAACAAAAAGAAGAGAACTTGCAAAATTGTCGACTTTGCTGTCCCGGCTGACTACAGAATAAAACTGAAAGAATGTGAAAGGAGGGATAAGTACCTTGACCTTGCTAGGGAATTGAAAAAACTATGGAACATGCAGGTGACAATTATATCAATTGTAATTGGTGCGTTTGGAACAGTAACTAAAGGATTATTGAAGGGACTGGAGGACTTGGAAGTTGGCGGACGAGTGGAGACCATCCAAACTACTACATTATTGAGAACGGCCAGAATACTGATAAGAGTCCAGGAGACTTGAGGAGACTTGCTGTCACTCAGATTCCGGTGAAAAACTCTAATGAGTAAATGATAATAATAATAATAATAGTAATAAAACTATGGAACATGAAAGTGACGGTGATACCAACTGTAATAGGCACGCTCGCACAGACACCAAAGGATTGAAACTGGGACTGGAGGACTTGGAAATAACGGGACAAGAGGAGACTATCAAAACTACTGTATTTTTTCGATCGGCCAGAATACTAAGAAGAGTCCTGGAGACTTGGGGAGACTTGCTTCCACTTGGACTCCAGTGAATGACTATTAGCTAACACTGGTGTGAAAAACTCTTAAATGAGTAAAATAACAATAATGATAATATTCATTAGTAAAAGATTAAACAGTTCTACTTGACCCATTGACGGGATCATAACAGATACTACCAAAACGGGACTGAATGTACTTGCGAATAATAGCAATAGAGGGGTTCTCAACATCCCCTAAAGCTCCTAGACTGGAACATCACCATCAGATTCAGTTTATTGTCGGTCTCAGAATAATCGATGGTAGTTTCAAGTAAATATTTTCAAGTATGGTAAATGGTTAAATAGAGTAATGGCAAACAAATGGCACCCCACGTTCCCCAAAACTCCCGAATATGACAGTAAAGGATTAGAAAGAAATAAAGAAAGAAAGAAAGAAAGAAAGAAAGAAAGAAAGAAAGAATCGTGCTGTACATCAGACGCTTATTCTCTGCTTAAATGGAGTGATAGTAAGAAAGAAAGATGAGAAAAGAAAACGAAAGATACAGAGAGAATGAAACGGAAGAGATAACAAGAGAAAAAATAGTAAAATATGATAATAATAACAATAATGATAAAGTAATTATTCAATGTTAACTCAAATGTTCGATATTAACTGGTTAAAATAAACAGAAAATAAAATCTGAATTAGTAAGTTTGTGAGTATAAGTCCCAGTATTGTAACCAAACAGAGACACTTTGGGTAGATATTGGCCAGCACTCAGGCCTCAACACAGACGATTCCAGATTAACCTCAGAGGACATTTGAAGTCATCAGATTACAAAATGTCTTACTTCAGAAAGAGAGATTTTTGATATTTTTGTGTGAATTGCCAGACTATTTTTGGTAACGTGATTGGTAACGACGTCACATAGACGGCCGGCTATATGTTGGATGTTTAAAAGTAAACAATGAAAAATGATTTTATATTTTGCGCAGGAAGAACAATAAATATTGTTTACAAGAAGGATGTCAGAAAGTAATTACAATTGTTCTTTATGTTTAAAACTTTATGCATACATACATACATACATACATAAATATGCGCATTTGTATGAATTTTTATGGAGAAAATTGAAAAACAAAGTAATCCAGAAGTGATGAATTTATTTCAAGGGAAAATCGACGTTAAAACGTTTCGGTTTTAATGAACCTTCATCAAGACTTTAAAATGGTAAAAGTTTTGGTAGAACAATGATGCATCTTTAATAAAATACAATGACATGGAGAAAAAGATTTGGTTTGGTTTGGTTTGGTCTTATCACATATCAACCATTGTAGATTATTTAATGCCAAATCCCTTTTTATACATATAAACAGTTCTATTTCAAACAATTCTGAAAGAAGAAGAAGAAGAAGAAGAAGAAGAAGAAGAAGAAGAAGAAGAAGAAGAAGAAGAAGAAGAAGAAGCTTTTATTTTCGTCTTTTAATCTGTTGTGTGTATAGTAGTTCTGTTTGTTCAAGCATCATTGCCTCTGCCAATCACAGAATAGTTTCTCCCTTGTACGCTGACTGAATGAGTTAACGGTAACATGATCTTTCTTTGTATACATTTTTCTTTTCCCCTGGTATTTTTTTTTAATTAAACATCTATTGTAGTTCTATCGACACTTGTTTTACCATCTTAAAGTCTTGGTGAAGATTCCTTAAATCCGAAACGTTTTAACATCGACAATTTTCTCCAAACTGTCGGATTCCTTTTCATTATATATATATATATCTATATATTACTCTCTACACCCCACGGGGGTTGAGGACTCTGGCAAAGGAATTAACGGCTGCCAATCACCTAATGCAAAGCCCTTCTAATGAATTGACCACTCTGGTATCCGGTAAGGCAAAATGTAAACAAACGAAAGCTACTATATAATGCCTTATAATTCCCGAGATGACGTAGGTCACTTGCTGGCTGAGCGGTAAGATACTAAGTCTAAAGTAAAGTTGGACGGGTTTCGATCCCAGCTTCAACCGACTTACGTGTGTAACCTCGTTGTGATACAACGAAACACTCTCTCTGTAGATGACAATATATATATATATATATATATATATATATATATATATATTTAAAAAAATACAATCGGTCACATAAAGATATAAATTTATTTCCATTCTGTTAAAAAGCATTGATATAAATAAATGCTCTAAAAATTAATCGGACATCTTCAGATCAAACAAGAAAATGGATTAAAATAACGCTTTCAGATTTACAACCAGATTTTTAAAAAAACATTATTTCTCCAATATAAAAGTAGCCCTTTTGCATTGACCTCTTGACTGGGATTACTTTAATTTATTTTTGAATGTTTTAATTGTCCAGCTTGGAATTGTTCCCAACTCCGGATTTACTGGATTAAATACCGTCTAACAATTGCTCCTATTAAGTTGAGCTCTCCTGGAAAATTCTACTAAAGAAACTAACTATCGAATACCTTTACCACCTCAGGGAAATGAAGATATATACTCCAGAATATTCACTGAAGAACATCACCCATCCAACTTATCATGCTTTCCTGTCATCACTCACAGAAAAAAATAGAAGACTTCATAAAAAGGATACGTGTAACGTAATGGCCGAGGGATTTTGGTTCATGCCTTTGGGTTTAGTTAGGCTGAGAAGCTTTCGGCTCAGCACATGGGTTAGTTAGGTGCAAACATTGATGCAGGTGTTAACGCGGGCGCACGCATGGGCGGACGAAGGTGTAACTCAGAGATGTCACAATAGTCCGAGACGAAACGGGTGACGGAGAGCAAGTGACGTCATGCACCGGAAGCGCGCAGTGGTTTGTGGAGAATTGAAAGAAAGTTAAGAGAGTTGAAGCTAGACGCCGAACGAGGAGGTTCGACTTTTGGGGCTCGCTGAGGCGAGACGATTTTGCGCACCATAGGTGCCGCTCGAGATAGAGGAGCCAGATGAAGAAACCAACATAAAAAGATTGTGTTTCTTTCCTTGTGTCGAAACCTTTAACTCAAAAGTAATAAAAGGGTTTCGTACCTGAACAAAGAAGTCATTACGTGTTTTCGAATTTCGAGATTCCTATGTTCTTTATGTATACATGTTATCTAAATGAGTTATGAACATTCGATGTCCATTTCGCATATGGCCATATTCATGTATATGGCTATGTAACATGCGGTGGAAGACTTATTTCTATCTTAACTCTTCAGATATTCCAAATTGCACTAAGAAAGAAGTGTGTCAGTTGAAATCTCAAAGAACAGCTCGAAACAATAAATTGCTCGACCCCATTTGAGGCTGGTTTATTTAAGTTAACTAAAAAAAATTAGATTTAGAAAAGATCATAACATTTTTCAAACTAAATTAAACAAACTTTAATCGAGAGTGACCCGAAGGCTCCCTTTTCAATAGCTACCACTGTTGTATATTGACCTACGACCCGGCCGGGCTGTCAAAATAGGAAATCCACCAGTGTAAATAACAGGTGCATTCAGTCGAGGAATATCAGTATATTATAACCTTGACCGTGGACAGGTTGAATGAGTGCGAAATTGTGACGCCCACAAGAAGAAGGTGGTCGTTGTGCTATTATATAACTCAGTGCACAGGAAATGCAATCAGTTGGGGATCAGACGAGTTGGAGATAAGATGCGGTAGAGAAAGACAGCACCCAGCAAAGGGAACCTCTGGCCCCCGATTGAGTTGGTGATCAGATGTGTTGGAGATAAGATGCGGTAGTGAAAACCAGCACCCAGAGAGGCTGTGCCCAAGGCCCCCGGTCGAGCAGCCCAGGAGAACGAGAAAGAAACGCGGTTATGGCCAATAGAGTGGGGGGGGTCAATATGTTGCAGTTCTATTCGGTCTCCAACTCCCTCTCACACACAACCCTTCCATTAAATTGAGAGGTATATTTTTCTAAAGAACTGTGTCGCTCGTCTTTATTGTGTCGTCGTTATGATTTTACATGCATGCATATGTGTTTGTATAGTTGGTCATGGCTATATAACACTATGCTGAGGAGTAGGAGAGGGTACTACGCCATTCCCTGGATTGCTCGACTTTACCCTTGGTCCTTATCACATAATGCTGAGTATTAAGTAAGGCAGCATCAAGTACCAATTTTGAGGCTTTGGTATGACTCGACCTGGGATTGAATCCAATGCCCCGATGGGTGGGAGCTGAAAAATCTAGAAATATATATATAATTAACCCTTCTAATAACTATAAAATTATGAATAATGAATTTACTGATACTTACAAAATTCACAATAATGATACTATTTCTCTGATAAATAATGGTACTCTTTAATAAGCAAATAAATTACATATTGAAGAGAGGTTAGTGATATTTAACATGAAAAATGCTTATTAAAGACCGTAAACCTAATTTTGAAAATAAATTACAATCTAGGTTAATTAATCCGTTTAAAACTGAGCTCTGGATAATTTCTAGAAATATTATTCAAAATATTGTCCTTAATATCATATTTACCAACCCCTCCGCTCGGGCAGGATATGACACAAGGTCAATTTTTAACAGGTTTGAATTCAGAGTTTTGCTTCTCCTATACTAGTTGCCTCACCTAGGCTGAAGAACCCTGTCTGTCTGACTATTTACCCATAGCTGGAGGGAGAATAATTGGATTCATACCTTTCCCAAGGGTATTAGTACTATGTGAAATGCAATCAGTCTCGTCCAGGATTGAACTCGTGTCGCCGTGTCCATTTCCAACGAGGATAACCAATACACCACGGGCACCTCAAAATATTGTTCTTAGTGTGCAAAAAACTACCCATAACAGTCTTTGGAAGAATTCAACTGCTGCAATTGAAAGGTTTAAAATATCAAACATAAGAATAAGATCAGTTTTATTCTATTTGACATAATTGAGTTTTATCCTTGTATCTATAAAGAAGTTTTGATTGATAGTAGATTATTTAATGCCAAATCCCTTTTTATACTTATAAACAGTTCTATTTCAAAAAATTCAGTAGATTATTTAATGCCAAATCCCTTTTTATGCATATAAACAGTTCTATTTCAAACAATTCAGTAGATTATTTAATGCCAAATCCCTTTTTATACATATAAGCAGTTATATTTCAAACAATTCAGTAGATTATTTAATGCCAAATCCCATTTTATACATATAAACAGTTCTATTTCAAACAATTCAGTAGATTATTTAATGCCAAATCCCTTTTTATACATATAAACAGTTCTATTTCAAACAATTCAGTAGATTATTTAATGCCAAATCCCTTTTTATACATATAAACAGGTCTATTTCAAACAATTCAGTAGATTATTTAATGCCAAACCCCTTTTATACATATAAACAGTTCTATTTCAAACAATTCAGTAGATTATTTAATGCCAAGCCCTTTTTTATACATATAAACAGTTCTATTTCAAACAATTCAGTAGATTATTTAATGCCAAACCCCTTTTATACATATAAACAGTTCTATTTCAAACAATTCAGTAGATTATTTAATGCCAAATCCCTTTTTATACATATAAACAGTTCTATTTCAAATACTTCAGTAGATTATTTAATGCCAAATCACTTTTTATACATATAAACAGTTCTATTTAAAACAATTCAGTAGATTATTTAATGCCAAATCCCTTTTATACATATAAACAGTTCTATTTCAAACAATTCAGTAGATTGTTTAATGCCAAATCCCTATTTATACATATAAACAGTTCTATTTCAAACAATTCAGTAGATTATTTAATGCCAAACCCCTTTTATACATATAAACAGTTCTATTTCAAACAATCCAGTATATTATTTAATGCCAAATCCCTTTTTATACATATAAACAGTTCTATTTCAAACAATTCAGTCGATTGTTTCATGCCAAATCCCTTTTTATACATATAAACAGTTCTATTTCAAACAATTCAGTAGATTATTTAATGCCAAACCCTTTTTTATACATATAAACAGTTCTATTTCAAACACTTCAGTAGATTATTTAATGCCAAATCCCTTTTTATACATATAAACTGTTCTATTTCAAACAATTCAGTTGATTGTTTAATGCCAAATCCCTATTTATACATATAAACAGTTCTATTTCAAACAATTCAGTAGATTATTTAATGCCAAACCCCTTTTATACATATAAACGGTTCCATTTCAAACAATTCAGTAGATTATTTAATGCCAAATCCCTTTTTATACATATAAACAGTTCTATTTCAAACAATTCAGTAGATTGTTTAATGCCAAACCCTTTTTTATACATAAAAACAGTTCTATTTCAAACATTTCAGTAGATTATTTAATGCCAAACCCCTTTTATACATATAAACAGTTCTATTTCAAACAATTCAGTAGATTATTTAATGCCAAACCCTTTTTTATACATAAAAACAGTTCTATTTCAAACAATTCAGTAGATTATTTAATGCCAAACCCCTTTTATACATATAAACAATTCTATTTCAAACAATTCAGTAGATTATTTAATGCCAAACCCTTTTTTATACATAAAAACAGTTCTATTTCAAACAATTCAGTAGATTATTTAATGCCAAACCCCTTTTATACATATAAACAGTTCTATTTCAAACAATTCAGTAGATTATTTAATGCCAAATCCCTTTTTATATATATAAACAGTTCTATTTAAAAAAGTTCAGTAGATTATTTAATGCCAAATCCCTTTTTATACATATAAACAGTTCTATTTCAAACAATTCAGTAGATTATTTAATGCCAAACCCCTTTTATACATATAAACAGTTCTATTTCAAACGATTCAGTAGATTATTTAATGCCAAATCCCTTTTTATACATATAAACAGTTCTATTTCAAACAATTCAGTCGATTGTTTAATGCCAAATCCCTTTTTATACATATAAACAGTTCTATTTCAAACACTTCAGTAGATTATTTAATGCCAAATCCCTTTTTATACATATAAACAGTTCTATTTCAAACAAATCAGTCGATTGGTTAATGCCAAATCCCTATTTATACATATAAACAGTTCTATTTCAAACAATTCAGTAGATTATTTAATGCCAAACCCCTTTTATGCATATAAACGGTTCCATTTCAAACAAATCAGTAGATTATTCAATGCCAAACCCCTTTTATACATATAAACAGTTCTATTTCAAACAATTCAGTAGATTATTTAATGCCAAATCCCTTTTTATACATATAAACAGTTCTATTTCAAACAATTCAGTAGATTATTTAATGCCAAACACCTTTTATACATATAAACAGTTCTATTTCAAACAATTCAGTAGATTATTTAATGCCAAATCCCTTTCATAAATATAAACAGTTCTATTTCAAACAATTCAGTAGATTATTTAATGCCAAATTCCTTTTTATACATATCATCATCATCATCATCATCATGTCGCGCCGTCTGCGCGGATATCCCTGACCGTCTCTCGCCATTTCTCCCTATCACTCATCGCCTCCGGCAGGTCTTCAGGATTACAACCCGTGTCCTCACATAGCTGCTGTATGTAAGTTCGTGCTGGTCGTCCCACACTTGCACATCCATGAGTGGGGGTCCACAGGAGTACATCGCTTATGAGCTCGTCCTTGCTTCTCCAGCAGTGTCCCGCGTGTCTGGTTCGTCGAACTTGTATAGTTTTTGTGATGGGGGGCAAGTGTCCGTATAGTTGGAGTCTCGTGGGGTGTTGTCGCCAGGACTTGTTTAATACTGCTCTCAACATTCTTGTGTAATTTCCGTCCAGCCTCCTCTCCAGCCGCTTCGTAAGCGTCCATGTGGTGCATCCATATAGCAGTATCGACACAACCGCTGCCTGGAAGAAACTGCGTTTCATTTTATCTGTTAGGTCCGACTTCCATATGATCGAGAGCCTATCGATAGCTGTCCATGCCTTCGTCAGTCGTGTGTCGATGTCCTTCTCGGTTGATGAGACGCTGCTTCCTAGGTAGGTGAATTTGTCGACTAGTTTCAGAGAGGCTCCGTCTAGTGTGGCAATGTTGCCTGTTTGGTTGTAACACATATATTCGGTTTTGTTTGCATTGACATGTAGGCCAATGCCAGCTGCAGCTCGTTCCAGACTATGTAGTAGTGTCTCTGCTTGATTAGGCGTATTCGCTAGTAACGCCAAGTCATCAGCGTAGTCGGCGTCCGTGATTGTTTTTGCGGGGTACCTTTTGCTTCTTCTCTTAGTCAGCTCAAAGCCATTTTCTCTGATTTTGTCGATCGAAGTCCTAAGCACATAGTCTAGACAGATGATAAAGAGTTACGGGGCTAGTGTGTCTCCTTGTAGTACTCCTGCAACAATGTCGAAGTATTCCGTGTCTCCATCTGGTGAACGTACTTTTACTTTGGTGTTTCTGTAGAGAATCATTATCGCTGCTACGGTTTCTTTTGGTAGGCCGTAAGCTAGTAGGATTTGCTCCATCTTCCCTCTGTGTATGGAATCGAAGGCCTTGGTAAAGTCGACAAATAGTAATGTCGCCTGTAAGTTTTTTGCCCGAACGCCTTCCAGGATTCTACGGATGGTCAGTATTTGTGAGGTTGTGGATCTATTTCTCCGGAAGCCATTTTGGTTTTTCCTAAGGATGTTTTCCATTTTGGGTTCTATGCGGTTTCGTAGTAGGGCATTGTAGATTTTGGCTGCTATGGATGTAAGTGTTATCCCTCGGTAGTTCTTGGCTAGTCCGAGGTCGCCTTTTTTAGGGAATGGAAGGATGCATCCCTTCGTCCATCGTTCTATCCTATTTTGACTATAGACTGCGTTGCATTGCCGGAGCAGTATATCGTCGAATTGTCTCGTCTTCCACACTTCTGGGGGGATCTCGTCTAGCCCCGCCGCTTTCCTATTTTTAATTCTTCTGAGAACCGTGTCGAGTTCTATTTCAAACAATTCAGTAGATTATTTAATGCCCAACCACTTTTATACGTATAAACAGGTCTAATTCGAACAATTCAGTAGATTATTTAATGCCAAATCTTTTTTATACATATAAACAGTTCTATTTCAAACAATTCAGTAGATTATTTAATGCCAAACCCCTTTTATACATATAAACAGTTCTATTTCAAACAATTCAGTAGATTATTTAATGCCAAATCCCATTTTATACATATAAACAGTTCTATTTCAAACAATTCAGTAGATTATTTAATGCCAAATCCCTTTTTATACATATGAACAGTTCTATTTCAAACAATTCAGTAGCTTATTTAATGCCAAATCCCTTTCATAAATATAAACAGTTCTATTTCAAACAATTCAGTAGATTATTTAATGTCAAACCCCTTTTATACATATAAACAGTTCTATTTCAAACAATTCAGTAGATTATTTAATGCCAAATCCCTTTTTAAATGTATAAACAGTTCTATTTCAAACAATTCAGTAGATTATTTAATGCCAAATCCCTTTTTATACATATAAACAGTTCTATTTCAAACAATTCAGTAGATTATTTAATGCCAAACCCCTTTTTACACATATCATCATCATCATATCGTGCTGGCAGCACTGATATCCCTGACCCTCTCTCGCCACTCCTCCCTATCGTTCATTGCCCTAGGTAGGTCTTCAGGACAACAACCTGTATCCTCACATAGCTGCTGAATGTACGTTCGTGCTGGTCGTCCTGCTTTTGCGCGGCCGTGTGTGGGGATCCATAAGAGTACATCTCTTATGAGTTCATCTCTGCTTCTCCAGCAATGTCCTGCATGTCTGGTTCGTCTAACTTGAATAGTTTTCGTGATAGGGGGCAGGTGGCCGTACAGTTGGTGTCTTGTGGGGTGTTGCTGCCAGGACTTGTTCAGGATTGCATGCAGCATTCTTGTGTAATTACCATCTAGTTTCTTCTCCAGCCGTTTTGTTAGCGTCCATGTAGTGCATCCATATAGCAGTATCGATGTGACCGCTGCCTGGAAGAAACTGCGTTTCATTTTATCGGTTAGGTCTGATTTCCATATAGTTGATAGCCTATTGATAGCTGTCCATGCTTTCGTTAACCTCGTTTCGATGTCCTTTTCGGTTGATTCGACGCTGCTTCCTAGGTACGTGAATTTGTCTACTAGTTTAAGAGGGGTTCCTTCTAGAGTGGAGATGTCCCCCGTTTGGTTATAGCACATATATTCCGTTTTGTGTGCATTAACATGGAGGCCTATGCTTGCTGCTGCTCGTTCCAAACTATGCAGAAGTGTTTCGGCTTGGTCAGGTGTATTTTCCAGTATCGCTATGTCATCGGCGTAGTCGGCGTCAGTAATTGTTGTTGCGGGGTATCTTCTGCTTCTTTTCTTCGTCAGTTCGAAGCCATTCTCTTTGATTTTGTCAATCGATGTTCTAAGTACGTAGTCTAGACAAATGATAAAGAGATACGGAGCCAGCGTGTCCCCTTGTAGTACTCCTGCTACAATGTCGAAGTATTCTGTGTCTCCATCTGGTGATCGTACTTTTACTTTAGTGTTTCTATAGAGAATCGTTATTGCCGCTACGGTTTCTTTAGGTATGCCGTACGCTAGTAGGATTTGTTCCATCTTTCCTCTGTGAATGGAGTCGAAAGCCTTGGTAAAGTCGACAAATATTAATGTCGCTTGTAGGTTCTTTGCCCGTACACCTTCAAGGATTCTGCGGATGGTTAATATTTGTGAGGTCGTAGATCTATTTCTTCGGAAGCCATTTTGGTTTTTTCTAAGTATGTTGTCGATTTTGGGTTCTATTCGGTTTCGTAGTAGGGCATTGTAGATTTTGGCAGCTATGGATGTAAGTGTTATGCCTCGGTAGTTTTTGGCTAATCCGAGGTCCCCCTTTTTAGGGAAGGGGAGTATGCATCCCTTCGTCCATCTATCTATCGGATTTTGATTGTATACTGCGTTGCAGTGTTGGAGCAGTATGTCGTCGAATTGTCTGGTCTTCCATACTTCCGGGGGAATTTCGTCCAGTCCTGCAGCTTTCCTATTTTTAATTTTTCTGAGAACCGAGTCGAGTTCTTCTTGTGTGAATGTTCTAATTCGAACAATTCAGTAGATTATTTAATGCCAAATCCCTTTTATACATATAAACAGTTCTATTTCAAACGATTCAGTAGATTATTTAATGCCAAACCCCTTTGATACATATAAACAGTTCTATTTCAAACAATTCAGTAGATTATTTAATGCCAAATCCCTTTTTATACATATAAACAGTTCTATTTCAAACAATTCAGTAGATTATTTAATGCCAAATCTCTTTTTATACATATAAACAGTTCTATTTCAAACAATTCAATAGATTATTTAATGCCAAATTCCTTTTTATACATATAAACAGTTCTTTTTCAAACAATTCAGTAGATTATTTAATGCCAAACCCCTTTGATACATATAAACAGTTCTTTTTCAAACAATTCAGTAGATTATTTAACGCCAAACCCCTTTTATACATATAAACAGTTCTATTTCAAACAATTCAGTAGATTATTTAATGCCAAACCCCTTTTATACATATAAACAGTTCTATTTCAAACAATTCAGTAGATTATTTAATGCCAATTCCCTTTTTATACATATAAAATAGCAAATGAACAATACCAAATAATCTTAGCATATAAAAAGACTGTACTTAAAATTATGATTCTACTTGGATAAATACTGGCTTAGACAATATTGATATTTCTATGGTTTGAAATGCTAGTAATGAAAAGTGGCAAACGATATTTGACTGACGGAATGGAACTACCAAGCCAAGACAAAATTCGAACACTCGGAGAAAACGAAACTTACATATACTTGGGAATCTTGGAGGCTAACACCATCAAACAAGCGGAGATGAAAGACAAAATTAAGAAAGAATGTCTCAGGAGAACTAGAAAGCTACTCGGGACAAAACTATGTAGCAGAAACCTCATCAAAGGAATAAATACCTGGCCTGTACTCCTCGTTAGATATTCGGGACCATTTAAGAAGTGGACTAGAGAAGAATTTGAACAAATGAACCAAAGAACAAGAAAACTAATGACCATGCACATAGTCGGTCAACGTCGTCCCTGGGATGTAAATCCCAGAGCTGACGTTGACAGACTATAGATATCAAGAAAGGTTGGTGAAAGAGGACTTGTCGGCATTGAAGGCAGCGTTGACGCAACGATACAACGACTCGAGGACTATATAGAAAAGTACGACGAAGTGTTGATTACAGCCATCAGAAACGATACTGACGACACAGTGACCAAAAGAATGAAAATAATTAGGAAACAAAAATGGGAAGAAAACAACTCTATGGGAGCTTTAAACGACTAATAAACAACATCTCACTTGAGAAAACTTGTACATGGCTTAGAAAAGGAAACTTTAAAAGAGAAACAGCATCTCTAGTAGCAGCACAAAATAACGCCATAAAAACCAATCATATCAAAGCGAGAATTGATCAGACGTAAGAATATTGCTAATGTAGGCTATGTGGTGATAGAGACGATACGATCAATCACATAAGATAATGTAGCAAATTAGCACAGAAGAAGTATAAGACTAGACACAACTGGGTGGGCAAGGGGATCCACTGGGAGATGTGCAAGAAATTTAAATTTGAACATACGAACAAATGGTATATGCAGAACCCAGCATCTTTCCTAGAGAATGACACACATGAAATCCAATGAGACTTTGACTTACAAACGGGTCACCTAATCTCGGCCAGAATTCCAGAACTTATAATAATCAATACAAAACAGTACTTGCAAAACTGTGGACTTTACTGTCCCAGTTGATCACAGATTAAAACTGAAAGATAGTGAAAAGAAGGATATATACCCCAACCTTGCTAGGGAATTGAAAAAACTAAATAACACGAAGGTGACAACAATACCAATCGTAATTGATGCGTTCAGTACAGTAACTAAAGGATTATTGAAGGGACTAGACGACCTGGAGTTTGACGGACAAGTGGAGACCTTCCAAACTACAGCATTGTTGAGAATGGCCAGAATACTGAGAAAAGTCCTGGAGACTTTAGGAGACTTGCTGTAACTCAAACTTAAGTGAAAAACAATCAGCTAAAACTGATGTGAAAAAACTCTCAAGGAGTATATAATAATAATAAAAATAATTGTAAATCTAAAAAAGACAGTCAAATGGGAAGTATATGAAATATGAAGAACGTAGTGTATGAAGCTACAATTTTCTCAAGAGAAAACGGAAAAGATAAAAAAAATTATATTGAACTTTTGTCGGTTTTGTCGGTTAGGTGGAAGTTAGGATATAATAATCATATTCATTCATGAACGTTTGACAAATCAAACATTTTCGGAAATTGAAAATCAGAGGTTTAACATCAAAGATTCAATGGAATATTTGGAAATCTACGACTCCAAAGTGCTTTGATGGAAGATGTAATTTATATCAAGAAGAAAAGATACAAATTATGTTGTACATTGATCCTGTTAATCTATTAAATCAGAAATGTAGGCATAGAAATTAATTTAGAAATTAATTTAGACTGAAAAAAATTGAATTAATAAATAAATGAATAATAAATAACCATGATTTATAAAATTGATAAATGAATTAAAATTTGAATTAATAGTAGTAATCTTTGCTTTATTATTGTATTTGAGGGGGCGTTGCCGTGAATAATATTAGTTTTAGGTTGTTTTATTTCAATTTAATTATTAAAATCTGATGTACTAAAATAAGATATGTCTGAATAATATTTTTCGGATGAATGTTTGAATGTTTAGACATGTAAATTTTTCTTCTGTTAAATTTGAAATATGATGTAACCGGATGTTTCTGTACATGTCAAAATAAGTTGATACTTATTGCTACTTGAATTGGAAGGGTAGTGTTACTTTTATATAGGAGAAATAAGACTTTTAAATTTTTTTTAAAGTCTGGTTGTAAATGTGAAAGAGTTATTTTAATCCATTTGATCTGAAGAAGACCTGTTAATTTTTTTAGCGCATTATTTTATATCAATACTTTTTAACAGGATGGAAATTTATTATCTAATGTGACCGATTGCTTGGGGTTTTTTTTTAATAATTGACTCAGTAGATTTTATTTGCATTGAGCTTGTAGCAGAAGGTATTTTGGTTTGGCGCGCAATTTAATTCGATGCATAATTTCACCCAATCAGGATGACCTATCCTATTCAACTCGAATCTCCTTTCCCGGGCAGCAGAAATTGGGTAAGCTGCTAAACACAGTCTCTTAGGCTGAACAACGCCGCCCAATGCAGACGTCTCACTGGCGGCTCTTCAATAGCCGCAACAGCATGGACACATGAGGGAACCTATCTAATTTATGGATTCCTTGCGCCTATCTCAGACCAAGGCATCCCAGTTGAATATGAATTAGATACATTCAATACGCCACCACAGGAACAACTTTATGTCACCACCAAAATTGCCTTATTTCCGCTCTCGACACCTAGCTCTCAGTTCACCTCTTGGCCACCTTAATGGAGACAACGCACGACTCTCCACCAGATGCACAAAACTCACGGTGACTCCAAACTTCATTTCCTCCAACGGCAACATGGCTTTCGCTAAACTACGGCGAACACAATCCCTCGTACGTCCGACGATATGCGCTGCCTTTATCAACTTTCTCATATCTCCATTTCGTCTCTTACTCACAACCTTTCCTACGAGACTTGCAGCACAAACGCAAACTACATTTTCCATGCTGCAAATAAAAACTATTCCTTAAAACACATTTCGACTATCGGCATCTTACTTCATCATCTCTCCTTTATATACCAAACAACAATTAGCGAGACACACCTTACAATTAGCGATTTACTTACTCTTCAGTCTTAACGAGGAAACAACTCAACGTAAACCCACACAAACACGTCACAACTCTTAATCACTCAACAAGAACAAAATATCTTCTCGCTAAAAACAACAATACTTCCCCTCGTTAAAAAATAACAACAAAACCACTGGCTAAAAGCTCTTGACCGGGATTACTTAAATTTAACATTTTATTTTTGAATATTTTAATTATCCAGCTTGGAATTGTTCACATCTCCAGATTTGCTGGATTCAATATTGTTATATATATATATATATATATATATATATTAAAATTGGTCGGTCTACGTGTAATATATTCACGTCCAAAAATACGACCAAGATATTCACATGCATAAAACGTTCATAATGTTCATACGCATATAGGAATCCGAAAAACACGCGAAATTGGTTCAGGTACGAAACTTTTTATTACCTTTTTGAGTTTAAGGTTTTTCGACATGAGAGAGAGATACAATTTCTTTCTATGCTGACTTTTCCATCTGACCCAACCGCGTGCGGCATCCCGCCGCAAACTACTGGTCTGGCCTCGGCGATGCTCTGAAAATCAATTAACAAGCGTCGAATCGCAACTAACTAAACCGAAAGGTAAGATATACAAAACGAAAAATGATAATATAAAAAAATCCTTCTGCAATTATATAACGTACGAAGAGATTTGTTTTTTTTAATAGATTTATTCATATACTTTGTTTTTACATATATAGCGGTTGTGGGAATTAGTTATTTTCCCGAACACTATAGATTTTATGGCAACAGAAATGAATTACGAGACTATTGCTTTAACAACACACAACAGCGAAAATACTTTATTTGCAGCTTTGAGGCGGTTTGTTCTTGGTGCTGCAAGACTCGTGGTGTTTAGGCTTGTTGGATGTTTGAGACGAAATGGCTTAGCTAGATGTTGAAATGGCAGCGTGTCGTTGGACGTGTGAGGGAAGTATTCAAGGTCACCGTGTAGTTTTGTGTGTCTGGTATTTGTGAAGAGTAGGCGTTATCTCCATTAATGTGACCAGAGGTGAAATGGGAGCTTGGTGTGTCGAGAGCGAAGTGGCGCTCGGATCGACATAGTAAATTTTTGTGGTGCTTGTGGAAGGCATGCTGAACGTATCTAATTCATATTCAACTGGGATTCCTTGGTCTAAAATATATTAGACGCAAAGAATCCATAAATTAGAAGGTTCCCTCGCTGAGTGTCCATGTTGCTGCTGCTAGGGTTAAAGCCACAGTGATATGTCCACACTGGGTGGCTTGTTTAGCTAAAAAGCATCGCTAAGCAGGGGCGACCAGAGACACGTCCGTTCTGGTCGCCGTCTCAGGTAGAAGAGAGTGGTTTTGGCTGCTCACCCATTTTGCTAGCCGGAAGTGAAGGTCCGGGCTGAATGGGATAAGTCATCCTGATTGGGTGAAATTCAGTGTTGAATTAAATAGCGCGCCAAAACCAAATACGAGATTTTCCTCTTCTCTACACATACTTATATGTTTCCAGCTCGTTGCTATCGTTAGAGAACATAAATTGCACAAAGTTGAACTCACTCGTGTTTGCAGTATGAAAGATTGTTAGTTGGTTATGGGTTTATTTAGAGATCATCTTCTCTTTTTTTTAGACTGTGTTTTACCTTAGTCTGCTTTACCCCTTTTGATATTTGATAAGTTTTTGTCGTTGTGTGTGTGTATGTGTGTGTGCGTTTTAGTGGTTTTGGATTTCACTAACAGTTATTTTTCCTCTGTGTGAGTGAATGTGTGTCGGGGTGATTTTTTTTTTATGTATGTATGTGTGGTTTGAAATTTACTGGTAACTTTTTTCCTAATAGTTTTTGTCGGTATATATATATATATATACACGAGGATCATTAAATAAGTTTCCAGATTTTTTTCGTATGGGCACTTTTATTGATAGTACACACAGGAAACTCTAGTCCCCTTCGAAGTACCCTCCTCCGGCTGCAATGCACTTGTTGTACCGTTCCAACGACTTCTGGAAGGCCCCATGGAAGTCCTCTTGTGTGAGCGTGTCAATGACCTTCGTCACAGCCTCTTTCATCTTCCTAATTGTCTCATAACGACAGCCTCTGTATATATATATATATATATATATATATATATGTGTGTGTGTGTGTGTTTTTTTCAGCCTGATGCTTTCGTCAGAGAACATGTCTGGCTTAAGGTCTAGGTAATGGGGTATCAATGAGACTTGAACTTACTCTTGTTTGTAGTTTGAATGTTTTTTTCTAACTTATGTTTTTATTTTAATTTTAATGAATGCTGGTCTTTTTTCTTAGAATGGGTTCCTCTCAGCCAACCCTATCCCATATTTACTTTTGATATTTGATACGTTGTGTGTGTGTGTGTGTGTGTGTGTGTGTGTGTGTGTGTGTGTGTGTTGGAGTGGGTTCCGATATATTGGCATTATTTTAAATTTACCTCGACTACATTGATATAGGTGATTCGAAACATTTAATTTACTGTTTTCTTCTTACATTACTTCGGAGTAATGATATCTTGTATTAAGGGCTTGTGTTGACCCAGTGTATATTTCTTTGCATTCGCTACATTCAATTATGAAGACTACGTTTTTTGAATTGCTGCTTAAGTTTTTCTCAATTTTAAATTTGGTTTCCGGGTTTTTAAAAGTATAGGATTTACCTTCTATAATTATATTACATATTTTGCAACGTTTATTATTGCATTTGGTCACTCTTTGTGTTATGTTTTCTCCGAATGTACAAGATGTTAGTATTCTTTTTAGATTTTTGGGTTGTCTCTGGCCATAAGTGAGTTCAAGTCTCATTGTGTACCCCATTAACAAGGCCTTGTACCATATATGTTCTCTGACGAAAGCAACAAACTGGAAACATACACGTAGGTAAGAACAAATTAAATTAATTAATTAAAAAAATACAAATCTCTTCGTGGACCTATCTATTTTGAAATAGATTTATTTTCTCTTTGGATCCGAAAAAATTTATATATATATATATATATATACATATATATATATATATATATATATATATATATTGCTGTATAACTAATTTAAGAACGCCATCAAAGAGAAATAAACCGTAATACCTTTTTTAAAGGCTCTCTCTCTCTCTCTCTCTCTCTCTCTCTCTCTCTCTCTCTCTCTTTCTCTCTCTCTCTCTCTCTCTCTCTCTCTCTCTCGTCATCAAATGCTCTATATAGCATCCAGTGTTCGCTCAAAGGGATGACGAACGCAATTTTTTTCCTAATTGGCCAATATAGACGCGTCCACGTGAAGGAGCCCAGAGGAAAATTTCTCTCTTAATTCATCATAGAATGTCAGGTTCGTTTTTCTTGGATGGTGTGTGTGATAGGAATGAGCACTCATGATTATGGTAATCTCTAAAATAATTTGCGCAAAAATTATCATACAATTATAAGTAGTCAATCGTGTGCATTTTTTTTTTAATTAAATAAACTTTTCTTCGTAAATTTCATCGTAAATTTATGAAGAAAAAGTGGAAAAAATGTAGAATTTTCACGGGTATAGCCAGGTTATTTAAATTTTTTTTTTCAAATATAGTTTAATATTAATAATTTCTAGATAAAATCTTTCCCGACTTGTAATTCTATCCACAATCAGAATTCTCCATATTTGCTTTATCCATTTTTCTATAACTGTTTCTGTGCAAACAAAGGAAGATACATTTATCTATTTTCCTTTTGTTTTGTTTTATATCTAATTGAATAGATTCGAGTTTGTGTTCTCATACATAAGAATGTTTGAGAAAGGAATTATCTTGTTTGTCCCTATGTCGCCTGACTAATGGCTGTCTGTGGATGTCTAATTATTTCTGGTTTATTTGCTGTCGCTCGTGCTTTTTTATTACTCTTCCTTCATTTTAGGTTCCAAGATTTTTCGTGTTGTTGTTGTTGTTGTTGTTCTTCTTCTTCTTCTTCTTCTTCTTCTTCTTCTTCTTCTTTGTTGACGTTGTTGTCATCTACTTCCCTTCTTCTTTCCATGGCTATTATTATTATTATTATTCGGTGTCGTTGTCATCATCGACTCTTCTATTGCTTCTTCTTCTTCTTCTTCTTCTTCTTCTTCTTCTTCTTCTTCTTCTTCTTCTTCTTATTCTTATTCTTCTTATTCTTCTTTCATCTTCTTCGCTGTCGTCATTGTCGTCGTAGTATCATACTTCCTTTCCGTTTTCCTTGTTTCATTCTTCTTCTTCTTCTTCTTCTTCTTCTTCTTCTTCTTCTTCTTCTTCTTCTTCTTCTTCGTCGTCGTCGTCGTCGTCGTCATTTATTTTCCTTCTTCTTTCCTCCTTTCCTTCTTCTTCTTTGTCATAGTCGTCGTCTTATTATATTTCCCTTCTTCTTCTTCTTCTTCTTCTTCTTCTTCTTCTTCTTCTTCTTCTTCTTCTTCTTCTTCTTCTTCTTCTTCTTCTTCTCTAATCTATTTTCTCGTCATCCCTTTCTCTTTTTCTACATTGCAAGCTGTCCCCCTCCCGTAATAGTTATCCAGTTTTCGGCCTCGTTATTGATTTGCTTTCCTTTTTTGATAATATTTTTTAGTCTTTAATTTCTTCTAAGGATTAAGGCGCCTCACGTAATGTAATGGTCGAGAGTTTGTCTTTTTTCGCCGTTTCCTCTATTATCTTTTCTTTTTCCTAACATTCATATTCTATTAATCATTTTAGATTTCTTTTTTAGAGGAATATATTCTTCTAAAGTTTTCCCCTTTTCCTCCCTTCTGTTCAACTGCTTCTTCGTTTTTATAGTCGTTTTTTTTTCGTTTTCATCTCAACAAATAAACAAAAAGCATCTTCTATGGACGGCCAAAAGGTTCTAAATAAGTTATGCGTATTCAGTGCATATCTAATGAATCCAAGAAGATTCTTTTTTCCAGATAAAGAGAAGGAAGTACCACAGAGTGGGTCTCTGACTATAAGAGGAAATCCATCATGCTGCAAGACGTACCTGATTATACTGAATTTTCATTTCTAAACTTCAACAGAAAGTAAATGATCTTTATTTACAATTGATGAAACATTGCTTTAGTTTTAGAGGGATTTTTCGAGATGTAAAATAATTACATATTAGTACAAGGATTATTCAAAAAAGAAGAGGAATAAAAAAAGCAATATATATATATATATATATATATATATATATATATATATATATACATATATATATTATAACAGTGTTGGTTGTCACTAAATCACTTTGTGGGTTTGTGTCAAAACAAGTGCAATATAATATGGAGAGTGCTCAATATCTAGGATAGAGCTATTATATAATAATAATAATAATAATGATAATAATAATAATAATATATTAGATATATATTTAATTCATAGAATTTAGACTGTGACCCCTGGGTTTCACGGAGTTTTAACTACGTGATGATTGTTGTTCTGTAAAAAACTCCATGAAACCCAGGTGTCGCAGTCTAAATTCCATGAATTAAATATATATATATATATATATTTCAATTTTTTTATTAAAGTAAGCTCTGTAATGTTTGGAATTGATTTGTCGCAAAATAGCAGCAAATAAAACCGATATCCTAAGACTTGAACATAGGTCTGTCATATAATTTTTGCTAGCTGAGATGTGCAAATAATGGGAAATTTACAGAAGAATGTGCGACGAGAACAGAGAAACATGTGTTAGAAAAAAATATCTTCACAAAATGGCTAAAAATTGCTTTGCCATTACGATTCTGAGTCGAAAAACAGCCCATGGAGTGGAAATGAAAAGGTTCCAGACCCAGCTCTCAATAAAGAAGGTCATACTGACAATTTTCTGTTAAATGAAAGGACCTATCACTATTGATATCCTTGAATAAGATTCAACTGCAAACAATTCTTCCAATTGCCTACTTCTTAGGCAAACTTCATTTTGATCATTGAACGGCTCTCATATTACTGTAACACTATAGGTGGCCCGCCAAGCAGACGATTCCTTTGTCTGTTTTGGCGCGAAACCAGACAAAGAGTTTTTGGACCTGAAATCTCGCCGTATCCGGAAGTGGTAAGGGGACACGAAAGAGAGTTGGTTGGAGAAAGGAGCTGACAGGCAGTTGGCGTGGAACCACGGACAGAGGCAGTTGGCGAGGGGACGGAGATGCGGTCGACTCCTGCCACAGTAGCTGAGAAGATAGGGTCCAGCGAAGAAGATCGAGTCAAGAGATGTCGGCATTCCAGTTGCTTTGTGGAATTTTCGCTAGTAATCCATGCTAGCGTTAGTCCATATATGCTATGGGAAATGTAGTGTTGCATACTCTCCTTCTGCTCTGGTTAACCCAAAACTTTGTTCGTGTTTGTTCGTTTGTTTTATTTTCTTCTGTCCCCCCGATCGTATTCTTGTAGTGGCAAGAAATGTGCGTTACCCCCTCGGAACCACTCGTTGATCACCGGCCGAGAAGTGAAACAGTTAGAAGAAGTTGATAAAGTATGTGGTGACGAGAGCGGGGTATCGTTACATAACTTATCACTTACTGTCCGGACAAAAATGAAAATATTTCTATCCATAAATCTTTTAAGAAACACACAAATTTGTTAAAACATAATTGGTGAATATGTTTTCTTTTACACTATTGCTATTATGTAATGGTCAGCTCACATCGAAAGAGATCCTAGTGTCAAGCTTCATGACCAACATCAAACGCTCAGTCGCCAGAACTCTTGTTGAACACGAGAATTATGCATTTTTAAAAGGATCAATACGTTATGAGCACAGTGACAAAATACGACCTATTTTTCGGGGCTCAGCGAAATCACTTCTGCTATTGTCAAAAAATAAAACTTTCCTTGATCGACTTGAAAATACACGTCTTCTTTTTTTTTGAGAACGGTCAGGGAAGTGAGAGAAAATTTTATATGGCAACGTGTATAACTTTTCCTGTCCTGATTGGAACAACTTCATTTCGTCATTATCTAGTCTTTGTCAATTCATCTCCGTCAACTTTCTTGGAATCACCCGGGCAGAATACACCGACTGCACCACTGCAGAGGGGTTAGACCCCCCCCCCCCCAATGAGTATCCTTCATTGCCATTGCTTCCAGGTCCTCTTTGGCCCGGCGTGGTAGCACCTGATAGGGCCCTATCTATGGGTTAAATAGAACTGAGGGCATACATATGCCTAACTGAATTGTTTGGCAAAACTGTATAGTTTGAAATGGAAATGTTTTTGACAATTAAACCATGCTTACATTTAAACTGCGTGCTTATTCTAAACTGAATAATTTGAAATGGAACTGTTTTTTGAAATTGAAACTGTACTTACACTAAACTGATTTGTTTAATATAGAACTGTTTTGACATTTAACTGTGAGTAAAGAAAATCTGTACTTATACAAACCTGAATTAACTGAACTAGAACTGCTTGACTAAACGGAATAGCTTAAAACAAATATTTTTCACAATTAAACTGCACTTACATATAAACTGCGTACTTATCCTAAACTGAATTGTTTGAAATAGAACTGACTACTTTCATAAAAATGGATTTGGCGTTAAATAACCTACAAAGGTTGATATGCCCTAAAACCAACCAACCAACCGTAACATTTCAATTGTCTATTAAAAAACAGTTTTATCATTAACTATTCTTTTATGAAAAGAATTTTTCTCCGAAATCAAAGATACTAGGATTTTAATATCCATAGTCGACTATTATATGATTAATATGGTTATTATTAAAAAAGTAAAGATGGCGACCTTAGTCGAGGGTGACCTGAATGCTCCCTTTTCTATAGCTACTACATCGAGGTGTAGATGAGGGCGTTGCTCCATTCCTTAGATTGTTCCACTTTACCCTTACAATTCTGAGTGTTAAGCAAGGCGACACCATTTTTTGGGTCTTTAGTACGACTCGAGCTGGGATTGAAACCGGGGCTCCCGGACCATTGGCAAACACTCTACATATTTAGCCATTAGCCTGGTTTTACTATTGGTTATAGAAATAGGGCAATTTTTTTGCAATTGTTCGTTTCTTTGTTTTATGGCATCTCCACCAAAGTAGGTTATTTAATGGAAAAGCTATCCTTGAAGAAGAACTGTATTTTCGATCATCAAGTCTTCATCAAAAGAAAAAGGTTTTGTGGAAAAAAATTTTAGAAAATTTAGAAAGATTTTAAAAAATATTTTTCATGGAGATGATATACTATATAAAAAGTTATATAAAATGTTCTGCAGTATAGTACATCATTTTAGCCTTGTGAAAAACATTGTGACAATGGATATGCTACGCCATTAGAGACCTCTCTACTCCATTCTAAATGGTGGCTCTCTGAAATTAGTAGACAAGTTCATCTACCTCAGAAGCAGCATCTCATCTACTGAAAATGACTTTAATATGCGACTTGCAAAGGCATGGACAGCTATCGATAGATAATCGATCATATGGAAGTCAAACTTCTCCGATAAAATGTAACGAATTTTTTCCAAACAACGGTCGTCATAGTTCTACCATATGGATGCACCACATAGACGCTTGACTAAACGTAAAGTGAAAAGCAAAACGAAAACTGCACAAATATGCTACCAGTTATATTGCACAAATACTGGAAGTAACATCCCTCAAAACAGCAGTTGTACGAATGCTTACCTCCCATCTCTAAAACTATCCAAATTAGACGAGCGAAACATGCAGACCACTGCTGGAGAAATAAGGACATACTCTTAAGCGACGTTCTCCAATGGACCCCGTCACACAGACGTGCAAGTGTTGAACGACCAACAGGAACTTATCTACAACAGCTCTGTACGGACTCAAGACCTAATTTTGAAGAACTGCCGGAAGCGATGGAAGAGAGAGACGAATTGTGCGAGAGAATCAGGTAAATCCGTACTAGCATCATGACATGATCATCATGATGATATATATATGTGTTGAGAGAAAGAGAGAGACAGACAGAAAAACTGTACCATAGCCAGATACGGATATGCGAAACGTACATGAAATGTTCATAACATATATACATAGAATATAGGAATCTCGAAACACGAAAAACACTTACGACTTCTTAGTTCAGGTACGAAACTTTTTATTACCTCTGAGTTTAAAGGTTCTTCGACATAAGGAGAGAGATACACATTCTTTTTATTCTGGCTTTTTCATCTGCCCATCCCCATCTCGTTAGACACCTGCCCAAGGCCTCCGCGAGTAAACGAAAGTCAACCCTTCTTGTCCGGTGTCTAGTCTCAACTCTACGAACCTTCTTCAAATACCCAAAATCCTCCGCGCACTTACGGTGCGTGTCGTCATTCGCACTTGCTATCCCCGTTTCTCGGGCTATTGTGACATCTCTGAGTGACATGTCCGCTCCGACCGCGCACGCGCGTGTGAACACCTGCGTTAATGTTGCACCTAAGTAACCCATGCACTGAGCCGAAAGGTTCTCAGCCTAACTAAAACCAAAGGCATAAAAGGAAATCCCTCGGCCATTATATTACAAAAACCTTTCACATTTAAAAATGTTGCTTGTGTGATTCAAGTAAACTGAAGCAAATAGTAATGGTAGCTCCTGCTAGCTTAATATCTTACTGTCTTTTGTTGTTATTATTTTTTTTACGAGATACGATCAGTTACAATCATGTATTGGACCGGTGCATACTGCGCGTTTGCAGTTGAAACGTTTTATAAAGACGGGTGAATCTGCTATTGCATCACAGAGAGCTTTTCGTGCTCACTTCATGTTACAGCGAAATGATGCTATTCAGATTAGAATATTCAATCCATAGTAGAATCGATTTTCTATCCAGAACAGTATCATTCCGATGTCACATGAAATTCGCTTAAAAAGCTATCTGTGTAGCGATTATAGATTCACTATATATATATGAAAATCATTAAATAAGTTTCCAGACATTTTCGTATGGGCACTTTTATTGATAGTACACACATGAAACTCTAGTCCCCTTCGAAGTAATCTCCTCCGGCTGCAATGCATTTTTGTACCGTTCCAACGACTTCTGGAAGACCCCATGGAAGTCCTCTTGTATCATCGTGTCAATGACCTTCGTCACGGCCTCTTTCACCACCTCAATTGTCTCATAACGAAAGCCTCTGAGCTTAGGGAACAACTAAAAGTTACAGGGAGCAAGGTCTGGACTATAAGGAGGCTGAGTAACTGTCTTGATGCCCATCTTGGTCAAATAGTCTGTGACAAGGATGGAGTTGTGGACTGTTGCATTGTCCTGGTTGAAATGCCACTGACCCGATTTGAAGAGTGCTGACCTCTTCCGACAGAATCTCTCCCTGAACTCCCTTAAAACCTTAACATAGTAACTCTAACCCTAACCCTAAATCTCTGGCCTATCAACTCTGGTGTATTTACTGCCTTACTCCTCCCACTCCTCTCATCATCCCTCACAGATTCCCTGCCTTCCTTGAATCTTTTATGCCACTCAAAAACTGATGCTCGATTCATGCAAGATGCTCCAAAAGCAGTCTGAAGCATTCCATATGTTCCTGTGGCATTTTTACCAAGTTTAAAACATAATTGTATTGCAAATCGTTCTTCTAAAGTGTCCTCACGTCCAGATTGGATTTTTTAAAATTTACCAGCTGTGACAATCAGGCTTTAGTAGGGTATATCCCAATTGTTGCTGTAGCTATTCATTTGAGGCTGAAATCATAAAAATTAGTCAGTCATCTCATAAGATGTATAGCAATAACATACTGAATTTTCAAGAGTGTACGACAATTTTAGATGCCTGTACAAAAAAAGTTTGGAACCTTATTGAATGCACCACGTATATATATTGAAATATTTTATAACCAATTTAGGACCAACAAAATAACGGTAGAATTACTATACACCCAAAATTTCTCAACTTACTTTAAGCTGAAGGAATACAAGATCCTTTATACTAACCACAACGCTAAAAGAAGCAGCCGACCAACTGTTTAACAACACGAACATTGCCATCTGTATTGGGTGACAAGACCACTATTAACATTATCTTGAATAAAGCCAACTACAACAAAACAATTGAAAATATCCTCAACGATAAATACAAAATTTAAAACCTCAACAAAACCCCCACCGACCAACTTAAAAAACACATTAACAAAATTATCACGGCCAATAACACAGAAATCGGATCCATGAAACAAACAAAAATAACTGGAGATATATAACCCTGATACATATATGGTAAAATAAAAACCCACAATCAATTAGACCAATCGTACAAAGATCCCTACTCTCGTATACCACAAAAATCCTCAACAATATAATTGTACAATATATCCCAAATAAATACAGTATCAAATCAACACATGATTTTATTCAAATTTGAAACTCTTACCGCCTCCCAAAAATGCATAATGACATCACTTGATGTCAAAAACCTTTTTTACTAACTTTCAAGTTCACAACACCATAAAAATAATACTAGAAAACGTATATAATTTCCCCTCAATTCCTCCTCCAGCTATATTTTGAAACTGTACTTACACTAAACTGATTTGTTTAATATAGAACTGTTTTGACATTTAACTGTGAGTAAAGAAAATCTGTACTTATACAAACCTGAATTAACTGAACTAGAACTGCTTGACTAAACTGAATAGCTTAAAACAAATATTTTTCACAATTAAACTGCACTTACATATAAACTGCGTACTTATCCTAAACTGAATTGTTTGAAATAGAACTGACTACTTTCATAAAAATGGATTTGGCGTTAAATAACCTACAAAGGTTGATATGCCCTAAAACCAACCAACCAACCAACCGTAACATTTCAATTGTCTATTAAAAAACAGTTTTATCATTAACTATTTTTTTATGAAAAGAATTTTTCTCCGAAATCAAAGATACTAGGATTTTAATATCCATAGTCGACTATTATATGATTAATATAGTTATTATTAAAAAAGTAAAGATGGCGACCTTAGTCGAGGGTGACCTGAATGCTCCCTTTTCTATAGCTACTACATCGAGGTGTAGATGAGGGCGTTGCTCCATTCCTTAGATTGTTCCTCCTCCAGCTATTCGCCCAAATATCCTCGAAAAACTCTTTACATGTACCATCAAAGTCCTATTCTCTGACCCCACCGGCAACATATATATACAAACTGACGATATTTCGATGGGGTCACCACTGGGTCCTACCATTTCCGAATTCTACATGTCCCACATCGAAAACAAAATATTTGAAACAATAATAATTAAACCCAACTTAGACGTCCGCTATGTTCACGACGTTTTCATCGCAACACTCTTCTATGACGAAATTAACAAACTTAAATAAAGTCTAGAAAAAAACTCCAAAATGATTTTTACATTGGCTATACAACCACAACACTACCTAGTCGTCTCACTTATCACCCATCTGAAAATAGCGCCATAAAACAACATTTAATTTTAAAACACAGCAGTAAGTAAAGTTGGCGACGTTAGTCGAGGGTGACCCGAAGGCTCCTTTTTCGATAGCTACAACAACAAGGTGTAGGGGAGGGCGCTACTCCTTTCCCTGGATTGCTCCACTTTACCATTGATCCGTACCTTATAATACTGAGAGTTAAGCAAGGAGGTATCAAGTATCATTTTTAAAGTCTTTGGTATGACTCGACCTGGGATTGAACCCAGGTCTCCCGAGCCATTGGCGAACACTCTAACCATCATGCCAATGTCCGGTTAAAACACAACAGTAGCACTGACCAACTAACATCTTCCGATGTAAGGAAGATTCTCACAGTTAATAGAATAGTTATATATATATATATATATATATATATATATATATATATATATATATATATAAAACGATTGTAAATCCAAGAAGTAATATGCATAAAAAATTAAAAAAACAGACATAAATAAAAAAAAAAGCATTTAGTACAGGCATCAACATATCAAATGATTTTAATAACTAACTCTGTTTATAAACATTTCCAACTGAACATTTTAAAACAAAACTTTTCCAACTGACAACTTCAAAACAAAACGCTACGAATTATTAAAACAGTAAAAACTTCAACATTCAACTCAAAACTACACTACCCCTGATGATGACCATAACTATGATCGAAAGCGCTGGGGCAGAACATGTGTGATCATTCCTTTACCACCAAGATCCCGACACCAGAAAAATAACAAGAAGACTTGAAAAATTATAATTAAAAAAAAAACAGTGTTCCATCATTTTTAATAAAACTTGCCTTAATAATAACGTGCTTCATAAAAATGCATTCTTAAAAACACTCACACACACACACACACACATACACACACACACATATATATATATATATATATATATATAGAGAGAGAGAGAGAGAGTGTGTGAGAGATTGGTGCGAAGGGTAAAGTTTTGTTTTCCCATTTTCATGATCTTCAGGCAACGATCCACACGTAGGAATAACAATTTTTTTTAGCTTGGTTTGGCTCTTTTGTTTTGACGGCATATCAGCCTTTGAGGGTTATTTAATGCCAACACCATCCTAGTAGAAGAACAGTTGTGGTAATATTCAATCCTTAGCTTGGGAACTAAGAAAATTCATACCTTTTCAAATGTTATTAAACTGGAAATGAGAGTAATAATGCAACTGTTGTTCGAACTTGCTTGCAACGATGTTGCAGATCTGCGCATTAACTACTGCACCACGGACATTAAGGGAGATTAGAAATGGCACAGACGGTGGTAAATACAAAACAGGGAAAACCAATGACTTGACCTTGTACCCAACGTCGACAAGTACTTCAGCTAGGATATTAATACTTTTGTTCATTCTTTTAGCTTCTTTTTTTCTACTCTGTCTGTCTGTCTGTCTGTCTGTCTGTCTCTCTCTCTCTCTCTCTCTCTCTCTCTCTCTCTCTCTCTCTGTCTCGCTCTCTCTCTTATTTCGATGACTTGATCTAGTACCCAGCGTTAACAAGTACATCAGCTAGGATATTAATGCTTTTGTTCATTCTTTTAGCTTCTTTTTTCTACTCTCTCTCTCTTTCTCTCTCTGTGTCTCACTATCTCTCTCTCTCTCTCTCTCTCTCTTATTTCGATGACTTGATCTACTACCCAGCGTTAACAAGTACTTCAGCTAGGATATTAATGCTTTTGTTTATTCTTTTAGCTTCTTTTTTCTACTCTCTCTCTCTCTCTCTCCCTCTCTCTATCTCAATCTCTGTCTGTCTGTCTGTCTGTCTCACTCTCTCTCTCTCTCTCTCTCTCTCTCTCTCTCTCTCTCTTATTTCGATGACTTGATCTAGTACCCAGCGTCAACAAGTACTTCAGCTAGGATATTAATGCTTTTGTTCATTCTTTTAGCTTCTTTTTTCTTCTCTCTCTCTCTCTCTCTCTCTCTTATTTTGGAGTTATTATTTCTTCTTATTTCAATTTTTTTAATATAATTTTCTTTTTGATTTTTTTGATTTTCAGCTTTTTTGTTTTTTCTTTCTTTTTCATAAATCATTTCTATTTATTCGTTTAAACTTCCCCCCCACATCTTTTCTTATCCCCTTTTCACACTTTTCTCTCCCCACATCTTTTTAGTCCTTTCATTTACTTCCTGTTTTCTCAACGCCTCTTCTGATCTTTTTGGGTTTTCTTTTTGTTTTTGTTTTGTTTTTTTATTTACTCTCTATTTCTTTGCCATCCAATATTGTCGCCATATTTGCCTTGCCCTCCTTTATATGTTTTCTTGTTGGTGCTACTACTGCAGTTTCTCTTGTTGTTGTGTTGGGTCTAAGATGTCAATTTCGTGGTAATATATTCCCCGTTAGATACTGCATTTGCCTTTGAGCGCACCGTTTGTGGTATGATTTATGCTTTGTTAATGGGATTGCGGCCGAGAGCCGGGAAATAATTAATACGCAGTTACCTCCCTTGATATGACCTGGCGCCTCCTGACGTGACTCTTCTGAGATAATAACGGCGAAAAATTTACCACAGTCAACGCACACATGTGGACTACCTTTTTTCACATACACACACGCGCGTATTGACAGAGAGAGACAAAGAGAGATATAGAGAGAAAAACAGAGAGAGAGACAAGAAGATAGAAACAGAGAGATGAGAAAGATAGAGAGAGAGAGAGAAGGAAATAGAAATAGACAGAGAGACGGATAGAAACAAAGGTAGACATACAGGCAGAGAGGGAGAAAGAGGAAGAGACAGCTAGACAGACAGAAGAACAGAGGGATAGAAAGAGAGAGAGAAAATGAGACAGAGATAGACAGAGAGAAACCGAGAGAGAGAGAGAGAGAGAGAGAGAGAGAAAGAGAAATAAAGAGAGACGATCAGAAAAATAAAGAGAGTGAGAAAAAGACAGACCGAGACAGGCAGACAGAGAGAACTGCAGAGAGATTGAGAAAGAGAATGAAACAAATAGACAGACAGAAACCGAGAGAGAGAGATAGACAGAGACAGAGAGACAGTGACATAAAGCGAGTAAGAGAGAATGTGGGTTTTGATAGTATTTGTACCGGCTTGCTTAGGAGTTGCGTCTGATACGCACGTGTAATATTTTCTTAGCTTGTCTGACGGGAGGTATGAGTGTAAATCTACATATCTGAATTATTTGTGGGTATTTGTAATGTGTTCAATATCAAGTACAAATAGCGTCTACACGCTTTGTGCCTTTTGTAAATATCAGATTGTATAGGTTTTTCTTTGTTTTGGTTTTTTTTGTTTTTTGCTCGTCTCTTTTCCCGCGAAAATTGTGTCCGATGGAAGTCGTTATAAACCCGTGAGTTGCAGAGATTTATGAATTATTTGATTATGAAATTAGTTTTTGATTTCTCTCTGGGTGCAAAAATGGGCGTGCAAAAACCGAAATGCAAAGATGGAAGTGCAAAAACTGAAATGCAAAGAAGGAAGTGCAAAAAACGAAGTGCAAAGATGGAAGTGCAAAAACGAAGTGCAACGATGAAAGTGAAAAGACGGAAGTGCAAAAAAAAACGAAGTGCAAACATGGAAGTGCATAAAACGAAGTGGTAAAATCGAAGTGCAAAAGGGAAGTACAAAAACAGAAACCAATGTTAAAGTCCTGATCAAAATTTATTAAAACCGAAACGTTTTAATGTTTGCTCTGCATCATAATAAATCACACTTGGAATACTTTGATTTTTTTATTTTATTCATACTGTCTGATTTATTTTCATAATTTACTTCCAAATATATATATATATATATATATATATATATATATGCGCGCCTGAGTATTTCTAAGTGAACTTAGAGAAGTTGTGATGGTATCACTAGCTAACTAATGTCTTATGAAATTAGTTTTTGATTTTTTCTCTGGGTGCAAAAATAGGCGTGCAAAAACCGAAATGCAAAGATGAAAGAGCAAAATTTGAAGTGCAAAAATGGTAGGAAAAATAGAAGCCCAAAAGGGAAATCCACAAACAGTAAATAAAAGGAAGACAAAGAAGAAAAGAAAAGAAAAGGAAGGAACCTTTCCTTCCTTTTCTTTTCTTCTTGGTAAATATCAGATTGTATAGGTTTTTCAGACCATTTCATTTCTTTCCTTTTTTATTTCTTATCCTTTCATTTCATTTCCTTTTCTTTACTTTTCTTTTCTTTTCCTTCCCCTTTTCGCCAAAATTTTGACAGTTAGTACTTTTTTCATCTTTCAGTTCGTTGTATATCGTAGAAAATCGACACATTTTAAACATCCTCACTTACACCAAACATGTTATAATTTTCAAAAAAGAACGTTAATTGAACGCTTATGAGTCTTTCTTAGAATATAATTTCTCCTCTCCCGTTATTTAAATAAAAACATCATTGTTCAAGCAACATTTTTCATCATCTTAAAGTCCTAATAAAGATTTATTAAAACCGAAATGTTTTAACGTTTTAATATATACATATATATATATACATAATTATATATATATATATATATATTAGATATATATATCTAATTCATGGAATTTAGACTGCAACCCTGGGTTTCATGTAGTTTTTTGCAAAACCACAATTATCAGGCAGTTTTGTTATACAAAAAAACTCCATGAAACCCAGGGTCACAGTCTAAATTACATAAATGAAATATACATATATTCATTATTATTATTATGTATTAGCTCTATCCTAGATATTGAGCACTCTCCATATTATATTGCACTTGCTTCGACACATACCCACAAAGTGATTTGGTGACAACCAACACTGTTATAATATATATATATATATATATATATATATATATATATATATATACGTGCCTGAGTATTTTTAAGTGAACTTAGACAAGTTGTGATGGTAGCTCTAGCTAGCTAATGCCTTACAATTTTCGTTTTTTAAACGTTATTATTTATGATCACGCATTGATCACATCGGAATATACCGTTCATTGGCTGTTGAAACATTTATCTATGACAGGTGATTCTGTAATTGCTACAAAGATAACTGTTCCTGCTCATTTCATGTCGGAATTATCCGGTCCCCGATAGAATTTTCAACCCAATGCTGTATCGTTTTTCTATCCGGAAGAAAATCATTCCGGGGTAACATGAAAAAAAACATGAAAAGCTATAATTGCAAAAAAAAAAAAAATGATAGAGCATCCATTACTACTTGCCAAAATTCATTTGCACCACACAGATGACAGTTTAAAATGTGTGAGGTATTCCTGTCGAGCCCTGTATGTTAATCTGACGATGTATTGCCCAGTCGGCTGGGACTGCAGAATACAACGAATGCTTCTCTGTTGAGGGGTAAGACCCCCACAACAAGTGTTTTGGATATGACACTAAACAATCTGATGATGAGCTTCTGGAGTTTGGGGGAATGTGGAGTACCCCTTCATTGCAATCGCTCCTTGGTCCTCTCGGACCCGAATTAGTAACACCTGATAGGGTCCTATCTATGAATCAAATAGAACTAAACTGTGTACTTATGCTAAACTAAATTGCTTGAAATAAAACTATTTTGACATTTAAACTGCGTACTTACGCTAAACTGAATTGTTTAAAATTGAACTGTTTTTGTATACTAGACTGAATTGTTTGCATTAGAACTGTTTTTGACACTGAAACTGTATTTCCACTAATCTGAATTGGTTGAAATAGAACAGTTTTGACATTTAACTGCGTGTAAACAAAAACTATACTTATACTTAGCTGAATTGTTTGAAATAAAACTGTTTGATTAAATTGAATAGCTTGAAATAGAAATGTTTTTGACAATTTAACTGTGTACTTATGCTAAACTGAATTGTTTGTATTAGAACTGTTTAATTGTATAAAAATTGATTTGGCATTAATTAACCTATAAAGGTTGATATGCCATAAACCCAAAGAAACAAATAAACAAACTGACGATATGCGAACAGAAAAAATATTAATAGATTTAAAGAATCTTTCATTTCTTGTGAAGAACAATCATTTAAGAAAGGATTAAGCTATCACACTGATATTAACTCAGAGTGATTGACTGGTAATTAACTTTAAGTGTGGTTTGAAAGCTAGGTCCTCATTGGAGGATCTTAAAGTCAGGTGACTAAAATCCTAAAGTTTAAAAGTTACAGTTTAACTTTAAACCAGTAAAAACTGTTGAATAGAGCGGTGTTCATTTTCTATCTATAATACCGGCAACGTATAACCAGTTATGTAATCAATAAGATGTCTAAGAAGAAGAATAAAGAACTAGCAAATCAAAGAAGCTGTTTTCCTATTTGTTACTCATCTCAGCAAGTGAGGAAATTGAACTGAGTGAGACGATGACATGGAGATACTACCGGCCGAAGAAAAAAGGAAGATATATATCTATCCCATTAACAACACGGAAAATTTAATGGACCAGGTTCAATTTGAGGATAACATTGCCAGAAATTCAATCATTTTATTTTAGCAAAAACAGAATCTATATTTATACAAAATATGTATTTTTGCCTCCCATAATCATTGAGTATGAGGACTGGGGATTCGCTGTCAAAATCTCTATATTGACAGTTGTCGCTTCATGAATAGGTGCAGCCTCGATGTACTATTTGCTTGACAATTTTTTTTTTCTATTTTTTATTGGATTCGCTTTAATTAAACCAATGTTGCAGTCATATAAGTGGTATATCATAACGTTGAGTGTGTTACTTAGTTTTAATTTCATTATTTGCCCAGTCGGCTGGGGCTGTAGAATACACCGACTGCTTCTCTGCAGAGGGGTAAGACCCCCACTCCCACCAACAAGTGTCCTGGATAAGACACTAAACAATCTGATGATCAGGTTCCAGCAATGCTGGAGCTTTGGGGAATGCGGAGTACCCTTTCATTGCCATCGCTCCCAGGTCCACTCTGGCCCGGAGTGGTAAGACCTGATAAGGGTCCTATCTATGGGTTAAATAGAACTAACGGCATACTTATGCTAAACTGAAATGTTTGAGTAAACTGAATAGCTTGGAATAGAAATGTTTTTGACAATTAAACCGTATTTACATATAAACTGTGTGCTTATGCTTGACTGAACTATTTGAAATAGAACTGTTCTTCGACATTAAAACTGTATTTACACTAAACTGAATTGTTACATATAACTGCTTGAATAGTTTGAAATAGAAATGTTTCTGACAATTAAACTGTACTTATGCTAAACTGAATTGTTTTAAATAGAACAGATTATTTACATAAAAATTGATTTGGCGTTAAATAACCTACAAAGTTTGATATGCCATAAAACCCACCAAACCAAACCTAACTTCATTATACGTTTGGTTTTTTGCATTTTAACATTCTGGAATTTTCTTCGATATATTTTTCATATTTTACTGCAGAACATATGGGACAATTCCTTCACCACCTGGATCCCGACACAAGAAAAATAACAAGACTTGAAAAATTACAATTAAAAATAATAAACAGTGTCCCATTGTCTTTAATAAAACTTGCCTTAATAATAACCTATTGCCTAAACATACACTTTTCAAACACACACACACACATACACACACACATACATATATATATATATATATATAGAGAGAGAGAGAGAGAGAGAGAGAGTGGGTGAGAGATATTCCCTATAAAAAATTTACTGCCCTTTTACTTCTGTTACGAGGGCTGAGAGAGGAATTTACCTGATGACAAGGTTCTAATCATTTTATAATTATATTTGCTAGGTCCTTTCCTTCGAGGATCAACGCCGCTCAAGATATCTTGGAAGTTAATCTTTCTTCCAACATTTGAGCGGCGGGTGAAGAACACGAGCTTGCTTGTTCACTGCCTTGTCAGCCGACCGAAACAACAAAAAGGCTTTAAGCCTCATCACACATAATCGCGTGTCATGTTTAGTGACATCCACCATCTTTTTCTTTTCAAGATCAAACTGACACGCGGATCACTCCAGAACATCTAGGGTCATGCGTTTGACCGCAAGCATCGAGTTGTCTCACGACAAATATCCTCGTCATATATATATATATATATATATATATAGTACGATAGACTTACATTCCAAATTTTAAACTGTTACCTGTGAGGTACAAGTGAACTTAGGCAGATCATAAGGGTAGCTCGATCTTTCGTATATCTTATCTTATTTCAGATACGATCAGTTACGATCATCACTTGTACCGGTCTGCACAGAGTGTTTGCTGTTGACGTGTTGAATAAGACTGCGGGATACGTAATTGCTACGCAGAGAACTGGTTGGTTAGTTGGGTGGTCGATTTAGGGCATATCAACCCTTGTGAGTTATTTAATACCAAATCATATTTATAAATATATATCATACATATAGGATTTGCTTGCGAATAGTTCGCAGTTAACATTACAAGGTGCGAAAGCAAAATATGAAATAATTTTTTTTTTTTTTTTTTTAGTCTGATTCGTCCGATTTAAAAATAAACAAGATTAATCTCAATTTTCCTCATCATCATCATGTCGTGCAGCTTGCACGGATATCCCTGACCCTCTCTCGCCACTTTTCCCAATCGTTCATCGCCTCTGGCAGGTCTTCAGGGTTATATCCCGTATCCTCACATAGCTGCTGTATGTATGTTCGAGCTGGTCGTCCTGCTTTTGCTTGGCCATATGTGGGGGTCCATAGGAGTACATCACTTAAGGGCTCGTCTCTGCTTCTCCAGCAGTGTCCTGCGTGTCTGGTTCGTCTAACTTGGATAGTTTTCGTGATGGGAGGCAGGTGGCCGTATAGTTGGTGTCTTGTGGGGTGTTGCCGCCAGTATTCAAGCATTTTTTTATTAAAATTCAGCCCAATATGCGTGAGCAAGAAAAGAAACGATAAAGTATGATTTGCTTAATGCCAAAACCAAGTGAAAGTTACTTTGTCTACCGTATACAAAGCAAATATTTTTTATACTGAAAATGAGCTTTTTAAGGAAAATGGAAGTGGAGGATTGAACAAAAAAACGAAAAGAAGGCTTTAAAACTGCTCTCACTACGGGGATAAAGAAGGACCCCACAAAGTCAATAAGAAAGCACTTTTATGAACTGAAAGTTCACAAAAAAACAACTGAAGACAGCAATAAACAAGATGTAAGCACACACCATAACCAACTTGATTATGCTACAGTGGGGGAGCTAGTTTTAGAAAATAAAACAAACGCAACTTCCTATCCAAATATAGATTCTCTTAAGACTTCTATTAAGGGGGAATAGAATAGAATATCTGAAGAATTTATTTTGGAGGCATTCATATTATTTCAAAGGCGTGTTAATACAATAACTGCAAAAAAACAAAAAAAATAGTGGCCATATTGAGTAAATTTACAATTTAGCGTCGATCTTCTTATTTTGTTGGTTATTTATTGAGATTAAAATGAATCTTGTTTTATGATAATAATCATCATCATGCCGCGCTACTAGCACATATCTCTTTGAACCTCTCTTGCCATCCGTCCCTATCGTCTATCGCCCCGGGAGGTCTTCCAGGCTATATCCCGTATCGGCTCAGAACTGTTGTATATAGGTTCTAGCTGGTCGTCAAAACTTTACTCGTCCATATACTGGGATCCACATCGCTTATGAGTTCGTCCTTACTTCTCCAGCAATGTCCCGCATGCCTGGTTGGTCTAATTTGAATAGTTTTCGTGATGGGTGGTAAGTGGCCGTACAGCTGCTATGTTGATGGGTGCTGCCTCCAGAACTTATTCAATATGGCTCGCAGCATTCTTGTGTAATTGCTGTCAAGCTTTTTCTCCATACGTTTACATATTTACCGACCCTTCCGCTCGGGCAGGATATGACACAAGGTCAATTTTTTAAGCGAAGTTTAACAGGTTTGAATTCAGAGTTTCCTTCTCCTAGACTAGTTGCCTCACCAAGGCTGAAGAACCTAGTCTGCCCTACTATGTACGCATAGCTGGAGGGAGAGTAATTGGATTCATACCTTTCCCAAGGGTATTAGTGCTATGTGAAATGCAATCAGTCTCGTCCAGGATTTGAACTCGCGTCGCCGTGTCCATTTCCTACGACGATAACCATTACACCACGGGCACCTCCATACGTTTAGTTAGCGTCCATATGATGCATTCATAAAGCAGTATCGACACAATCGCTGCTTGGAAAAAAACTGCGTTTTATTTTATCAGTCAGGTCTGACTTCCATATGTCCTATAGCCTATAGATAACTGTGCATGCTTTTGCTTCAGTACACTGTATTTTTAAACAAGTTAGAGCTCAATTGCTTGAACGCAGTTAAATGATTTCAAGTATTCTTATCCAATACTAATAATTCTATTTAGGATCAAGCATTTGTTTGAACATAGTTAAATGGTTTCAAGTATTGTAATTGAACACTAATAATTCTTTTAATAGTAAAGTAAGTAAAGTTGGCGACCGTAGTCGACGGCGACCAAAAGGCTCCCTTTTCAATAGCTACTACACCTAGGTGTAGGAGAGGGCGCTACTCCTTTCTCTGGATTGCTCCACTTTACCTTTGATACGTACCTTATATTGCTGAGTGCTAAGCAAGGAGGTATCAAGTACCATTTTAAAAGTCTTTGGTATGACGCGACCTGGGACTGAACCCAGATCTCCTGGACCATTGGCGAACCAGTGATATGATAATAACCCTTTGAAAAAATTTAATACTTCTATTTAACCTTTAGACGTGAATCTAACAGGTTAAATAGAAGTATAATTTTTTTCAGAGAAACATTATCATATTACTATTTAAAAGAATTATTAGTATTTAATAACAATACTTGAAACCATTACAATTATCAATTCCTATTTAAAGAAGTTGGTAGATTGAAAAAATAAGATTCAGACCACTCAAAATAGTCTTTCAGTTCATGCAAAACTGATACCAGCATTACTTCAAGCAGAAGATCTATAGATAAATAAGCCCACTTATATATGACGAAAACCATACAGACAGAGATCTAAAACAGACCCTTCATCTTAACTTACTTTGGAGCTTCTTTTTAGCGTCATACAAAACAAGAAGTTTAATTGTATAAGGTGATAGGTAACCACACGAATCTGTAATTAAGTTACGTTGATATTTCTTATCTTATTCTTTTTAAAGTGATACTTAAATACAATGGTCTCTTCTTCTTTTCTTTTTTTAACATAGTCCTCACCAATGCCTGCATTCAATCACAGAGAAAAGCATCTAGCAAGAGAAACGTGTAAAGAAGATATAGATCCGTTTTTGGTGGCCGTTAGTCTTCGTTAATTAGAGATTGATATCAAAGAAGGTCGTTCCGAGAGATAAATGAATTGTATCAAGGACCCTCAACGAGAGTCTCGACTTGGAATGACACGAGTCGCACAAGACCGTCCCAAATTAAATCACCACTTTGCGAGTGGCATGTTCATATTTATGTGTTTGAACGGAAAGAGGGATGGAGTGTGAATGGCTCCGGATTTTGCTTCCTGCGAAAGCGAAGAATGTGCCAAGCGATAATTTCAAACAACAGTGACGAGCTGTCGACGATTACACATGTCAGTATCGAACTTGAAATATCACCCGTCATTAACGCGAGAGTTGTCAGCTTGTAAGCGCGGCTAGTTTTCAAGTGAGTCACGAGTGTTGAAGCATGTCAATTTGCACTGAGAAAACAGGGAAAGAAAGCAAGACTAATAGTGGATTGAGAATTTTGGGTTAGGAATTATAAAGTGAGAGTGTATAGTGACATGCACAATGATACGACAGCTGTGTCGGAGAGGCTTTCAATAAGCTGAATGCATTCTATTTAGCGGAACAAGATCCCCCCCATACACACACACACACTCAAAAAGGGATCTCCTGGTTATGACAGTAAACTCCATCTAAGATTAATACTCCACTTCTGGAGTTCGGGGTGTGTGGGTTACGAGGGCATAAACATTATTCCCAGGTCTACTCTAAACCACAATGGTTGTGACTGAAGGATACCATCTATGGGGCAAATTGTGCGGTTTTAAAATTCTTAGAATTGGATTGGAATACTTTAACCATATAACTAACCGTGGTGTTATGGTAATAGTCATAGGAAATAGACGAGACTGATTGCATTTCAAATAGCACTAATACCCTTGGGAAAGGTATGAATCCAATAATTCTCCCTCCAGCTATGAGTAAATAGTAGGGCAGACTAGGTTCTTCACCCTTGGGGAGACAACTAGTCTAGGAGAAGAAAAAACTCTGAATTCAAACGTGTTAAACTCTGCTTAAAAATTGACCTTGTGTCATATCCTGCCCAAGCGGAGGGGTTGGTAAATATGGTAAATATTGTTATGCTTTTTTTTAAATCATTGTTCCTATTAAATACGTCTTTTTTACTTCAGTCCCTTCAGGTATCCAGATTCTTCTAACTGATGTTAGATGTTCTGTGGTTTGGATGAACTCAATTCTTCCCCGAGTATCCAATTGACCCAGTCTCTTTTTCAAGTAATTAGGGACTGTTCCAGTGGCTCCAACTACCATTGGTATTACTGTCATGGTCATTTTCCACAGATTTTTTTTAGTTTTCTGGTGAAATCCACGTATTTGTGAAATTTTTAGTCTTCCTTCAATTCGAATCTGTGTTCTACTCGCACAGCAACGTCTACGATATGATCAGTTCCTTTCTTCTTAATTAAAACGACGTCTGGTTTTCTTGCTTTGATTGGTTGACAACCTGAAATTCCTAGTTACTAGAAACCAAGTAAGTTTTATATATTATAAGTATTGTATAGAAATATTTGATATTATAAAATTTTGGCCAAAATATTTGTATTCGACAGAAATGATTCATACTATATAACAGTATGCAGATAAACGATAATTTGACGAATAAAGACGTGTGATAAGAAATAAGTGCAATGGAATGTTTAAATATACGAGGATCATTAAAAAAAAACACTACTAATTTTTTTTCTTCCCTTTTCTCCATTCCTCTACCTTTTTTCCCCTTTTAAATATTTTTCTGGCGTTAAGATCTTGACAAGAGCCAGGCGAAACCGGTCGTTCAAAAAATATATAATATTTTTTTTTTAATAATAAACATGCCCTCACCTTCCTTAGGCCTACATGTTTTCCTGGCAATCAATCTGTTTTTAACCATTGATAATTTGTTTATATATATATATATATATATATATATATATATATGATTTGGATATACAATTTGAGGAAAACATTTTTAAACGAAATTGAGCTCGTTGTTAACGTACTGTTAAATGGTTTGGACCGGGCCATTGGCCTAATGAGAAGAGTGTTTGCCAATGGTCCGGGAGACAGAGGTTCAATCCAAAGTTACGTCATACCAAAGACTTTAAAAATGGTACCAGATGCCGCCTTGCTTAACACTCAGCATTATATGGTAAGGATCAAGAGTAAAGTGGAGCAATCCAGGGAAAGGTGTAGCACCCTACCCTACACCTCGTTGTAGTAGCTATCGAAAAGGGGGACTTCAGGTCATTCTCAACTAAGGTCGCCAACTTTACTTTACTTTTAAATGGTTTCAAGTATTGCAATGTATCGCAAGCAATTCAATTAAATATCAGTCATTTGTTTATACATAGTTAAATAAACAAACAATTCTATTTCAAACAATTCAATTTAGCAAGAGTTCACCGTTTAAACGTGAAACAGTTCTATTTGTCTCATAGATAGACCCTATCAGATGCTGCTACTCCGAGCTTGCGTGTGCCTCGGAGCGATGGCAATGAAAGAGTACTCCGCATTCCCCAAAGCTCCAACATGACTGGAACCTCACCATCAGATTGTTTAACGTCATATCCAGGTCACTTGTAGGGGAAGTCTTACCCCTCTGCAGAGTTGCAGTAGGTGTATTCTACTGCTCCAGTCGACTGGGCAACAGAATGGGCTAAACTACAAGACATGTAAGAAACATCAGGAAACACAAGTAATATTTCAAAGTAAAATCTAGAAAGACGTTAGACGTTAAATTTGCATATAAGTTTGATGCACCAAATAAAAGAAATATTAATTATATGTGCATATGGATGCACACACACACATACACACACACTTTATATATATATATATATATATATATATATATATATGTGTGTGTGTGTGTGTGTGTGTTACAGTAAGAAAGCTATTCAACGCATTCTTTATTTAATGCTTTTTGTCACAGCGTGTGCAGCTTAGTCGTACGGAATTATTTAAAGAAAAACTTTTCGTTGCATTGCCTCAGTAAAACACTTCACCATGTACTTCTATAATAAAACCCTTTCCTATGAATTCTCATAATAAAAATTTTTCCAAAGGATTTCTATAGTAACATTTTCCAATGTTTTTTTTTTTGTTTTTGTTTTTGTTTTAAAGCAAAACAGTTTCTAATGCATTCCAATAGTAAAACCCTTTCCAATAGTTGTCTAAATCCTGAAAAGAAGCCTGATAATTTTTATCATTAAGGATTTTCGGACGATTGTCTTCATCTTTATTGATAGTTCCAGAACGTTTCGACTGATATATGCTCTGGCCTTCTTCAGGTGTTTGTCGAACACATAGTGTAACGGTTATAGGCGTTGTTTCCCTAAGCTTTTAAGGAGACAATGATCTGGAGGTTGCAGGTTCAATCCTGACTGTAGGCGAGTAACATTACAGGAATACTTAACACTTGTACCCGGTTATGGCTAACGGAATCAGAACAGGTGACCCCGTGGATTCAGTAAAGGTCGTAGTTCGAAGGTCTGTGTAGGTTCTAGAGTTCAACAAACATCTGAAGAAGGTTGGAGGACATATCGGCCGAAGCGATGTGAAAATAACAATAAAGAGGAAGACAATAGTCCGAAAACCCTTAATGATAAAAACCCTTTCTAATACTTCCCTTTACAAAAACTCTTTCTAATAATCTCCTCTTGTAAAACCCTTTCCAAACAATATCCATCGTAAAAACCCTTTCAAATGTATTCCTTTTGTAAACCCCTTCCCAATGTATACCTCTAAAAAAGCCCTTTCCAATGTATTCATTTTGTAAACCTCTTCCAAATGTATTCCTCTAGGAAAACCCTTTCCAATGTATTCCTTTTATAAACCCCTTTCCAATGTATTGCTCTAGGAAATCCCTTTCCAATGTATTCCTTTTATAAACCCCTTCTCAATGTATTCCTCTAGGAAAACCCTTTCCAATGTATTCCTTTTATAAACCCCTTTCCAATGTATTGCTCTAGGAAATCCCTTTCCAATGTATTCCTTTTATAAACCCCTTCTCAATGTATTCCTCTAGGAAAATCCTTTCCAATTTATTCCTTTTATAAACCCCTTCCCAATGTATTCCTCTAGGAAAATCCTTTCCAATGTATTCCTTTTATAAACCCCTTCCCAAAGTATTCCTCTAGGAAAATCCTTTCAAATGTATTCCTTTTATAAACCCCTTCCTAATGTATTCCTCTAGGAAAACGCTTTCCAATGTATTCCTTTTATAAACCCCTTTCCAATGTATTCCTCTAGGAAAACCCTTTCCAATGTATTCCTATACTAAAACCCTTTTCACTGCTTTCCTATTGTAAACCCTTTCAAATAGATTCCTTGTGTAAAACCTTTTCTGACGCATACCTACAGTAAATCCCTTTGCTATGCATTTCTTTAGTAAAGCACTTTCTAATAAATTCCAATAGTAAAGACTTTTCAAATTCATTCCTCGTGTCAAACCTCTTTTGATGCATTTCTACAGTAAAAAAAAAATTTCCAGTAAATTTATACTGTAAAACCATTTCCAATGTTCTGCTGTTGTAAAACCTTTTCCAATGCATCCCTCAATAAAATTATTTGCTTTGTATTCCTATAACAAAATTCTTTCCTATACATTTTCATTAAGCCCTTCTTAATGCATTCCTATAGAAAAACATTTTCCTATTCATTCCTATACTAAAACACTTTCAAATACATTCCTATTTTAAAGACTTCTCCTTTCTATCTATATAGTACCACTTCGTTCCACTAAATTTCCATAAAAGACATTTACAATACATTCCTTTTGTAAAAACCTTTCCAATTCATTCCAATATTAAAACCCATTTCATGGATTTCTTTCGTAAAACCCTTTTCTAGTGCAATCTTGTTGTAAAATCATTTGTAAAGAATTTTTTGGAGTAAAACCCTTTTGAATATTTTATTTTGGTTACAATTGTAACATACCCATGCATGAATATGGGAAACGTACATAGAATGTTCATAACATATATACATAGAACATAGGAATCCTGAAACACGAAAAACACGTAACGACTTCTTAGTTCAAGTACGAAATATTTTATTACCTTTGAGTTAAAGGTTTCGACATAAGGAAGAGAGATGCACAGTCTTTCTATGATGACTTTTCCATCTGCCCCACCCACATCACGGGCGCACCCGCCACAAGGCCTCGGCGAGTAAGCGAAAGTCAACCGTCTTCTTCCGAGGCAGGACTCAACTCAACTAACTGACTTTTCTCAGATCTCCCCAAGTCCTCCGCGCACGCTTCCGATGCATGACGTTTTTCACATCCCCAAGTCCTCTCTGGGATTTTTATTTTGACATCTCTGAATGAAACATCCTCCCCGCGCACGCGCGTGAACACCTGCGCTCATGTTGCACCTAACTAACCCATGCGCTAAGCGAAAGGTTCTCAGCCTAACTAAACCGAAAGGTAAGATATATAAAACGAAATCCCTCGGACATTATATTACACAATTTCCATACTGCTAAATTGGGTAATAAAAAAAAGAATATCCATTTCGACAGAAATAATGAAATTCTGTTATCTTTGGTTTAGAAAAAATAACTCTTTATTAAACATTTGTTCAGAGTGAGCTTATTTATGGCTGATCGTGTAATTCTTCTGCATTGGGCACCCTATTCTTGTATAATTACTATTTATTTAACTTTCTTTTCTATTAAGTTGTGTTTTTTCTTTAAATTTATAGAAATATCGCATATACTCCAGTATACGACGACCTTTTATTTATGCCCACGAAATCTAATTAATAGAATGCAACAGTGTTTTCAGTCCTTTATTCTATATTTTAATTTCAACCTTACTAAATCATTACTCCTCTATAGGTGAGTCCGGTCGGCTGGGTCTGTAGAATACACAGACAGCATCTCAGCAGAGGGGTAAAACCCCCACCAAAGGGTGTCTTAGATATGCCATTAAACCATCTGGTGGCACTGTTCCAGTTTTTGAGCTTTCGGGAATGTGGAGTACTTCTTCAATACCATTGCACCCAGGTCTACTCTGACCCGGAGTGGTAGCACTAAATAGGGTCTTTTCAGTGGGTCAAGTAAAACAGACATTTAAACTGCGTGAAAACAAATGACTGATGTGAAATTATTATTACAAAGCAATGCTTGAAACCATTTAACTACGTGCAAAAAAAAATTACCTCGGCTCGTTTAAAAATGTTATCGACAAAATGGTTTTTTAAATCATATATCTAATATATGTATAAAGGGGATTTGGGATTAAATAACCTACAATGGTCGATATGCCATAAAAAGCAACCAAATCAAATCATATATATTTGATATATATGTATAAACAGGATTTGGCATTTAACAACCGACAATGGTTTATATGCCATAAAACAAAACAAAACCAAATCATATATATATATATATATATATATATATATATATATATATATATATATATATATATATATGAAGAGGGAGTCGCATTAAATAAACTACAATGGTCGATATGTCATAAAAAGCAACCAAACCAAATCATAAATACTTAATATATATGTATAAACAGGATTTGGCATTTAATAACCAATAATGGTTGATATGCCGTAAACCCAACCAAACATAATCATATATACGTAAAATATATGTATAAAGATGACGTGGCATTCAATAATCTACAGGGGTTGATATGTCATAAACACAATCAAACCAAAACCAATTCACCATCCAATTTTTTCGTAACAATTACTTGTTCAAAATTCGAACTATACACCAGTATATACGGAAGCTTTGTTTATCTGTTTTCACAATCTTTCAATGGACATGTGTTCTGGAATGATATGCACGTGACTGTGTGTAAAAGCTTTTTCTCGTAAATATAACCTTTGTATATACACATACATTTAAAAACACACACAGATGCAATTCCTCTGTGTGTGTGTGTGTGTGTGTGTGTGTGTGTGTGTGTGTGTGTGTGTGTGTGTGTGTGTGTGTGTCCTTATTAGTGTGCATATACCTTTTGCGCGTGTCTGTGTATTCGTATTCACGTAAGCGTGCCACTAAGGGCAAACGAGGCAAGAAAACAAAAAAAGAACGATTGGGACAACTGTATTGTTTTCAAGAGAAAAAAAAAGTTAGAATTTAAGCCAATAAGCAGCCCGCCTACTGAGCAGATGTCACGTGACAGGGCAGAGGGTGTTTCTTAAGCCTGTCACATTGCCTGCCACAGAGGTTGATGGCCGGTAGCTCATGGGGAAAAGATTTCTTCCCCATTTAGCTTCTGACGGATGCAATCTGACAGAAAAGGAGACTTAATGTCCGGAGGCAAGGAAGCGATGGAATGAGGGAAATAAGGAGTAGGATAAGTAAGAATAGATAGATAGATAGATATGAAAGAATCAGATAGATAGAGAGATAGATAGATAGATAGATAGGAAAGAATCAGATAGATAGATAGATACATACATACATACATACATAATCAGGGTGAGATAGATAGATAGATAGATAGATAGATAGATAGATAGATATGAAAGAATCGGATAGATAGATTGATAGATATGAAATAATCAAATAGATAGATAGATAGATTGATAGGAAAGAATCAGATAGATAGATAGATAGATAGATACATACATACATACATACATACATACATATGAAAGAATCAGATAGATAGATAGATAGAGAGATATGAAAAAATCAGATAGATAGATAGATAGATAGATAGATATGAAAGACTCAGGTAGATAGATAGATAGATAGATAGAGAGAGAGAGAGAGAGAGTGAGATACATACATACATACATACATACATAAAAGCAGATTCGAATAAAATGAAGCAAACTGATATATACACATATATATATATATAGATATATATATATATAGAGAGAGAGAGATTGATAGATAAGAGGGGAGATTAGCGAGGAAAAGAGATTCAAATAAGCCCATTTAATATCCATCTAAGTTAGGTTTTTTGTCAGGCGCCTCCAGAAATAATGGATATGTGATGAAACTGCAGATTACAATTTTTTTTTCCCTTTTAAATATTTTCTTAGAATTTTTTTGAAAATTCTTTTATAGCTCTGGAACATTTTGCCTTTTGCGGATTTCAGCCAGGTTCAAAGTATTTTATTTGTGATTTTGTAGAGACAGGTGCTTCTAATTTTTCTTTTTTTTTTTCTGGCTCACAGTAAACTTCAAATTTCGCTTATTGTTTTAAGATTGATTTTATCCCTAGTTGACACATTATTATTATTATTATTATTATTATTATTATTATTATTATTATTATTATTATTATTATTATTATTTTACTCCTTGAAAGTTTTTCACATCAGTGTTAGCTGATGGTCTTTCTCTGAAGTTTGAGTGACAGCAAGTCTCCTCAAGTCCCCAGGACTCTTCTCAGTATTCTGCCCAACCTCAATAATATAGTTGTATAGAGAGTCTCCACTCGTCCTCATTTTTCGAAGTCCTTTAGCCCTTTTACCAATCCCCACGTGACTGCACTAAGAGCACCAATTGCAATTGGTATAAACGTCACTTTCATATTCCACAGATTTTTCAATTCCCTAGCAAGTTCAAGGTACTTATCCTTTTTTTTTTTTCACTTTCTTTCAATTTTATGAGACAGCAAAGTCCACAATTTTGCAATTTCTCTTTTTTTTTAGAGATTATTATATAATCTAGTCGTCTGGCCAAGATTAGGTGATTATTTTGTATGTTAAAATCACATAAGTGCTTATGTGCCTCATTCTGCTGGGTGGGGGTGTCTTCGTGGTGTAATGGTTAAAGCGATGGACTGCAGAATCGTAGTAAGTGACTTCGTACTCCAGTCACGCTATTATGTTCACTTTCGGGCAAATACCCTTGAGAAAGGTATGAAGCCCCTTATCCTCCCAGCTATGGGTTAAATAGTACCACTACTGTTCTTCTTGGAGGATAGCTTTGGCATTAAATAACCCACAAAGGTTGATATGCTATTAAACAAAGAAACTGAAACTGAACCATTCTCCTAGTCAGCAGCTGGGTTGTGCATGTACCATTTATTGTGTGAAAAACTCGTAAGAAATGAAGTAATTATAATAATGATAAACGGTACATGCAAAACCCAACAGCTGTCCCGGAGAACGAGGCACATAAATCATTAGGCGATTTTAACGAACAAAAGATCGCCTAATCTCGGCCAGACGACCAGATTTTGTAATAATCAATAAAAAAAAAGAGAAATTTCAAAATTGTGGACTTTGCTGTCCTGTATAAAATGAAACGCAGTTTCTTCCAAGCAGCGATCGTGTCAATACTGCTATATGGATGCACTATATCTACTCTCTTTAACCGGACATTGGCCTAGCAGTTAGAGTGTTCGCCAATGGCCCGGGAGACCTGGGTTCATTCCGAGGTCGAGTCGTACCAAAGACTTTAAAAATGGTACTTGATGCCTCATTGGTTAACACTCAGCATTATAAGGTACGGATCAAGGGTAAAGTGAAGCAATCCAGGGAAAGGAGTAGCGCCCTCCCCTACACCTTGGTGTAGTAGCTATCAAAAAGGGAGCCTTCCAGTCGCCCTCGACTACCGTCGCCAGCTTTACTTACTTTATTTATATGGACGCTAACTAAACGGCTGGAGAAAAAAGCTTGACGGAAACGACACAAGTATGCTGCGATCAATACTGAACAAGTCCTGGAGGCAATACCCGACAAAGCAGCAGCTATACGGACAGCCATCACCCATCACGAAAACTATCAAAGTTAGACGAACCAAACATGCAGGACACTGCTGGAGAAGTAAGAACGAGCTCATAAGTGATATACTCCTATGGACCACTTTACATGGCAGGGCGACCAGCTCGAACCTACATATAGCACTTATATAAGGATACGACGTGTAGCCTTGAGGACTTGCCGTAAGCGATGAACGATAGGGAGGGATGGCGAGAGAGGGTCAGGGATATCCGTACTGATGGTACGACAAGATGATGATGAATTATGAAAGAAAGTGAAAAAAAAGGTGAAGTGCCATGACCTTGTAAGGGAATTGAAAAAATGTGAAACATGAAAGCGATGTTTTTACCAATTATTATTGGTTGTCTTGGTACATTTGCTAGTATAGTCAAATTTCGGTTTCTTCCACAATTGCCAGTTTACTAAACCTAAAAACACGCAAACACACAACCTATGTAAAAACAAACAACCCTGTGAGACACGAGAAAATCAAAAGTGATGTGAAGTGGACAACTGTATCTTACCAAGTTGGTTTGATAAAACTGTAGGTTGATCATTTATTCAAATCTGTAAGAGAAAATTACCATCTTAACTATGGCCCAAAGTCTTAGTTTTCGATGTAAATGGTAACGGAATTTACTGTTTCTCCATCCTAAATAAAAAATCTTTCCACAAAAGCATTTATATTGAAAGATTTCAATGCAAAGACTATGGCTCAACCAATAATTCCAAGTATCCTTTGGGGACCATTCCAAGTACTCCTACTACAATTGGTATCACCATTACCTGCATGTTCCACATATTTTTAGCTTTCTGACAAGGTTTAAATATTAGTTTACTTTATCACTATCAGTGGTCTGCAGGAACTACAAAATCCACTTGAGGACAAGTTATGTCTCCTTTTTTTTATTTTAGTTAATTAGCTCTAGGTCTGGTTCTCTGGGCTGGTTTGGGAGATACATTTCCATCTGAAAATTCCAGAGAATTTCATACGCCTCATTTTCAAGAACGGATTCTGATTTGGGCAAGTACCATTTGATCTTTTGTTCAAAATTCAGTCTCTTGCATAATTCCGAGTGGATTACGTTTCCCACCCAATCATGACTACTCTTATACTCCTTTTGTGCTAGCGTTCCATATTCGCTTACTATGTGATTTATCGTTTCATCTCCCTCCTTCCCTCCCTCCCTCCCTCTCTCTCTCTTTCTCTTGGCATGAACAATAATTGCTATTCTGTTTATTATTATTTATTACTCATTAGAGTTTTTCACATCAGCGTAAGTCGATGGGCTTTCACTGGAGTTTGAGTGATAGCAAGTCTCCTCAAGTCTCCAGGACTCATCTCAGTATTCTGGCTGTTTTCAATAATGCTGTTGTTTGGATGGTCTCCACTCGGTCGCCAACTTCTAAATCTTCCAGGCCCTTTAATAAACCTATAGTTACCGTGCCAATTGGTATAATTGTCACCTTCATGTTCCATAGTTTTTTCAGTTCTCTAGCAAGGTCAAGGTACTTAACTCTCTTTTCACATTCTTTCACTTTTATTCTGTGGTCTGCCGGGACAGCAAAGTCAACAATTTTGCAGATTTTCTTCTTTTTTTTTTTTTGTTGATTATTATAAGGTCTGGTCTTCTGGCCGAGATTAGGTGATCCGTAGTGTATTGTGCCAATTATATAAACTCGGAAGACTTTACTCAGATAGAATGATAAAAGGCTTTAACCCAAATAAAATAATAAAACGCTTTCTCGTACAATAAGTGTAGTGTGATACAAACCCAAAAAGCTTACAACATTTGAATATTCACAAAATAAACCCGTCTGGCTTCCGTTGTAATAGCAGCCGAACGATTGTATTGATGGAAGTAAAGGAATCATCCTTTCAATGTGATCTCCGTTAAATCGGGAATTTGAATCTTAAAAAGAAATTAAATTCAATGCTAACCCCACATGTTTATCATATTTATCAACCCCTCCGCTCGGGCAGGATATGACACAAGGTCAATTTTTAAGCGGAGTTTAACAGGTTTAAATTCAGAGTTTTCCTTCTCCTACTCTAGTTGCCTCACCAAGGCTGAAGAACCTAGTCTGTCCTACTATTTACCCATAGCTGGAGGATTGGATTCATACCTTTCCCTTTCCAAAGCCAAACGATTGAATTTAATCATCCCCCAGTGTGCCGTTATCGTAACTAATTTAGAATATTCGTCGACCACTTCAATTTACAGATCCGTGTCGATTAGGTCAATTTTCGAAAATATCCGACCCCCGCTAAGTTACTCAAAAATATCTTCCGGACCCGAAAGTGGAGAAATTCGCGCTGACACGTACCTCTTAAGAGTTTTGGTTAAACCCAATCGCTATCGCCAACTTTAGATAAAAACCCATATCTGTCATTGATCTATTTTAACGATGCAAAGGTTACATTCCTTTTCTTTTTGAAAACCAGTTGTACGTTTTCCTTTAGCTTGAATTTAGCTTTTATTCTATTGCACCTGCTTAAATCACCAGAAAATACTTCTGAAAATTTAATTTTCAATTCTTTCTCTTAACTTTCTGCTTCATTGCAAAAACCTTTAATTTCTTGGTGAAATAAATTGATTGGATGGTTCTATGACTTAAACTGCTCTATTCAGTCCGTTACTAAAATGTTATTTGTATTTCTCATTACCTTTAGTCGATCCTAGTCGAGGGTGACCCAAAGACTCCCTTTTCAATAGATACTACACCGAGATGTAGAGGAGGGTGCTACTCCATTCCCTGGATTGCTCCACTTTACCCTTGATCCTTACCTTATAATGATGAGTTTTAAGCAAGGCGGCATCTACAAACAGTCTTTATTTCAACGTTTTCTCCTTCAAAGTCACATTTGTTATAAATTCCCCTTCGAATTTTATTTTCTGGCCTGTAACACTACGAGCAATTTTTTGGTGACCATTAACATAGGTTTTCCAATCTTTTTCCATGTGTAGACATTCCTTATGCTTAAGTCGGACCCACTATCCAACTGTAAATTAATATTTTTATTAAGGATTTTTACCTGCATAAATTTCCATATATTCCGACCAGCAGATTCTTTCAAATTTGTAACTTTATTGTAATTATTCACTCGTTTTTTTATCATTCTTGTCTAGCAGTAAGTTTTCTTTTGTCCTTTTTTTTTTGCAACGAAACCATTCTTTGTTTTTGTATAGACTGTCTTATAAAAATGTAGTCCTCTACATGCGTAACCGGGGTTTGGAGTAATATTTTTTCTTCAACATTTTATTTTCTTGATATACTTTTTAATGTGTGACTCACCGCTTACTTCAAAATCTTTAGCCTCTAGTCTAAGGTTTATAAACCTCAGATAATTTTCTGCTAAGTTTTGCAAATTCTGATTGAGTTCATTTTCAAGTTTTTTTTTAAATACACACTCACACAAACTCACACATGCACACACACACACACACACACACACATATATATATATATATATATATATATATATATATATATATATATAAATAAAAATGTAAATGTTTGTTACTAACCGATAATCTCCAGTTTTATAGCACTTATTGGTGTAAAATTTTCAGAGAGTGTTTTATTCGAATTCAGGAGTGTTTTTATATACTTATTAGCTGCACCCGGCCACGCGTTGCTGTGGCTCAGTTTGTTTATGTGGGAAAAAAAGAAAATGCATGTTTCTAATATGTTTAATTTTCCAATACTTGGATAATCTATATAAATAAAAATGTAAATATTTGTTACTAACCGATTATCTCCAGTTTTATAGCACTAATTGGTTTAAAATTTTCTGAGAGTATTTTATTCGAATTCAGGAGTGTTTTTATATAATTATGATCCAAGTATTGGAAAATTAAATATATTAGAAACATGCATTTCCTTTTTTTTTCCCATTTAAACAAACTGAGCGATAGCAACGCGTGGCCGGGTACATCTAGTATATATATATATATTTAATCAAATATATTTAAAAGAAAAAAATGGTGTCTAGATATACATATATACATTGGCTTTCACTTGTTAAATAGTTGGGCTTCAGTAGCCTCTTGGGAACACTGGTGACATTTACAGTCGGTGGGAGATATTGTAGGTTACGTCTTCTTGTGTACGCCCATCAAGATAAGAAAGTAGTCCAAACAGGGGACACGGATTCGATAGCTAGGTACGTTATCATAATAGGTGTTTTATCACGATAGGGTACCTCCAGTTGGTTACTTCCAAATTCATTTTGATAACAATCTATTATATGTTACTTTATTCTTTTGCTTTGCAAGGGCTCTTAGTGTAACGGTTATAGTCTTTTATAATTGAATCGCTGACTCGAGTTCAAATATCGGACGATAATGTTAAAGTTTCCCATTGCGCTGATATCCTTGGGAAAAGTATGACTCCTTCCCTTTTGCCTCTTGTATGACTCCTTCACTTTTGCCTCTTATATGACTCCTTCCCTTTTGCCTTTAGTATGACTCCTTCCCTTTTACCTCTAGTATGACTCCTTCCCTTTTGCCTCTAGTATGACACCTTCCCTTTTGCCTCAAGTATGACTTATACCGGACATTGGCCTAGGGGTTAGAGTGTTCGCCAATGGCCCGGGAGACCTGGGTTCAATCCCAAGTCGAGTCATACCAAAGACTCAAAAAATGGTACTTGATGCCAACTTGCTAAACACTCAGCATTAAAAAGTACGGATCAAGGGTAAAGTAGAGCAATCTAGGGAAAGGATTAGCGCCCTCCCCTACACATTGGTGTAGTAGCTATCGAAAAGGGAGCTTTTGGGTTACCCTCGACTATGGTAACCAACTTTACTTACTATGACTTCTTCCCTTTTGCCTCTGGTATGACTTCTTCCCATTTACCTCTAGTATGACTCCTTCCCTTTTACCTCTAGTATGACTTCTTCCCTTTGGTCTCTAGTATGACTCCTTCCCTTTTGCCTCTTATATAACTCCTTCCCATTTACCTGTAGCATGACTCCTTCCCTTTTACCTCTAGTATGACTTCTTCCCTTTTGCCTCTAGTATAACTCCTTCCCTTTTACCTCTAGTATGACTCCTTCCCTTTTGCCTCTAGTATGACTCCTTCCCTTTTGCCTCTTGTTTGACTCCTTCCCTTTTGCCATTTGTATGACTCCTACCCGTTTGCCTCTAGTATGACTCCTTCCCTTTTACCTCTGTTAAGACTCCTTCCCTTTTGCCTCTAGTATGACACCTTACCTTTTGCCTCAAGTATGACTCCTTCCCTTTTGCCTCTAGTACGATACCTTCCCTTTTGCCTCAAGCATAACTCCTTCCCTTTTGCCTCTAGTATGACTCTTTCCCTTTTATCTCTAATATGACTCCTTCACTATTGCCTCTAGTATGACACCTTCCCTTTTACCTCTAGTATGACTCCTTCCCTTTTACCTCTAATATGACACATTCCTTTTTTGCCTCTTGTATGACTCCTTTCCTTGTACCTCAGTTAAGACTCCTTCCCTTTTGCCTCTAGTATGACTCCTTCCCTTTTACCTCTAGTATGACACCGTCCCCTTTGCCTCAAGTATGACTCCTTCCCATTTGCCTCTAGTATGACTCCTTCCCTTTTGCCTCTTGTTTGACTCCTTCCCTTTTGCCATTTGTATGACTCCTTCCCGTTTGCCTCTAGTATGACTCCTTCCCTTTTACCTCTGTTAAGACTCCTTCCCTTTTGCCTCTAGTATGACTCCTTTCCTTTTACCTCTAGTATGAGACCTTCCCCTTTGCCTTTAGTATGACTCCTTCCCTTTTGCCTTTAGTATGACTCCTTCCCTTTTGCCTCTTGTTTAACTCCTTCCCTTTTGCCACTAGTATGACTCCTTCCCTTTTGCGTCTAGTATGACACCTTCCCTTTTGCCTCAAGCATAACTCCTTCCCTTTTGCCTCTTGTTTGACTCCTTACATTTTGCCTCTAGTATGACTCCTTCCCTTTTACCTCTAGTATGAGACCTTCCCCTTTGCCTCAAGTATGACTCCTTCCCTTTTGCCTTTAGTATGACTCCTTCCCTTTTGCCTCTTGTTTAACTCCTTCCCTTTTGCCACTAGTATGACTCCTTCCCTTTTGCGTCTAGTATGACACCTTCCCTTTTGCCTCAAGCATAACTCCTTCCCTTTTGCCTCTTGTTTGACTCCTTCCTTTTTGCCTCTAGTATGACTCTTTCCCTTTTGCCTCTTGTTTGGCTCCTTCCCTTTTGCCTCTAGTATGACTCTTTCCCTTTTGCCTCAAGTATGACTCCTTCCCTTTTGCCTCTAGTATGACACCTTACCTTTTGCCTCAAGTATGACCCCTTCCCTTTTGCCTCTAGTATGACTCCTTCCCTTTTACCTCAAGTATGACCCCTTCCCTTTTGCCTCTATTATGACTCCTTCATTTTTACCTCTGTTATGACTCCTTCCCTTTTGCCTCAAGTATGACTCTTTCCCTTTTGCCTCTTGTTTGACTCCTTTCCTTTTGCCTTTAGTATGACTCCTTCCCTTTTGCCTCTTGTATGACTCCTTCCCTTTTACCTCTACTATGACTTCTTCCCTTTTGCCTCTAGTATGACTCTTTCCCTTTTACCTCTAGTATGACACCTTCCCTTTTGCCTCTGTTATGACTCCTTCCCTTTTGCCTCTAGTATGACTCTCTCCCTTTTACCTCTAGTATGACACCTTCCCTTTTGCCTCTAGTATGACTTCTTCCCTTTTACCTCTAGTATGACACCTTCTCTTTTGCCTCTTGTTTGGCTCCTTCCCTTTTGCCTCTAGCATGACTCCTTCCCTTTTGCCTCTAGTATGACACCTTACCTTTTGCTTCAAGTAAGACTCCTTCCCTTTTGCCTCTAGTATGACTCTTTCCCTTTTGCCTCAAGTATGACTCCTTCCCTTTTGCCTCTTGTATGACTCCTTCCCTTTTACCTCTAGTATGACTTCTTCCCTTTTGCCTCTAGTATGACTCCTTCCCTTTTACCTCTACCATGACTCCTTCCCTTTTGCCTCTAGTATGACTCCTTCCCTTTTGCCTTTAGTATGATTCCTTCCCTTTTGCCTTTAGTAGGACTCCTTCCCTTTTGCCTCAAGTATGACTCCTTCCCTTTTGCCTCTTGTTTGGCTCCTTCCCTTTTGCCTCTAATATGACTCTTTCCCTTTTGCCTCAAGTAGGACTCCTTCCCTTTTGCCTCTTGTTTGACTCCTTCCCTTTTGCCTCTAGTATGACTCCTTCCCTTTTGCCTTTAGTATGACTCATTCCCTTTTGCCTTTAGTATGACTCCTTCCCTTTTGCCTCTTGTTTGGCTCCTTCCCTTTTGCCTCTAGTATGACTCTTTCCCTTTTGCCTCAAGTATGACCCCTTCCCTTTTGCCTCTAGTATGACACCTTACCTTTTGCCTCAAGTATGACTCCTTCCCTTTTGCCTCTAGTACGATACCTTCCCTTTTGCCTCTAGTATGACTCCTTCCCTTTTACCTCTAGTATGACTTCTTCCCTTTTGCCTCTATTATGACTCCTTCCCTTTTGCCTCTAGTATGACTCTTTCCCTTTTGCCTCTTGTTTGACTCCTTCCCTTTTGCCTCTAGTATGACTCCTTCCCTTTTGCCTCTAGTATGACACTTTCCCTTTTACCTCTAGTATGACTCCTTCCCTTTTGCCTCTTGTTTGGCTCCTTCCCTTTTGCCTCTAGTATGACTCTTTCCCTTTTGCCTCAAGTATGACTCCTTCCCTTTTGCCACTAGTATGACACCTTACCTTTTGCCTCAAGTATGACTCCTTCCCTTTTGCCTCTAGTATGACACCTTACCTTTTGCCTCAAGTATGACTCCTTCCCTTTTACCTCTAGTATGACACCTTCCCTTTTGCCTCAAGTATGACCCCTTCCCTTTTGCCTCTAGTATGACACCTTACCTTTTGCCTCAAGTATGATGCCTTCCCTTTTGCCTCTAGTACGATACCTTCCCTTTTGCCTCTAGTATGACTCCTTCCATTTTACCTCAAGTATGACCCCTTCCCTTTTGCCTCTAGTATAACACCTTACCTTTTGCCTCAAGTATGACTCCTTCCCTTTTGCCTCTAGTACGATACCTTCCCTTTTGCCTCTATTATGATTCCTTCATTTTTACCTCTGTTATGACTCCTTCCCTTTTGCCTCTAGTATGACACCTTACCTTTTGCCTCAAGTATGACTCCTTCCCTTTTACCTCTAGTATGACACCTTCCCTTTTGCCTCAAGTATGACCCCTTCCCTTTTGCCTCTAGTATGACACCTTACCTTTTGCCTCAAGTATGACTCCTTCCCTTTTGCCTCTAGTACGATACCTTCCCTTTTGCCTCTATTATGACTCCTTCATTTTTACCTCTGTTATGACTCCTTCCCTTTTGCCTCTAGTATGACACCTTACCTTTTGCCTCAAGTATGACTCCTTCCCTTTTACCTCTAGTATGACACCTTCCCTTTTGCCTCAAGTATGACCCCTTCCCTTTTGCCTCTAGTATGACACCTTACCTTTTGCCTCAAGTATGACTCCTTCCCTTTTGCCTCTAGTACGATACCTTCCCTTTTGCCTCTATTATGACTCCTTCATTTTTACCTCTGTTATGACTCCTTCCCTTTTGCCTCTAGTATGACACCTTACCTTTTGCCTCAAGTATGACTCCTTCCCTTTTACCTCTAGTATGACACCTTCCCTTTTGCCTCAAGTATGACCCCTTCCCTTTTGCCTCTAGTATGACACCTTACCTTTTTCCTCAAGTATGACTCCTTCCCTTTTGCCTCTAGTACGATACCTTCCCTTTTGCCTCTAGTATGACTCCTTCCCTTTTACCTCAAGTATGACCCCTTCCCTTTTGCCTCTAGTATGACACCTTACCTTTTGCCTCAAGTATGATTCCTTCCCTTTTCCCTCTAGTACGATACCTTCCCTTTTGCCTCTGTTATGACTCCTTCCCTTTTGCCTCAAGTATGACTCCTTCCCTTTTGCCTCTAGTACGATACCTTCCCTTTTGCCTCTATTATGACTCCTTTCCTTTTGCCTCTCGTATGACACCTTCCCTTTTGCCTCTGTTATGACTTCTTCTCTTTTGCCTCAAGTATGACTCTTTCCCTTTTGCCTCTTGTTTGACTCCTTCCCTTTTGCCTTTAGTATGACTCCTTCCCTTTTGCCTCTAGTATGACTCCTTCCCTTTTACTTCTAGTATGACTTCTTCCCTTTTGCCTCTAGTATGACTCTTTCCCTTTTACCTCTAGTATGACACCTTCCCTTTTGCCTCTGTTATGACTCCTTCCCTTTTGCCTCTCGTATGACTCCTTCCTTTTTGCCTCAAGTATCACTCTTTCCCTTTTGCCTCTTGTTTGACTCCTTCCCTTTTGCCTTTAGTATGACTCCTTCCCTTTTGCCTCTTGTATGACTCCTTCCCTTTTACCTCTAGTATGACTTCTTCTCTTTTGCCTCTAGTATGACTCTTTCCCTTTTACCTCTAGTATGACACCTTCCCTTTTGCCTCTGTTATGACTCCTTCCCTTTTGCCTCTCGTATGACTCCTTCCCTTTTGCCTCTAGTATGACTTCTTCCCTTTTACCTCTAGTATGACTCCTTCCCTTTAGCCTCTTGTTTGGCTCCTTCCCTTTTGCCTCTAGTATGACTCATTCCCTTTTGCCTCTAGTATGACACCTTACCTTTTGCTTCAAGTAAGACTCCTTCCCTTTTGCCTCTAGTATGACTCTTTCCCTTTTGCCTCAAGTATGACTCCTTCCCTTTTTGCCTCTTGTATGACTCCTTCCCTTTTACCTCTAGTATGACTCCTTCCCTTTTACCTCTAGCATGACTCCTTCCCTTTTGCCTCTAGTATGACTCCTTCCCTTTTGCCTCTAGTATGACTTCTTCCCTTTTGCCTTTAGTATGACTCCTTCCCTTTTGCCTCTTGTTTGGCTCCTTCCCTTTTGCCTCTAGTATGACTCCTTCCCTTTTGCCTCAAGCATGACTCCTTCCCTTTTGCCTCTTGTTTGACTCCTTCCCTTTTGCCTCTAGTATGACTCCTTCCCTTTTGCCTTTAGTATGACTCCTTCCCTTTTGCCTCTTGTTTGGCTCCTTCCCTTTTGCCTCAAGTATGACCCCTTCCCTTTTGCCTCTAGTATGACACCTTACCTTTTGCCTCAAATATGACTTCTTCCCTTTTGCCTCTAGTATGACTCCTTCATTTTTACCTCTGTTATGACTCCTTCCCTTTTGCCTCTAGTATGACTCTTTCCCTTTTGCCTCTTGTTTGACTCCTTCCCTTTTGCCTTTAGTATGACTCCTTCCCTTTTGCCTCTTGTATGACTCCTTCCCTTTTACCTCTAGTATGACATCTTCCCTTTTGCCTCTAGTATGACTCTTTCCCTTTTACCTCTAGTATGACACCTTCCCTTTTGCCTCTGTTATGACTCCTTCCCTTTTGCCTCTAGTATGACTCCTTCCCTTTTGCCTCTAGTATGACTTCTTCCCTTTTGCCTTTAGTATGACTCCTTCCCTTTTGCCTCTTGTTTGGCTCCTTCCCTTTTGCCTCTAGTATGACTCCTTCCCTTTTGCCTCAAGCATGACTCCTTCCCTTTTGCCTCTTGTTTGACTCCTTCCCTTTTGCCTCTAGTATGACTCCTTCCCTTTTGCCTTTAGTATGACTCCTTCCCTTTTGCCTCTTGTTTGGCTCCTTCCCTTTTGCCTCAAGTATGACCCCTTCCCTTTTGCCTCTAGTATGACACCTTACCTTTTGCCTCAAATATGACTTCTTCCCTTTTGCCTCTAGTATGACTCCTTCATTTTTACCTCTGTTATGACTCCTTCCCTTTTGCCTCTAGTATGACTCTTTCCCTGTTGCCTCTTGTTTGACTCCTTCCCTTTTGCCTTTAGTATGACTCCTTCCCTTTTGCCTCTTGTATGACTCCTTCCCTTTTACCTCTAGTATGACTTCTTCCCTTTTGCCTCTAGTATGACTCTTTCCCTTTTACCTCTAGTATGACTCCTTCTCTTTTGCCTCTAGTATGACTTCTTCCTTTTACGTCTAGTATGACTCATTCCCTTTTGCCTCTTGTTTGGCTCCTTCCCTTTTGCCTCTAGTATGACACCTTCCCTTTTGCCTCTAGTATGACACCTTACCTTTTGTCTCAAGTAAGACTCCTTCCCTTTTGCCTCTAGTATGACTCTTTCCCTTTTGCCTCAAGTATGACTCTTTCCATTTTGCCTCTTGTATGACTCCTTCCCTTTTACCTCTAGTATGACTTCTTCCCTTTTGCCTCTAGTATGACTCCTTCCCTTTTACCTCTAGCATGACTCCTTCCCTTTTGCCTCTAGTATGACTTCTTCCCTTTTGCCTTTAGTATGACTCCTTCCCTTTTGCCTTTAGTAGGACTCCTCCCCTTTTGCCTCTTGTTTGGCTCCTTCCCTTTTGCCTCTAGTATGACTCCTTTCCTTTTGCCTCTAGTATGACTTCTTCCCTTTTGCCTTTAGTATGACTCCTTCCTTTTGCCTTTAGTATGACTCCTTCCCTTTTGATTCTTATTTGGCTCCTTCCCTTTTGCCTCTAGTATGACTCTTTCCCTTTTGCCTCAAGTATGACTCCTTCCCTTTTGCCTCTAGTATGACACCTTACCTTTTGCCTCTAGTATGACTCCTTCCCTTTTGCCTCTAGTACGATACCTTCACTTTTGCCTCTAGTATGACTCCTTCCCTTTTGCCTCTTGTTTGGCTCCTTCCCTTTGGCCTCTAGTATAACTCCTTCCCTTTTGCCTCTAGTATGACTCTTTCCCTTTTGCCTCAAGTATGACTCCTTCCCTTTTGCCTCTAGTATGACACCTTACCTTTTGCCTCTAGTATGACTCCTTCCCTTTTGCCTCTAGTACGATACCTTCACTTTTGCCTCTAGTATGACTCCTTCCCTTTTGCCTCTAGTATGACTCCTTCCCTTTTACCTCTAGTATGACCCCTTCCCTTTTGCCTCTTTTTTGGCTCCTTCCCTTTTGCCTCTAGTATGACTCCTTCCCTTTCGCCTCTTGTATGACTCCTTCACTTTTGCCTCTAGTATGACACCTTCCCTTTTACCTCTCTTATGACACCTTCCCTTTTACCTCTCTTATGACACTTTCCCTTTTGCCTCAAGTATGACACCTTCCCTTTTACCTCTAGTATCACACCTTACCTTTTTTGCCTCTATTATGACTCCTTCCCTTTTACCTCTGTTTTGACTCCTTCCCTTTTGCGTCTCTTATGGCTCCTTCTCTTTTACCTCTAGTATGACTCCTTCTCTTTTGCCTCAAGTTTGAATCTTTCCCTTTTGCCTCTAGTATGACACTTTCCATTTTGCCTCTATTATGACTCCTTCCCTTTTACGTCTGTTATGACTCCTTCCCTTTTGCCTCTGTTATGAATCCTTCCCTTTTGCCTCAAGTATGACTCTTTCCCTTTTGCCTCTTGTTTGACTCCTTCCCTTTTGCCTCTTCTTTGGCTCCTTCCCTTTTGCCTCCAGTATGACACCTTTCCTTTTTGCCTCAAGTATGACTCCTTCCCTTTTACCTCTGTTATGACTCCTTCCTTTTGCCTCTAGTTTGATTCCTTCACTTTTACCTCTAGTATGAATTCTTCCCTTTTACCTCTAGTATCACACCTTACCTTTTTTGACTCTCTTATGACTCCTTCCCTTTTACCTCTGTTATGACTCCTTCCCTTTTGCCTCTAGTAAGACTCCTTCCCTTTTACCTCTAGTATGACTTCTTCCCTTTTACCTCTAGTATCACACCTTACCTTTTTTGCCTCTATTATGACTCCTTCCCTTTTACCTCTGTTATGACTCCTTCCCTTTTGCCTCAAGTATGACTCTTTCCCTTTTGCCTCTTGTTTGACTCCTTCCCTTTTGCCTCTTGTTTGGCTCCTTCCCTTTTGCCTCTATTATGACTCCTTCCCTTTTACCTCTGTTATGACTTCTTCTCTTTTGCCTCAAGTATGACTCTTTCCCTTTTGCCTCTTGTTTGACTCCTTCCCTTTTGCCTTTAGTATGACTCCTTCCCTTTTGCCTCTTGTATGACTCCTTCCCTTTTACCTCTAGTATGACTTCTTCCCTTTTGCCTCTAGTATGACTCTTTCCCTTTTACCTCTAGTATGACACCTTCCCTTTTGCCTCTGTTATGACTCCTTCCCTTTTGCCTCTCGTATGACTCCTTCCCTTTTGCCTATCGTATGACTCCTTCCCTTTTGCCTCTAGTATGACTTCTTCCCTTTTACCTCTAGTATGACTCCTTCCCTTTTGCCTCTTGTTTGGCTCCTTCCCTTTTGCCTCTAGTATGACTCCTTCCCTTTTGCCTCTAGTATGACACCTTACCTTTTGCTTCAAGTAAGACTCCTTCCCTTTTGCCTCTAGTATGACTCTTTCCCTTTATCCTCAAGTATGACTCCTTCCCTTTTGCCTCTTGTATGACTCCTTCCCTTTTACCTCTAGTAAGACTTCTTCCCTTTTGCCTCTAGTATGACTCATTCCCTTTTTACCTCTAGCATGACTCCTTCCCTTTTGCCTTTAGTATGACTCCTTCCCTTTTGCCTTTAGTAGGACTCCTTCCCTTTTGCCTCTTGTTTGGCTCCTTCCCTTTTGCCTCTAGTATGACTCCTTCCCTTTTGCCTTTAGTATGACTCCTTCCCTTTTGCCTCTTGTTTGACTCCTTCCCTTTTGCCTCTAGTATGACTCCTTCCCTTTTGCCTTTAGTATGACTCCTTCCCTTTTGCCTCTTGTTTGGCTCCTTCCCTTTTACCTCTAGTATGACTCTTTCCCTTTTGCCTCAAGTATGACCCCTTCCCTTTTGCCTCAAGTATGACTCCTTCCCTTTTGCCTCTAGTACGACACCTTCCCTTTTGCCTCTACTATGACTCCTTCCCTTTTGCCTCTATTATGACTCCTTCATTTTTACCTCTGTTATGACTCCTTCCCTTTTGCCTCAAGTATGACTCTTTCCCTTTTGCCTCTTGTTTGACTCCTTCCCTTTTGCCTCTATTATGACTCCTTCATTTTTACCTCTGTTATGACTCCTTCCCTTTTGCCTCAAGTATGACTCCTTCCCTTTTACCTCTTGTATGACTCCTTCCCTTTTACCTCTAGTATGACTCCTTCCCTTTTGCCTCAAGTATGACTCCTTCCCTTTTTTCTCTTGTTTGACTCCTTCCCTTTTGCCTTTAGTATGACTCCTTCCCTTTTGCCTTTAGTAGGACTCCTTTCCTTTTGCCTCTTGTTTGGCTCCTTCCCTTTTGCCTCTAGTATGACTCTTTCCCTTTTGCCTCAAGTATGACTCCTTCCCTTTTTTCTCTTGTTTGACTGCTTCCCTTTTGCCTTTAGTATGACTCCTTCCCTTTTGCCTTTAGTATGACTCCTTCCCTTTTGCCTCTTGTTTGGCTCCTTCCCTTTTGCCTCTAGTATGAATCTTTCCCTTTTGCCTCAAGTATGACTCCTTCCCTTTTGCCTCTAGTATGACCCCTTCCCTTTTGCCTCTTGTTTGGCTCCTTCCCTTTTGCCTCTAGTATAACTCCTTCCCTTTTGCCTCTAGTATGACTCCTTCCCTTTTACCTCTTGTATGACTCCTTCACTTTTGCCTCTAGTATGACACCTTACCTTTTGCCTCAAGTATGACTCCTTTCCTTTTTACCTCTCTTATGACTCTTTCCCTTTTGCCTCAAGTATGACTCCTTCCCTTTTGCCTCTAGTATGACTCCTTCCCTTTTACCTCTAGTATGACTTCTTCCCTTTTACCTCTAGTATGACCCCTTCCCTTTTGCCTCTTGTTTGGCTCCTTCCCTTTTGCCTCTAGTATAACTCCTTCCCTTTTGCCTCTAGTATGACTCCTTCCCTTTCGCCTCTTGTATGACTCCTTCACTTTTGCCTCTAGTATGACACCTTACCTTTTGCCTCAAGTATGACTCCTTCCCTTTTACCTCTCTTATGACTCTTTCCCTTTTGCCTCAAGTATGACTCCTTCCCTTTTGCCTCTAGTATGACTCCTTCCCTTTTACCTCTAGTATGACTTCTTCCCTTTTACCTCTAGTATCACACCTTACCTTTTTTGCCTCTATTATGACTCATTCCCTTTTACCTCTGTTTTGACTCCTTCCCTTTTGTGTCTCTTATGACTCCTTCTCTTTTACCTCTAGTATGACTCCTTCTCTTTTGCCTCAAGTTTGACTCTTTCCCTTTTGCCTCTTGTTTGACTCCTTCCCTTTTGCCTCTAGTATGACACTTTCCCTTTTGCCTCTATTATGACTCCTTCCCTTTTACCTCTGTTATGACTCCTTCCCTTTTGCCTCTGTTATGAATCCTTCCCTTTTGCCTCAAGTATGACTCTTTCCCTTTTGCCTCTTGTTTGACTCCTTCCCTTTTGCCTCTTCTTTGGCTCCTTCCCTTTTGCCTCCAGTATGACACCTTTCCTTTTTGCCTCAAGTATGACTCCTTCCCTTTTACCTCTGTTATGACTCCTTCCCTTTTGCCTCTAGTATGATTCCTTCCCTTTTACCTCTAGTATGAATTCTTCCCTTTTACCTCTAGTATCACACCTTAACTTTTTTGAC
>OY757922.1:83128439-83173439 GCA_963585895.1 Sepioteuthis lessoniana | reverse complement strand
TGCTTCCAATGCAAAAAAAGTTTTAGTGGCTAGCAGTAACATTTTAAACAGGAGTTGTCATCCGCAACACCAGAGAAATAGTGAAAGGTATTGGTTCTTACATAGAAACGCTATCAGATACTGGGGGTGGACGAACAGAATCACCCGACTTTGATTCCTTCATCCTGCGCATCCCCTCAGCCCAGAGAGGTCTAAAGTCAACCGACCGTCTCTGCCTCTGAATTCTCAACCGCCTCAATCTGCTCCAACTCAATTATTAATTAATAATCTTAATTACCTCATCAGTTAATGATATAAGAACACGTGTAGTTAACTTTCTCGTGTAACGTCGTCAACTAAGTCAGCCGACATACCTTCAATTTTGTTTACTTTCCAAAAACTCCGGCTTGCCCGCGGATTTCAAAACAAATCTTTAATATGTCAAGATTTCCAAAATGATCTGTCAATTTAATAATCTGCGACACGTATGACAAGTGCACCTTATGACCTTTGCATACGACCAACACTTCATTGAAAAATGTTTGCTAACCTACTATCTATCACCACAACTAAAATAACTACCTCATATAATTAATTATAATCCTGAATTATGTTACGTATATCATGAATTCTATCAGCCTGGAATTTTTACAACTATAGAATTTCATTCTTAACTTGGATACTTCTCGAAAGAATATAAAGAATTCCCCAAACATTTACACAATTTTTCTTTATAAAACATTTCTTTCTAACTTAAATTGTCCACTTATCTTCATATCGTTGCATTGCTGAGGTGACACCTGCCACTCTCACCAAAACAGATCAATCCTTTTTGCGCAAAGGTTGAACGTCAAATTTTTATTTTGCATTCTATTGAATTGTATTCTATTCTTATTTGTTTATCTTTTTAAAAGAATCTTCCTGATACCCAATGATAAGTAAAAGGAAAGATGGTGACTTTTATCGAGGGTGACCCGATGACAGAACAATGACGAACTGGTGTACCACAGATTCTGTAAACAGCCTGTTGTGTTTTCAGATATAATGTTTTTCTTCTTCTTGACCAGTCGCTGTACCAAAGCCAAATAAACCTATTTTGCCCGACTATTTTACCCGTAGTTGGAGTAAAAAAAAAACTCATGACTTTTAATGGATATTAGCGTGAAGAGAGACCCAGGTAACCTCGTCCAGTATTTGAACTTTTTCGCCTTGTCTATTTTCTTCGACAATAACCATTGCGCCACTAGCGCCTCTAGAAAGGTGAAAATGTAGACAAATGTCAAATACTCTAAACATCGGTTTTAGAAGAATAATGTCTGCATGAAGGTTTATAAAATCAGTTGAAAAAAAATTGTTTTCTTTTTTCTTTTTCTTTTTTTCTATATAGTATTATTCGTTCTCGTAATCATGTTGTTTTCACCGACATTTTTCATTCGTTGAAATATCTGACATTTCAGTAAAAGAATTTCACGTAGCATTTCTATAATTTTTCCTGATTTTTTTCTTCTCTCCTGTTTCCTCATTTAAGTCTATCTACTCATTGACATGCTAGCAAGATCAATTTATATCATGAGTTGAATGTTAGGTTTGATAATGCGTCTAAACAACAAGAAATATACATATAATGTTGGGGAAGTTTTAAACTATTTTGTTGATATAATACAACACTGGAATATCCTTTCATGTATCGTCAAAAGGGAACCCGATAGTTCGATGTGGACATTGTCTTTAACCATATTTACCAACCCCTCCGATCGGGCAGGATATGACACAAGGTCAATTTTTAAGCGGAGTTTAACAGGTTTGAATTCAGAGTTTTTCTTTTCCTAGACTAATGGCCTCACCAAGGCTAAAGAACGCAGTCTGTCCTACTATTTACCCATAGTTGGGGGAGAATAATTGGATTCATACCTTTCCCAAGGGTATTAGTGCTATGTGAAATGCAATCAGCCTCGTCCAGGATTTGAACTCGGGTCGCCGTGTCCATTTCCTACGACGATAATCATTACACCACGGGCACCTCCATTGTCTTTAACAATATAACAGATTTTTCTTAATTACATGATTGCGTATTTCTAATCCTCTTGGGAAGACGTGGCCCTGGAGGTGACCGTGTTCTCTGAAAAGAGTATGGATTTAACTTGCAAGACACATTCATGTTGGGGGTGTCCTGGTGGTGTAATGGTTAAAAGCGTTGGACTGCGGAATCGTAGTACGCGAGTTCGTACTCCAAGATTAGGTGATCTTTTTGTATGTTAAAATCACATAAGTGCTTATGTGCCTCATTCTGCTGGGTGAGGGTGTCTTCGTGGTGTAATGGTTAAAGCGATGGACTGCAGAAACGTAGTAAGTGACTTCGTACTCCAGTCGCGCTATTACGTTCACTTTCGGGTAAATACCCTTGGGAAAGGTATGAACCCCCTTATCCTCCCAGCTATGGGTTAAACAGTACCACTACTGTTCTTCTAGGAGAATAGCTTTGGCATTAGATAACCTAAAAAGAGTTGATATGCCATTAAACAAAGAAACAAAACCAAACCATCAAAGTAGGCTGGTTCAAATACTCTTGGAAAAGATATGAACTCTCTCAGCTATGGCTTAAACAGTATCACCACCCTTCTTCTACAAGGATGGCTTAGGCATTAAATTACCCACTAAGGTTGATATGCCATTAAACAAAGAAACCAAACCACATTAATGTTAATTGTCCGCACAATTACCATGACTAGTTGATTTGGTGTCATTTGTGTGCAAGATGGACTGATGGCTCAGTCGTAGAGTTTCGGTTCTGCAATCTGTGATCGCTACTTCGGTCTCTAGTAGTTGGGATCAAGATATACACTGCAGATGAGACCAAATAAGGTCGAAGCAGGTGTCAAGTGTTTCTGTATGTCGTGCGTAAGAGCACTGATACGATTACGAAAAATGTGATTCCAATTATTCTCCTTCCAGCGATTGTGAAATAGAAGGGCAGACTGACTCTTAAGCCTTGGTTAGGAAACCAGTCTATGAGAAAGAAAACTCTTCGGACTAATTTAGAGTATTACAGAATCATTTCGATAATCTTAGACTGACATCATGCGAAGAGACAGAACACGAGCTGGTCACTCATATTGTAAATAGACTTAAAGACTTTTAAAACGGTAGCATCTATAGGCTTTCTAACAGATGGAATGCGGTTCTTGAAAACAATAGAGGTTAAGTTAATAATTTAATATCTCTATAGGCAAAAGATTTCTTTCCTTTATAATGATTACTCTCAAATTGGACATAGCTTTCATTCTAAGCTGATAGATATTAACAGAATAAGATCGATCGATCGATTGATAGATACATTGTAATAAATCGATAATTAGTTGAGTCACCAAAAAGATCAACCTCACTTTCAGGTAAGCCAATGAGAGAACAATGACGAACTGGTGTGCCACAGATTCTCTAAATAGCCTGTAGTGTTTTCAGAGATCATGTTTTTCTTCTTCTAGACAAGTCGCTGTACCAAAGCCAAAGACACATCCAAACCTTGATTCAAACCTGTTAAACATCGCTTAAAAATTAACATTGTGTCACATCCTGCCTGTGCAGAAGGAATGATAAATAAATACCCCTTTATTGTTACAAGGCGGTAACCATTATAGTCCATCAATCGATTGAGTTTGAAAATGTTATGGGGATATATCCCTACACACCCAAAAGATGGACTCGTTCAACCTGAACATATTCTCCGAGCTTAGCTCGCTCGAGGGAGACAACTTTTCGTTCCTTACGAGACATTTGACAGACGGACTGCAAGCCGAGCACGGCTAGTACTTCCTTTGTATGACTTTCTTTTTCTGCTAATACTATAACGTTTACCTATCACCCGTTGTTTGAGTTGTTCTTCCACCGGTCTTATCTGAAGACCACAATAGAAAAATTATTTAATAGACATGCTTTATACTATATAATTGTGTGTGTAAATTATTTGTATTAAGAATAGTTACTTGTTTGCTTGTTGGATTTTATGGCATATCAGCCTTATTTAATATCAAATCCTCTTTATACAAATATATGTATACATGATTTGTAGGTGTGTAGAATGGTTTAATTTCGTTTCCATTTATTATATATTGACCCTTGACCGAGCCGTAAATCAGAGATGCACCTGTGTAAATAAGCGGAAGAAGAAGCGAAAGCAAGTGGGTGTTATGAAAGAATATAGGCAGGTGTCAGCGGCGTTGAATTAGTTGGTGACAGGAAGGCCAGAGTGAGAACCAGCTGGCAGACTGAGGGCTCTTTTCCTCAGCGACCCCGGTAGAGCAACCCCAGCCAAGATGCAGAAGAAGTGCTAAGTGGGTTCTTAAAGATAACACTGCGTGCTATTGTTAGGAGAAGAAGTTGGGTCAATATAGCAGTCTGTCCCAGTCTCCACTTATCTCTCACATACCACAGAAACATCAACCCTTCGAGAATAAAGTGTAAGAGATACATATTTTTATAAAGAAGTGTGTTCGTTCGTTCATTGAAGATCGTAAATTATGTTTGACTATGTTCCCCTTTTTTAATAACGACACAGCTGAGAATACGACACATTTTATTGATAACACTTTTAAACGAGCCTGAACTCATTTTTAGCACAGAGTTAAATGATTTCAAGAATCTCTATCAAACACGAATTAACCCTGTTGGCTGGGGCGGTAGAGCGCACCGACTGCATCTCTGCAGAGGGGTAAGACCCCCCCTCCACTGACGAGTATCTTGAATGTAACACTAAACAATCTGATGGAGAGGCTCCAGTAATGCTGGAGCTTTGGGGAATGTGGATCACCCATTCACTTCCATCGCTCCCAAGTCCACTCTGGCCAGGAGTGCTAGCACCTGACAGGGTCCTATCTATGGGTCACATAGAACTGTTTGACATTTCAAACTGAACGTAAACAAATGATTTCTGATAAATTGAATTGTTTGAAGCAAAATTGTTTGATCATTTAACTGTGTGTAAACAAATGACTGAGGTTTAATTGATGTGTTAGTGATACGGAGCATTACTTGGAACCATTCAACATTGATTTATGCTAAATTGAATTGCTAAAATAAAACTGTTTGATCATTTAACAGTGTGTATCAAGAATGTATTTCCAGATCATATATTTAATATATGTGCAAAAACAGGATTTGGCATTAAATAACCAACAATCATTGATATACCATAAAACCACACCAAACGAATCTAAAATTTCTATTTACTATTAAACACATTTTGTTTGCACACAGTTAAATGGATTCAAGTATTGCTATTTGACAGTAACAATTTAATATCAGTCATTTGTTTGCACACAATAAATTGGATATATATATATATATATATATATATATATATATATATATATATGAATTGTAAGTGGATAGTTTGTAGGTGATTTTATTTTTACATGAGTAAGTACTAATTTTTTGCACACTATCATGGTTATCGTTTGTAAACAGATAAATGGATTCACTTATTGCTATCTTATAGTTCTATTTGATTGTAATCTTGTTTGCAGACTGTAAACTGGTGACAAGTATTGCTATTTAACACTACTTATTCTATGTCAACACTATTCATTTGCTCATAGTTAACGGTTCTCAGTATTTCTATATAATTCCAATAATTCTATTTAGGCAAACGATTAAAGAGTTACAAGTAGTTGTATTTAACACTAATAATTATATTAACCATTACTCATTCGCTTGCACAGAGTTAAATGGTTCCAAGTATTGTTATGTACCACTAACAATTCAATTAAATATCAGTCATTTGTTTATATAGAGTTAAATGATCCAAAAGTTCTATTTCCAACTTTTCAATTTGATATCAGTCATTTGTTTGCACACAGTTAAATGGATATACATCTGATTTCTAAGTGTATAGTTTGTGGGTGATTTCATTTTAAAATGAGTAAGAACAAATTTTTTGACAAACTAGAATTATTTTTGTTTGTCAACCGCTAAATGGTTTCATTTTTGGTATCTTATAATTGTATTTGATTGTAATCTTGTTTACAGACAGTAAACTGGTTACAAGTATTGCTATTTAACACTACTTATTCTTTGTCAATACTATTCATTTGCACACAGTTAATGGTTGACAGTATTTCTATATAATTCCAATAATTCTATTTAGGCAAGCAATTGAAGAGTTACAAGTAGTTGTATCTAAAATTAATAGATATATTAAACATTACTCATTTGCTTGCATAGAGTTAAATGGTGCCAATTATTGTTATGTATCACTAGCAATTTAATCAAATATGAATCATTTGTTTGCATAGAGTTAAATGATCAAACAGTTTTATTTCAAACTTTCCAATTTAATATCAATCATTTGTTTGCACACAGTAAAATGGATATAAATCTGATTTGTAAGTGAATAGTTTGTAGGTGATTTTATTTTTAAATGAGTAAAAACTAATTTGCTTGCACATTGGTATTACAATTGTTTCTACACAGGTAAAAGTATTCATTGATTTCTTTCTAAAACTAATAATCCAATTCAATATTAATTATTTGTTTGCATACAGTGTAACACAGTTATAACTATTGCGATTTCTTGTACTCCCTACATAATGGACTCGCCCTCCTACATAAATACACGTCAACGGAGTGTCAGAAGAGTTGACCTGACCAGACCCACGTGACATAGTCACGTGTGATACCACTTGCGTAGTGGACGGTTAGTCACTGTCCCACTGGACTCTCTGCTTTCTATTTACTAACTACTGTCTAACCAGGTTCACTTGTGTGACAACACCCCTACCGGCCGGGCGACCCCTACTATATCAGCTTCCTTAAACCAAACTACTCATGGCCAGTGATTTATCTTGTGGTTTCCGACCAGGGGCATTACACATTTCATTACAGATACGCAAAACACAACCGAAAGGGTGGAGGAAAAGAACAAACGAGCAAACACGGGCTTGGGTTAGCTCCAAGCGCAAGAAGGGGGAAGTCTATGTGACACATTTTTGCACATCTCCGTGCATTTGCAGGCTATCGTGGGCGTGTGTTTTGCGCGAAACTTCCACAAAGCCACTAGGAATACTAACTCATCTTTGACTGTCTTCTCTCACTGCCTCTTTCTGCCGACCTTGTCCTTCTCTGGACAGCTATCTCAAGCCGACTGTTCTCTTCTGCCTTCCTTTGACAATTGACTCTCTCTGTCTTCTCTGGGACCTTCCTTCCCTCCTCCACTTCCAGTCTCGCTGGACATCTCGCCCTCAGGCCCTTTGAGTGGGTTTCACGCCAAAACAGACAAAGAGATTCTCTGACCGGCACCAACACAAACGGAAATGAATGCAACATATTGTTTCACACTTGTGTCTTATTTCTGTTACTTGAATATATATGTTCTTCTATCAACCTTTTGGTGTTCCCCGTGTCTTTCTTTTGCCAGCATCACAATACTATTTAACACGAATTCTATTTAACACAACTTGTTCTTTTGCACACAGTCCAATGCTAAGAGGTATTCCTACGTATTACCAATACTTCAAATTAGACACATACTTAAAGAGTTTCAAGTATTGCTATTTAACACGAATAATTCAATTCAACATAAAATTGGTTAATATCAGCTCACTCCTTTGTATGCGTACATCGCTTTCAGTAAATGAGGTATTGGTATCAAGGTATGTAAAATGGTCTACTAATTTCAGAGTCTTGCAATGTAATATTGAGATTCCACCATCTTGATTTGAGCACATGAACTTTTTCATCTGATTTCACATACATGTGAATGCATCTTACAGCCAGTTCCAGGTTATTCACCAAAGGTTCGGCTTATAGAGGCTTATTTACAAGAAGCACAAGATCATCAGCGTAGTCTACAACAATGGTTTCTGTGGGATATCGTTTGCTTCTTGCCTATTTTTAAATGTGAAACTATTTCTTTTAATTAGAGCAATTTGTAAAGCAATACTTGTACATATTATTCATAGAAATGGTGCCAACGTACCCTCTTCTCAAAGACATCAGTGTCACCATCGAGTGAACGAACTATTAGTGCATCATATTTATTCAAGCAAAAACTACGGTAGACACAAGGAGCACAAAAAATTAAATAGAGGAATACTTCCACTGCAGAAGTATGAGGCGCGCTTAGCGGAACGGTTATCGAATGCGTTTAACTTCGCGCTTATGCCTTTTGGGAAAAGTATGAAACCATCTATTCTCTCACCAGCTATGTTTAAATCGTCGGGCAGATAGAATTCTTTACTTTTAATTAGGCAACTAGTCAAGGAAAATATTATAAATTCCAATACTGAATGTGGCTGTCAACAGTCCATTGTTACATTCCAGACAAATCAAAAAGAATTTCCCCTCTAAGTGACATAATGAATCAATAACTGGCAATTTCGCTGTTAATACTCTGTAAGAAGAAGGAGGAAAGATGGCCAAAACGTTGTGAACCAAGAACCCCATAAATAATACATTATAAGTGAAAAAAAGTAAAGTTTACAACCATAGTCGAGGGCGACAAAAAGGCTCCCTTTTCAATTGCTACTACACCGAGGTGTAGGGGAGGGCACTACTCCTTTCTCTGTATTGCTCCACTTTACTCTTGATACGTACCTTATGTCACTGAGTGTTAAGCAAGGAGGTACCAAGTACCATTTTAAAATCTTTGGTATGACTCGACCTGGGATTGAACCCAGGTCTACCGGACTATTGGCGAACACTCTACACACTAGGCCAATGGGTAGTCTGCTTAATTAAATCAACAAATTACCATAAATTTTGTCTTAAAAATCAGTTTAAAGGTTGTTTATCAGGATGTTGATGCAAATTGTTTATGGTCTTATTGTTTTGTTAGGGTTTATATATGGTTTGGCTATGTTGGAAGCATACAATCGGAACAACCTGATAGGTACATGAGCTTAACATGACTAAGAATCAAAGTGGAGTGTTGCAAGTCACTTGACCAGTTCCGTTGCCGGGTCAAGCACTGTTCAGTCAGTAGGGTCCAGTCCTCAAGCATTACAGTTCACCAGCCACAGATAATAGGTAACCTCGTTTGGGGGCTATTACTCTGCAGAGGTGCAGTCAGCGTATTCGACATCTCCAGAACGAATATGTACGTACATGGATGTCAGTAGTAATAACAAAATGATTGCAAGTTAGAGGGTTTCTTAGATTATTATAAACAAGAAAATAAAACAGGAAGAATGTCTCGATGGGGATGAAAGGGTTAGTTTTTATACTAATAAATAGAAGTCTTCGTAACAAGTCGTATATATGTTGTATAGCCACATACAACTACACAATACATATACAAATATATGCGGAACATAATCAAACCCAATGACGACTTCAATGAACGAACGATCACACTTCTTCATTAAAATATGTCTCTCACACTTTATTCTCGAAAGGGTTCATGTTGGCTGTGTGTGAGAGGTGAGTGGAGACAAGGACAGACTGCAATATTGACCCCAAGTTCTTCTGACCGTAGCAACACTTCTTTCTCATCTTGGCAGGGTTGCTCAACCGTTGGTCACTGAGGGCCAAAGCTCTCCGTCTGCCGCTGGCTCTCAATTCGGCATCTTGTCTCCAACTGAACTGACCCAAGCCGTCGGTAGCACCTGGTTATATAATTGCTTCCACTGTTCCTCTGCTTATTTGCACAGGTGCATCTCTTGATTGACGGCTCGGTCGAGGGTCAATATATTACATATAATAAAGGAATATTTTTTTTATTTGAATATTTTTCATTAATTATATTTTATCATACAGTTTAGTTGGGTTTTGAAATATTCGGGTTAAGAGTTCAGGTGTATAGCATTGGGTACAGTTTACGCTCGTGCGCAAAGGATATGACAATCACTATTGTCATAATATACCCCCAGAAAGGTAATGGGGCTGGAGTATGGATGACCTCATGCCTAGAAGGGATGTGCTGAGAATTTGGAAGATTTTGAAAAAAGATTCAGTTGGGGTCTGACCATGGTGTTGAGAAGTTGAGTTGAGTTTTCTACCATTGTGGCGGCGGTTAAGTTTTTTGGGTCCCGACCAGCTAAGATGAATTGAGATCTAAAACACCACGAGATGTGCCGAACGTTGAGAGTGGGGTTAGCATAGTATGATTACGAAAGACTTTTAAGAATTGTGTCTCTCTCCTCATGTCGAAGAACCAAAGACAGAAGTTGATAAATGTGTTTGTATCTGAACAACGGAGTCCGCCTGTTTGCATATGTATTTATATCTGTGCATTTGAGTCCGCCTGTTTTTTTGCATATGAATATGTACTGTTGTTATTGATATCATTATATTATGGTCGTGGTATGCAACACAAGTGCAGAGGTAAACAGCCAAGGATATCATTTTCTTACTTTAGTTCAGAAGGAGACCAAATAGGAATAGCAGTTTTCTTTTCCGGAAATCATAGTTTCATATATTCAAGGTAACAGTCAGGAGTTAAAAAGTTGAGTGTCAATGTAGAGCAATTACGATTGGGTTCGTCCATCGTCTATTATAGTTGGTAACTAGAAGAACATTGACAGCAGATATAGACGTCGGCTTTTTCGACACAGAATAAAATAGATAACTAAGTCATAACCTTCTGTCCGTTCGTAATATAATAGACTGATCAAATTTAACCGCATGTAAACTCGTCTAGTGTTGATTAATACTAAGTGGTTAGGTAATGGCTTTCTCTGTTCATATTTACATTTTCGCAGATGTTTCTGAAGAGATGTTTTTGCACATGGTCCGATCGAATCTGAATAATTTTAAAACGGATCTATTTGACCCCTACATAGGACCTTAACAGGTTTGACCCACCTGAGACACAGTGGACCTGAGAGTAATGGTAATAAAAATGTATTCCAAATTCTCCAGATATTCAGAAACGAAGCCTCACCATCAGATACAGTTTAGTGTCATATCCCGGTGGCTCGTTTTAAATGAGAGAGTCTTATACTTATTTCGGAAATACAATCAGCATATACTAAACCCACCGAAGGAGTAGAAATACAATCCCTGTCCTATAATTTCTACTGAGGCGCCTAGTAAGAATCAAACTTATCAGAATGTCCAGAATTTAAACACTTATAAGAAACAGAAGAAATAGTTATTTCAGAAATTAGATGAGTTTGACTTCAAACAGAAAGTGTCGGACCCAAAGTGTGAATCGAACTAACGAGCACAGTTCTGTTAGCCAAAGTTGTTAAGAGTTGTATCATTTGAGGTGTCTACTAATGAAACGGTCTTGAATGAAATATCCGGGCCTCTCTCGCACTAATTAGGTAAGAATATATTGTTGTCTATCGATTAAATGATTCTTCGATTTTGGAATCGATTACGCAGTTAGTTTTTCTCCTGGGTCTGCAAAACATTTATTGTTTCATTTCATTTAAGTCGCTTTGTGGTTTATTTCTTTGCTGATCATTTCAGTGAATCTGGTAATTACAATAAAATTAACTGAAACAAAAGTCTTCTGACGCCATCTTTTTTCTTTTTTTTTTCTTTCATCTTGGGCGTTTATGAGAGAAGTGTTCAAAAGAAATGTTAAATGGGTCTTTGTGAGTTTAAAGATGATATCGATTCGAATGGCAGGAATTAGGATTTGCCAAAGAAATTTATCATTCCATTGTGTGATCCAATGCCTCGACTCATTTCGATTACGTTTATTTATCTATTTATCAAGCTCTTCTTTTTTTTTCTTTCTTTGTGGTCTTCTTCTCTTTCTCTTTCTTATTTCGACTTTCCCTAACCTTACTTCGTTTCTACCTACATGATTTTTTTATTCTTTTTCTCTTTCGCACTTAATTTCCTTACATTGCTTTTTCTACTGTCCTTCTTTCCTTTCTCCTTCTTCTTTTTTCTCTCTCTTCTCCTTTCTCTTCCCTTATATCTTCATCGTCTTCTATTCCCTCATTCCTATTTTTGACTCTATTTTTCCTCTCCTTCACCCTCTTTTTTCCTTTCTCCTTTTTTCTCTCTCTTCTCCTTTCTCTTCCCTTATATCTTCATCTTCTTTTATTCCCTCATCCCTATTTTTTATTTTATTTTACCTCCCCTTCACCCTCCTTTATTTTTCAACCGTTTTTCTTTCCCATCTCCTTAATCTTCATCTTCACTCTTCTTTTCTTTTTCTTACCCGTTTTATTCTTTGCCCAGTCGGCTTTATTACCATCGCAAACAAGGTTCACTCTAGCTCGGTGTGATAGGGTCCTATCTATGAGTCAAATAGAACTAAACCATGGTTTCGAGAGTTTACTGTTTTTGCATTTAACTGCATATGTATGCTAAACTGAATTGTTCGAAATAGAATTGTTTTGACATCTAACTATGTGCAAATAAAAACTATACTTATACTAAATTAATTGTCTGAATTAGAACTGTTTGACAAGATTGAATAGTTTGAAATAGAAATGTTTTTTGGCAGTTGAACTGTGAACTTGTGCTAAGCCAGATTATTTGAAATAGAACTGTATTTGGAATTAAATAACCTACAAAGGTTGATATGCCATAAAACCCAAACAAACCCAACCCTCTTTTTCGTCTTTCACTGTTTTATTTTGTCTTTCTTTTAATTCTTCACTGTTTTTCCTTTCTTTTCCTCTCTCTCACCTTTTCTTCTTCTTCTTCTTCTTCTTCTTCTTCTTCTTCTTCTTTTATTATCATTATTATCTTTATTATTATTACTATTAGTTTTCATTATTATTATTATTATTAGTGCTCACCTCTCTCCATTCTCTTGCTACGATTTCCTATTTCATTAATAGAGATTTGCTGTGATTTTCCATTTTCTTCTACTTAATATTTCTTTATTGATGGCTATTCTCTAACTTCAAAAAAATTATACATATTGCATCGCTTCATATTTTATTCAGTTCAACGAGGTAATTTGAAATTCTCTGTTGATATTTTTGCAGCTGAATTGACTTTTGATCTGGTAATAACAGAAAGTGACCACATTAATTCCTTACGCAACCTCCCTCTCTGCAATCTTCCTACACCGCAGCATAATATCATTAACATTGATGTTGCTTCAATAAACTGAACATCAGTTTTTCCCTTCTTGAAACGATCTCCTGAATGTATGCACGTATGTTAGTATGCATGTATGTATGTAAGTGTGTATTGATTAGACAAAATATATGTACATATTTATGTATGTATAGACTGGACGAAATGTATGTGTGTATTTCTGAAGCGCAGTTTCTTCCAGGCAGCGGTTGTATCGATACTGCTATATGGATGCACTACTTGGACGCTAACTAAACGGCTGGAGAAGAAACTAGACGGAAACTACACAAGAATGTTGAGAGCAGTATTGAACAAGTCCTGGCGACAACACCCCACGAGACACCAGCTGTACGGACACTTGCCCCCATCACGAAAACTATACAAGTTAGACGAACCAGACACGCAAGACACTGCTGGAGAAGCAAGGACGAGCTCATAAGGGATGTACTCCTATGGATCCCCACATATGGCCGTGTAAAAGCAGGACGACCAGCTCGAACTTATATACAGCAACTATGTGAGGACACAGGATGTAACCCTGAAGACCTGCAGGAGGCGATGAGTGATAGGGAGAAGTGGCGAGAGAGGGTCAGGGATATCCGTGCTGGCGGCACGACATGATCATGATGATGATTTATGTATGTATTCTGGAGACAGGATAAAATGTCCGACAGGATGGAAGAATTTTTATCATTTAGAATATTCGGACTATTGTCTCCCTTTTCATTCTTATAATCACAAAATTTCAGCCAAATGTCCTTCGGACTTCAGGTGTTTCCTGTCAAACTCGGGCGCCTACATAGAACCTCGAACTGCATCCTTTATTTAATCCATGAGGGTAGGATTCGTGGCGTAGTGGATAATGGTGTTTGTTTGAAAAATGTTTCTGAGTGAAATCAACTGGAGGTTGCAGGTTCAATCCCAACTATAGGTAAATAACAATGAATAGTTTCTACGGCTTAACCTTTGTACCTGGTCATGATTAGAGGAATTAGAAAATTCTACCCACGAAGTAGATAAATGCTTCAGGTCGAGGTCCTGTGTAGGCTTCCGAATTCAACATGAAACACCTGAAGAAAGCCGAAGGTCATATCAGGCGAAATGTTGTGATTATAACTATGAAGACAATAATCCGAATATACTATGAGATAAAGATAATCCAGTTTCATTTCAGAAATTTAGAAAAGATAGAAAAAATTAGACGTAAAAAAAACAAAATTTAGTTGGATTGTAAAGAACGAATAAATATTTTTTTTAAATTTAAATTGAATTAAAAAAAGAAAACTATTAAATTTGCGGAAACTCCCAGAGGTCCCTGACAGGAAAAAGGGATGACGCATGCGTAAAGAAAAAAGCGACCTCGTGATAGGCTCATTCTCTTTCAGGCAGTGACCGGCGAATTGACAGCACCATTGCTATCTGGTGTGTGGGCGCTACTTATACGTCTTTGGACGAGAGTTTGTTCAGTCCCTTTTACCAAGTAGCAGCTCTCTCTCTCTCTCTCCTCTCTCTCTCTCTCTCTCTCTCTCTCTCTCTCTCTCTCTCTCTCTCTCTGTGTGTGTGTTAACAGTATGCCGACAAATAAAAGGCTATGAAATGGAACTACAAACTAAAACAACTAGACTTTGACAAACTCCCAAAGAAACTAACCATTATGGAAGCCTTAAATACCAAATGAGGGCACATATATACCAAGAAACGATTAACGTATTTTTAAAACACCTTGACTGGGGGATTCAACCATTCCAATTGTATTCAGGGAAAATCGTTGAATGGTTTTTGAACCCAGGAATAAAGAAAATATAAAAGAAACGTTTCGACCTCCTATCTGTTGATGTCTTCTGTTGTATAATTCTGTTTCGGCCTTCTTGTTCAAGGAGTAACACCAACTAGCCAACGTGGGGTAAAATAAAATAACCTGGTAATGGAGTCAGATATCAAACGGCAACACAGCTTTGCCCTTGACCATTACTGCCCCCCACCCAGAGGATATTCATTTATTTAGTTAGATTAGTTCATTTGATTTCGAGGCTTATCAATACCTGTGGATTAATCCATGCCAAACCCTACTTATGCATGACATATATATATATATATATATATATATATATATATATATATATATATATATATATATATATAATTTTTAGCAAATAGTTTGTGGGTGATTTTATTTTTAAACGAGTTAGAGATCATTTGTTAGCACACCGTTGAATATTAGTTGTCAAAACTTTGAGACGAAACTTGATAATTTTTATCATTAAGGTTTTTGGGACTATTGTCCTCATCTTTATTGTTATTTCCACAACGTTACGGCCGATATATCTATCAGCCTTTTCCAGGTGTTTGTCGAACTCGGGAATCTAATCGGAACTTCGAACTACGCCCTTTATTAAATCTACGGGGGTCACCTGTTCTGATTCCGTTTGCCATAACCGGATACAAGTGTTAAGTATTACTGTATTCTTACTCGTCGGCAGTCAGGATTAAACCTGCAACCTCCAGATGATTGTCTTCTTAGAAGCTTAGGGAACCAACGCCTATAACCGTTACGTTATGTGTCTTGCTAGCCAGTTTAGAGTGAATTTTTGGGATTTATAAACTTAAAGGACGTAGTTCAAAGTTCCGTGTAGGTTCCCGAGTTCGACAAACACCGGAAGAAGGCCAGAGGGCATATCGGCCGTAACGTTGTGGAAATAACAATAAAGATGAAGAAAATCGTCCGAAAACCCTAAATGATAAAAACCGTTGAATAGTTTTAAATATTGCTATTTCACATTAATAAAAAAATGTAAAAAGTAAAGTTGGCGACCGTAGTCGAGGGCGACCAGAAGGATCCCTTTTCAATAGCTACTACACCAAGGTGTAGGAGAGAGTGCTACACCTTTCCCTGGATGACTCCACTTTACCCTTGATACGTACCTTATATTATCGAGTGTTAAGCAATGAGGTATCAAGTACCATTTTAAAATCTTTGGTATGACTCGACCTGGGATTGAACCCAGGTCTCCCGAACCATTGGCGAACACTCAACCCACTAGACAAATGAACCGCACTAATAAATCATTTCAATTAATAATATTTTGTTTGAGGATTCAAAAAACCTATGGAAGATGAAAGGGACGGTGATACCAATGTAATTAGTGTGTTTGGAAAAATCGATTGGTAAAGGGACTGGAAGACTTGGAAATAAGAAGACAAGGGGACACTGTTATTAAGATTGTCCAGAATACTAAGAAGAGTCCTGGAAATTTGAGGAGTCTTACTGCCACTCAAACTCCTGTGGAAAACCATCAACTAACCCTCGGGTGGAAAACTCTGAAAGGACTAATAATAAATGAAACGCACAAATTTAGGGGGAATTTTCTAGATACAAAATGGTCACCTAATCTCGACCAGATGACCAAAGATAATGATAGTCGAAAAAAAGCCTGTCCAATAGTGAACTTTACCGTTCCGGCTGACCACTGGTTATGACTGAAGAGCAGCGAAAAGAGGCATATATACCTTGAACTTGCAAAAAAAAAAAATGGAACGCGAAAGTGATGGTGATACCAATTGTACGCTTGGTGCAGTCACCAAAGAATTGAAAAAGGAACTGAAGACTTAGATATAAGAGGACAAGTAGAGACTCTCCAAACTACAGCAATGTAGAGATCGGCCTGAATACTAAAAAGAATCCTGGGGACAAGGGGAGACTTGCTGTCGCTCAACCTCCAGTGGAATACCATCTGCTAACGCAGATGTGAAAATCTCAAATGAGTAAAATAAGAATAAAATATAATCAACAATGTTAGATAACACTTCTTGAAACTTCTTAATTGTTTCCAATAAGTTACTTGAATTGTTTAATAAAGGTCTGTGTTGTGGTTTTGTCGATCCTTGAGCTTTGTATTGTTTAATTATTCTTTTAGATGACTTTATTCTTGATGTTGAGGGGTTTCTATCGAATTTGGCTTATGGCAGTTGAAATGCGCTTCCTGATCTTTCATTGTTCCCTTTAGTGTTCATATTTATTTTCTCCAGATTGGTCAATGAGTGCGTCTGGTTTTTGTTTGCGAGTTGAATTGTTTAATAAATTGTTAGTGATACATGGCAATACTTGGAACCATTTAATTGTGTGGAAACGAATGAGTAATATTCAATCAAATAATTAGTGTTAAATAGCAATACTTGTAACCACTTCACTCTCTGCAAACAAATGATTAATATTGAATGGAATTATAAGTTTTAGATAGCAATAATTGAGACCATTTAACTGTGTAGAAACAATAGCAATACTAGTGGGCAAGCAAATTAGTTCAAACTCATCTAAAAATAAAATAACCAGCAAATGTTTCATTTTCAAATCATATATGTATATCCATTTAAATGTGCGCAAACAAATGATTAATGTTAAATTGTATGTGTCACTTAAAAATACTTGAAGCTATTTAAATGTGAGCAAAAACTTGATTAATATTGAATAGAATTATTCGTATTAGATAGAAATACTTGAAACCATTAAACTGTGTGCAAATAAACTAAGCTCAGACTCGCTTAAAAATGTTATTTACTAATCATATATATCTAATATATATGTATAAAGAAAACTTAGCAGTGAATAACTTCCAATGTTTGAGATGCAATAAAACCTAACCAAACCGAATTTTATATGTTTGATATATATGTATAAAGATTTGGCTTTAAAAAACTTACAATAGTTTATATGCAATAGTGTAATAAACCCAAACCAAACCAAATCATATGTATTTAAAATGTAAGTATTTAATATTGATCTATAAAATGATTTGGCATTAAATAACCAACATTAGTTGATATGCAATTGAACCAAAACAAACCAAATCATGTATATTTGATATATACGTATAAATAGGATTTGGCATTAAATAACCTACAATGGTTGATACGCCATAAATTCCAGCAAACCAAATTATAAATATTTAATATATATGTATAATGAAGATTGGGCATTGAATAACTTACAATGGTTGATATGCCATAAAACCAAGCCCAACTAAATCCTATATATTTAATACATATGCAAAAAGAGGATTTGGCATTAAATAACCTACAATGGTTGATATGCCATAAAATCCAACCGAACAAAATCATCTACATTTAATATATATGAATTAAGATGATTTGCTATTAAATAACCTAAATGCCATAAAACCGAACCAAATTATATATATCTAATATATATGTATAAAAAGGATTTGGCATTAAATAACCTACACTGGTTGATATGCCATGAAACCCAACCAAACCAAATCATATATATTTAATATATATGTATAAAAAGGATTTGGCATTAAATAACCTACACTGGTTGATATGCTATAAAACCAAACCAAATAAATCAAATATCCCTATTCAATACTATTGATTTTAGTCATGAAATATTTTAATTGCTCAAATTTATTCACCTGTAATCATTTGTTCAATATTAAGTATTTATATATGCAAATAATCTGCGCGTAGTTGTATAGTTTCAAGTATTCTTAACAGATATAAATAATCAATAAACAGTCGCATAATTTTTGAGTAACTATTTCAATCTAATCATCATCATCACCATCTTGTCGTGCCACAAGCACGGATATCCCTGACCCTCTCTCGCCACTCCACCCTTTAGTTCATCGCTTCTGGCAGGTCCTCAGGGCAACATCCCGTATCGGCACAGAGCTGCTGTATGTAGGTTCGAGCTGGTCGCCCTGCTTTTGCTCGGCCATGTGAGGGGGTCCATAGGAGTAAATCACTTATGAGTTCGTCCCTGCTTCTCCACCAGTGTCCTGTATATCTGGTTCGTCTAATTTTGATAGTTTTCGTGATGGGTGGTAGGTGGCAGTATAGCTGCTGCTTTGTGGAGTGTTGCCTTCAGGACTTGTTCAATATCGCTTTGTGCAATCTTGCGTAGTTGCCGTCTACCCTTTTCTCCATCTGCTTAGTTAGCGTCCATGTAGTGCATTCGACACGACCGCTGCTTTGAAGAAACTGCGTTTCATTTTATCGGTGAGGTCTGACTTCCATATCAGTGTCTCATCAACCGGGACTGACATCGACACGCGATTAACAAAGGCATGGACAGCTATCGATAGATATCGGTCATATGGAAGTCAATCTAATAATCGTCATATATTTGCACAGTTATATGTTTTCAAGCATTCCAACCCAATAGTAATAATTTTCAAACATCTTGATTTGACCAATAAATGGAACCCTAACATATACTCCCACTCCGGGTCATTGTGGACCTGGAAGTAATGGCAATTAAAGGGTGACACCACTAAATGATATGCGTCAGCTACATAATATGACAGATGTGTATGTCCGTGTGAGACACGAATTAGGTTATTTACCTTTGAAATTGATTTTGATAAATACGGTCGCTCGAAATATTGTCAACAAAATTAATTGGAATATTCACTTCCTCCCATCCCGCGCATACAAAGAAAAGACGAAAATAAAAAGGAGGGAAAAAAGAGTTAAGGATCTAAATAAGAAAAACATGAGGGAAGGACCAAGAAATGGAAAGAAAGAAACGATGAAATGAAATGTCCATGAAGAAGAAGAAGAAGAAGAAGAAGAAGAAGAAGAAGAAGAAGAAGAAGAAGAAGGAGGTTTCGTTTCTTTAGTTTAATAGCATATCAACATACGTGGGTTGTTTAATATCAAATCCATCCTTCTAGGAAAACAAAACAAGTACCGTTTAACCCATACTTGAGTGAGCAAGGGGGTTCATACCTTTCCCAAGGGTTTTAGTCCAAAAATGAGCGCTATAGCGCGAACTTATTAACAATTATGTCGCAGTCAAGTGTAATATAATGGCCGAGGGATTTCGTTTCATATATCTTGCATTTGGGTTTAGTTAGGCTGAGAACCTCTCGGCTCAGTGCATGGGTTAGTTAGGTGCAAACATGAGTGCAGCTGTTCACGCGCGGGCGGAGCGGACATGTCATTCAGAGATGTCACAATAAAAATCCCAGATAGAGGATATGACAAGGGATGTGAGTGACGTCACGCACCGGAAGCGTGGGCTGAGATTTGAGAAAAGTCAGTTTGTCGAGTTTGAGACCTGGGCCAGGCCAGACGAATTTGTGCGCTACTGGTGCCACACGTGATGGGGGGCAGATGAAAAAGTCAGCATAGAAAGATTGTGCCTCTCTCCTTATGTCGAAAAACCTTTAAACTCAAAGGTAATGAAAAGTTTCGTACCTGAACTAAGAATTCGTAAGTGTTTTTTTTGTGTTTCAGGATTCCTATGTTATATATATATGTGTGCGTTATGAAATTCTATGTACGTTTCACATATTCATGTATGGGTATGTTACACTAGCACGTTAGCCACTACGCCACGGAAATTTCCTCCTGTTAAATTGGCTTGGTTTGGTTTGGTATCTTTTTAAGGCACATAAACATTCGTGGGTTATTTAATGCCCTAGCCAGAAAATAGTAGAGGCGCTATTTAACTTATAGCTGGTGGGGGATAAAAAGGGGTGCATACCTCTCCCTAGGTTATTAGCCCGAAAGTGGACGTAGTAGTGCGACTTGAGTTCAAACCCGCTTACTACACTGTCATTGTCAAACACGTAAGCTACTACATCACAAGGACCCCCCCCCACAACGAGTATCCTGGATATGACACTAAACGATCTGATGGCGAGGTTCCAGTGATGCTGAAGCTTTGGGGAATGCAGAGTACCCCTCCATTGCCATCGCTCCCAGGTCCACTCTTACCCGGAATGGTAGCACTCGACAGGGCCCTATCTATGGGTTAAATAGAACTAATACCATACTTATGGTAAACCTATTTGTTTGAAATAGAACTGTTAGACTAAACTGAATAGCTTGAAATAAAAACGTTTTTGACAATGAAACTGTACTTACATTTAAACTGCGTGCTTATTCTAAACTGAATTGTTTGAAATGGAACTGTTCTTGACTTTGAAACTCTACTTACACTAAACTGAATTGTTTAATATAGAACTGTTTTGACATTTAACTGTGTGTAAACAAAACCTATACTAATATTAAACTGAATTGACTTAATTAGAAGTGTTTGACTAAACTGAATAGCTCGAAAAAGAAATGTTTTTGACAATTAAACTGCGTACTCATGCTAAACTGAATTGTTTGAAATAGAACCGACTATTCGCTAAAAAGGGGACTTGGAGTTGAATAACCTACAAAGGTTGATATGCCATAAACCCAAACAACCTACAACCACAGGGACTTCAACCCCCCCCCCCAACGAAAAAGATGAGAAGACGAAAAATAACACCAATAAAAGGAATATCATACTGGTGGTTGTGGTAGTGATATGTGCTTGAATTAAGCGAAAGTAAAAAGGAAAGCAATCAATATAGATGGACAGTAGAGAAAAGAGAGGAAAAGAGGAAAAAGGAACGAAGAAAAAAGTAAATAAAAAAACTTTTCGACTAATAATAAAAAAAAAATTAATAAAGTAATAAAGAAAAGAAATGAGACAAAAAATTCGGGGAACCAAAGAAGGAAGAGGAAAAGAGAAAGTAAAAAAGGAAGAAAGTAAGGAAGAAAGAAATGAAGGAAAAGAACGTGACCGAAAATCCCGTAAGATGAAAGAGAGAAAATAAAAAAAGAAGAAAGTGAGGAATAAAGAAATGAAGAAAAGTAACGTGACCAAAAATCCGGGAAGATGAAAGAGAGAAAGTAAAAAAAAAAAAAAGAAAGTGAGAACGCATGAAAGAAAGAAGTGTACATCAACAGTGGCAGAAGCAACAGTAGCAAGGAAAGAAGAGGGACAAGAAGCAAAGTGGGTTGCAAAATGCAAACACATTTCAAATCTTCTATGACGACGACGACGTTAGAATCATATTATTGGTGAGGGGTATTCGAGTGAATTAATCAAATTAATCAAACTGTATTTTTTATCTCTCGATTTGCAATGGTAAGACCGCAGTGTGTCGCAGTCGGAAGCAATGTTGTAATTTTATACCAGCAGAAGTGCTCTTCGTATTTGAGTGGAATTAGTCATATTTGGTCTATGTGATCTCATCGATCAGATCGCTACTCAACAAATGCCAATCATTTTTCACCAACATGATCAGAGATTATTTTGTTTCTTTTATTACTTATTAATTTAATACTGGCTAAATTATCGGTGTAAGACACACTTTAAAACTCTTTACCTCAGCACACAGTTTGATATTAATGCTATATGCTTACTTGAAGTTAGGTGAATTAACTGTGTTTTTTCCTACCAAATATGTTACATCGATCAAATTATATTAATATCAAGTAAGATATCAAATTAAAAAATATACTGATTTTACAACAGAGAAAATATCGAATAGCTCATTACACTTAAACACACACACACACACACACACACACATATATAAATATATATATATGACTATATATATATATATATATTCGTAGCAAATATACCTGCTCAAGCCGAATCTCTGCTGCACAGTCTGAAGCAGGCAGCAAGAGGCATTGGTCTCTACGTATAAGAGAGTTCATATGTTTTAATCGAGATGGTGCTATCTTTTCATTGAAAGGCTAGCCTCTGAAATTAGTAGAACAGTTCATATGCCTTGGTAGAAATATCTCATCTACTGAAAGGGATGTCAACATACTCATAGGCTATGAATGGATTTCTATTGACTGGTTAACGACCATATGGAAATTTGATCTCTCTGATTAAATAAAGCGGTATTCCTTCAAAGCAGTATCTATGTCAGTACTATCCTACGGTTGCACCACATATCCTGGAAGAAGCACCCCACAAAATGGCTGCCGTACCTCCCAACTCATTAACCATCCACGTAAAATGGGACAGAACCTGCTGATCCCAGCAGGAAATCAAAAAGAACTCACAAGCGTCATTTTCATTTGGACTCCTACCCACGGACATACCAGCGTTTACCGACGAGAAAAGGCTTACATTCATCTACTCTGTGTTGCCGCCGAATGCTGCTTGGAAAACATGCCAAAAACAATGACCGATAGGATGGATAGCATGAGAAAATCAAGGCTATTCTTGCTCTCGATACTGCTCGATGATGATAATGATGAAGATGATTTGGCTGTACATTTGTTGTTTTGTTGATTGGTGCTTTCATGATTTGTTCCAAATAGCACAAAAAGTCATATATATTTATATATATTATATTATAGGAGTGTTGGTTGTCACTAAATCACTCTGTGGGTATGTGTTGAATCAAGTGTAATATAATATGGAAAGTGCTCAATATCTAGGATAGAGCTATTATATGATAATAAATAAATATATATTAGATATATATATAATTCATGGAATATAGACTGCGACCCTGGGTTTCATGGAGTTTTTTCCAAAACCTTAACTGCCTGATGACTGTTGCTTTGCAAAAAACTCCATGAAAACCAGGGTGGCAGTCTATATTCCATGAATTATATATATATATATATATATATATATATATATATATATATATATATATATATGTCCGTCTGATTGTGTGATCCACACGAAACCTTTGGTAACAGACTTTAAGGAGTAACTGATTTTAATATTTCAAGTTTTAGATCTGTTCCACCGTAGTAGCATCGAACACCTTTTTATGCACCCTTCTTATTTGCATTATATATATGTATATGCATGTGTGTGTGTGTGTGTGTGGGTATGACCCATTGGCATATTGGGTAGAGTATTCGCCAAGGGTCTGAAAGACCTGAGTTTAACCCCAGGTCGAGTCATACTAAAGACTCAAAAATGGTACTTGATGCCTACTTGTTTAACACTCAGCATAAAAGGCAATGATCAAGGGTAAGTGTAACAATCCAGAGAAAGGAATTGCACCCTCTCTGGCATCTCGATGTAGTAGATATTGAAAAGGAAGTCTTGTAGTTGCCCTTGACTCCGGTCGGCCAACTAATATATATATATAAAGTTGTCACGGGTTTACGAAAACGATATATGGAGCGTGGTTGCTACTACTCTCAAAGTACGGGAACAAATGGCTTTATTATATTGACTGTGGTGGTAAATCAATGGCCATTGGCTTCACGGGTTCCAAGAGAATGGTCTGCGTCGAACTGTTGTGTTAATGAAGATTATTCAGTCGATATTTCTCAGAAAAAGAAGCAGGTTCACGAGTCCTTTGTAGGTGAAAGAGACCTCATTTGTCCTATAAAACAAACTAAAAAAAACGCAAAGAGTTTTAGATTACTGCTGTCTTTATTCTTTATCCATAGGTAGCCAGTCAAAGTACAACCGTCCATCGGAGAAAGAAAGAAAGAAAGAAAGAAAGAAAGGAGTTGGTAACGGATTTTTCTCGGAGATCGACCCCAAACTAATTGGTGTCCCTTTGGCTGAGAGATGACATCCATCGATTTGTCAGTCAAACACACTCACTTTATAGATTTTGTCGGTCGAATACACTGTTACACGGCGGTGGAGGTGTCTGTCGTGTAATGGTTCTCGTCGTTGGAAATGGACACAGTGACCCGAGTTCAAATCCTCGACGAGGTTGATTGTGTTTCACATTGCGCTAATACCATGGGGTGAGGTATGCATCCAACTACCCTCTCTGTCTCTGTCTCTGTCGCTTTGGCCAAATTGTAAAGTAGATAGGGCGCTTTTACCTCAGTAGAGCTACCGGTCTAGGAGAAGGAAAATTCTGAATTCAATCCTGTTAAACTCCGCCAAGAAATTAACTTTCTGTTATATATTGGTCGTGTGGAAGAATTGGGCAGAAACATATAATGACGGTTGCTCGCTTTCTGTCCATATCGAGACACGATACTGCATATACATTGGCAAAAATGTAATTACAAAGTCATTAATAATAAAGTTGTTCTTCTTAATAATCGCCACTTATTTTCTCTTGTTCACATATCCCATTTCTAACTATACAATTCCAATTTGACGTCAACTCGTCTTTTTTCCTTCAGATCCTAAACATATTACTTTAAATCCCATTTCTTAAAACTCTTCGACCTAACCTAACTCGACCGTTTTCGTGACCTTCAAATTGTTCCCATTGAAAAATGGTCGCCATTTTGTCTGGATTTTAGTCATTTACTCCATCTGTGTAAGGGCCGACCGTTGATTAATTTTATTGATTTATCCATTTCTATGTTGATTAGCACTTGAGATTCCTTATTCGTGTTTCGGTTGGCCGGTTTATTTATTTATTTTGGCGCATTCAGCGAATACACTAACTGCATCTCTGTATAGGAGTAAGACTCACCTCAACGAGTGCCCTGTAAATGATACTAAACAATCTGATGGTGAGGCTCCAGTATTCCTAGAGCTTTGAGGAATTTGGAGTATCCTTTCATTGTCATTACTCCCAGGTCCACTCTGACTTGAAGTGTTAGTACCTGTTAGAGTCCTATCTATGAGTCTACTGTCTGATTTTTAAACTTAGTGCTAACAAAAGACCAATGCTGAACTGAATTTCTTGAAAAAGAACTGTTTGTGTAAACAAATGACAGATGTTTCATTGAATTGCTAGTGTTAAACCGCAATACTTGAAACCGCCTCCCTGTGTGCAAAGAAATTGTTTATATTGAATAGAATTATGGGTGATGAATGATGTTTAATTGTTACTGCTACATAACAATATTTGAATCCTTTTAACTGTGTGCAAATAAATGATTGGTGGTAAATAAAATTATTCCTATTTGATCGAAATAAGTGAAACCATTTAACTGTGTAAAAAAATGAGCGCTGTCTCGTTATCTACAAAATTTGTTTAAAAACCATGCATGTAATATATATGTATAAAAAAGGATTTGGTATTAAATGACCTACGATATTTGATATGCCATAAAACTGAACCAAACAATTTATTTATTCATCAATATCATCGTTGACCGATTTTAAACAATTGTTAAATACTGCGATTGAAGGATGAAGGACAACACTCCTTTAAAAAAATATAGTTCTCTTTATTTTTCTTGGAGTCAAATATTCTGTGGTGGGTGAGAGAGATAGATGGAGACAGAGAGATAAAGACGAATTGATATATTGACCCATAACTTCTTCTCTTGACCATAGCACTCTGTGTAATCTTCAAGACCCCAATTGGCACTTTCTTCTGCTTCTCGGCCGGGGTTGTTAAACTGAGGGTCACTTTTCCCAGCAGGATGCTCTCATGTGAATGCAACCTGGCTCTCTCTGACTCCAACTGCCGCGGACATAGGTATATATCATTTCATAATGCCTGCAACTTTCATGAATACTTCTGCTTATTTACACAGGTGCGTCTCAAATTGATGGCACGGTCAAGGGTCAATATGCAACAAAGACACCGGTAAAGTGATATCTCTGGTGTGGAAACGGATCAAAAGAAGTAACATTTTAAAACAAGGAAGCACCTGTTCTCGCAAGATTAATTAAGTTAACCAGCGGTAAGCCTGTTTAACAGTTAGGTGGGTGACCACTTAAGTAACAGCAGGGGCACTTTATGTAGTGTAATGGTTAGCGAGCAAGATAAGCCAACCTTCATGAGTGAGTTTGAATCTAATTCGATGTTCCATTTATAAGGATTCGTGCCACAGCTAAGCAAAACGTTTAGTAAATTATACTTAAGCAACAGCAGGTACTATGTGCAACCTGATTCCTGTATATTATTTTTTAGTAGATAAAAGGTTGTATAACCTAGTGGTGTTGTATACCGTGATGATTGAAGAACCACAACACTTGGTTATAGAAATATAAATTTCTATATACTTCTTGACGTCAAATCTCTGTAGTGTTTGAGAGGAACAGACTTTGACAGATTGACCTATATGGACCCATAACTTCTTCTCTTGACCATAGCATGCTATGGTATCTTCAAGACCCACTTCGCACTTCTTCTGCTTCTTGGCCAGGGTTGCTCAACCGGGGGCCGCTGAGGGCAACAGCCCCCAGCGGGACGTTCTCAATGACTGCAAGCTGGATCTCACTCTGGCCTTCACTGTCCCCAACTGACTCAACTGCCACGAGCATCTCTATATATCATTTCATAACGCCCACTTCCGATTAGATCTCGTGATATTCTTCCGCTTATTTACACTGGTGCATCTCTGATTGACGGCTTGGTCAAGGGTCAATACGTAACAGTGGGACCATCATGAAACAGTATGATTTTAACTTGGAATTTATGTAAAGATGTTGTATTACCATAATGAAGGATGAAAGAAGTGTGCCAATACCCAACGCCGGCTAACCCCCCTATCTCATCTTCCTTAAACCAAACTACTCATGGCCAGTGATTCATCTAGTGGTTTTTTCTCGTCTCCGACCAGGGCCATTACGCATTTCTTTAGGGACATGCAAAACACAACCGAGAGGGTGGAAGAAAATAACAAGCGAATAAACACGGGCTTGGGTTAGCTCCAAGCGCAAGAAAGGGGAAGTCTATGTGACACTTTTATGCAGCTCTCTGTGCATTTGCCGGCTATCGCGGGCGAATATTTGCGCGAAACTTCCACAAAGCCACTACGAATGCTAACTCATCTCTAGACTGTGTTCTCTGCCCTGCTTCCATCTTCTCACTACCTCCTTCTGCCGAATGTGTCCTTCTCTGGACAGCTATCTCAAGCCGACTGTTCTCTTCTGCCCACCTTTGTTAACTGACTCTCTCTCTCTCTGTCTTCTCTGGGACCATCCTTCCCTCGTCCACTTTGGGTCTCGTGGGAGATCTCGCGCTCAGTCACTTTCTGTGGGTTTCGCACCAAAACAGACAAACAGATCCTCTGAGTGGCACCAACACAAAAGGAAACGAATGCTAGCAATCGAGTCACAGAAGAATAATGAAGGACAACTCTTCTTTATAAAAATACAAATCTCTTTATTTTTCTTGGGGTCAAACCTGTGGTTGGTGAGAGAGACAGGGAGACAGATTGCTATATTGACTTACAACTTCTTTTTCTCTTGGCCATTGCACGCATTGTTATTTTCAAGACCCCATTTAACGCTTCTTCTGCTTCTCAACCGAGGGTACTCAACCGGAGGCCACTGTGAGTTGCTGTCTTCTGCGAGGCGGTTTCAGTGACTGCAAGCTGGCTCTGATTCAGGCCCTCATTGAAACCTTGACAAGAAGGCATCTGCATATATTCATAATGCCCACAACTTCCGATAAAATTTATGAGTGCTTCCGTTTATTAACACAGGCGCGTCTCAGATAGACGGCTCAGTCAAGGGTCAATATGCAACACAATCTTAAACCTTGTAGTATCCTCTCACAGTCCTGACATTATATATATATAGATATATATATATATATGTGCGTGTGTGTGTGTGTGTGTGTGCGTGTGTTTCATTTTTGGATCCAATTAGAAAAAAAGTTAATATTTCTAAATGAATAGGTCCATAAATTATTTATTTTTCTTCAACACGTGTTTCTAGTGTTTAATGTCACTGCAGGTTTTGTTTTTCTCGTCTTCTTTTATTTACAAGAGTGTAGTCTGTGTGTTTGTGAGTCTGCCTGGGTGCTCGTATCCATGTATGTATATGCAATTTCGGAGTTTTTCTTTCATCGCCTCCCACTTCCTCCTAAATGATTTATGATAGTTGATATACTTTAATGTTTACTAATCTTCCTCCCAGAACACTTGCAAAGATGAAACTTTGTTACGGACAATTAACATGATCTGAAAATTCTCAAACATAAATCCTGGAATTAAAAAGAACCACAATATTATCAAAATAGTCGTCACCATATAAATCAAAGGCAACACTATGATCAAATATTATCATTTCCTGAAGAAAGTGTAAACCACTAGAAACACGTGTTAAAGAGAAATAATTAAATTTGAAAAAATAAAACCTTGTGTGGACCCATTTATTTTAATAATCGATACTGCTATATGGATGCACTACATGGACTCTAATAAAACGGCTGGAGAAGAAGCTAGACGGCAATTACACAAGAATGCTGCGAGCAATATTGAACAAGTCCTGGCGGCAACACCCCACAAGACAACAACTGTACGGCCACCTGCCTCCTATTTCAAACAATTCAGTTTAACATAAGTACATAATTTAAACGTCAAAATTAGTTCTATTTCAAACAATTCAGATTCGCGTTAGTGTGCAGTTTAGATATCAAAAATATTTCTATTTCAAACAATTCAGTTTAGCGAAAGTACACAGTTTAAGTATCAAAAACACTATTGTTTCAGACAATTCAGTTTAGCGTAAGTACACAGTTGGAATGTCCACAACAGTTCTTTTTGAAACAATTCAGCTTAGCATAAATACGCAGTTTAAATGTCAAAAACAGTTCAATTCCAAACTAATCAGTTTAGTCAAAAAAGTTAAACAGTTCTAAGTATTGTTATGTATCACTAACAATTCAATCAAACATCAGTCATTTGTTTACACACAGTTAAATCTCAAAACAGTTCTAGTTCAAACTATTCATTTGAGCATAAGTACGCTGTTTAAATGTCAGAACCTTTCTATTTGTAACAATTCAGTTTAGCATAAGCATACAGTTTAGTTCTATTTGACCCATTGATAGGACCCTATCAAGTGCTACCACACCGGTCTAGAGTGGACCTGAAAGCGATGGCGATGAAGGGGCATTTCGTATACCCCCAAAGCTCCAGCATTACTGGAGCCTCACCATCAGATTGTTTAGTGTCATAAATAGGACACTCGTTGGGGGAGTTTTACCGTTCTGCAGAAAATCTTTTTATGTATTCTACAGCCCCAGCCGAATAGGCCAGATATTTATTGTGTTTATTATAATCTGGTACGTGTGAAATTTTATAATGTGACATCGGCCTAACTTGCTTTGAGTACAATCCGGTGGCGACTATAACAGGCGCTTGACATGGGTCAAATATATTTATGTTGAAAAATTCGACGTATTAAGATAAAATAGTTTTGATTTTTATTGAATGGTCAGTTGTGAAAAATATATATATATATATAGAGAGAGAGAGAGAGAGAAACAGACAGACAGACAGAGATAGAGAGAGATGCAGGGAGGGAGATAAAACATAGGCAAAAATCTAACAATCACCGAGTACCGTCTCAACTCTCTTTCTACGTTTCTGGAGGTGCCCGTGGTGTAATGGTTATCGTCGTAGGAAATGGACACGGCGACACGAGTTCAAATCCTGAACGAGACTGATTGCATTTCACATAGCACTAATACCCTTGGGAAAGGTATGAAGCCAATTATTCTCCCTCCAGCTATGGGTAAATAGTTGGGCAGACTGAGTTCTTCAGTCTGGGTGAGGCAACAAGTTTAGAAGAAAGAAAACTCTGAATTCAAACCTGTTAAACTCCGCTAAAAAATTGACCTTGTGTCATATCCTGCCCGAGCGGAGGGGTTGGGAAAATATGATATATATGCTCTATAACTGACACTGAGCACTGTTCATTCCTTTTTAGATAGATAGATAGATAGATAGATATTCTTTTTGATGTTTCTTTTTTGTCTGACTGAGTATGTTTATGTCTCAGCTCACTTATATCTTCACATCTACATCTTAGAATGTGATTCTTATCCCTAACCATTACCCATTCACTGAGGCAATTGTCACGAACGCAGCTCGTTGACTGAGGAAGCTCAAAAAATAATGCCGTTCAAGTGTTGTTGAATTCTTTTTTAATGAATAGGTTAGAACATCGATAGAAATGAAGACAGATAGATAAAGAGATAGATAGAAACAGAAGTACATAGATATATAGAAGTGGAGGCTGATAGATAGATAGATTATGAAGAGACAATCATAGATAGATAGATAGATAGGTATGAGTTGACAGAAAGAGATAGATAGATAGATATGAAACGTAAATGGAAGAAAACTCAACCACAGTTATAGTGCCATAACAAATTTATTTTGACAAGATTTTTTTTTATTTCCATCCTCTTCAGATGGTTAACACGCTTTTGAGGGAGTGAAATCTGCAAATATAGTTTTCTTTATATATATATATATATATATATATATATATATATATATATATATATATATATATCCAGAAAAAAAAGAAACGAAAAAGGAGAAGAGGGAACTATCAGACGAATAAAGAAAGGTAGTAAAACAATAAAGACATATATATATATATATATATATATCTTTTTTTTTCTTTGAAGAAAAAAACCAAAGACCGGTTATTTTAGGATTATAAATTTATTTCCATCCTGTTTTTCGTTTCTGGTGTGAACCAAAAACAGGAAGAAAAATATAACAGGACTTCTTCAGATCTAATGGATAAATAAAACAGAATATACACGGGGGGGTGAAGAAGAGAGTTGAAGAGTTACCTCCTCGTTTTATTGAGTTTCCGTTTTTTTATTTACTTATTTTATTTTCAAACTAATTCTCGGAAGAACCGAATAATACTATATATATATATATATATATATATATATATATATATATATATATATATATATATATCGTGACTAGAAGGCATATAGCAGAAGGCTACAAATTCCCAGCAACGAGGTTGTAATGAATTACTGTACAATGGTCGTCTTCAATACACACGTCTCATACATCTGCTATTGCCGAAAACTATAAAGATTTAAAAAGAATAATAATGAGAAAGAAAAACGGAAAATGATTTTTAAATCTCCGGCTTATAAATCAATACAACATTTTGTTCGTTAATTCTTCAGCCTAAAGTCAAGCTGAACATTCTTGTTTACAGAAAAAATAAAAGAAACAAAAAATGAAGTCATGGGACACGCACATGCATATACAGGTGACTAAGCCAAAAAAGATTTTTTTAATACTAATGTCCAATAATAAGTAGAGTAGGCAACTGTGTGTATCCAATTTATATATCATAACAATATATATTGATAAATTGGTTTAATAAGACTTCTTTGTTTTAATGGCATATCAAAGTACCTAGTTTATTTAATGCCAAAACCATCCATGTAGAAGGACAATATTTTTGCTATTTAGCACAAAAATGGGAGGATAAGGGGGTTTCAAACCTTTCCCTAAGGTTATTAGTTTGAAAATAAATGCAATGGCAAGACTGGGGTTCGAACTCGCTTCCCTCAGGAATAAAGTCAAGCCATTACTTCAGGGAAACTCCCCGGTCAACACTGATAGATAGATAGATAGATAGATAGATTATGAAGAGACTATGATAGATAGATAGATAGACTTGGTTTGGTTCTATCTTATGGCATATCAACCTTTGTAGAGTATTTCAAACCAAGTCCTGCTTATATCTATGTATCTATGTACGTGTATGTGTATCTGGGCGTGGGTGGACGGATGTGTGTGTGTGATTTGTAAACACATTTTCGTAGACAACATTTTTAAAAAAGCCTGAGCTCATTTTTTTTCTTTGACACACAGTTAAATGGTTACAAATATTGCAATATAACAGTCACAATTAAACATTAGTCTTTCTTTTCACGCCTAGTTTGTAGGTAATATAATTTCTAAATGAGTTAAAGCTAATTTGTTTGAACACTAGTATTGTTATTGTTTCTACACAGTTAAATGCTTGCAATTATTACTATCTACCACTAGTAATTCACTTTAATATCAATCATTTGTTTGTACACAATGAATTGATTATAAGTACTATTATTTAAAACTAATAATTCTATTTAATATAACTCATTTTTTCACACTGTCAAATAGTTCCAAGAATTGCTTTGTAATACCAATAATTCAATAAGGGTCTCGAGTTTCGAGTATTGCTATTTGACATTAATAATTCCATTAAACATTCCTAATTCATTTGCGTATAATTAATTGTTTCCAAGGATTGCTATGTATCACAAACAATTCATCTAAATATCAGTCATTTGTTTACACGCAGTTAAATGATCAAACAGTTCTATTTCTAACGATTCAATTAATTATAAGTAAACAGTTTAAATAAAATGTCAAACACTTCTGTTTGAGCCATAGATAGGACCCTGTCAGGTGTTACCAGTCCGGATCAGAGTGTACCTGGGAGCAATGGTAATGAAGGGATACTCCACATTCCCTAAATCTCCCAGGGTGGAGCCTCACCATCAGATGATTTAATATCATATCCGGAACTCTCGATGGGGGTGGTCTTACCCCTCGGCAGATATTTTTTTGGTGTATTCTGGAGCCTCAGCTTATTGGACTGGATACATAGATTGATAGATAATGAACAATATGAAACAGATAGATAGATAGATAGATAGATAGATAGATAGATAGATAGATAGATAGATAGATAGATAGAAGTGTTGTATAGTCATATGCAGATTCATGCAGAACACAACGACACAATGAAGACGACGAGACAGTCCTTTTAGAAAAATATACCTCTGACTTTATTTGAAAGGTTGCGTGTGAGAGGGAGTTGGAGACCGAACAAAGACTGCAACATATTGACCTCCCCAGCCCCGTCGGACATAGCCGTGTGTCGTTCTCTTGGGTTGCTCAACCGGAGGCCCGGGGGCCCAGCTCTCTGCTAGATGCTATCTTTCTCAACCGCATGTTGTCCCCAACTGGTCTGGTCTCCAAACTGGTTTCCAGACAGACTGACTTCCAGTCTTCACCGAGTTATATAATAGTTCAACCGCCCACTCAATATCTCCCCATAACTGGCCATAGGGATGTGTCACTTCCGCAGTCCTTGGAAGGGCGTGTTTGATTGTCATCGAGCGGAAATAACTGTCATGCAGTTCACAGGTTACTCTCTTCCGGTGCATCAGTCTATGACTGTACCATGGGATTTTACCTTGCCCCATATTGTCAGCCAAGCCCGCCTACGCCAAAAGAAATATGCAACTTCCACGTCTTTGGAATGGAATGTTTGGCCGGGTCGAAGGTCAATATACAACAGGAGCAGACTTACAAGATCGCCCATAAATAAGTACACTACTATAATTAAGTACACCCAAATCAGTTTTTACAAAAAAGTTAAATGAGCTGAACAAAAGTAACAATCATTTCTTGAGGAAGAAAATTCAAAACGGATATCATTAATTGTTAACGGTTACCAGACTCTACAGCATTGAATTTTTGTAACCAAGAAAATAAAACTTTCGTTTGAAGATAAACTTTCAATATAAAATTTTGTGTAAGTTACATTTATTTGGACTGCAACAAGTTTATAGTGTTAGTTGAGATTCAATGCAATAGCTTTTGCTTATGACAAGTATCTAATGATATTCGCTTTTATTGAATATTGTTTCACAAGAAATTATGAAAGTCTGGAATCTTGGGTTCAGAAAAAATTGATTTTTTTTTAATTTCTCGAAAGTCTATTTATTTATTATCTATATTATTTGATTCATATATTGCCCAGTCGGCTTAGACTGTAAAATATACCAACTGCGTCTCTGAAGAGAGGTAAAACCCACCCCCGATCCAAACGAGTGTCCGGGTATGACACAAATCAATCTGATGATGGGGCTCCAGTAATACTTAAGCTTTGGGGATTGCTATCTCTCCCAGGTCCACTCTGGCTCGGAGTGGTATCACCTGATAGGGTTCTATCTATGGTTAAAATAAAACTAAACTTTTGAGCTTTTCTAAACTGAATTGTTTGAAATAAAACTGTTTTGACGTTAACTGTGTGTAAACAAAAACTATACTTATACTAAGCTGAATTGTTTGAAATGAACTGTTTATGTATAAAATGGATTTGGCATTAAATAACCTACAATGGTTGATGTGTCATAAAACCAAACCAAACCAAACTGGATGCATATATATGAATTTACTGATATTGATAAAACAGGCTGCGATAGATGGATAACGAGATGTGAACATGCTTAGAAAGAAAGAAAGAAAGAAAGAAAGAAAGAAAGAAAGAAAGAAAATCACAAATAATAATCTCCGAAGAACAGAAAGGATGCCACGTGGGAACGAGAGAAAGAGATCTACGATACATTGATCAACACATCGTCAAGGAGTCCAAAACAAGACGGAAAATGGTAGCTTTGGCGTGGATTTACAACAAAATAACATATGATATGGTGCCATAAAGCTAGATAATAGATTGTCTTAAAATGTACAAGATATCTGACGAAGCCATAAAGTTTCCTGAGAATACCAAGAAAAACTCGAGAAAAGAAATGACAGTAGGAGGAAAAAGCTTAGCTGTGGTGAAAATCCAGAGAGGTGTATATATATATATATATATATATATATATAATAAAACTACCAAATAAAAAATATCAAAATTCTCGGAGAAAAGGAAACGTACAAGTACTTGGGAATATTGGAAGCGGACACTCTCAAACAAAACAAAAAAAACAACTGTATAAACATCTTAAGCGACAAACAAGCGACATCTCACACCAGAAAAATTGGACAGGGTTAAGAAAGAGAAACCTTAAGTGAGAAACTGAATCTCTTTAAATAGCAGCACAAAACATAAAAAACAAAGCAAAAATAGATAAGATGCAACAAAATAACGAACGTAGATTATGTCATGATAGAAATGAAACGATCAATCATATAAAAAATGAATTCAGTAAATTATCGCAAAAAGAGTATAAGACTAGACATAGCTGGGTGGGAAAGGTAATCCGCGGGGAGTTGTTCAAAAAAAGATTAAATTTGACTCTACGAACAAGCATATGCATAACCCAGAATCCGTCCTGGAAAATGAGACGCAGCAACCTCGTTGCGATTTTGAGATAAAAATAGATCAGACGACCAGACTATATGATTATTAACAACAAAAAGAGATAACCTTACGAATAGTGGACTTGGTTGTCCCGGTGGACCACAGAGTGAAAAAGAAAAAGAAAGCGAAAAGAGAACTAAAAAAAACTATAGAACAGGATGGTAACGGTGATACCAATTGTGGTTGGTGCACTTGGAACAATCCTTAAAGGATTGGTAAATAGACCGAAAAACTTGGAAATAAGAGGACAAGTGGAGACCGTCCAGACTACAGTATTATTAAGATCGGCCAGAATACTGAGAAGAGTCCTGAAGACTTGAGGAGACTTGCTCTCACTCAAACTCCAGTGAGAAACTATCAGCAAACGCTGGTGTGAAAAACTCTCAAAGGAGTAAATAATTATAATAATAAGCCACTGTAACAAACTTGCTCTAAAAGTGTAGAAGACGAGACATAACTGGGTTGGAAAAGTAATCCACTCGGAATTGTGCAAAAATTAAAATTTCACCATACTATCAAATGGTACTCGTACAAACCTGAAGAATGAGACGGACAATATTCTCTGAAATTTTCAGTTAGAAATAGATCACTTAATCCTGACCAGAAGACAAGGCCTAGTGATAATTAACAACTAGTGAGAGAACCAACCGTTTAGTGGACTTTACCGTCCCGGCAGACCACAGAGTGGAAATCAAATTTGCTAGGGAATTGAAAAACTATAGAAAATGAAGGTGACAATTATACAAATTGTGATTGGTGCTTTCGGTACAGTAACTAAAGGATTATTAAAGGGACTGGAAGACTTGGAAGTTGAAGGACGAGCGGAGACCATCCAAACTAGTGCATTATTGAGAACGGCCAGTATACTGAGAAGAGTCCTGAAGACTTGAGGAGACTTGCTGTAACTCAAACTCCAGTGGAAGACCAGCTAAAACTGATGTGAAAAACTTTTATGAGTAAATAATAACAATAACAATTGCTAGAGAACAGAACAAACTATGGAACATGAAATTGACGGTGATATCAATTGTAGTGTGTCCGCTCGGTACAGTCACCAAATCTTTGGTACAAGGACAGGAGGACCGGGAGATAAGAGGACGAATGGAGACCATCCAAACTACACACGCTTGGAGTGTTTGTCTATCTTTATTTTCAATCTGTGGGCTTCTGGAACGGTAAAGTCTTCTACATGGCAAGTAATTATTTTTCTCTTTTGAGACTTTTTACACCAGCTTTAGCAGATGGTATTCCAATGGAGGTTGAGAGACAGCAAGTCTCCACGAATCTCCAGGACTCTTCTCGGTATTCTGGCCGATCTCAACAATGACCGGTTTACATGACTTTAAAATCAATCAAAATATAAGTTGTTAAAATTCTGAACGATGTGCTTTGTGCTTCGCACTAATGCCTTTGAGAAAGGCATGAACCCATCTCTTCCCCAACCAGCTATAGGAAATAGTTAGACTATCTGGCGTTTTTAGCCTCAATACGATTATTATTGTAAGGAATTACGAAAGGATCATATTTACCAACTCCTCCGCTCGTGCAGGATATGACACAAGGTCAATTTTTTTAAGCGGAGTTTAACAGGATTGAATTCAGACTTTTCCTTCTCCTAGACTAGTTGCCTCAACAAGGCTGAAGAACCTAGTCTTCCCTACAATTTACCCATAGCTGGAGGGAGAATGATTGGATTCATACCTTTCCCTATGTGAAATGCAATCAGTCAGGTCCAGGATTTGAACTCGTGTCGCCGTGTCCATATCCTGCGATGATAACCATTACACCACAGGCAAGAATTACGAAAGGATGTTAACAAATCTCCACCGAATGTTATAGAGAGTCATAGACAGAACACATTTTTTGTGGGGTGCAAGGTTTTACCCTTCTGCAGGGGATACAATCGGCATATTCTAAACCCCTCTGACGGGGCGGTCAAGCGAGAATGCTGATACTGAAAAAAAAGAAAAGAAAAGCTATGATTTCGCTATGAATTCTAATAATGCAAGATGGAGTCTGATGGTCAATGACAGATAGAAGATGTCAGTGTATGGGGGTAACGCTGGTATTGTGCTGGTTGGGCTGGTAGGATGATTGTAAATTAACGATAATACAGATGATGTCAATCGAAGTGTTGATTAATTCCAATTGTCTTCGCAATAATAATAATAATAATAATGTCATGATGTTTGGAATGCTTCCTTGGCCGACGGGAAGTCGGTGCGTAGTGAGGTGGGTCGGGGGACTAGGAGTTTTCGTGTTTTAGCTCCGAGCGAAGCTGGCTACTTTTTTGTGTTTGTTTCCCGTTTGATTAATTGAAGATGCGGTCCTGTTCATCTGTTTGTTTGTTTGTTCGTTTTTTGGGATATTTTTTTTTTAATTGTTTTCCATTTAATTGTCTTTTTTGGTCTTTACTCTTTACTGGCTTTTTTTCTGTTTTTTTTTTTTTTAATTTTTATTTATTAATTTTTTTCTTTCAATTTCATATCTCCTAAAAGTCATCAACTTGGCTCGGGGTTATTAAAAACGAATATTCATTATCTAAGTTATTGAAGCATTAGATGAAGCAACTAAAATATGACTTTTTTTTAAATATATTTTTTTATTATTATAAATTTCTTTATAAGGTTTTTTCATCTTCTGAATTTAATTTTTTTTCTTTTAATAATTATTCTCGATGAAAAAATTGAAGAAAAAAAGCGAGAAAAATTCAAAATAAACATTTAGAAAAAAATAAAAAGATAAAAATTCCATAAATTTCATTTTAATTAAGAAAAGCCTTTTTAAAATTTTAATTGAATGTGAAAATGCAATTTAAAACATTCAAAATTAAAAATTATTAATAATTGATCAAGATGGATAACATCTGCACCATAACAGTTGTCACATTTAGTGCATCAAATCTATATAAGAATGTAACAACAATAATGGGACAGGCGTCAATGTAAAAAAAAAGTTGGAGATGAAAAAAAAAAGTCCAAACTTAAAAATAAACCTAAAATGCTAACACGTGTATATTATCTATGTTTCATATATACATGATTGATTTTAACGGCACGTCAACCTCTCTTGAGTTATTTTATGTCTAGAGGTCAGGGAATCACTGTCATTGTGCGTTCATATTTACCTTTTTTGTGTTGTTGTTTCTTTAGATTTTGTTTTGACTAGATTTGTTTTTACCTTTTTGTGCATGATCCAATCGAGTAAGAACCATGTGGAGGTATGTTTGTTGGATATGGTGTTTGGTTGATATTTTGTTCCCCGCAATTTATGTTGGCTCATAATTGAAAAGCAAACGAAGTAAAACGACGCGGAGAAAAAAACATTCAAAACAAAGCAGTACAAACAAAATTAAATTTATATATAAAAAAATACAGGGTGGCACGATAAAATTGTCGCCCTAAAAAAAGAAGACATGATTCCATTTCCGTTTAATGAAAACCGGTTTTCTTTTCTTTTTTTTTTTCTTTTTTTTTTTTTTTTTTGTTGCAGACCATCTACTAGTTGGCCAGTTGCGTACGAATCCCAAGAGCGATAGGAGCCTTCTATCATGTCTGAAAGTGACACAATGTTCAACGAGCGAGATCGGAATTGCGCCGCTGTACAACTCATGCTCTCTCCCGAACCAAGTTATGTCAACAGGACCCTTACCAGCACCCTCAAAATGCAAATCTGGATTCCTACGAATAACAGGAACGTGCCCAGCGTGATCAAAACAAAGTTTCCGGCTACAGTTAAAGTCTTCGGTGTGGTTTTAAGTGAGGGCCACATCATGCCACCTCACATCTTCGATGTCGGCTTGAAAGTCAACACCAAAGTGTACCTAGATGTGCTGAAGAGTGTGGTGATCCCCTGATGCAATCAGGTGACCGGTGGCAGACCCTGGCTGTGGCAGCAGGACTCAGCGCCGGCCCACAAGTCCAAAGAGACCCAAGCTTGGCTTCAGAACGAGTGCTACGACTTTGTACCCTTCTCTCACTGGCTCCCCTGCTCCCCCGACCTGAACCCGCTCGACTACTTCGTGTGGTCATACGTCGAGAACATCACCAGCATGACCTCCCACAACACCAAAGCCAGCTTGATCGCCACCATCCGCCGAGTATTCGCCGAGCTACCGCCGGCCCTTGTGGAAAAGGCATGCTCACAATTCCGGATATGTATCGAGGTGGTGATTGAGGCAGAAGACAGCTACATTGAATAGATATCAGCTCTACTACATAGTCAAGTTACCTAAATTGATTTTTTCAATAAAAGTTTTAAAATAAAGCTGTAGTGTTGTTTTCTTTAGGAGGACAATTTCATCGTTCCACCCTGTACATAAAAAGGAAACATTACAAAACATTACGAATATTCTAATATAGTCTGTTAAATATTCCTCTGTGTGTGTGTGTGTGTGTGACTAACACGAATGTGATGATGAAAAACTAAAGATTTTTTATCCTGTAGATTATAAAATGTATGTTGACTAAGTATTTCGTGCTATGTATCAATATACAGGAATATAGCAATGTATTCTTGTAGGAACGTGTTTTCTCCCATGTTGGTTGTTTGTCTCTTTTGGGGTTTGACGAAATTTCTGAGGCTGATCTCGAGGCAGAAACAAGTCAAACCGAAAAGGCAGAACAGGAAAGAAAAAGGTTTCAGAATGTATACTCTCCCATGTTACGCGTATTGAATTGTGTCTTACTAACTGGCAAGGTCAAGCTGTTTCTGGAAGTCGAAATGAAGAGAGAGAGCGAGAGAGAGTGCTGTCTCTGAAAGTCAAAATGAGAGAGAGTGAGTTCTTGGAAGACGAGAGTATATATAGGCAATCCTTGTCATGCAGTCGGCTCCAAATGCGAGGGACAAAATAAAAGTTGTGGACGTAGTTGTGAACACTAATCACGTGTCTTTCCTGACCAATAGGTTCATGAGAGTGTATAGTTTACTGACGTCTAGTATCTTTGCTACGGGAACGAGTGGTATCACGGTCATTTTAAAATATATGAGTGTAATCTTATAACCATTTTATCCAAATACTATCTCTCCGAGTCAGAAGTATTCATAGTGTATTGGCTAAAAGTGCTGGAATATGACATCGCAGTAAGAGAGTTTGAACTTTAGTCACGCAATTACTTTCACTTTCAGGCAAATACTGTATTTGACGGCATATAAGAAGTACAGATATATAAGACGCACCCCAATTTCAGCACGTCATATCAAGAAAAGGTTTTTTGGGAAACAAAGTACAAATATTAAACGTGATGAAATGGACAAAATGAATATTATCAATGATGAAACTTCTAATCTGCATTATAGCCTTTTAAAAATTGACAATAGGCATATGAAAGTTACTCTAAAGTTTAAGCTAATAGGCAGCTAATTTCAGCCGACTGTTGCGAATATTAAATCAACAAATAGTATATAAGAGGCAGGGGAATTTTAATAGATATTTTTACTAAAAAATAAGTGGACATATACCGTCAAATACGGTACTTTTGAGCAAGATATGAACTGTCTTATTCTCCTAACCCTGGGTTAAATAGTAACGCTACTGTTCTTCTGTATGAATGAATTTGGCATCAAATAACCCACGAAGATTGATATGTCATTAAACAAAGTGTAAATTTGGTAGTAATGGTAATAAATTAGTACTCTACACTTCACATGGGCCTGGAGCCTCACCTCTTGATGCAGTTTAGCGTCATACCAAGGACACACCTTTTTTAGGTGGTCTGACCCTTCTAGAAAGGTCACTTTTTGGATGAGCTGATAACAGAAGAATGGTGCACCAAAGTGCTACAGAATTTCCAAGGAGGCATAACAAATAAATAATAATAACTTTTTGGTGAAGTCAGTTATATAATGATTTTCGCCAATTATATAAGATACGAGAAGTATCTTCTCTAAAGAACCCAGTTTACACTACCCATATTTGGAGAGTGAATAGATAGATTCGTGCCTTTTCTAAGGACATCATATAGTCTCGTCAAGGATTTGAACTTTATCTGCTATGTTTATTTCCTAAGACAAAAACCGTTACACTATACACCAGGTTTTTTTCTATTTCCCACTCTTTTCCAATATTACAAGAAATTAAAATTTGGACATGCCAATAAATCAATACATTAATAATTTTCCCGGCCAATAAAATTGCTTAAGGCTTGAAAATACCAGTCGAGAGCCAAATTTCATTCGACAAATGTTAATTTATTTCATTTGTTTTTACTTTATTCAGACAAATTTTTATATTTATTATCACTTATAATTTTTTTTTACATTAAAAAAAATAATAATAATTAATACTGGATTTACTGCAAAAATAATCAGATGGATTTGCATAGATTTTTTAAAAAGTTATTTCTAATCTTAACGTTTTTTTTTTTTTTTCCGTAAGTAGTAACGGGCGGTTTTCACCGAAATCTGAGTCAGAATCTTCCCGGGAATTCTACGAAACATTCAATCTGATCTTAATAGTGCTGTGATCTTGACGACCAAATTTCCATATTCTTTGGCCTGTTCCGGGAACTCCAACTACGCTTAGTATCACCGTCAAGTTCATGCTATACAACTTTTTTTCGGATCTATAGTGACGTTCAGTTATTTGTCCGGCTGAGTAATAACCTACTTTACCTTTATTATAAAGTAGTCTAGATGATCTCTACTTGTCATCAGATTTCTAAGTCTTCCAGTCCTTTTCGGGATTATATGGACTGTTTCTGTTTTGCGCATCTATCATTTGTTTCTATGCTGACATTTTAGTTTCTTGCACAGTTCCCAGTCGGAAACCTTTCCCACTCAGTCGTGCGAGTTCTGGTATTCCTTTTGTACTAGTTTGTTACATTCATTTATTATGAGATTAACTGTTTCTTTTACTATATAAGTCCCCTGAGATTCCAAGAAGGTTGTACTAAAATATAATTATCCTGAAGAGCTCTTTCATAAATATTGAGTTACAGGGACTCTGACTAAATATAGGGGTTCCATGAAGGCTTAAGTAAATATAGTAGTCTTTTGAGGTCCTTAGTATTCAAAGAGGGTCATTTTTATAGACTTCTTATAGAATGCCTATATAATTATAGTGGTGCCAAGTTAGCCGACTTAAAAATAGTTGACTTAAGAAAACATTAGTCCAAGGAGAAAAATATATATATATATCCTTATAGCCTATATTTGTCTTGACCCTACGCAATTTTTTTTTTACCCCAGTTTTCTTTGGAGTCTCAGTGAAAGCAAGACTCCTAAACTCTCCAGGACTTTTCTCAGTATCATAGATGATCACAGCAGTACTGTAGTCAGGACGATCTCACTTATTCTTCTTGTCTTCAGTTCCTCATTTTTTTGTCCACCTTCTTTGGGATTTTTTCAATAACTGCAACTATAATTGGTATTAGTATCACCTTCACGCTCCACAAATTTTTAGCTTTCAGGCAAGTTTTTAATATTCACCAATTATTTTACTCTTTTGAGAGTTTTAACACATGCATTAGCTGATGGCTTCTCACTGGAGTTTGAGTGATAGCAAATTTCCTCAAGTCTCCAGGGCTCTTCTCGGTATTCCGTCTGATCTTTATTATACTGTAGTCTAGATGGTCTCTACTTGTCATCTGATTTCTAAGTCATCTAGTCCTTTAATCATATCATATTTACCAACCCCTCCGCTCGGGTAGGATATGACACAAGGTCAATTTTTAAGCGGAGTTTAACAGGTTTGAATTCAGACTTTTCCTTCTAGATTAGTTGCCCCACCAAGGCTGAAGAAAACCAGTCTGCCCTACATAGCTGGAGGGAGAATAATTGGATTCATACCTTTCCCAAGGGTATTAGTGCGATGTGAAATGCAATCAGTGTTGTCCAGGATTTGAACTCGTGTCGCCGTGTCCATTTCCTACGACGATAACCATTACACCACGGACACGTCCTAGTGCTTTTATCAATCTTTTGAGGATTGTTCCAAATGCACCAATCTCTACTGGTATCACCATCTCATGTTCCATAGATTTTTTAATTCTCTCGCAAGTTCTAGATATTTATATATCTTTTCAGTTTCTTTTAATTTGACTCTGGGGTCTGCCGGGATTGCAAAGTTCACTATTTGGCAAGTTCCTTTTTTATTTTATTTATCTAATTTTTTACATGTTTTTAAATATCATTTAGTCTGAACGTCTGGCAGAGATTATGTGATCCGTTTGTATCTCCAAATCCCAGAGAAGTTTCTACGTATTATTTTCCAGGACATGTTATGGGATGTACATATACCACTTGTTCGTATTGTTAATTTCCATTCCGTGCACAATTCCAAGTGAATCACCTCCCCCACCCAGTTGTGCCTAGTCTTATATTTTTTGGCACTCATTTACTGCATTCGCTAATTATACGATTGCCCATTTCATCTCTGATAACACATTATCTACACTTGATAATTTGTTGCGTTTTATCTATTTTGACTTTAACTTAGTTTATCCTTATGACGTAACCTATTATCATTATTATTATCATTATTATTATTTTATAACAAACGAGTCTTTATACTTTTTTACATTAACTTTAACTGCCAAGTCGGTTGTGACTGTATAATATACCGACTGCATCTCCACTGAGAGGTAAGACTCTCACTAAAATAGTGTCTTGGATATGACACTAAACAATCTCATGATAAGGCTCCAGCTCTAGAGTTTTAAGAAATATTGAGAAGCCTTCATAGTCATGGCTCCCAGGTTCACTCTGACGCAGAGTGGTAGGACCTGATAGGGTCCTATCTATGGGTCAAATATAACTATTTGACCATTCAAACAAAGAGCAAATAAATTACTTGTAAATTTAAGTGTTTTTAAATAGAACTGTTTGATCATTTAACTGTATGTAAGTTAATGAGCGATGTTTCATAGAATTCTTAGTGATACATAGCAATACTTGGTACTATTTATGAAACGCTGTTTCTTCCCAGCAGCGGTTGAGTCGATACTACTATATGGATGCACTACATGGACGCTAACTAAACGGCTGGAGAAAAAGCCTGACAGCAACTACACAAGAATGCTGCGAGCAATATTGAATAGGTCCTGGAGGCAACACCCCACAAAGCAGCAGCTATACGGCCACCTACCACCCATCACGAAAACTATCCAAGTTAGACGAACCAGATATGCAGGACACTGCTGGAAAAGTAGGGACAAGCTCATAAAGGATGTACTCCTAGGGACCCCTCCACATGGCCGAGCAAAAGCAGGGTGACCAGCTGGAACCTACATGCAGCAGCTCTGTGAGGATATGGGATGTAGCCCTGAGGAACTGCCGGAAGCGATGGACGATAGGGAGTGGTGGTGAGAAAAGGTCAGGGATATCCGTGCTGATGGCAAAACAAGATGATGAATTACTTGAAATAGAACTGTTTAATCATTTAACTGTGTGCAAATAAATGAATGATGTTTAATTGAATTGTTAGTGATACATAGAAATAATGGGAACCATTTCTCTGTGCA
>OY757922.1:83078439-83123439 GCA_963585895.1 Sepioteuthis lessoniana | reverse complement strand
TTTCTTTCTTATTGTTTTCTTTTTCTATTCACTTTTCCTTTTTTACAGTTATTCTTTCTCTTCTATCTTGTTTCGGATTTTCTATCTCCCCCCCCCCACACACACACATACTTTCTTCCTTCTCCGCCACCCTCTTCTTCATCTCTCTGTCTTTCACTATTTATATTTTTTGTTATTTTTTACCCTTCTTTCACTTCCCTTTTTCTCTTTACTTTCATCTATCTCTTTCACCTATCGACGTTCCATCTCTTTCTACAACCACCGCCAACAACAACCGTCCATATTTCTTTTCATTTACTTCTTACAAATATCTTTGCTGCTGCTTTCGCAGCCTCCATCACCTCACCATCATACCCACAAACACTTACTAGCAACTTGTCGGTGTCTGCGTCTCTTCTTTCCTAACTTTCATAGAGTCATGTTTTAGTCTGTATGGAATCAATTTTATTTAGGATTTCCGTGTTATATTCCATTAATACAAATGGGAATTGATTTCTCTAATAAAAAAAAAGCCTGACAATCAAATTGTCGAATCTGGCTTTCTTCTGATCAATGCGTTCGATTAAAAAAACACCCGCGTTAACAGTCAATGGATAGGCATGATTCGAACTGTCCCTGTGCGTATTTATAATTTTTAATCAACTCAACAGTGTCTCACTACATCCATAAAAATGTCATAAGAGATAAAGAGGACAAGATACGCATGTGTTCTACTCCTATCCCCACCCCACATTTGCAATTATTCACTATCTGTTCGGTGGGGAACATTATCAAATGCCGGCTTTAGTATCTTAAATCCTGTCTAGTGGAACGTAATGAACCTAATAGTTAAAAGTAAATCTTCGACTGGGATCGTTTGGACCAAAATTGTAAATCAATATTACAAGGCGTCGTCGATGTCTTGAGCCATAGGCACAAGCACGTCTTTTTTGGTTGATTGATTGTAACAGCATGTCGACACGCCCATGCATTTTTCATGCCAAGAGTAAAGCTGTTCAAGAAAAAAAGGATGTAAGTTTAAAATTGAAACTATGATTAAGATAAAAATCTAAAGTTAGACTAAGAACAAGTTCTTAACTTAAAGTTTCACAAAGTTTAAAAACGTAAGCATAAACCTTTTTGTGGCCTGCTGGAGAATCTTTATCCTTGGAAGAATACAAGGTCACATCTTTGTCAGGAGTACAGATAATAATGTTCCATAGCCATGATATGGCTATGTGTGAAACGTACATCGAATGTCCATAAAGATAGAATATAGGAAGTCCAATAAGTTTTTTGACATTGATTTTGAAATCTGCCTTCATAGAAATTTTAGGAGAAATAGTATGTTCGAGGAAAAATATTAAAAAAGTGTCTCATCCTTATCGTCATGTCGCGCCGCCGACACGGATCTCTCTGACCCTCTCCCGCCACTCCTCTCTATCGTCCATCGCTCCCGGTAGGTCTTCAAGGCTACATCCTGTATTGGCACAAAGCAGTTGTATATAGGTTTTAGCTAGTCGTTCTTCCTTTGCAAGTCTATGTGAAGGCATCCACAGTAGTATGTCACTTATGAGTTCGTCCCTACTTCTCCAGCAATGTCCTGCATGTCTGGTTCGTCTAACTTGAATAGTTTTTGTGATGGGTGGTAAGTGGCCGTACAGCTGCTGCTTTGTTGGGTGCTGCCTCCAGGACTTGTTCAATATTGCTCGCAGCATGAAAAGTGTCATTTATAATTAAAGATTCATTATTTTGAAAATTCCTTTAAGATCACGTTTTCTTTCTTATAAATTATTTAATTCTCACACCTCTAATCTATCCCTGTAATCGTAATATTTTACAATATTTTGACTCTCTTCTTTATATCACCTCCTATCACAATATGACACTCCAATTTCCATTTCTTGACACTGGAGCCAAGGCCTCAGTATAATATTCTATGAGAGGTCTCATTAGGGTTTTACATATTTTAAAAACATAATTTTCCTTCCTTTAATCCTCCAGCCAATCGTTCCATTTGCCCTCGATAAAATAGAGAAAATACGCTTGTCAGCTTTAAATGTATCATCAAAGTATTTCTCGTTTAATCTAGCTATGATGTCGTATATCTGAACCGCCGGACAAACAACGAAAAACCCGTAGAAATAAAAAAAAAATATAATTTATATTTTTTTCTTCGACGGCGACGATTGTATGTCGTGGGAATAGAGTCAGAGAGAGTTCGCACATATCTTTCTTCTGTGGCGGGAAACATTTTCGTGAAGTAGTGCGACAGCCGGAGAATACACAGTAGGAGATGACAGGTCTGCTTGAGTGACCAGCGGGTCTCCCCCTTCGCTTGAGACACCAGCGGACCTCTCCTCTTCGCTTGAGTGACCACTGGATCTCTGCCTTCAGTCCAAAATTACTGACCTTTTATTGTCTTTTCAAGTCCCATGCGGAAGTATGAACATCCTCTACGCCAAACGCATTTTTCTGTTTATGGCAGGTTATCGGAACTTACAGGCTTCCGTTTTTTTCCCAGTAATTTGTTGATCTCATCTGCGAACGGAAATATCTGTCACTCTATCCATTGGCAATAAATTATATTCTCGCCATCATATTTTATATTTCTCTTTTCTGTGAATATATTTTGTTGATGTTATCTTGCGACCGCATTGAATCTGTTAAGTTCATCGTCGCCAGCTAAGCTAGTATATTACAGTGATTCGTAAAGGCAAATACTTTTTCTAAGAACTGTAGTTCCATTTATAATGTCTTATTTTGAATGGTAACTTTTTGGAAATATTAAGGGTTTTGGGAAGCTTTGGACGAAGTCTGGCAATAGAATCAATTAAACAAATAAATCTTATCTTTGAATATTACTTGCTTTTATTTCTTGATTCCTCGGAGTTTTCAGGCGGTTTTTTTTTCGGTCTTCCATATTCCATGAATATTTTTCGCCAATTTTGTCTACATTGTTCAATGAATGAAGTTAGCAGTTTTTTTCCAGAAGCCATACTCCTTTTCTAAGTTTATTTATTTTTATTTATTTATTTATTTATCTATTTTATTACGCTCCGAAATCAATCAAGGTAAAGTTAATTTCGAGATAAAAAAATTTCTCTTGATTTGCTAAGGAGAAAAAATGATTGTCAGAGGTGCATAGACTGTTATCTAAAGCCATAAACGAAATATTTTAATTACTTACGTTGTCCCGTTACACAACTTTGAAAAAAAAATAAAAGAAATACGCCACTCACTGCATCAGGGGTTATTTTATGCTTTAAGATTAGAGAATTGCTTTCTTGCCCAGTCTACAAGGGCTGTAAAATAAACCGACTGCTTCTCTGAAGAAGAGGTAACCCACCTAATGAGTGTCCTGATATAACCCTAAGCATTCTGATGGTGAGGTTCCAGTAATACTGGAGATTTTGTGGAATGAGGAGTACCACTTTATTGCCATCGCTCCCAGGTCCACTTTGACACGGAGTGGTAGCACCCGAGAGGGTACTATCTATAGGTAAAATAGAAGTAAAAAGTGTATTTATGCTAAACTAAATTGTTTGAAATAGAACTGTTTTTTTTCACATTGAAATTGTGTATATATGCGAAATTGAATTGTTTGAAATAGAATTGTTTTGTATGCTAAACTGAGTTGTTTAAATAGAAATATTTTGACATAGATCCTGTAGGCCTATGCTAGACTAAATTGTTTGAAATAGAACTGTTTTTTATTTTGTGAAACTGTTTACTTAAGCTAAACTGAATTTTTTTTAATAGGACAGTTTTCGTATGCTAAACTGAATAGTTTGAATGGAACTGTCTATTTGTATAAAAAAAGGCATTTGGTATTAAATAACCTACAATGGTTGATATGCCATTAAACCCAAACAAACAAATTGACATTCACACTGAATACTTATACTAAACTGGGTAGAGTTTTTGCCAATGCCCCGGGAGACCAGGGTTCAGTCCCAGGTCGCGTCATACCAAAGATTTTTAAAATGGTACTTGATACTTCCTTGCTTAACACTCAGCATTATAAGGTATGTATCAAGTGTAAAGAGCAATCATGGAGACGTAGTAGCTCTCTCCCCAACACCTCGGTGTAGTAGCTATTAAAAAGGGAGCCTTCGGGTCGCCCTCGACTACTGTTGCCAATTTTACTTACTTTTGCTAAACTGAATTGTTTGAAATATAACTGTTCATATGTATAAATATGGATTTGGCATTAAATAACCTACAGTGGTTGATATGCCATAAAATCAAATGAAACCAAGAATTGCTTTCATTGTATATTTATATCTACATTTTTGTAAATCTTTAGATTTTTTCCACGCATTTATATGATATCAAGTATTCCGATCTTAAACAAATTGTTTGCATACTTAATAACTGGCGGCTCCGTACCTCTTTATCATTTGTCTAGACTACGTACTTAGAACATCGATTGACAAAATCAAAGAGAATGGCTTCGAACTGACGAAGAAAAGAAGCAGAAGATATCCCGCAACAACAATTACCGACGCCGACTACGCCGATGACATAGCGATACTGGCAAATACACCTGACCAAGCCGAAACACTTCTGCATAGTTTGGAACGAACAGCAGCAAGCATAGGCCTCCATGTTAATGCACATAAAACGGAATATATGTGCTATAACCAAACGGGGGACATCTCCACTCTAGAAGGAACCCCTCTTAAACTAGTAGACAAATTCACGTACCTAGGAAGCAGCGTCGAATCAACCGAAAAGGACATCGAAACGAGGTTAACGAAAGCATGGACAGCTATCAATAGGCTATCGACTATATGGAAATCAGACCTAACCGATAAAATGAAACGCAGTTTCTTCCAGGCAGCGGTCACATCGATACTGCTATATGGATGCACTACATGGACGCTAACAAAACGGCTGGAGAAGAAACTAGATGGCAATTACACAAGAATGCTGCGTGCAATCCTCAACAAGTCCTGGCGGCAACACCCAACAAGACACCAACTGTACGGCCACCTGCCCCCTATCACGAAAACTATTCAAGTTAGACGAACCAGACATGCAGGACATTGCTGGAGAAGCAGAGATGAACTCATAAGAGATGTACTCTTATGGATCCCCACACACGGCCGCGCAAAAGCAGGACGACCAGCACGAACGTACATTCAGCAGCTATGTGAGGATACAGGTTGTTGTCCTGAAGACCTACCTAGGGCGATGAACGATAGGGAGGAGTGGCGAAAGAGGGTCAGGGATATCCGTGCTGCCAGCACGATATGATGATGATGATGATTTGTACACAGTTATTTTGAAGTAACGAAAAATAATCCTTACTAAAGTAAAGTTGGCGACCGTAGTCGAGGGCGACCAGAAGGCTCCCTTTTCAATAGCTACTACACCGAATTGTAGAGGAGGTCGCTACTCCTTTCCCTGAATTGCTTCACTTTACCCTTGATACATACCTTATATTGCTGAGTGTTAAGCAAGGAGGTATCAAGTACCATCTTAAAAGTCTTTGGTATGACTCGACCTGGGACTGAACCCAGGTCTCCCGGGTCATTGGCGAACAATCTACCCAGTTTCGCATAAGTACTCAGTGTGAATGTTAATTTGTTTGTTTATTTGTTTACAATTAATGCCAAGTGTAAGGGAGGATGCTATTCCTTTCCCTGGATTGCTCCACTTTACCCTTGATACGTACCTTATATTGCTGAGTGTTAAGCAAGGAGGTATCAAGTACCATTTTTAAAGTCTTTGGTGAGATGCAAACTGGGATTGAACCCTGGTCTCCCGGACCATTGGCAAACTCGACTATAACTTCAAGCAACTATTACAATTTAATACAGCAACAAGTATTCCTATCAAATAGTTTTGAATAAGTCTATTTGAACAATAGATGGGATCGTAACAATTTCTACCACTCCGAGTCAGAGTGGATCTGAGAGTAATGGCCAAAATACAGTCAATGCATTCTAAATTCCACGAACAGGACGGAATATAAAACTGAGGGATTATCTTGAATGTTGCTTTCCTAGAAACAAATGATTTTGTTTGGTTAGGTTTTATGGCATATCAACCATTATTGGTCACTAAATACCAAATCCTTTTTATACGCATAAATCAAATAAATATGATTTGCTTTAGTTGGGTTTCATGGCATATCAACCGTTGTAGGATATTTAATGCAAAATCCTCTTTATACCTATCTACTAAATATATAGGATTTGGTTTGGTTTGGTTTGGTTTTATGGCATATCAACCATTGTAGGTTATTTAATGCCAAATCCTCGTTATACATATATATTAAATATATATAATTTGTTTTCGTTTTATTTGATGACATATCAACCATTGTAGGTTATTTAAGGCCAAATCCTCGTTATACATATATATTAAATATATATAATTTGGTTTCGTTTTATTTGATGACATATCAACCATTGTAGGTTATTTAATGCCAAATCCTCGTTATACATATACATTAAATATATATAATTTTTTTTTCGTTTTATTTGATGACATATCAACCATATAGGTTATTTAATGCCAAATCCTCGTTATACATATATATTAAATATATATAATTTGGTTTCGTTTTATTTGATGACATATCAACCATTGTAGGTTATTTAATGCCAAATCCTCGTTATACATATATATTAAATATATATAATTTGGTTTCGTTTTATTTGATGATATATCAACCATTGTAGGTTATTTAATGCCAAATTATGTTTATACATATATATTAAATATAAAGGATTTGGTCTGGTATCAACCATCGTAGATTATTTCATATTAAATCCTCGTTATACATGTTGCGAGCAATATTGAACATGTGCTGGCGGCGACACCTCACTAGACACCAACTATACGGCCACCTGCCTCCCATCATGAAAATTATCCAAGTTAGACGAAACAGGCATGTAGGACATTGCTGGAAAAGTAAGGACGAGTTCATAAGTGATGTACTCCTATGGACCCTTGCATATGGCCAAGCAAAAGCAGGACGAACAGCTCGAACATACATACAGCTGCTATGTGAGGGTACGGGATGTAGCCTTGAAGACCTGCCAGAGGCGATGAACGATAGGGAGAAGTGGTGTAAGAGGGTCAGGGATATCCGTGCAAGCGGCACGACATGATGATGATGATGATGATACATATATATTAAATATATATGATGTGGTTGAGTTTGGTTTGGTTTTATGGTATATCAATCATTCTAGTTTAGTTAAAGCCAAATCCTATTTATACATATTTATCAAATTATATATATGATTTGGTTTTGTTTTTTTATGACATTGTAGGTTAATCAATGCCAATTATTTTCATACCCATATATTAGATAAATGTATGATTTGTAAACACATTCTCTTGAAAACTTTTTTTAAACGAGCCTAAGCTCATTCTTTTGCACACAGTTGAATGGTTCCAAGTATTGCTTTGTATCACAAACAATTCAATTAGATACCCATCACTTGTTTACACACTATTAAATGATCAAACAGTTCTATTTCTGACAATTCAGTTTAGCATGAGTCAAAATTATTAAATTGTACTAAGTATTGCTATGTACCTCTTATAATTCTGTTCAATATTAATCATTTGTTTGCACAGTGAAGTTGTTATAAGTATTGCTTTTTAACATTGATTATTTTTCATTCGTTACATTGTTCCAAGTATTGCTATGTATCCTTTACAATTCAATTAAATATCAGTAATTTGTTTACACACTATTAAATGATCAAACAGATCTATTTCTAACAATTTAACTAAACATATGTCATTTTTGGCGCTGAGTTTAAATGTCAAACAATTCTATTTGACCCATAGATAGGACATTATCAATTGCTACAACTCCGGACCAGAGTGGACCTGGGAGTGATGACAATGAAAGGATACTCCGCACTACCGAAAGTTCCAGAATTACTGGAACCTCACCATCAAATCGTTTAGTGTCATATTCAGGACACTTGGGGGGGGTACCCCACTGCAGAGAAGCAATCGGCACATCCTACAGCCCTAGCCGACTGGTTTTCTAGAAACAAATACAAGCGTCTCTAAATGAGAAGTATATTCAGAAGCTATGAAGACTGTAGCTACATTTACTCAGAAAAGTTCATAGCCCAGTCAGCTGCAACTGTAGAATATAAATTTGGGGAATGCGGAGTACCACTTCATTGGCATTACTCCCAGGTCCACACTGACCTGGAGAGGTAGTACTCGTTAGTATTCCGTCAATTGGTCATATAGAAATATTCAATCATATTCTATACTTGAAACCATTTAACTTTGTCTAAACAACAGACTGTAAAACAAAATTATTTGTTTTACATAGCAATTTTGGGACCATTTAATTGTGCGCAAGCGAATGTGTAATGTTGAATTATTAGTCCTCGATAGGATATCTTAAAACCATTTAACTGTGTGCAAACAAATGAGCTCTTGCTCGTTAAAGAATTGTTACCTAAAACTATTCCTTTATCAATCCTATTTCATACGCACACATGTATATATATATATATATATATATATATGATAGAAATGTGCGGGAAGTTGGATGAATCAAACGCTTAACTCAGATTTAGATGTGTAATATTTCTTTCGGGCTTTATTTCATCTTCACGAACTTCTTCAAGACTGAGACTGTTTTCTGTTTGTTTGTTTTTCTATTTAGAAGAAAGTGAGGATAGAGAAGGGGTATTTACACAATTCTGTTCAGTATAAGTATACTTTTTGTCTACACAAAATGTCAAAACAGTTCTCTTTGGAAAAATTCAATTCAGCGTTGTAAATTTTAATGTTAAAAAAGTTCTATTTCGGATAATCCAGTTTAGCATAAGTACGCAGATTACATGTAAGAACAGTTCTATTTAAAGCAATTCAGTTTAGCATAAGTACGCAGATTACATGTAAGAACAGTTCTATTTAAAGCAATTCAGTTTAGCATAAGTACGCAGATTAGTTCTATTTGACCCATAGATAGAGGCCTATGACTGCGGCTGCTCGTTACAAACTATGCAGTAGTGTTTCGGCTTGGTCGGGTGTATTTGCCAGTATCACTATGTCATCGGCGTAGTCGGCGTCGGTAATTGTTTTTGCGGGGTACCTTCTGCTTCTTTTCTTCGACAGCTCGAAGTCATTCTCTCTGATTTTGTCAATCGATGTTCTAAGTACGTAGTCTAGACAAATGATAAAGAGGTACGGAGCCAGCGTGTCCCCTTGTAGTACTCCTGCTACAATGTCGAAGTATTCTGTGTCTCCATCTGGTGATCGTACTTTTACTTTGGTGTTTCTATAGAGAATCGTAATTGCTGCTACGGTTTCTTTAGGTATGTCGTACGCTAGTAGGATTTGTTCCAACTTTCCTCTGTGAATGGAATCGAAGGCCTTAGTAAAGTCAACAAATATTAATGTCGCTTGTAGGTTTTTTGCCCGTACACCTTCAAGCATTCTACGGATGGTTAATATTTGTGAGGTCGTGGATCTATTTCTTCGGAAGCCATTTTGGTTTTTCCTAAGTATGTTGTCGATTTTGGGTTCTATGCGGTTTCGTAGTAGGGCATTGTAGATTTTGACTGCTATGGATGTAGGTGTTATCCCTCGGTAGTTCTTGGCTAATCTGAGGTCACCTTTTTTAGGGAAAGGAAAGATGCATCCCTTCATCCATCTTTCTATCCTATTTTGACTATAGACTGCGTTGCATTGCCGGAGCAGTATATCGTCGAATTGTCTAGTCTTCCACACTTCTGGGGGGATCTCGTCCAGCCCTGCAGCTTTCCTATTTTTAATTTTTTTAAGAACCGAGTCGAATTCTTCTTTGGTGAAAGGACCTAGTTTAATGTCTAATTGCTTACTGATAATTCTGGTGATCAGTTCATCCGTTATTTTCGGCGGGTTTAAATCACTAGAGGTGCCCATTTATTTATTTTTGGTAATTTACAAAGCTTTTTGCTAAGTTGTGGCACAAGGCCGTATTAAATTTATTTTTTTGTAATTTACCTCGCTATTTTGACGTCCTACTGTTTGTATCTCCCAGTATTTATGGTCAATGGAATGATCCTATTTACATCAGACTGGTGTGTACAAATCGTAAAATCGTTGAGAGTTAATCCTCTTAACAATTTGATAGGAATGCTTGAAACCCAATCAATTTGTGCAGATTATTTGTTGGTTTGTTGGTTGGTTGGGTTTTATGGCATATCAACCTTTACTGGCTATTTAACGCCAAATCCATTTTTATGCAAATAATCACTTATTTTCCAATTATTCAGGTTAGGGTGAGTACACAGTTTAATTGTCAAAAACATTTCTATTTCCAGCAATTCAGTTTAGTCAAACAGTTCTAAATCAGCTAATTCAGTTTAGTATCAGTAGAGATTTTGTTTACACACAGTTAAATGTCAAAACAGTTCTATATATAACAATTCCGTTTAGTGTAAGTACAGTTTCAATGTCAAAAACAGTTCCATTTCAAACAATTCTGTTTAGCATAAGCACGCAGTTTAAATATATGTACAGTTTAATGGTAAAAAAACATTTCTATTTCAAGCTATTGAGTTTATTCAAACAGTTCTAATTCAAACAATTCAGTTAAGCATAAGTATGCAGTTAGTTCTATTTAACCCATAGATAGGGCCCTATCAGGTGCTACCATTCCGGGCCAAAGTGGACCTGGGAGCAATGGCAATGAAGGGTTGCTCTGCATTCCCCAAAGCCCCAGCATCACTGGAACCTCACCATCAGATTGTTTAGTGTCATATCCAGGACACTCGTTGTAGGGGGGGTCTTACCCCTCTGCAGAGAAGCAGTCGATGTATTCTACAGCCCCAGCCGACTGGGCAAAGATTATTTGTATTAGATAGGAATACTTCACATTATATAATTGCGTTCAAAAACTCTTTTTAAAAAAAACTATGTGAAAAATGTTACAATGAACGTGATTCCTTAACCTCTACGCATGAAAACCCTTGACGCTTTTACAATGAATGCCGTTAAAATTAATCAATTAGTGATTCGGAAGAAAAAAAAAAGCCAGGCGGCTTGTTGTCACGTAACACCAACCGTAACTCCTAAGATTTTGGAAACTTGACTCAAAGAAGTTTCAACAATTGCAGTAATTGTAAGAAAAATGTTTGGACTTAGAAGAAAGAAGATAGATAATGATAAGAAGTCAAAACATTATAAGAAGAATCGTATCGAAGAATTAAACTCATGATTTAGATCTAAAAGAGTCGGGCTGCGACGAATGATGTGGTTTTTAATCTCAAACATTTTGTGGTAGCGTCATAATGTTAAACAACATAGGAAACTCACAGAGACTTATAAAACGAAAGAAAAGGTGAAAAAGACGATAAATTCAACAAGCGTTAACGTCTAAAAAGCAACCAACTAGATAATATCAAAATTTCCGGGCAAGTAAAAAAATATATACATATATATAATGAAATAAAACAAAACTGACAAAAATAAAATAAAATAGAACAAAAAAAAAAACGACAAAAACGATCCTAAAATGGAATTGCTTAAACTACTCGTTTCGCGTGAACAAAAAAAAAAAAAATATAATTTGCGAGATTTCGCGAGATTTGAGAATATTTATTTTCTATTCTTCATTCTTTCGACTTTTCCGACTTTTGTGTTCTTTTTGGTCGCAACGACGAAATCGATTCTTAAATGATGAATGAGAACTGTCGAGATTTTTCGAGAGCCTTTGAAGTGTGGAATAACTGCGTAGTCATTAGATTTTAACTGTTAAGTTGCAGGATTTCTAATACATACCCATACAAACATCCATACAACCAAACATTTATACACACACACACACACACGTATATATATATATATATATATATTATATATATATATATATATATATATACTAATGTTAGATTAATTTTTATTTACTCAGGCATAGTATATATTGATTATTATTCATCATTAATATTCACCAATATCATAAGATAGCAAAAACAAAAAAATTCTAAAGTGTATATATATATATATATATATATATATATATATATATATATATATATATATATATTGAATTTTTTAAATATATATAAGGAATTGTAATTTATTTAGTATCTTGCAACTAACATTGAAAGCATTTTCGAATATATCTTTGTTAAGTCAGTTAGGTAATTTTATGATTAATTTATCGATTGATTTTAATGGCATCTTAACCATCCTGTTGTTATTTTATGCCTTGAGGTGAGGGAATTGCATTCATTGTACGCTTATATTTACAGTTTTCTGTAGCTGTATCTTGAGATTTTTTTTAGACATGGTTCTACAGAATTCAAATAATTTGCTAACAGGTCTCTTTGATCGATAGATGGGACTTTAATAGGTTCTTCTTCGAGTTGAAATATGAGTATTTACAATGAAGGAGTACACCATTCTACTTTGATTTCCCAAAATAATATTATATCTTTAGGTTTGGCTTGGTTTGACTTTACCGCATATAAATCCATACATATAAACAGTTCTATTCCAAAGAATTTTTGCCCAGTCGGCTAGGGCTGTAGAATACACCGACTGCTTCTCTGCAGAGTGGTAAGACCCCCCCCCCCGCAACGAGTGTCCTAGATATGACACTAAACAATCTGATGGAGAGGTTCCAGCAATGCTGGAGCTTTGGGGAATGCAGAGTACCCCTTCATTGCCATCGCTCCCAGGTCCACTCTGGCCCGGAGTGGTAGCACCTGATAAGGGTCCTATCTATGGGTTAAATAGAACAAAACCGTGCTTCTTTCACTATACTGATTTTTGCATTTAAACTGCGTATTTATGCTAAACTGAATTGTTTAAAATAGAACTGTTTTGACATTGAAACTGCGTACTAGTGTTGAACTGAATTGCTCGAAATAGAACTCTTTTTGACATCTAAACTGTGTACTTATGCTGAACTGAATTATCTGAAATAAAACTGTCTGACATTTAAATCTGTGTATTGCCCTGTCGGCTGGGGCTGTAGAATACCCTGACTGCACCTCTGCAGAGTGGTAAGACCCCCCCCTAACGAGTGTCCTGGATATGACACTAAACAATCTGATGGTGAGGTTCCAGCAATGCTGGAGCTTTGGGGAATGCGGAGTACCCCTTCATTGCCATCGCTCCCATGTCGACTCTGACCCGGAGTGGTAGCACCTGATAGGGCCCTATCTATGGGTTAAATAGAACTAACAGCATACTTATGCTAAACTGAATTGAGTAAACTGAATAGCTTGAAATAGAAACGTTTTTGACAATTAAACCATACTTACTCTTAAACTACGTGCTTATGCTTTACTGAATAATTTCAAATAGAACTGTTTTTCAACATTAAAACTGTATTTACGCTTAACCGAATTATTAAATATAACTGCTTGAATAGTTTGAAATGGAAATGTTTTTGACAATGAAACTGTGTACTTATGCTAAACTGAACTGTTTTCAATAGAACAGATTATTTACATAAAAATGGATTTGGCGTTAAATAACCTATGTCGGTTGATATGCCATAAAACCAAACCAAACCAAACCAAACCAAAGAATTCAGTTTAGTATAAGCATAGTTTTGCTTACACACAGTCAATTTCAAAAACAGTTCTATTTCAAACAACTCAGTTTAGCATAAGTACGCAGTTTAAATGTCAAAACAGTCCTATTTCAATAATTCAGTTCAGATTAAGTACACAGTTTAGTTCTATTTGACTTATAGATAGTACCCTATCAGGTGCTACAACTCCAGATCAGAGTGGACCTGGGAGCAATAGTAAAGAAGGGGTACTCTGCTTTCCCCAAGGCTTCAGCATTACTGGAAGCTCACCTTCAAACTGTTTAGTGTCATATATTCAGTACACTCGTTCGGGAAGTCTTACGCCTCTGCTGAGAATCAGTTGGTGTATTCTACAGTCCCAGCCAACTGGGCAACTTATCATCACATACAGTTAAATGGTGATGCCAATGTTGTCTCTTTGGAGAAATGGTCTCAGGCCTTTCTCAAAGGCATTAATACAAAATGAACAGAGACTACCTAAGAACTTAGCTTGTCTATATAAATTTTCTTACTGAAACCGTTTATTTGTTTGGCTTTTATGGCATATCAACGTTTGAGGGTTATTTAATACCAAATCCATTTTCATACAAATAAACAGTTCTATGTCAAACGATTCAATTTAGCATAAATACACACTTTAACTGTCAAAAAATTTCTATTTCAAGCAATTCCTTTTAGTCAAGCAGTTCTAATTAAAACAATTCAGCTTAGAGTAAGTATACTTTTTGTTTACACTCAGTTAAATGTTAAAACAGTTCTATTTCAAACACTTCAGTTTAGCGTAAGTGCAATTTCAATGTCAAAAACTCTTCTATTTCAGAAAATTCCGTTTCGCATACAAAAAACAGTTCCATTTTAAATAATACAGTTTAGCATAAGTACGCAGTTTAAAAGTCAGAACAGTTCCATTTTAAGAATTCAGTTTAGCATTAGTATACAGTTTAATTCTCTTTAACCCATTGATAGGACCCTATCAGGTGCTACGATTCCAGTTAATTGGTGATACCAATGTCTTCTCTTTTTGGGAAGGAATACCTCTGCAGAAATACAGAAGGCCGATTCTAAGTCTCACAGACAGGCCAATTTCGTTATATAAATACTCCCATAATACTTGTAATGATTTAATGTGTAATATTGATTGATAACTGTGAAAGCGTTAAAATTCTTTTAGTTACAATATGGGATTTTTAATTCCTGTCTTATACGGACAATATAAATATATAGAAATGCAGCTTCTTCCAAGCAGCGTGTTATATAGTGACCCACGACTGAGCCGTCAATCAAGAGATGCACCAGTGTAAATAAGCGGAAGAACAGCGAAAGCAGGTGGGCGTTAGAAAATGGTTGGAGACAGGATGCCGAAGTGAGAACCAGCTGCAGACAGAGGGTTTTGGGCCCGTAGTGACCCCCAGTTGAGCAACCCAAGCCAAGATGCAAAAGAAGTGCTTCTATGGGCGAGGAAGACCGTGGGTCCGTCCTTGTCTCCACTCATTTCGCACACACAACAAACATCACCCTTTCGAAAATAAAGCGTGAGAGATTTATATTTTTATAAAGAAGTGTATTCGTTCATTATTGAAGTCGTCGTTATTGTTGTTTATGTTCCAGTGTATATTTGTATACGCGTAGTATACTATGCAACAAGGGGTCGTGTCGATACTGCTATGTGGATGCACTACACGGAAGCTAACGAAACGTATGGAGGAAAAGCTTGATGGCAATTACACAAGAATGCTGCGAACAATATTGAAAAAGTCCTTGAGGCAGCACCCCACAAAGCAGCAGCTGTAAGGTCACCTACCACCCATCACGAAAACTATCAAAATTAGACGAATCACACATGCAGGACACTGCTGGAGAAGTAGGAACGAGCTCAAAAGTGATATACTCCTGTGGACACCTTCACATGGACGAGCAAAGGCAGGACGACCAGCAGGAACCTACATACAGCAACTCTGTGCCGATACCACGTGTAGCCCTGAAGACATGCCGGAAGCAATGGGCGATAGAGAGGGGTGGTAAGAGAGGGTCAGAGATATCCTTGCTGGTGGCACGACATGATGATGATACATATATATGCTCTAATATGAGTATTCTGTGCATTTAGTGACTGTAATGAAATAAATTATAAGGGCCCGATAAGAACTTAAATTAATAGATACATACACACAGAGACTTACGCACACCCACCCAAAATGTCTCTCTCTCTCTCTCTCTCACACACACACACACACACACACACAAACATATATATATATATATACGCTCCCCCATGGGGGTTGAGCACTCTGGTGTCCTCATGGTGTAATGGTTAAAGCGATGGTCTGCGAAATCGTAGCATGCGAGTTCGAACTCCAGTCGCGCTATTACGTTCACTTTCGGACAAATACCCTTGGGAAAGGTATGAACCCCCTTATCCTCCCAGCTATGGGTTAAATAGCACCACTACTGTTCTTCTATGAGAATGGCTTTGGAATTAAATAACCCACGAAGGTTGATATGCCATTAAACAAAAGAAACCAAACCAAACCTAACCAAAAGAGTGACCTCTATAGAAACCAGATACCACACCGGAAAAACATTAAATGTTCTCTGAAGTAAGCTATAGGCTGGAAACTCTGCCTAAGAACATAATAAATCATTTTTAAAAGGATATAAATTTTTAAATATATATATATATATATATATATATATATATATATATATATATATTGTAGTAAGTTGGGTGACCGTAATCCAGGGCGACCCAAAGACTCCTTTTTCAATAGCTACAACAACGAGGTGTAAAGGAGAGTGCTACTCCTTTTCTGAATTGCTCCACTGCCCTTAATTCGGGCCATATAATGCTGAGTCTTAAGCAAGGAGTTACAAAGTATCAGTTTTTTAATCTTTGGTATGACTCGACCTGGGCTTGAACCCCGACCTTCCGGACCATTGGCAACACTTAAACCATGGGCTGGTTATATATATATACAGAGAGAGAGAGAGAGAGAGAGAGAGAGAGAGAGAGAGTTTTTGGAAATAGAACAGATTTTGACATTGAAACTGCACTTACGCTAAACTGAATTGTTTGAAAAAGAACTGTTTTGACATATAACTGAGTGTAAACGAAAAGGATACTTATACTAAACTGAATTATTTTAATTAGAACTGTTTGACTAAAATGAATTACTTGAAATAGAAATTTTTTGACAGTTAAAGTGTGTATTTATGCTAAATTGAATCGTTTGACATAGAACTGTTTATTTGTATGAAAATGGATTTGGCATTAAATAACCCACAAACGTTGATATGCCATAAAAGCCAAACAAATAAACGGTTTCAGTAAGAAAATTTATATAGACAAACTAAGTTCTTAGGTAGTCTCTGTTCATTTTCTATTAATGCCTTTGAGAAAGGCCTGAGACCATTTCTCCAAGGAGGTTAGTTTGAAGTACGGCCCCCACCTTCAGTATGGGTAGAGTATAAAAAATAGTGAATTTTACAGGCGTTTTTAAAGAAAAAAAAGTTTCTTCATAAATATAAAATCTTACGTATTCCTTTTTAAATGTTAGTACAGAGACACTTGGGATTGAACAACATGATCATCAAGTACCTGATAATCATTGACTAACGTATCTATATACTAGTTGTAGTACTTAAGTTGGAGCTTTAAAACAGATGCTGAGTGTCAGCTAGTAATATTTAGGTGGCCTGATAAGTACAGAGTTTGCCAATGGTCCGGGATACCGGGGTTCAATCACGGGTCAAGTCATACCAAAGACTCAAATACTTGGTGCCGCCTTGCTTAGCATCATACGGTAAGGATCAAGGGTAAAGTGGAGCAATCCAGGGAATGGAGTAGCGCTCTCCACTACACCTCGGGGTTGAAGCACTTGAAAAGGGAGCCTTTGGGTCACCCTCGACTAAGGTTGCCTACTTTACTTATACGATGTGTGTTGAGAACAATCGAGATGAAAGTTCAGTTTGCCATTTTCTAAATAACATTGATTGTCTTCAAAATGTGAGGTTTATTCAAAAACACTAAGACTAAAGATGTATTTACGAAGACAAAAATTGACAATGAAATCTTATTTTTTCTCTTTTTAAAATACGAAGTTTGTTAATAAAAATACAGATACGAAAGATGCATTTTCTAAGACAATGAATAAAAACAAGTTTCTTCAACATACTAGGTTTGTATTTAAAATATTGAATAATGAAAATGTGTTTACCAAGACAAAATCTAACATAATTCTATGTGCGACAGAAATACCTCCCACATCTTAAACTATCACCTGTTTACTGCAAGTTAACGAGGGCAAATAGGTTTGTTTGTTCGTTTGGTTGGTTTTATGGCATATCAACTTTTATAGGCTATTTACTGCTAGATCCATTTTTATACAAATTAACAGTTCTATTTCAAACGATTCCGTTTAGCATAAGTACACAGTGTGATTATCAACAGCATTTCTATTTCAAGCTATTCATTTTAATCGAACAGTTCAAACAATTTAGTTTTGTATAAGTATAGTTTTTGTTTACACACAGATGAATATCAAAACAGTTCTATTTCAAACAATTCAGTTTAATATAACAACAGTTCTATTTATAACACTTCAGTTCAGCGTAAGTACGCAGTTTGAGTGTCGGTGTTTTTTACAGCTCCAGCCGACGGGGCAATGGGCAAATGGTAATAGTTGCTCTGTCTAGTTAATTTCTTATAATATGAACAGGTTTTGTTGTTTGTTTTTTTTTTTACTGGATAATCTGTAATTGCTTTTCATGTTCACGCCATGTTCTGGCGAAACGATACTCTCCGGCTAGAATTTTCAATTTATTGCAGTAATGATATTCTATCCTGAACAGCCTCATTCTGACATAACATGAAATGAGCACGAAAAAATCTACTGATAGCAATTACAGAATATTCATTCGTGCCTCCCACGGGACAGTATTTGACACAAGGTATTTTTTATTGCGGGGTTTTAAGGCAGGGGGAGGTCAGACCTCCACGTATGCCAGGTGATTTGCTGGTCACTAGATTCACTAGAACCAGAGGTCTAGTGCGATGTTAATCTACGCTTTTCATTATTTATCCTCCAGGCACGTATGCAGGTAGGCCAGTGTTAGACCAGAACATCAAATTAACGCTGTTTGCCTTTGTAGCATTGCAGAATGACCAGTCGGAAAGAAAAATGTTTAAACAGCAAACCAACAGTGAACACCGGTCCAAGTCATAATCGTAACTATTTAAAAAAAATACTGGTAAAACATTAAGTAGACGGAGCTACCATTACTACTTCTTGAAGTTCTTTTGCACAACGCAAGTGACAGTTTGAAATATGGGAAGTATTTCTGTTGCACCTTAGTATTCTTCACAATAAACTGGCGCAGGGTTTGTTTTTTTAAATGTTACAATCACGGTGAATTTAGGATAGGTGTCTAGGGGTAGATTCACTCCTATTTAGTTATAACACAAAAATAAGTCGTACGCAAAACCGTCAAATAAAAACAGAGGTTTGTAAATACTAACCTAAATTTATTTACTGGGAATGTACTGGGGACAAGAGCCTACAAAGGCAAAAACAAAAATAGTAATACACGGACAAAAAGGGGGTGAAAGTAAAAACATAGGCTATAACCAACAGGAAATGTATTTTGAATTAAAAATTAGAAGATTATGTAAAGTCTGGCCAGTGAGAACAAACACAATAAAAACCTGAATAAAAAGTTGAATACAGCAAGTAAAATCGTTGCCGGTATGTTCCTTTATCCCGGGAGAAATGCTCAGCGAAGTCTTACTCTGTCAGAGGCTGGAATTATTCTAACTAAACTGCGAGAGACCCCAGCGTCACCTGACCAAATAGTAGTAGTCTCAAATCAAACGACAAGGCCAAAAAGGGGCTGAGGGAACAACAAAGATTGGGCCGTGCAAGATAGTATTCAAAATGACCCAGATCAACAGGCAAGGAAAAATTCACTCTTAGTTCACAGAGGAGACACGAAGTCTGCTCCCAAGGCCAAGTTGAAAAGGGGGCCTTAGGAAGTAACAAAAGCAGTAAAAATTCTCAGATATTGCTGAAAATATTTCGTTCAGAAATTCTCAAGAGTTCTTTCAAATAGACACTGAGTAATTTAGACGTCTATTTCTCATGCCTGTATTATACATGTTGCTCAGGTGTTCACAAGAAAAATTTCCTTGGCGCAGTAGTTAAAGAGCTGCATTGCAACATCGAAGTAAGTTAGTTCGAAACTTAGTCGCGCTATTACGTTCTCTTTCGAACTAATTACTTCAGAAAATTATAACCTCCTTATCTGTCTCAGCTATGTGTTAAATAGTCCCACTAAATTTCTAACCAAGTCAGCTGGGGCTATAGAATATGCCGACTGCATCTCAGCAGAGGGATAAGTCTCCCCCAACAGCAACTAGTCTCATAGATATGACATTAAACTTTTTAGTTGTGCGATAAGAGTTTCGGACATTCTCGATCTCTTCAGGCATTCGAATTTTTTTATTATTCGTTGATTTTGTTTTATTATTCGTTGTTTTTGTCATTTAGTAGGTTGTTTTGATTTGGTTTAATTCTAGTTTGTGTCTATTATTGTCTCATTGTCCGTGAAAATCATTGGTTGTTTTGTTAAGAAATATTTCCGTTCTTTCTCTTCTTTTCTTCTGTAGATGTAAATGTGTGTTTTTTATTAATATGTTTGTTTCGGTTTCGGTTGTTTGGGTTTCATGGCATATCAACCTTTCTAGGTTATTTAACGCCAAATCCATTTTTATGTAAATAAACAGTTCTGTTTTAAAGAATTCAGTTAAGCATAAGCATGCAGTTTAAATGTAAGTAGAGTTTATTTGTGAAAAACATTTCTATTTCAAGCTATTCAGTTTAGTCAAACAGTTCTAATTCACCTAATTCAGTTTAGTATGAGTACAGATTTTGTTTACACACATTTAAATGTCAAAGCAGTTCTATATTAAACAATTCAGTTTCGTGTAAATACAGTTTCAATGTCAAAAAACTATTCCATTTCAATTAATTCAGTTTAGCATAAGCACGCAGTCTAAATGTAAGTACTGTTTAATTGTCAAAAACATTTCTATTTCAAACTATTCTGTTTAGTCAACAATTCAGTTTAGCATAAACATTCCGTCAGTTCTATTTAACCCATAGATAGAGCCCTATCAAGTGCTACCACTCCGGGCCAGAGTGGACCTGGGAGCAATGGCAATGAAGTGGTTTTCGGCATTCCCCAAAGGTCCAGCATCACTGCAACTTAACCATCAGATTGTTTAGTGTCATATCCTGGACACCCCTTGAGGGGGTCTTACCACTCTGAAGAAGTGCAGTCGGTGTATACTACAGCCCCAGCAAACCGAGCAATAATATATTTGTATATATATATATATATATATACATATCAGGGGCGGAGACGGGACTAGTGCTACTCGTGCCCGGCACGACCAATAACTCGGTCAATGTTAATCAAAATGGATTAAAAATCATCCATTAATTTCAAGCAAACATACTTAGTCTGATCTCAATTAAATTACGTATCTATTCAAGTTTCGATAACTTAGTAGCCAAAAGTTCATAAATATATCTGGGAATAATACAACGATGCTGTTTTGAACGGAGGGTCTTTGTCCGGCCACCGTCAGATTCATTAAACATCCCATAAAATCGGCTATAATGTTGAACACGCGCAAATCCGTGCCGAGCACGAGACCCTTATAATAACAGTAATGTTAGAGAAATCCGCTTTTGGCTGTAGCCAATAGCAAGAGCAACCCAAACATCGTGCTCAAAAATCTTAGCACATTTTGACTGCTGATTGCTGACAGCTGTCTTGCGAAGAGGGAGAGGGACAGAGAGAGAGAGAGAGAGGGGGGATAGCAGATTATAGCCGTCCCGACGTCATCATCATCGCTATGGTAAATGTTGGTTAAACGGCGTGTTTTAATTCGTTTTTTCTCTAACAGATCTCTATTTCTTTAATGAATGTTGCATATATTACATTCTGTAACTAAAATTTGTTTATTTGAATACATTTTCAACAAATAATCTTTATTTGAAGCGAAATTGAAACTACTAGCTGTGTCTGTGTATATTGTCATCAGTTTCTTTATTCTAATAAACATATTTTTCTCGTCATAGTAATGAACATCTTCTCTTTTCTTCTATACTTTTGAAAGGAAAAAAAAATTATCTTATCTACTGTATTAACAAGACTACAAATTATATAGTATCTTGATTGTTTACAAAAAAAAAGCACCATGCAAGGTACGTTTGTCAATCTGTGCTATACAATGGAGAATCACGCAATAGCAACTATGATGACTTACTTTGGGTCCACGGACCACGGGTTGGGAACTGAAGTTGACAGAGGGCGGGGAGGGGGCACGAGTAGCAAAAATAGGCTAGAGTCGCCACTGATACATATATATATATATATTCTCCCTTTGAGTGAATGGTTGTCCTATAGATGCGTGTAATATTTGTATTTTTGAATATTTTTGGTAACCGGTGTGAGTGTGCGTTTGTGTGTGTGTGTGTGTGTGTGTGTGTGTGTACACTCATATATGTGTATGTATGTGTGTCCACTGATGTATACATATATTGTACACATATGTTCAAATAGATTTGGTGAATTTAACGTGTGAGAATGCATTTATACCATAAAAGATGAGTTGTTACCTCGTCGGTGACTGTATGTACTTGTATTCATGTGTGTGTGTATGTCTGTTTGTGCGCGCCTCAATGAACTTAGGTTTTGGTTAGTGTTGGTTTGAATCTATCTATGAAGTTTTTCTTTTATATGGAGTAATATATATATATATATATATATATATATATATATATACATATATATATATATATATATATATATATATATATAAGTATTATTTGGTCCAATTAAACCGGAGTTGGGAGTAATTCCATCAGGACAAGAAAACAATTCAAAAGTGAACATTTAAATTTTCCTGGTAAAGAGCTCAATGTAACAGACATTACAGAGCAATAATTTCATTAAAAAAAAATACAAACCGGTCACATTAGGATTATAAATTTATTTCCATCCTGTTATGTGTTTTTGATAAAATCAAAAAACACGAAAAAAAAAATTAACAATTATATTATCAAAAAAAAAAAATATATATATATATATATATATAAATTACTATACATATATATATATAAAGAAAGAGAGAAAGAAAAACTAGAAGAAGGAAATAATAAGAAAGTTTATATATATATATATATATATATGTATATTTAGGGCAGCATTTCTTCGTTAATGCAAATTTCGTTAAACATAATAGATATTTTATGTCTACATATTTTCTTCTGGATCCGTTCGAATTCCCGTATTACTTTTATCGTATTCGGGGGGATTGATTTATGTATTGTCGATAGTTGTATGTATCCCTAGTACTTTCTGCCCGACTTTGCGCCATCATCAGGGGAGGATCTATTACAAAAGTGATGTAACCTTTGTCTCTCACCGACAACACAACGTTATTAGAACATCAAAATAATAAACAAAAACTTCAGATTCTCGAAGCACTACATATTAGAAACATACAACCGACACTTAATAGAATTAATTTTCAAATCAGTGCTAATGTAATTAAATGTCTTTAACTACTGACACTAATTACAGAATCCCATTTAAAAGCAAACGCCATTATCTTCAACGGCAAAGACACCCTTACACAGTAGTAATATGCTAAAACAAAAGTTACATCACTTTTGTAATAGATCCTCCTCTGATGATGGCCCAAAGTCGGGCAGAAAGTACTAGGGATACATACAACTATCGACAATACATAAATCAATTCCCCCCGAATACGACAAAAGTAATACGGGAATTCGAACGGATCCAGAAGAAAATATGTCGACATAAAATGTCTCTTATGATTAATGAAATTTGCATATATATATATATATATATATATATATATATATATATATATCGGGAAAATGTCTAAATGAATAAACACCGATCTAAAAATTAATAAATCTTTATTTCATTTACTTAAGTGAAAAATTTGTTGAAAAACAGAAATTAGGAAGTATTTTTCTTTTAAGAAATGATAATATTTGCCAGAACATAAATATTTCAAAAGTGAATGTGTGTGACTTTCAAATCAAACATGAGGTCATATAATACACAATGTGTCAGCCTACCAACTAACACGACACTACCAACTACATCATGTACTTTTCTTGACTTTATCCGTTTCGGTCACGTAGCAAAATATTGCAACTTCTTTTTCATAAATAATAGGAAGAAGCTACGAAGTTATTTAATATCTAAGTCAAATCGAAATCTGTCGCACACAACTTTCACGAATAAACAAACAATTTCGCTTGTTCGTCTAAGTGTTCATGGTTTTTTTTCTTCGGAGATGGAATTTCCTTCAATAAAAAGTTCACGCGGTTAAATAACTTAGAGAAAGTATATTTACTTCTCTCAATTTATCTTTGTAATTGCAAGCAGAAAAAAAATCATAATGGATTTTTTTTTATTATGAAAGACATTAGAAGCAAATAAATAGAAATGTTTGGTTACGTAATTATGTCATTTATAAACTCTAAAAGAAAGAATCGGGATGTGGTTATAATGTGTTGAAATATGCGAAGAAAGGAATGGTTGATTGAAGTGAACCAAAAAGTTTATAGATGGGAAAAGGAAAGTGTAAATAGTTCAAAAGATCTTGGATGAAAAAAAAAAGAAAAAGCCAAAAAGAAAAAAAAGAAAGAAAGAAAAAAGAAAGAAAATCAACAATAAAAACCAATAGAAAGAAAGAAAGAAAGAAAGAAAGCAAGAAAGAAAGAAAGAAAGAAAGAAGGAAAGAAAGAAAGAAAATCAGCAATAAAAACCAATAGAAAGAAAGAAAGAAAGAAAGACAGAAAGAAAGAAAGAAACAGAGAAAATCAGCAATAAAAACCAATAGAAAGAAAGAAAGAAAGAAAGAAAGAAAGAAAGAAAGAAAGAAAGAAAATCAGCAATAAAAACCAATAGAAAGAAAGAAAGAAAGAAAGAAAGAAAGAAAGAAAGAAAATTCTGTAAGAATCCCAGGTCTTCTTTGATCTGAAGTAGAATTACCCGTTAGTCTTCTATCAATGGGTAAAATATTAAAAAAAATAATAATTAAAATAACATAAAAAAACAAAAAATAAATAAAATAAAATAAAGACGAAATAAAATAAATGAATGCAAAAATAAGAATCTCTCAGGAGACCTCTGGCAGAAAGCGCAATCCGTGCATGCTTGAAAAGATGGGCTTCCGGGCGCCAAAAAGAAACTCGACCTCAGATTCATTTACCACCTATACTTGTCGGGACGTCTAAGAATAAGTCAAATATAAATGAAGAAAGAAAATTCAATAAGAAGGAAAAAATAAAGAAAAATCTAAAAGAGAGAAAGAAAGAAAGAAAGTGGGGCAAAAGAACGCATAAAGAAACAAAGAGAGAGAGAGAGAGAGTTTAAGACCCTGGACAAAAGAAAGAAAGAAAGAAAGAAAGAAAGAAAGAAAGAAAGAAGTTGGAACTCCAGCCTCGTTATTACACTCCCTTTCGGATTAATACCCTTGGAAAGGTTATTACCCCACCCCCTTATTCTCCTAGCCATGGATTAAGTAGTATCACGGTTGTTCTACAATAATGGCTTACGCATTAAATACCCCATAAAGATTGATAAGCCATAAAAAGAAAAAAAGAAAGAAATATCTGGTGGACGCCGAGGAGAAAGTAAAAAAGAAAGAAAGAAAGAAAGAAAGAAAGAAACTGAACAGAAAATTAAACATGTTTTGTTATGATTTGTTTATTTTTATTTTTAATTTTTGTTCTTTTTTGTTTTCTTTTGTTTTGTTTTATTTTTTACCAAATCACAGAAACGAATTCTTAAATATTTGGTAAAATAGAACATTCATTAAAAACACATATCGAATAAAATGTTTTATTTTTTTTTATTTAGATCTGCTTGCTAAATTCAATCTTTTTATTTTATTTTTGCTTCCATAAATGTCCATTTTCTATCGCTTGTATATCGATTTCCAATTAAAAACTGCTAATTATTAATAACGCTCATTAATTAAATTCAGTTTCTATATTTATCAAGAAAGGCGCTAAATAGATTGCGGTCAGACCAGTACGCAAAGTTAAGCAAGAGTGAAATAAGCCAAGATGGAGTGTGATTAAAAGCAATGAAAATACAAATTAATTTAGACAAGAAAAATAATGAAAAGATAAACAGCACGGCGTCTTCTCAAAAGTTTGGTATTTTTAAAGGTATACAAGATTTGTCTTGAAAGAATCCAGCCAACAAATGTTTAAGAAAGAAATAGACTGTCACAATCTCCTTAATCTTATCCATGGTGTTACAACGACGAATTTTTGCCTCCGGGAAAATCATGAAGCTAACAGAACCCTAATCTTGATCTCAGCGAAGGTAATTTACATGATGTACTCTGTGAGAAGCTAACCCGTTCGGCACGGCTTAGAGTATGCTCACTGTATCCCAGGAATAATACTTGTGTCCTGGGAATGACAAAAAAAAAAAAACATTTGATAAGGAGGGTACGATTCGGGAAATCTGAGTAGTGTGGAGAACACCTTCATTACCATTAATCCTGGGTCTTCTCTGAAGAGAGTAGAATCACCCGTTAGTCTTTCTTCAATGGGGAAAATATATGGCGATAAAACAAAATAAATAAATAAAAAAATATCATAAAAACAAAAATAAAAATAGAATAAACACGAAATAAAATAAATAAATACAAAAATAACAATCTCCCAGAAGGCCTCTGGCAGAGAGCGCAATCCATGCATGCTTGAAAAGATGGGCTTCCTGGCGCCAAAAAAAAAAAAAACTCGACCTCAGAACCATTTACCACCTTGACTTAGAGGGATGGCTATTTTTTCTCTCGGCGGCCATTTACAGCTCACGTGTCTGCTACGGCCTCTTGGCCGAGCAGCACGTGATGTCTCCTTCGCGTGGCAGCATAAGTTGAAGACACCGACTGACCACAGACACACATAGAGGACAATCAAACACCCTATACTCCATACGTACGATTCCCAATTTGCTAAACTGATTCCTGAGATTTCACTAACGCCTCGACCGTGAAGCACGGCTTTATCTACTGGTTCAGGGAAACATTTCCACCATAAAATAGTCGTTAACCTTGGAAATAAAAATGGACTTTAAAAGTATTACGGTCCCTTTTCTTAGTCATAGATTTCTTTGCAGCTTCAACCAACAAAAGAAAAAAAAGATAGAAAGGGAATGAAGATAAAATGAAAAAGTCAGTTACCAATTTCATAATCTCTCAACGCACAACCCAAACATCTTGTATAACATAAATAGATTTGTTTAAAATAAAGCATTTAAATTTCAAACACACGATATTTGCCGCCATGATGACAATTGGAATTGCTTAGCTGCTGCTGCTGCTACAACTACTCAAAATAAGGCGCCTACGAAATCTTTACAGCAAAAAGACAGCAGATAATTGTATTGCGTTTTTTTTTTAAAGATAAGCAAAAAAGAAACAAAAGATTGGAATAAGACGTGAAGTATCTACTCTGATAGTTCCAAACCCTTGCTACTGAAATATTTTAACGCATTTTGTACGAGTAACGCTAAATGATAATTTCAGTAGAGTCGCTTTAAATGAGGACACTGTGACTCAGTAAAATACAGGCTGATTTAAATATAACTCCCAAATTTTAACATTTTCATAATTCATTTCTTAATTACTTTTTTTACAAGAAATGAATGTTAGACAAAATCCTAAAAGGAATTTACTTTTCAATCGCCCTGTACTTGTGGACTTCGACTTCAATACTCGGCGAAATGATATTAGTGCTTGTGAGCGTCAGTAAATATATCCCAATCTCAAGAAGGGACCGCTTAAGTCTTCTAGTGCCCACCTTATGGGTAATGTTTAGAACATGCAGATAGCATTTACTATAGAGGGGTAACCAAAAATAGAAATGCCATGGGAATGACACTAAACTGCAACAAATGATGAGGGTCTAGATTTATAGATTGTGGAGTACCCTTTCATTAATATTACTCCAAGTTCCACTTTATATTTGATAGAATCCATTCCAAAAAGAGACAACAACACAAAAAAGGTAAATATGAACTTTCAAGGAAAATGGTTCCCGAACCTCTTGGGATTAGATAACCCAAGAACGATCTCTCTTGAAAAGAAAAAAAGATAGTAAGTTACAGTCTTTTTGCAAAAATTTCTTTTTCGCTTTTTTTTTCTATCATTACCATCAATTTGTTTTAAAGATTTTATCGTCCAAATATTTTCCTTACTAGTCATACACTTCTGAAGCCCAACAAAGCGCTTAACTATTCTTGGCTTCGAGTATTGCTTCCAGCAGGTTCATAACGACTTAAAAACTTTTAGTTTATCGGTTGTCTCCGGTCTATATTTGAAGTCTGAAGCCTTAAGGTATATTCTCAAAGGAAGTAATCACATAGTGATGAATCTACAGGCTACGTTTAAAGACCTGAATCTTCATGTAAACCCCAAAGTAAGTAATCAAAAGGGCATAGATCTGAGGCAAATGCTTAAAGAATTGAGTATTCAGTTATTCCCAGTACAAGTAATTACAAAGGCATTGATCTGCCGTCTACGTTTAAGGGATTTAGTCGTCAGGTATTCCCAGTGAAAGTAATCACAAAGGCACAGATCTGCCGTCTACGTTTAAAGGATTTAGTCGTCATGTATCTCCAGAGCAAGTAATCAAAAGGGCACAGATCTGTCGTTTACGTTTAAGGGATTTAGTCGTCAGGTATTCCCAGAGCAAGTAATCAAAAGGGCACAGATCTGCCGTCGTCAGGTATTCCCAGAGCAAGTAATCAAAAGGGCACAGATCTGCCGTCTACGTTTAAGGGATTTAGTCGTCAGGTATTCCCAGAGCAAGTAATCAAAAGGGCACAGATCTGTCGTTTACGTTTAAGGGATTTAGTCGTCAGGTATTCCCAGAGCAAGTAATCAAAAGGGCACAGATCTGCCGTCGTCAGGTATTCCCAGAGCAATTAACCAAAAGGGCACAGATCTGCCGTCGTCAGGTATTCCCAGAGCAAGTAATCAAAAGGGCACAGATCTGCCGTCTACGTTTAAGGGATTTAGTCGTCAGGTATCTCCAGAGCAAGTAATCATAAGAGTATAGATCTGCGTTCAGTGTTTAAAGGTCTGAGTTTCATGTAACCCCGGAGGAAGTAATTACAAGTGTGATGGATTTGTGGCCTACGTTTAAACACTCGAGCCTTCATGTATCCTCATTGGAAGTAAGCACAAGGGCAACGACGTTTGGCCTACATTTAAGGCATTGAGTCCTTAGGTATCCCCTGAGCAAGTGATCACAAGGGCTTAGATCTGTGGCCTACATTTAAGTACGTGATTCGCCAGGTATCCCCGAAGCAAGTAATCATTAGGGCGTAGATCTACCACCAATATTTAGGGACTTGAGTCGTCAGGTATCCCCAGAACAAGTAAATACAAGGGCACAGATCTGCTGCCTACATTCAAGGACATGAATCTACAGGTATACCCAGAACAAGTTATCGCAAGGGCATAGATCTGCCCACGAGATTTATGGACTTGATTCGTCAGGTATCCCCATGGCAAATAATCAAAAGAGCTTAGATCTGTAGCTAACATTCAAGGACTTAAGTCGTCAGGTATCCCTAGGGCAAGTAATCACAAGGGCATAGATCTGATGTCTACATTCAAGGACTTGAGCTGTTAGGTATCCCTTGAGCAAGTTATCAGAATTGCTTAGATCTGCAGCCCACGTTTAAAGATATAAACTTTCAGGTATCCCCAAAGGAAGTAAACAGGGATGGATTTGTGTCCTATGTTTAAACACTCCGGCCTTCATGTATGCTCATAGGAAGTAATCACAAGGGAACTGCTCTGTGGCCGATATTTACACACTAAAGCCTTCTCGTGTGCCATAAACAAGTAATTGTGAGGTGCCCGTGGTGTAATGGTTATCGTCGTAGGAAATGGACACGGTGACGCGAGTTCAAATCCTAGACGTGACTGATTGCATTTCACATAGCACTAATACCCTTGGGAAAGGTATGAATCCAATTATTCTCCCTCCAGCTATGGGTAAATAGTAGAGCAGACTAGGTTCTTCAGCCTTGGTGAGGCAACTAGTCTAGGAGAAAGAAAACTCTGAATTCAAACCTGTTAAACTCCGCTTAAAAATTGACCTTGTGTCATATCCTGCTCGAGCGGAGGGGTTGGTAAATATGATAAGCAAGTAATTACAAGATTGATAGATCTGCGGCCTGCGTTTAACGACTTGGTTTTCAGGTATTCCCAAAAGGTATAAACACAAAAGCGATAGATCTGCTGCTCACGTTTGTATCTTATGATCCCAGAAAACTTTATAGGTCTCATTTTCTAGGACGGATTCTGGTTGATGTATAAACCATTTTATGGTATCGTAGAATTTCTATCTCTTGCTCAATTCCCAATGGAACACCATTCCCACCCTGTCGTGTATATTTTTATTATTGATACTTTTCCGTCCATTTTTTTTTAACTGACTTACTTTCTCTTTTACGCTGATTATTTTCAAGGCTTTTAGCACGATCCGTTCTCTCTCTCTCTCTCTCTCTCTCTCTCTCTCTCTCTCTCTCTCTCAAGTCTGTCCATACAGAATGGCTTCTTTAGTCGATGGGAAATTGGATTGTAGGTTTGAGGAGCGATGTCAATTATGATGTTTCCTCCGTTCGGATTCCTGTTCCACCAAAAGAAAAAACGCACTAAATTGATTCTTCCGAAATTAATTGGAATGGTAAGAGAAGAATTTCTTCTGCAAAGAAGAATCAATCGCCATAAATATGTTTTCTTCTGTGTACGAGTGAATATCTATACATAAATATATGTGTGTTTGAGTGTATGTGTGCGTGTATGTATCGGTGTATGAGTGTGTGTGTTGGTGAGTGCGCAGATGTGTATGAGATTGACACTGTGTTTCCGTGTATGAAAATGTAAAGGGTACTGGTATGTATGTATTTTAATTGTAAAGATATATTTATATATACAGATGAAAAGAATATATATATATATATATGTGTGTGTGTGTGTGTGTGTGTGTATGTTTGTGGTAAATGTATTAGAGAATTTGTGTGCGTGTGTGTGTGAGTGTGTAAGATTATCACTCTATTAGGAATAATATCAAAGAAAGGGAACAAGCTAGAGAGGAAAATATAACAAAGAAAAGGGAAAAGAAATCACGAATGGAAAAAAAAAATAATTAATAAAAATTAAAAGTAATGTTTACAAAAAAAAAATAACTGAAAGAAAGAAAGAAAGAAAGAAAGAATTAGGAAGGGGCATGAAAGAAAGAAAGAAAGAATTAGAAAGGGGCATGGAAAGAAAGAAAGAAAGAAAGAAAGGCGCACGAAAAGAAAGAAATAAAGAAAGAAAGAATTAGAAAGGAGCATGAAAAGAAAGAAAGAAAGAAAGAAAGAAAGAAAGAAAGAAAGAAAGAAAGAAAGGCGCATGAAAAGAAAGAAAGAAAGAAAGAAAGAAAGAAGGAAGGAAAAAAAGGCACACGAAAAGAAAGAAAGAAAGAAAGAAAGAATTAGGAGGGAGCATGAAAAGAAAGAAAGAAAGAAAGAAAGAAAGAATTAGAAAGGAGCATGAAAAGAAAGAAAGAAAGAAAGAATTAGAAAGGGGCATGAAAAGAGAAAGAAAGAAAGAAAGAAAGAAAGAAAGAAAGAAAGAAAGGCACGCGAAAACAAAGAAAGAAAGAAACAAAGAATTTGGAAGGAGAAAGAAAGAAAGAAAGAAAGAAAAAAAGAAAGAAAGAAAGAAAGAAAGAAAATTGACTGTTTTGGAAATCGAAGTGAGAGGAAGAAAACGAAAGAAAGAGAAAGGAATGTAAGAAAGAAAACTGAAATAAGATGAAAATTAACCCAGAAAAAAAACAAAGACTTGGAAGTATACAAGAAAAATGAAGAAAAGTGAACAAAGAAAACTGAATTATAAGGAGAAGCAAGATCAATGAAGAAGAAGAAGAAGAAGAAGAAGAAGAAGACCACCAACAACAACTACAACAACAACTTCAGCAACAGCAAAAACAACAACAACAACAACAACAACAACAATAGTTGGTGAAGTCTACCAGATTATTTACTTTGCGTATAGAATTGGATTTTTACTAGGTACTCTACACATCGGACGTTTTGTCGCACAAGGCCGTACATACGAACTAATTTAGATAGGATAGATACATACATACATACAAACTGAAGTAAACAGATAGCTAGCTAGCTAGATAAATAGATGCTAATTTGATCGCTAAGAATTACGTTTTTACATTTGAATATAAATATATATTAAACCAAACTAAACTACAATGTATATACATATATATATATATATGTGTGTGTGTGTGTGTGAGTAAACTTGGTGACCATAGTCTAGGGCGACTCGAAGGCTTTTTTTTAAATAGCTACTACACCAAGGTGTTAGGGAGGGCACTACTCTTTTCCCTGGATTGTTCCACAAACCTTTGATCCGTATCTCATAATGATGAGTGTTAAACAAGAATTAGCAAGTACCATTTTTTGAGTCTTTGAGGTGACTACACCAGGGATTAAACCTAGGTCTCCCGGGCCATTGGGGAACACTCTACCAACTTGGAAATTACACACGCACACAAACACACACACACAAACATATATATATATACAGGGTGGAACGATAAAATTGTTGTCCTAAAGAAAACAACACTACAGCTTTATTTTAAAACTTTTATTGAAAAAATCAATTTAGGTAACTTGATTATGTAGTAGAGCTGATATCTATTCAATGTAGCCACCTTCAGCCTCAATCACCGCCTCGATACGGATCCGGAACTGGGAGTATGCCTTTTCCTCAAGCGCCGGCGGCAGCTCGGCGGATGGCGGCGATCAAGCTGGCTTTGGTGTTGTGGGAGGTCATGTTGGTGATGTTCTCGACGTATGACCCAACGAAGTAGTCCAGTTGGTTCAGGTCGAGGGAGAAGGGTTGCAGTGAGAGAAGGGTACAAAGTCGTAGCACTCCTTCAGAAGCCAAGCCTGGGTCTCTTTGAACTTGTGGGCCGGCGCCGAGTCCTGCTGCCACACACAGGGTCTTCCACCAGCCACCTGATTGCACCAGTGGATCACCACACTCTTCAGTACATCCAGGTACATTTTAGTGTTGACTTTCAAGCCGACTTTAAAGGTGTGAGTTGGCATGGTGTGGCCCTCACTTGAAATCAAACCATAACCGTAGCCGGAAACTTTGTTTTCATCACCCTGGGCACGTCCCTGTTATTCTTGGCAATCCAGATTAGTATTTTGAGGGTGCTGGCAATGGTCCTGTTGTCATAACTTGAATCGGTAGAGACCATGAGCTGTACAGCGGCGCATCTCCGATCTCACTCATTGAACATTGTGTCACTTTCAAACATGATAGACGGCTCCTATCGCTCTTGGGATTTGAACACAACAGGCCAACTAGTAGATGGTCAGCAACAAAAAAAAAGAAAACTGGTTTTCATTAAACGGAAATGGAATCATGTCTTCTTTTCTAGGGCGACAATTTTCTCGTTCCACCCTGTAGAAGGCTCCTATCGCTCTTGTGATTTGTGCACAACTGGCCAACTAGTAGATGGTCTGCAACAAAAAAAGAAAACCACTTTTCATTAAACGGAAATGGAATCATGTCGTCTTTTTTAGGGCGACAATGTTATCGTTCCACCCTATATATATATATATATATATATATAGTTTGGTTCATTTAACGCCATGTAAACTCTTCATGGGTTGTGTAAAACCAAAATTTATTTCACTCCTAAATGTTTGATCATAATCAGGATTTTTTTAATCACACATTTTTATTTGGCTATAATGAAAATTTCATTGCACGTAGCTTAAAGGCATCAAGTAGTTTATAGAAAAAAAATCTTTTTTTTCTGTAATATTATTTCAATTTTTTCTATCCAACGCTAATAATTTTCAAGCAGAATTATAAGATCCACAGATGGGCTCTTAACTACTTCTACCCATCGAGGTTAGCGTGGACTAGGGAATAAGGACACCCTCAAGAGTTCTAGAACTGGAGCGGTTTAGTGTTATACCCAGGAAATCCCTTTTAATAGGGTTTAACCCCTCCGCAGAGGACCCAGTCAGCGTATCGTCAACTCCACAGACAAGTAGTAGTAGTAGTTTTGGTTTTGGTTTGGTTTTATGGCATATCAACCATTGTAGGTTATTTAATGCCAGATTGATTATATCCATAAAATCAGTTCTATTTCAAACAATTCAGTTTAGCATAAGTACACAAGTTTCAGTGTCAAAAAACAGTTAATTTCAAATAATTCAGCTTAGCATAAGTACACACTTTCAATGCCAAAAACAGTTCTATTTCAAATAATTCTGTTTAGAATAAGTACTTAGTTTAGTTATATTTAACCCTTAGATAGGACCCTATTAGGTGCTACCACTCCGGGACAGAGTTAACCTGGGAGTTATGGCGGTAAAGAGCCACTCCGCATTCCCCAAAGCTCCAGCATTACTTGAACCTCCCCAGCAGATTGTTTAGTGTCATATCAGGACACACAGCCCCAGCCAACTAGGCAAATTAGTAGTTGTAGGATCTATCAGCAATGATGCAAAATGAAACCTTGTCCATTATTTGACCTATATTTAATCATCATCATCATCATCATGTCGTGCCGCAATCATAGATTTCCCTAACTCTCTCTCTCTCTCTCTCTTGTCATTCGTCGCTACCGTCTATCGCTTCCAGTAGGTCTTCTAGACTACATCCTGTGTCCGTAAAGAGCTGTTGTAAATAAGTTCTTGATGGTTGTTTAACACTCGCTCTTCCGTTTTAAGGGATCCATAGCAGAACATCGCTCATGAGTTCGTCCTTTTCATCATCATCATCATCATCATGTCACACCACCAGCAGGGATCTCCCTGACCTCCCACGCCACCCTTCTCTATCGTCCATCGCTTCCAGTAGGTATTCATGGCTACATCCTTTATCGGCACAGAGCAGTTGTATGTAGTTTCTAGCAGGTCGTCCTGCCCTTGCTCGTCCATGTGAAGGGGTCCACAGGAGTACGTAACTAAATAAGTTCGTCCATACTTCTCCTGCAGTGTCCTGCATGCCTGGTTCGTTTAACTTGGATAGTTTTCATGATGGGTGGTAAATGGCCGTACAGCGGCTGCTTTGTGGGGTGCTCTCTCCAGGACTTGTTCAGTATGACTCGCAGCATTCTTGTGTAGTTGCTGCCAAGCTTTTTCTACATACATTTAGTTAGCATCAATATAGTGCATCCTTACAGCAGTATCGATACATCCTTTTAATAAATATTAAATTATAAAGTCAGTTTATTCTTCGTCCTTACAACACGGCGAAAAAGTAGTTGTAGCAGTAGTTGTTAAAGATATGGACATTGATGGAAAATGAAATTACTTTTTACCTCTTTTTGATTCAGTCAACTTAAGTAAATATTTATGTCCCTTGTATTGTAATTGCTTTCGAGTGAATCCCAAAATTGTAGAGAAAATTGCTTGGCTACCCAGATGGACATGAAATTATAGATATCTGTCACGAGCGGATAATTATCGAAGAAAAGCTATAGTTAGCCATGAAGGCATCTTAATAATTATCTTGACCACATGCAAATGTCAAAAGGGAAGCAATCTAGTTTTAGTGAAACAAACCAATCATATAAGCTAAATTCAGACGTGCGTGGTCAGTCTAGAAATATTTAAATAGATAGATAGATAGATAGATATTTATTAACAAACTGAGATAGATAGATAGATATTTATGACGCTTTTTTGGCCAACATTTTTTGTTTGCTTTTTTAGTTTAGGGTTTTAGTTTTGTTTTTCTTGTTTTCTTTCGGTTGTTAGTTTGTTTTTATCCTGTCATTTTAAATGCTCTAATTTGTCTTTCTTCTCTTCATAATCTTTTCTGTCAGCTATTTGTGTGATCGTTTTTTTTCTTTTTCGTTTCTTTTCTTTTCTTTTATCTCTCTCTCTCTCTCTCTCTCTCTCTCTCTCTCTCTCTCTCTCTCTCTCTCTCTCCTTGCCCAACAACATTTCCTCCTGACTTTTATTTGTCAGAAGACTTAAAACTTTTCAGCTAGAGGCGAAAATGGACTGAAAAACAGACTCCGCGTTCTTCTCCGCCGGTGTTTCATTTGAAGCTTTTAGTTTTTCCATAAATATTTATTGGAATCTATGTTCGTTTTCGTCAAGGCAATCTAACATGTCTGATGCAGAAAATGTCGTTGTCCAATGTTTAATGCTTTCCTTTCTTAGTACAAGATGCTTGCATTTCGACAGTCAGTTTCTCTCGCAATGTAAAGGGCACATTTATCGTTCATGTTTTGTTTTTGCATTTGTCTTTTCTTTTTTCTGGTCTGTTTTTTTTTTTTTTTTGTGTCGATGTTGTTGTTGTCGCTGTTGCTTCCTACTTTTTATATGCGTCAATAAAAAAAAAGGCATTTCATCTAATTTGCTTTTTATAAACAAGACTATGCAACGTGCACATTCAGTCAGTTCTTGTTAGTGCGATCCATTATGGTTTTTATGGTCATGGTTTAGAAGTGAAGGATTCTATTTGAGAATTTGGATGAGTAAAAATAAAGCTCAGAGCGAACACTGACTTCATAAAATTATCATTCAGTTACAGGTAGATAAATCGAAAGAGAGAGAGAGAGAGAGAAAGAGAGAGAAAGAAGGGACCACACAAAAGTATCGTTTAATTCTCGAATGAACGTGAAATTATTTTCTCAGAGAACTATAAACATAGATAGATAGAGAGATAAATAGATAGATAGGGAATTAGATTAAGGAATTAATTTTCTTTTCTCCTGTTTTTCATCAAACGTCCATCGCTAATTTAAGAGACACTCTTCATGAATTTAAAGTCCTGAAGAAGGTTATTATAACCGAAACGTTCAACGTCGACTTACATAATAAATCATTTAAAATTGGATTATTTTGTTTTATCTACTTTTCTTCATATATAGCTAGATAGACATGAACATATTTTGATAGATAGTTAAATAGATAGATTGAGAAGTTCTCAGAAGTTAGATTAGTGACCAAATAGATAGATAGATTGTGCTGCGTTCTGGTGAGTGAACGCTTGTAATATTAAATAAAAGACAAACCACGATATGAGAGGAAATAGAGATATATTCTCAGGAAAAAGTATATACAATAGAGAGACTATTATTAGACAAGAACATAGGATTAGTGAATACTGAATAAAGATATAGTCGAACGATAGTATTGGCTTCCGTTATTACGGTGGCAAGTAAGCTGATCTAATGACATCTCCAGTCTCCAACGCTCTAATACTATTCCTATAAGAAGCTGCTCTTCACCTTCTAGTCTGCCTTGATATTAGTAGCTACTGCTATATATATCAGATGGGCTAGTTCAGTGTGTGGAAAAAGGTGGATGATACTATTTACCAACCCCTCCGCTCGGGCAGGATATGACACAAGGTCAATTTTTAAGCGGAGTTTAACAGGTTTGAATTCAGAGTTTTCCTTCTCCTAGACTAGTTGCCTAACCAAGGCTGAAGAACCTAGTCTGTCCTACTATTTACCCATAGCTGGAGGGAGAATAATTGGATTCATACCTTTCCCAAGGGTATTAGTGCTATGTGAAATGCAATCAGTCTCGTCCAGGATTTGAACTCGTGTCGCCGTGTCCAATTCCTACGACGATAACGACTACACCACGGGCACCTCCCTAAACACCACGGGCACCTCCCCCAAAAAAAGGTGGATGATACCCAATAGATAGATAGATAGACAGACAGATAGATAGATAGATTTTGGTAATTTGTTCTTGTTGTCATTTATGTAATTTCTGGAATAATCTGTTAATAAATGTGGATCTTTTGAACCAGACTTCTTATATCCCAACATGCCGATGTACCCTACAATTAACTATTTTCTTGAATGTAACCTTTACTTGGTGTATTTCAGCCTTTTAGTTTCAAGGAACTTCGATAATCTAGGTTTTAAGAGACGGTTGGTACCTTGACATATATTTTGGGGAGCGTGCTATTTGGACGATTTATAGATTAAAAATAATTTCCCCCAGCGACAAAGGAAACCAACGCATAGATTTTTATATCCTTCTTACAGGTTTGAAGTCTGGACTACGTGCTTACAAGAACTATCGATAAAACCAAAGAAAACGGTTTCAACCTAACAAAAGAAAGAAGTAGAAGGTACCCCGCAAAAACAATTATCGACGCGGACGACGCTGATGATATAGCGCTTCTGGCAAATGCACTCGCCCAAGCCAAAAACCTGCTACATAGTCTGGAACGAGCCGTTGCGGGCATTGGCCTCCATATCAATGCACACAAGACGGAATATATGTGCTTTAACTAAACAGGTAACGTCTCCACATTTAACGGTAGCTCTCTGAAACTAGTTGACAAGTTCACCCTCCTAGTGACCAGTGTCTCATCAGCCGAGACAAACATCGACACGCGACTAGCAAAGTCGTGGACAGCTAATGATAGGTTATCGGTCATATTGAAGTCAAACCTGGCAGATAAAATGAAGCACAGTTTCTTCCAAGCAGCGGTCGTGTCGATACGGCTATATAGATGAACTACGTGGACGCTAACTAAACGTATGGAGAAAATCTTAACGGCAATTACACAAGAATGCTGGAAGCAATATTGAACTAGTCCTGGAGACAGCACCCCACAAAGCAACTGCTGTAGGGATACCTACCACCCATCACGAAAACTATCAAAATTTGACGAACCAGACATTCGGGACACTGATGGAGAAGTAGGAACGAACTCATAAACGATGTATTCCTGTGGACCCCTTCACATAGACGAGCAAAGGCAGGACGACCAGCACGAACCTACATACAACAGCTCTGTGCCGAAACGGGATGTAGCTCTGATGACCGATCAGAAGAAATGGATGGTAGGGAGGGGTGGCGAGAGAGGGTCAGAGGTATCCGTACTGATAGCGCGACATGATGATGACGGTGACGGGTTTGAATAATAGAGAATTTGAAATTTAAAAAAAATATCGGCGACTAATTATTTAAGGAACGAAGTTTAAAAATCTCATGCTATTTAACCACAATATAGCAAAAATAAAAATAAAAATACCAGGATTTAAAATCAACATAAGAAACCTTAGTTTCCTGTATATGGCTAGCGATAGGACTCAATGGAACATTTCTTTTATGTCATTTTTTTTATTGTTCACTACTGGTTTCGGCTTTACGTCATTGACTGGAGAAAGGTTTTTGGGAAGAAAGATTGGTTGCTTTTGTTTTTGTTTTTTTCTTTTTTCTTTTTTGCTTCGGTTTTGTTTGTGTATTTTTTTTTTTTTTTCGGAAAGCTTTTTAAAAAGTTTTATGAGTTGATATGCTTTAAGTGAATCTACGAAAAATGAATGGGTAGCATTGAATGAAAATTATCCTCAGATATCCAAGTGTCTTCAACTGACATATACATATTCTATACTATAGTAGACACCTGACACTCCAATTGTGAGATATATGTTAAACATGGGCAGAGGGTGTTTCGAATTAGCTGTGATTGTTTGATCAGGTATTTATCGATTTCAATGTTCATGCGTAATCTCAAGAAGGTCCATCTTATGTAAAACCTTTGTTTTGGATATCATTTAGCTTGATCTTAAAACAATTTTGGGTCATTGTTAAAAGATGTTTGATCCATTTATCTTTGCGTGCTCATATATATATATATATATATACATGTACATATACATATACACTCACACATGCACACACACACACACACACGCCAACTGTCCAGGAGACCGGGGTTCAATCCCAAGTCGAGTCATGCCAAAGAATTAAAAATGGTACTTGATGCCTCCTTGCTTAACACTCAGTATTATAAGGTACGGATCAAGGATAAAGTGGAATAATTCAGGGAATGGAGTAGCGCCTTGATACAGTAGCTATTGAAAAAGGAGCATTCGGGTAGCCCTCGACTACTGTCGCCAAGCTGTCTTTTTTTATTCAGGCTCGTAGAGGCAGACCCATTTTAAGCCCATTTGGAAAATTGGAAAAACGGTGACTTTGGCATTAAATATATCAGGAATGTTGATATGATATTAAATAAAGAAACAAACCAAACCAATTTTTATGTGTCAAAATAAATACCGGTAAAAGAAAAATATCAGGGCCTTTTTTTATTAAAAAGCTACTTAGATAGATAGATAGATAGATAGATAGATAGATAGATAGATAGATAGATAGAATTTAGCAGCTTTTGAATCAGATTATAAAAGAAAACCATACCTCCAAAAATTACCATAGAGATGATTAATTTCTATGATCATAAGCGTTTAGGAAAAAACCACGAACATATCTTTTATTATTTGGAGGACGCTGATCCAAAGAAACAAGCAAGAAAGTTATATGTTAAAAAGCATAAGATAATAAGAAAGGAAAATTTCATGATCTTTAAGCAAACTTGTATAAATAATAAGTCGCTGCCAAAATATTCACTATATATATATATATATATATATATATTTGTGTGTGTATGTGTACGTGCGTGCAACAATCTTACATGAAAACAAGTCTTATTGGATGTGACTGACTAAAACGCCTTATTTAGTGATTTACTTAGTTTTTTGCTTTGATATGACACAAGGCTTAAGGAATAGGGCACACAATGAGACTTGAACTTGTTCATGACGGTTTGCTAGTCTAGCTTGCTAACCATTAAACCACCGAGATACCAACTTTTTTATTTATTTATCTCCTTGGTCCCTTACGAGGAAAGATATCTAATTGAAGTGGCCAAATCGTGGCTCACGATCGACACGCTGCCCTTTAACCTTTAATAGGCGGTTCGTTTAAAATTCTAGAGAAATCGAATATTCTTGAAATTTCGAACACCACTCCAGAACAAGGAATGTGCAACTTGTTGTGATATATATATATAGATAGATAGATTATATATATACATATATATATATATAGTCATCCACAGAGAGATCTGTTTCGTTCTATCAGAACTCATCAGTGTGGCTAGACATATTAGCTTCCCGTAGCTGGGATCGAAACCCGGTTGACTCAAACGCCAATCCAAGTTTCTAATCTTTCAGCCACGAGGAGCTAGTAGCATCGATGTAAATTTTAAACGCTTATGAATCACAATTACTATTGTTTACACACATCCGTTTACCGGCTACCGAGACCTCAATTCATTTATGAAGAGACTTGCAATAAACGCTAATGGCAACACGTTTATTTCATTCGCCGGAGAACTCAACCCTACGGGGGTAAAGGAGTCTCTCTCTCTCTCTCTCTCTATATATATATATATATATATATAATTACGTTGGCCACACTACAACAAAATTATCAAGGAGCCTCACTCTACATCTAAAAGATTCTAGCTCCGTATATCAACATTTAAAAAAGCATAATTATCTTACTGCAACATATTAAAATATTTCAGTTAATGATACAAAAAACGTTCATACTGACAATAATATATAAAAACATTAAAGTCCTAGAAATATTGTATCTAAAATTTAGACCACCCACTATTGATAGAATTAACCTTGAAACTAGAGATGATATTTTAAAATGTTCAAAATAGATAAAACAATCTATATTCCAAAATTCTTACAAAGGGTAAATAGAACAAACTTTATTTTACTTCACGAAATAGAAATATTTAAAATAAACTACCTCTATGTTCTCACGTTGGTGATATAAACATGCCTCAGTTTGGTGATAAAAACAAAAACAAAGTAATTATTTAATTTAAATATCAAATAGTATGAATTATGAAATAAATATACATATTACTTTGATAATGATTTTGATAAAACTGAAAGTACTCGGCCTACCATAAATTGTTCCTTTGGAGAAATCATAAACGAATTTAAAGATCGAAACATCAAAAAGATATTAGGACACTTGAAGGAAAAAAGAAAAAAATCAAAATAACAAGGATTCGATTTTATTCAACCAAACCTGTTTGAATATATATATATATATATATATATATATATCAAAAGAGTGTTGGTTGTCACTAAATCACTTTGTGGGTATGTGTCGAACCAAGTGCAATATAATATGGAGAGTGCTCAATATCTAGGATAGAGCTATTATATAATAATAATAATAATAATAATAATAATAATGATTAATAAATATATATTAGATATATATATATATTTATTTCATGGAATATAGACTGCGACCCAAGCTTTAATGGATTTTTTTGCAAAATAACAATCATCAGGCAGTTAAGAAGATGTAATGAATCGAAATTGCCTGATGATTGTTGTTTTGCAAAAAACTCCATTAAACCCAGGGTCGCAGTCTATATTCCATGAATTAAATATATACATATCTAATATATATATATATATATATATATATATATATATATATATATATTGCAAGTGTATAGTTGTCACTATCTCATCTGGTGGGTTTATGGCCGACTAAATACGGTGTCATTTAGAGAGAGCTCAATATTTTTGATAGAGTAAGCATATAATTTTAAATATATATATAATAATTCTTATATATACGACAATCATCAAGCCGAGAAAGAAAGATCTTTCTCCACCGGATGATTGTCGCATAAACACGGCGTAAAACCAGTGGTCGCAGATTAGCTTATATGCAATTAAATATATATAAAAAGAATTATATATACCTATATATATATATATATATGTGTGTGTGTGTGTGTGTGTGTGATTACTGAAACTAATGCAGGAAGTTTTTAAACTACCTGCATGAATAAGTATCATTGTATTTAACATGTAACTCTTAAAATTTATTGAGAAGTTTTCGTAACGAAATGTGTATTTAGCAATAAAAATGAATGAGTCATTTTTTTCTGCCCTGCGGTTGTCAAACCTCTTAGCTTTATCTTTTGTGGCTCTTACGTTAAGCAAATATGGCCACCCTTATTATATAAGGATTAACGAAATGTAAGAAATCTTTCCTTTTTTATCTTTTTTTATTTATCTTTTTATTTATTTATGTTTTCGAAAATTGCCAAAAGCGTCTCTACCCATATGAATATACGCTGGAGTGTTCTTTCACACCCTTCAGGAGGAGAAACAAAGAGAGAGATAGAGAGAGTATAAGTGTGTGTGTGTGTGTGTGTGTGTGTGTGTGTGTGTGTGTGTGTTCGTGCGCGCAAGCGCATGTTTTGCTAGACATTTTTTCTTTTAGTTAACAGACAACTTAAGTGTATTCTTTCTTATGTATACATTTTTTTTGGCGATGGTGGAAATAAGAATTAAAAATCAATTTGCTGAGTGGGGGTGCCCTCGTGGTATAAGGGTTAAAGCGATGAACTTCGGAATCGTAGTACGCGAGTTCGTACTCCACTCGCGCTATTACGTTCACTTTCGGGCAAATACCCTTGGGAAAGGTATGAACCCCTTTATCTTCCCAGCTACCACTACTGTTCTTCTAGGAGAATAGCATTGGCATTAAATAACCTACAAAGGTTGATATGCCATTAAACAAAGAACACAACCAAACCAACCATCAATTTGCTGACATGTTTATTAGCTGATTTTTATAGGCCTAATGAGAAACAAAATATGAAAGGTCAAATTCAATTGAATTGTCCAATGTCAAATATGTTAGCAAATGTCATTGTCAAATTCAATAATCCAATGTCAAATATAATATAAAATCTCAAAGTTCTATGTCAAATAGAATAGTTCAATGTCAAAGTTCAATGTCAAATTAGATAGAATAGTCCAATGTCAAATATGATAAAAATATGAAAGTTCAAGGTCAAATTCGATAGAATAGTCCAGAGTCAAATATATCTGCAAATTTATTTTAATTCTTATTGATGGTAGACCTCACAAAAATGATAAAAAATAAGATCAAAGTCAAATTAAATATGATGTCAAATATGATAGAATAGTCCAATGTCAAATATTTTAGCAAAGTTCAATGTCAAATATGATATAAGATATGATAGTTCAAGGTCAAATTAAATAGTTCAATGTCAAACATGATATAAAATATGAAAGTTCAAGGTTAAATTCAATAGAATAGTCCCATGTCAAATAAAATATAAAATATCTCAGTTCAATGTCAAAGATTATATCAAATATCTAAATTCAATGTCAAATAGAATAGAAATAAAATAGTCCAATGTCAAATAATGTCAAATATGATATAAAATATGAAAGTTCAATCAAATACCAATGTCAAAAAGATAGAATAGTGCAATATCTAATATGATAAAAAATATCAAAGTTCAATGGTAAATATGATATTCAAATATCTTAGTCAAATATAATATCAAATATCTAAGTTCAATATCAAATATAATATCAAATATCTAAGGTCAATATCAAATTGAATAGAAAAGAAAAAATATTGTCCAATGTCAAATAAGAAAGGATATATCAAAATTCAATGTCAAATAGAATAGTTTAATGCCAAATGCGATAGCAAATATCCGAGTTCAATGTCAAATATAATAGTCCAATGTGAAATATGATATCAAATATCAAAGTTTAATGTCAAATAGATAGAATAATCCAATGTCAAATATGATATAGAATATCAAAGGTCAATGTCAAATTGAATAGTCTAATGTCAAATATGATATTCAATACAAAGTTCAATGTCAAATAAGATATTCAATTATAAAAATAAAATGTCCAATGTCAGATTATATAGAATAGTCCAATGCCAAATATGATAGCAAATATCAATGTTCAATGTCAAATTCAATAGAATAGTCCAAACATGTCGGAGAATTTATTTTCAATTCCTATTTCCACCTTCATCGTAAAAAAAATGATATAAAATGTGAAGGTTCAAGGTCAAATTCAACAGAATAGTCCTATGTCGAATATGAGAGCAAATATCAATGTTCAAAGTCAAATTGAATAGAAGAGTCCAATGTCGACTTTCTTTCATATTAAATTCTTCTTCTTGCACTACTTTCTTTATCGATTTCTTTCTCTCTCTCTCTCTCTCTATATATATATATATATATATATATATCATTCAATATGAGGGTCATTTAATAAATGAGCGGATTTTCTCAAAGAAATTGGCAATAGAAACCATACTAAACACTTGTAATCCTTTTCAAGAAAACCGATGGTTAAGAGTCATTTCATGTCCAAGAACCATGTCAACATCAACTTCTTTATTGACAATTGCACACAGAACTGATTCTTACCGGAGAGCCAGGGGGGGGGTTCAAATGCACGGACTGTCTTTTTGACTAAAGTGCATCATAACAAACCCATGTCTTACCCATATGTAAAAAGTTTTAACTAAAAATGGTTCTTCGTAGATATCGAATGTCCTTCTCTAAATTTCACTTGTTTTGCAATTCTCACGCCCCAAACGATTGGTAAAAGACCTCTGTTCAAGCCTGTAGTATTCTGTTTGATTTCCTGCCA